>JAWDJE010000002.1:3067500-3667500 GCA_035047345.1 Bradypodion ventrale
CCCGGAAGCGGAAGTAAAACCCATACGGGTGCATTTCACTTCCGCTTCTGGGAGCGACGAGGGCTTCATGGGCCGGATGAATTGGTGTTGGAGGGCTGGATCTGGCCCATGGGCCATAGTTTGGGCACCCCTGTCTTAAGGGAACTAATAAGTTTGTTTTCGTTATTTCTGCTCATCAGGAAGCCCTTGGTTTGAACCTTTCATCTGTCATAAGAACATACGAAGAGCATTGCTGGAAGAGGCCACAGGAGCCCATGATCCAGTCCAGCATTCTGTCTCACACAGTGGCTCACCATGTGCTTCAGGGTATTATTCCCAAGCAGGTGCCTTCACCTGCTTAGGATTCCCTGCTCGAAATGGCATTGAGAGATATCCTGCCTCTCTCTCCAACCCGGAGGTTGTCCTTAAGTAGCCATAATTATAGCCATTGATACCCTTGTCCTCCATGAACTTGTCTAATCCTTTCTTAAAGCTGTCAAGACTGTCACTCGCTGGTTGGCGAGCCTCACTATCAGACTTGGTCCGTTGCCTCTACAGCAGACACCGAAGACTAGCCTACCTGTTGGGATTGCTGCTCTAAGATGACAAATACAGAAGCCCTTCAACATGCATCGATTGCAATAAAAATAGTCCCCCTGGGTTCTGACTTAAATTAAAAATTATTTGCAGGCAGCCAATTCATTTTAGCAAATGATATTCAAGCCTTGCTACTTTCCACACAATCAGGATAACTCTCAAAAGGTCTATTTGTTATCTCCCCTTCTTCTTCTTCTTCTTCAACTTTTGACACACAAAGTCCTCATCATCCTCCCCAGGCCAGGCTGGATGAAGCTGCTGCCCTCCATCAAGAGGGATTCAAGTGGGACCATTGGGGACCCTCATCACCCTTCCTTCCTTGTAGACTTGGGCACCCAAGGCTGTTGATCCTCAGGGTTGTCAGGTTAGTTAATCATCGCCTGATGATGGGCGTTGAGGCACTGGCAGTAGGGTCTACTCCAGTGATGGTGAACCTTGGCACTCCAGGTGTTCTTGGACTTCAATTCCCAGAATCCTAAGTCAACACACCTGCTGATCAGGGCCTCTGGGAACTGAAGCCCAAGAACATCTGGGAGCCCAAGGCTGGGAAACCTTGCTCTGGAGAGATGCTTCTTCTTTGGTGTCTGGGCCAGACGTGGAAACTGCCAAAATGAAACCACCTTTTTGGTGAGCTTGTTCTGCAGTTCCTTTTGCCCGGCCTAGTGTGAGAAAGAATAGTCGGCACAACGAGGTTGCTGTTCCCCAGGGTAGGCCTGATTGCGGTTCAAAAACACCACAATCTTCGAGGAGGCTCTTACTGTGTATCCCTGGTGAGAGGCTAAGACCTCTCCAGAGATTCCTGCCAAGAGGAAATGACTGGCTGGGAACTGCAGCTGACCAACATCTGGAGTTATCTCTCCTCCCCCCCCCCTTCCCCAGGGCCATCTCCAGCCAACCACATCTCAGCCTTGGTGAAGGCCGTCCAGGAGCAGAAGTGGCTCACCCCCACAGTTGTTGACCTTGATGTTGACCGGGAACTGGGAGGCCATGGCCAGGAGGTTCTGCTGGAGGGCGTGTTGGACCAGCCGCTGCTGCTCCTCACTGACCAGGGCCCTCTTCTTCTCCGGAGGCTCCCCCGTCTCCAGCTTCTCCCGCAACTGCTCCAGCGCAGCCGCTTGTGACACTGCCGCCTGCGCCGCCACCAAGGGATGCCCAGCTAGGCTGACAGGGATGGCAAGGCGGCTGGGCACCGCTGACGAAAGGAGGCCATCCTCTGCAGCACAAGGATGGGAAGGAAGAGGATGAGGATGAGACGGTGTGCGGCGGAAGAGATTCTCACACTATTCAAACTTCCTCTCTCTCTCACACACACACACACACACATATAGAAATCCACTCCCTCCTACTATCTGTGCTGCCAGAGTCAACTCACTGTAGCCAAATTAAATAATCCTGGATAGGATCAGAAGAAGAAACATACATATCATTGTTTCTTCCCCCATCATCTCCAAGACAAATCACAGAATAACTCATTTGGAAGGGGGACTTATAGGCCAAGGAAGCCCAAACTTTTTGGGCCGCAAGCCGGATCTGGCCCCTGATGCCAATTCAACCGCCCACAAAGCCCTCGTTGCTCCTGGAAGTGGAAGTAAAACGCACCCGTACGGATGCTTTTTACTTCCACCTCCGGGAGCAATGAGGGCTTTGTGGGCTGGATGAATTGGCATTTGGGGGCTGGATCCGGCCCACAGGCTGTAGTTTAGGCACCCGTTTTAAGTCATCGAGTCCAACCCTCTGCTCAATGCAAGGATCCGAATCGAAGCAGATCTGACAGATGGTGGTCCAATTCTCTCTCGAATCCTTCCAGTGTTGTAGCGCTCAACACCTCTCGAGGCAGTGGGTTCCGTTGTCGTACTACTCTAACCATGAAGATGTTTTTCCTGATATCCAGCTTCTATCTGGCTTCCTATTATTTGAGTCCGTTGTTATGTGTCCTGCCCTTAGCTTTCAGGTATTTGAAGAGTGTTATCATCATCCTCTCCCCTTTCAGTCTCCTTTTATCAAGGTTAACATGGCCAGTTGCTTCCTCAAAGCTAGCTTTCGAGGGCTGGGCCCATTCATGAGCCCCAAGTAGCCCAGGCATGGAGAACCAGAGAGACTTGGGTGATAACTCAGTGCTTACGTACATCTCAGGGCTTCAATGAGTCTACTCTAGTTGGGACTCACAAACGGATTGAGTTCCTTGTGCTCAGAGTCATTCTAGAGGACAAATGAGGATGCCTCTTTTGAGGGTAAAGGTGAGGCTAGTAAAACGGGAAAGAAATCAAGCAGAGAGGCAGTTTCCACCTCAAAACGTAGTTTATTCAGGGACGGTTCTCTGGGCAGCTTCCACTAAGCCTGGCCAATATGGCCATTGAGTGCCATGACAACATACGGCCCACAACATCTGGGCGGACCCAAGCTGTCTATTCCTACTCCCAAAGGTACCTCTCATAGCTCCCCCTCGCTATTGCAGGGGTGCGCAAACTTTTTGGGCCTTGGGCCTGTCACGTGGTTCAGCAGGCCGTTCGTATGGTTCCTCCCACCGGAAGTGGAAGTAAAATGTGCCTCGCCATCTTTTTTGCAACCAAATGACATTTAAGCTGACATTTTCTCAATTTAAACCAGTGGTGTTCAAACTATGGCCTGTGGGAGGGATCTGCCCTGATGCCAATTCATCCGGCCTGCGCCACCCTCATTGCTCCCAAAAGCGGAAGGAAAACGTGCCCGTATAGGCACGTTTTCCTTCCGCTTTCGGGACCAACGAGGGTGGCGCAGACTGGATGAATTGGCATCAGGGGCGGATCCAGCCCACGGGCCGTAGTTTGGGTGCCCCTGCTCTATTGGGTCCGGCCACGCCGGCTGGAGAAGATTCTGGCAGATGTTGCCCCCAAAAAGTAACTTTCCGAAAAGCTCCGAGTAGGAGCCAACGGGTACGCTAGGACCTACTTGCACCTGCGCCCCTCGGGTCAATCGGGCCACTCACCTTTTTTGATGGCATGGATGTGGCTGATCTGGTTGCAGTTGTGGGTGGAGATGGCCAGGGAAGGGATGGAGAGCTTAGGGGTCGATAAAATGCCTGGTGTGCCCACGGGAGAGTAGTTGAAGAGGGTGGTCCCAAAGGTCTGCCGCCGACCCTCCCGGCGGTTGCTGTCAATCGCCGCTTGCAACTCGCCTGGTGAGCTGAGACCCCGCTTGTCACACTCGTAAGGGTAGAGGTATTTCATGTACCTGTAATATAGAGGGGGGGGGGGGGGCAAATCATCTCAAGAAGAAACAGTGTGCCAGAATATGACAGGCCCTTTTGTCTCTGGTCTGGGGGGGGGGGGCTCCTTGGCCTTGAGTAGAGGCATTCTTCCTCTTCTTCAACTGTCGTATCCCATTCCGAATATTGGCTATCATCAGGATAATAATTACCCTTTAAGATTGTCCTGGGAGCCATATCATGCAGTGGCCTTCCATTTGCCTTCTGTATCGCAGTGTGAACACCCATAGTACCACCGATCCAGTTCTGCAAGTCACTTTCTGGTCCTGAGCCCTTTTGGCAGGCAAAGTCCTCATCATCAGCCCCAGGCCAGGATGGATGAAGCTGGTGCCCTCCATCAAGAGGGATTCAAGTGGGGTTTAATCCACTTGGGGACCCTCACCCTTCCCTGTTGACTTCACCACCCAAAGCCGTTAGTCCTCAGGGTTGTCGGCTTAGTCAACCCCCACCTGACAACCAACGTTGAATCATTGTCAGTAGGGTCTACTCTATGACCGTAGCAGGATAACCTGGCTAGCCATGACATTTATTTTTCTGATTGGTATTTTAACTCTTCTACTATCACCTTGCCCTTGAATAGAGGCAAGACAGGTAGGCATCCAACAGGTGCTGCTTCCTGATCCGTCTGTCTGGGAAGCCTTTTCCTGATGAACCTCCCCTTGCCATGCAGCTGTTCTGTCACAGGCCGGATGAACTGGGGTCAGGGCCAGATCTGGCCCATGGGCCGTTGTTTGGGCACCCATGGGCTGTCCAAACATGACTGGCTTTGTAGCTATAGCCAGGAAGGAATGCATGGGATTCCCTCTCAAACCTCCTCGGCCTCCTTTTCATTCCTTTGGGGCTACCCTGACCCACCCCACCCACCCACCCCGGCCAACGGCAAGAAGGGTAGCCAGAGAGCAGCCACTCACTGGGTGCGGAGCGTGAAGGCTGCGCTGGTGATGGAGGTGGGCAGGTTGAGTCCCTTGGTGATCTCCCGCCAGATCTTCTTGTTGATGACCTCCACCAGCCCACCCTTCTCGGTGACCAGCCGGTAAAGGGTGTAGAGGTCCAGCACTTGTTTGGCCATGATGGGGATTCGGTTGACAGGCGTACCTGGGGTGGGGTGGGGTGGGGAGACGACAGAAGACCAGAGGAAAGATGGAGGAAACACAAAACTCAAAGCTCTATGAGGAAGGAACCACAAGGAGAGAGCTTGTCAAAGTCTCTTGTTTGTTTACTTGTTTGCATTATTAAACTACACACACACCCGAAACAAATAGTCCAGATGTTGTATGAATGGTTTTTAAAAAATAACTTTGTGAAGCTCTGGTCACCCTTCCCTACGAAGAACCCCAACCACCACTGGACAATTTTAGGGGGTCCACCTACAAACTGCCAAGCAACAATCCAGCTGAGCCAAAAGCCAGGATGGTCTCCAAATACATTTATTTACTTTTTCTTCTGTGTGGACTGTGTGGACCACAACAAGATGTGGCAAGTAATTAAAGAGATGGGAATACCAGAGCACCTCATATGCCTCCTGAGAAATCTGTACATGAACCAAGAAGCAACAGTTAGGACAGAACATGGAATAACAGAGTGGTTTGGAATAGGAAAAGGAATAAGACAAGGCTGCATTTTGTCACCATGCTTATTCAACCTATACACAGAGCACATAATGCGCAGTGCAGGGATGGAGGAATCACAATATGGGATTAAAATCGCTGGGAGAAACATCAATAATCTGAGATATGCAGACGATACCACCCTAATGGCAGAAAGTGAGGAAGACCTAAAGAATCTCTTGATTGGGCTGAAGGAGGAGAGTGCAAAAGCTGGCTTGAGACTCAATATCAAGAAAACCAAGATAATGGCAACAGGCCCCATCAGTTCCTGGAAAATAGACGGGGAAGAAGTAGAAGCAGTGACAGATTTTACTTTCTTAGGATCAAAGATCACTGCAGATGGGGATTGCAGCCATGAAATAAAAAGGCGACTGATTCTTGGGAGAAGCGATGAGAAACCTGGGGAACATAGTGAAAAGCAGAGACATCACATTGCAAACAAAATTAGAATAGTCAAAGCAATGGTTTTCCCAGTAGTAATGTATGGATGTGAGAGCTGGACAATTAGGAAAGCTGAACGCAGAAGAATAGATGCCTTTGAAATGTGGTGTTGGAGGAGAGTTTTGAGAGTCCCCTGGACAGCGAGGAGAACAAATAGGGCAATCTTAGAAGAAATCAACTCTGACTGCTCATTGGAAGGTCAAATAGTAAAGATGAAGCTAAAATACTTTGGACATCAAATGAGAAGGGAGGATTCACTTGAGAAGGCATTGATGTTGGGAAAGGTGGAGGGCAAAAGAAGAAGGGGGAGGCCAAGGATGAGATGGATAGATGGTATTGTAGACACAATGGGCACAGAGCTGGGAGGACTGAGGGGGATGGTGGAGGACAGAGGCGCCTGGAGAACGATGGTCCATAGGGTCGCAAAGGGTCGGAATCGACTGTGCGACTGAACAACAACAAACTTTTTCTTCAAGTGCCATATCCAATTCCGAATATTATCTATCCTCACGGTGATCAGCCATGGAGTCTATCCTGAGAATATAATACAGTGGCCTTCCATCTGCCTTCTGCATTGCTGCGTGACACCCATAGTACCATTGGTCCAGTTCCGTGAGTCACTTTCTGGTCCTGAGCCCTTTTGGCATGCAAAGTCCTCATCATCATCCTTAGGCCAGGATGGATGAAGCTGCTGCCCTCCATCAAGAGGGATTCGAGTGGGATTTAATCCACTTGGGGACCATCACCCCCTTCCCTATGGATTTTGCCACCCAAGGCTGTTAATTCAGGGTTGTCAGGTTAGTTCACCCAAAATCTTTTAAAAAGCACACAAAAATTATGTAAACCACTATGCACACCTGCCATCTTAGTATACCTTCTTTTAAGTATTCTCTGGATAAAACTTTATTTATATATGTGTCCGCTCTTTCCATAACGATATTCTTACCCCCTTTTCCCCCTGCACTAAGACATAGTCAATAAATTTCCCCACATCAAACTAAAGTCAGTCTTTTTTTAAATAATCCCTTTTAAATTTTTAATCCACATGTCAACATATCATTTATTGCCATATGCCATATATCGCTTTATCCCAATCGCCCAATTCAAGCTTACAAGCTACCTTCCATTTTTCAAAACAATAACCAACCCTCCAAGCTGTTGCCATTATAATAACCATTTCTTTCCAACTCCTTTCTGTCTGTTTATTTTCAAAATGTGAGGCTGAGTGGTTAAGAAGCTCGCCTTGTCAGCTGGAAGGCCGACAAGTCAGCAGTTTGAGAGCCAGGAACCGCATGATGGTTTGAGGGCCCGTTTTTGTCCCAGTTCCTGCCAATTTAGCAGTTCGAAAGCAAGAAATTGCAAGTAGATAAATAGGGACCACTTTGGTAGGGAAAAGATCTTGGGGACATGAAACGAGCCTCATCCAGGCGTCCCCTGAGTGGAGTTTCTCCAGCAAAAATCCTTTCAATCCAGAATAATTTCTGACACGAAATTATTATTATTTTCAAAATCCATTAAAAGTGCTACTCTGGGACACATCTCTAATTTTAAAGACACTATTTGATTGCAGTTGCTCAAGTGGCTAAGACGCTGACTGGGAGACGGAAGGTCAGCAGTTTGATTCCTGAGTACTGCACGACGGAATGAGCTCCTGCCTTTGTCCCAGCTCCTGCCAACCTAGCAGTTTGAAAGCAAGACATTGCAAAGAGATAAATAGGGACCACTTCGGTGGGAAGGTAACAGCATTCCGTGCGCTCTGGTGTCTAGTCATGCCTGCCACATGACCACGGAAATGTCTGCAGAAAGCAGACAGCGCTGGCTCTTTGGCTTTGAAACAGAGGAGCACTGAACCCTAGAGTCGGATACGACTGGCTTTTGAGCAAGGGAAACCTTTACCTTTACTATTTGATTAACTTTCCCAAAAAAATTTAAAAAAACTATTTGGTGCCTGAAGAGGGGCTGAATAAGCTGCTATGCACACAAACGCCTCTGTCCTCTCCAGGAAATGGCAACACCGGGCCAAGTGATGCAGAGCACCAAAGTTGTGCTTCTAACAAAACAATGCAGGACTGAAAGGTCATGCAACTTTCCTTCCTTGGTGCATAATACATATACGCAGCAGCTTTTAATTTTTCTTGGCACAACCTCTTGGCTATCTTACTGTCCCACAGCATCTCTGAGCATGGGGTACGACCTCAGCAAGGAGGGGGTTTCACAAGGAAGAATTCCTTCCTTCCAGCAGAGGGAGAGTAAATCGAAGTGAATGGGCATGGGGAAAAATCAGGACAGATTAAAAATTAATAAATAGTAAAAATAAAAGAAAACAACCCAAAACATGCATGATTAACTTTTGTGCTGAAGTAGCATACGAAAGAGACAGTTCCTCTACGTAATACTGAAAGCTAAGCACAACTCTATAAAACAGTATGGAGTGGAGTGGAATTATATTCATGCACAAACAGCCGCCTCTCCTCCCAATAATAGCACATCTTCCACCGAACATCTGCCTTGCCCTTCCACGAGCCCAGTCCCCAAAGCCCAAATCTAACCTTTCCCACCCATTTCATTAGTAATCAATGCACACGTGCCATAGTTCCTTAACAATGTGGTGAAATCTTTAGTCGGATTTAGTGATTTTGGCATCAATTGAGTGTCTCCCCTGCGTGAACCTACCTGCATGCAGATGCACACGCACACACGCCAAGCAAATGAGAACAGGTCGACAGAGCATGAAGACACAAGTAACCCATTTCATGCTTCTGCCTTCATTGCAGTGCAACCATTATTTCATTTTTTGATGCTACATAGTTTAACAGACCCCCCCCCCCCAAAAAAAAAAAACCTTTCTGAGAGGAAACAGCACTACCCAAATAGCCATGATCTCACAGCAGACCAATATGGGGGCTGTTTTGGGGAGCTTTTTAGCAAAGACACTTTTCATTGGCAATCACACATGGGGTCATTTAATTTATCCCAGGGGTGCCCAAACTATGGCCCATGGGACAGATCTGGTCCCTGATACCAATTCATCTGGCCCGTCTTGGCATGTTTTACTTCCACTTCTGGGAGCGACGAGGGCGGCACGGGCCAGATGAATCGCAGTACAGTAAACCCCTTCGTGTGGCTTCACAGGGTGCTTGGGCTTCTGGGAATTGAAGTCCAAGAACATCTGGAGTGCCAAGGTTCGCCACCATGGACCTATTGGCTTTGAAGGCCACTAAGGGAAAATGATGTGAATTGCTTATTCAAAGGCCACTTGGCGAGAGCCGTTGGTCTCCTTGGAGTAACAGTGGGAGCAGAAGGAACCCCCTGGCAGCTCTGATGCAACAGGTATATTGGCCTCCCCTGGTTCCTTGAGACCTCCTGAAGCTAGAAACGGGGAAATGGGTCTGTAAGGTATTGAGTCCCCATGTCCGGCCATGCGCGAGAGCCAAAGCCCAATCCCTTCTTGTGAGCGAGCCATGCTGAGCCACAAGAGTCTTTCCCGGCATGCTCCTGGCCATTGCCCCTGGCACAACATCTAAACTGAAATCAATTCCAATAAGCTGGCCGCATCGACGACCCTTCACGGCAGGCCCTTGGCTAATTAACAGCCTCTCAGGTCACCCGGACAACAGCTTGTAGCCCAACAACAGCAACTAGAGCAGCACCTCCCACCGAAAGGAGGCGAGGATTTGGGGTGCCCAGAGGGGTTCCCATCCATCCCGACAGACCCAGTTCCATCTGGAGCAACACTCTCCTACCTCTGCCCACTGCCTCATGGAGGGGGGGGCGGCAACAGACGACCCCTCCCGAGCCAGGCAGCTGCCTTGGGTTATCTATGGATAAGGAAGATGGGGCATAAAGGCCACAAATAAATAAATGGCTACTCTGTCCCCATCAAGATGAGGTCCCCAGCATCACTTCTCAACGTCACCTGTCCTCACAAACTTTTGCCGCATTGCAGCAGCTTTACGAGACGGCTGGGATTTGAGGGAAGATCCTTCCACGAAGGGGCTGTGGTGGCTTAGTGGTTAAGGTGCTGAACTTGACGACTGGACAGTCAGCAGGCCAACAGTTTGAGACCGAGCGCTGGAGGACGGAGTGAGGTCCCGTCTTCTGCCCCAGCTCCTGCCAACCTAGCAGTTTGAAAGCAAAAATTTGCAAGTAGATAGATAATAGGTGCTGCTTTGCCAGGAAAGATAACAGCATCCCTGGAACATTTCCCACATGAGATACAGTTCACCAATGGAACTCACTGCCACTGGATAGAGCAATGCGTCCTAAAGGCAGACACCAAAATAGCTTTGGAAATGGGTTAGATACATTCTTTGTAGGTCCTCTCTCTGCCTCCCCCCTCCCCCAAATTGCATATGATGCTGGGCAGCAGGGGATCTAGTGATGGGTGGCCTCCGTGTGCCCTCCCCAGGCATGGCACCACCATATCCCTGTGGCCAGTTGGCCAGTAGTACATGGTGGGATTCACAAAGCAGGACATGGAGGCAGCTGCTCTGGCTGACAGGGCAGAGAAAAGCTCTTTATTTATAGCCTTCCTTTCTTCTGGGTGGCCATGAATGGGGATGGGAAGGCAGCCAGGGAGCGATCGGAAAGCAATCTGTTTTTCGGGGGGGGGGGGGGGGGGCTCCCCAGGTCATCTCAGATGGGCCGCTGGGCTCCAATGCGGCTGTCATTAAGTGCCCGCTTCCTCTCTCGTCTCTAATTTATGGTCCCGATATTGGCACGGCTGCTTCTCATAAGCCTGAGCAATGGCTTGCTTTATTCTCTGTGTTGAGTTGATTTCCACTCGTCTTTTTGTCTCTGTTTGTAAAAGAGTTCCCTATTTGTGCCCTTGCACACACACATAACAGGTGTGGGGTGGAGAGGACCTTCTTCCCTGCTTCCTATCCAGCCATGAAGCCAGCTTCTCCGCACAGAAGATCCATCTTCCGGCACCTTCCGCTGGAGAACAGGGCGGCCATCTCTGAAGGCACCAACCAAAACCAAAACAAACCCACTCCCTACCACTTTCACCACTTCCATAACAACTGCGCATCAAACCTGCCTGATGCACGCACCAAAACCAGTCTTTTATTCCATGGGTGGGATGTGGGGGCAGGATTTGGGGAAGGGGTTTCACGCGGGGAGATGTCTTCATCCTCAACATGAACCCAACTTTGCCAAAACTGAGGTTACAAGGATTGTTCTGTATCGAAGGCATGTTACCATGAGGAAAAGCCTTCCAGGTCGGGTTAAATCAAGGCATCACATTTCAGCAGATCCACCTGTTGTGTATAAACCATCATCATCACCTTCTTCCTCTTCCTTAACCTTGGTTGTTGAGTGAGATACAAGGTGAACACTTCACTGCAGCGTTAATATTGTAATATTGGCTGCAATTCTACTGCAAAAAAATCTGCACCCATTTGGGAACAATCATGGAGGTGCTTCTCACAGTTTCAGGGTTGACATCCAATTCCTCAACTGACCACACACCTTCTTGGGGAAAACCAGTCATAGGACAGGCAGCAGAAACACCCACCACCCACCTCTGGGTGTGCAACTACCCTCAACCAACACATTGAGGCACTATAATTGTTGTCGCCTCTGTTCTTTAACTGATCTTGTGAATCACCCGACAGTAGGAGAAAGGCAGAACGGGTACGTACAGACACCAGTAATACTGCGGACAAGCGATGAACAAGTCTTCCTTCTCCACCTGGCAATGAGGCCGATATAAAGACTGTGGGAACCCTCAAGCCCAAGAAGGTCCACGATGGAGATGGCAAAACAGATGATGACCCGAGAGCATTGGGCAAGGGGTGTCCCTTATCTGGTCATCATTCAGAAGCCCAAACCCTATTGCCCTTCCTGTCTAGTCCTCTGCAGAGTGGGAATCTCTTGCACCCGGTCCAGGTCCTCACAAATACTAACTGTGACTGGAGCCCAAACTAGGACTTTGGCCTTCCCGAGAGGCTCCCCTTCTCTGTCCTTGCTGCCCCGAGACCTACAGACAAGGGGACCCCTGAAAAAAGCCTGACCAGGTCCACTTGGGGCCTCTAAAGCAAACACAAAGGCCCTGCCTCGCCTTCCACACCCAGGACTTGGTGGGCACCCTGGGAGGGGAGCGCATCAGGAAGAACAGGTTTCGCCGGAAACACCAGACGACGAGGGCAAATATTGCAAAAGGCCAGAGCGGCAAAACCGGCTGCTGCTCAACCTCCACAAAGAGAAGAGCTCAACATCACCAAGCAATTCTTCTTCTTCTTCCGTGTCCTGATCAAACCCTGGACTGCCAAAATGAAGCCACTTTCTTGGCTTTGTCATTGGCCAAACTCAAGTCCTCATTGGTGCATGTTTCTGGTTCTTTTATCGTGTCCCGATCAAACCCTGGACTGCCAAAATGAAGCCACTTTCTTGGCTTTGTCATTGGCCAAACCCAAGTCCTCATGGGTTCACGCTTCTGGCAGCAAAGCAAATGAGCCAGTGGATTCTGTATCTCTCCACATTCACACAGCATATTGCTGTCCGCCAGCATCCCCCACTTGAGCCTGTGGGTCTTGTGTTTACGCACCCTGACCCTCAGCCTATGCAGCAGGTCCTATAAGTGACACAGGGGAGATTGAGGTCCTCAGCTATATCCTCCTTTAATGTTGTTCCTCGTCCTGTGAGATCCTTCTTCCTCCGTCTTCTAATTTGGTTTTGCTCTTGCATACCCTCAAGCATGTTGGTTCTTGCCATAAAGCTCTTCCTGGATCTGAGCTGGCAGACTTGAGGCTCATCTCTATTCAGAGGATATGTCAAGGGTCCTTCTCTTGCTTAGTTCTCTCAGTGCCTGCTGCTACGTCTCTCCTGATCTTAAGTGGAGAGATACCATCTGGGGTTTTGTTCCCTTGGTGTAAAACTTTGCACTTCTTCCTGTTAAATTTCAATCTATAGGTTTCAGCCCAGAATCCTGAGCTGGTCTCTACCTCAAGTCATCCGTGGCAGAGACAGAAACAGCCCATGGGTCCTGAGCTGATCTGGGACAGGAAACATAAGAATGGAAACTCTCTTCTGTGAAACCCACTTTAGGGATGGACCCTCTGTCTCTTGGGGGGGGGGGGGTGTTTTGAAGGACTTTGAGCCAAACATGAAACCAACGGGGCGTTGGCAGCGGCGGTTCTGGTACAGTGATGCACTGCAAAAAATTTTTTACTGCCTACTCTGTGGGTTGGCCAAATCTGTGGGCGGGGCCGAATCTGTGGGCAGGGCCAAACATCCTTCATTATGGGCTATGGAGGTGGGCATGGCCAACCAAGTGGGCGAGGCCTGGGGAATTTCTGCTACTGGTACCAGTTCCTGGGATCCGGTGGGAACCGGGAGCAGAACACCAGTTCTGGTGGCCCCTGAAAGCCCCCCAAATCCATGTTGCCCCACATCTAAATCCAGGGATGAGTGGGCCATACAACCATACCTCAGGGGTCCACCTCCCCCCAAACAACCCCAAGGGGCTCCAAGCATCAGATTTCCCTGTCTTTCCCCCACACTATGCCTGTGGCTCATGCGATGGATGGCAAAAGACCCAAATAACATTTGTCTCCAGTCCCTTGTGGGTGACCCTAATGGAGGGGCAGATTATGGTGACAGATTAGGCCTTGTCCCCAGGACCAGCAGGCAGATTAAAACTAGCGGAGAAGCCACAAGACCTGTGCTATTGATCCCCCTCCCCGGAAGAGGTGCTCTGGCCAGAGGGGGGAAGGGTGTTGATCAACCTGGCTCTTATCTCCCCGCGATAGTGGATTTATGAGCATCGATCAGCCCCTTCTGGGGAAATCGGCCCCCCACCCACTTGGGATTCGATCCTTCAGTTCTGGCTGGCAGGTGCCTCACAAAGAAAGCCCCTCTGATATAGATGTACAGCCAGGGAGAATGAGTTAATTAGCTCCCTTATCTTGATCAGGAGAGAGGCCGTTAATTAGCTCAGCTAGAATAATGGGGTCTTTGCTCGGAGGAGGCTCCATGAATCTTATCAGGTGGGAGAGGTTCGAGGAGGCTGCGTGGCCTCCGGCTGCCATACCAACATGCACCCTCCTTGGTGGCATCACCAGAGCTTGCCCTGATTTGGGGGCACAGGGAGTTGAAAGCAAAGCTGAGTTCAGGCTCAGGCTGGGAAGGAAGAGGAAAATGTCAAGGTCTCTCTTGCTCGAAAGCCAGTCATCTCCAACTCAAGGGACTGGCGCTCCTCCTCTCCATTTATAACCAAAGAGGCTGTCAGTGTCTGCAGACCTTTCTGCATGTGAAAGCATGACTCGATGCAGGAGCGCACGGAATGCGGTTACTTCTCCTGCTGATCTACTTGCAATATCTGGCTTTCGAACTGCTAGGTTGGCAGGAGCTGGGACAGAGGATGGGAGCTCACTCTGTCATGCAACATTCGGGTCTCGAACTGCTGATCTGCCAACATTCCAGTCATCAAGTTCAGCGTCTTAATCACTAAGCCTGCGTAGTCCTGTTGGGTTTGGATACGTGGTTTGCACAATTATTATCTTTGCACTAATTTTGTGGTGGCATTTCCTTTCCACTGGCAGCTTGGCTCATTTATTTGAGTCACCTGCAAAAAAAACTGACACAATCTAACCCCATTATGGCGAACCTTGGCACTCCAGATGTTCTTGGATTTCAATTCCCAGAAGCCCAAGCACCTTGTGAATCCACACAAATGGGTTTACTGCGATTCATCCAGCCCCTGCTGCCCTCGTCATTCCCAGAAGCGGAAGTAAAACGCGCCCGTATGGAGGAAGGGTTAACCCAGAAGAGCCTTAACCGTACGGGCGCATTTTACTTCCGCTTCAGGGAGCAACGAGGGCATCGCGGGCTGGATGAATCACAGTAAACCCATTTGTGTGGATTTACAGGGTGCTTGGGCTTCTGGGAACTGAAGTCCAAGAACATCTGGAGTGCCAAGGTTCACCATCACAGATCTAACCAAAAGGCTTAGATTGGGTTTCTATGGAAACCGCAAGAAGGTAAGCACATGCACAGATTTAAGGTGAGCAAAACTCTTGGGAACTCCTATTGCTTTCTGCAGCACAAGCCAAACAGTTTTACACCTTGGGGGGCTATGTTAATGGCATACTTGTGGGAGGGGGTGAGGAACAACTGTTGGCTAAAATTCAGCAAAACTGCACCAATAACATCAAATGTGGACCAAGACAACTGCCACTTGGTGTTTTAAGGACTCAAAGCATTGAACAGGTTGTTTGCATCTTTTTTAACCATCATTCTATCCATCTGCACTTCCTCTTTCTTGTTCTGTATTGCACGAAGACCATATGTGCTAATAATAGAGACCCTATCATTATGAG
Source organism: Bradypodion ventrale (assembly GCA_035047345.1). Taxonomy (NCBI): domain Eukaryota; kingdom Metazoa; phylum Chordata; class Lepidosauria; order Squamata; family Chamaeleonidae; genus Bradypodion; species Bradypodion ventrale. The sequence continues at coordinate 3,082,692 of JAWDJE010000002.1, forward strand.
CCTTCTTTATGCCGACAACCTGGCAATTGCCGCACAGTGTGCAACCTTCGAGGTTGTTGAGAAAAAACTGACTGAGGCCAGTCACAATATTCTGAGGGAAATTTCAGGGACAAGTTGGGGTGCCCAACCACACACATTAAGCACTTCTGCGCTAGCTTTTTGTTACTCTGCAGGAGAGTACGCTAGTCCAGTGTGGTATAGATCAAAACATGCAAAACAGGTGGATGTGGCCCTAAATGAGGCAGCGAGATTGGTCACAGGATGCCTAAAACCAACCCCGATACAAAAAGTGCATTACTTAGATGGCATTCCTTCCACCCAAATTCTGTCGAGAAAGTGCTGTTCAGAAAGGGTGGGTCAAAGCAAGATCCTCGAAACTCACCTTCTATTTGATCCCCAACCATCCAAATCAAGGCACAGCTTCCTCACAACCTCTACCCCACCCACCCCCCACGAACAACCAGCCCACACAGACCACCTTAAAACTATGGAAGGCCAGCAAGGAGCTACCAGAGAACTGGGCAGAACCACAGGACTCTCTACCGCCTGGCCACAAATAACCATAGCCTGTGTGGAAAGCTTTAAACAGACTGCATGGCAGAGTAGGAAGATCAGGGGCTAATGTGAGGAAGTGGGGCTGATGACAGTACATGACAGCCTGTGTGAATACAGAGAAGTACAAACTATCTCCCATAGGATCCAATGCACATGCTGCCCCTCAATGTGCACTGAGGAGGACCTTATGTTGACAAGAGGAAATGCTGTTGATGTGGCCCGATATTGGGTGGAGGTCATCTAGCCCTTTTTAATTCTATTTTGGTTTTAGATGTTTTAAAATTAGCTTTGTATATCATTATGTGCATCTGACATGAATAAAGAAAGAAATTGGGGCCTGAAGACGGGGGTCTCTCAAACCTATCTCACAGAATCGAGATGACTTCAATTAACAGCGAAATTAGCAAATATTCCCAGCCCAAACGATTCTAAGCCCTCTCCAATCTGAAGGTGCCCATCATGTTCAGATATGCCACCCTCAGATTCCATCTACTGCCGTTGCATGTATATTTTTGGTTTTAACTATTGTGGGACTGGGAAGACATCCTAGGTGGACAGTAGATAAATCTGATAGATAGATAGATAGATAGATAGATAGATAGATAGATAGATAGAGTTGCCCCCAGACTGACAATCTGCAGTCTCTGCCTTGAATGCTAATGGAAAACTAGAAAGTAGTGGAGAAAGGGAGACATACTCTACACATGCCCAGAGGCACTCCTGCCATGAACACTACCTGTTTCAGTAGGCTGTCCCACAGGAGTCTTCCGAGTGCAAAGTGGAGCTCTTATTCTTTTTCTTTCTTTCTTTTTGGGGGGGAGGGAGGATTTGACAGCAGGTTCTGGTAGCCCTTGATGGACAGAAGCTTGGCCATTGGAAATCGGTGCTCGGTTTTGTTATCAGGTCCAGGCGGGATGAATAGCAAGCTCCAGCAATTGAAGGGATTCAATAAATGCTTTAACCCCTGACCTCTTCTCCCAACCCCCCCCCCCATCGCGCCACGGAGCCATTTTCAAAAGCAACCTCTCTCCCCCCCCCCCCCCAAAGCCCCGAACTGCATCCCACCCCAGGCGGCCAAAGGCTCCCATCAATTAAGAGTCCTTTGCCAGGCTCTGGATTAATGAACATGCTGCTCGATAGAAAATAAAAACCCCAGGCAGAACTTAATGTTGCACTAATTAACTGGGAGGGGGAAGGCCAAATAGGAAGGAGGGGAGGGTGTGTGTGGACATGTACACAAGGCAGGGGTGCTTCGAGAAATAAGTCCTAGGGCAGTGATGGCGAACCTTGGCACTCAATTCCCAGAACCCCAAATCTCTGTGAATCCACATGAATGGGTTTACTGCCCTTCGGCTTCTGGGAATTTAAGTTCAAGAACAGCTGGAGTGCCAAGGTTTGCCATCACTGCCCTAGGAGGAAAATACCCAGGTGGGGGAGAGAGAGAGCCGACCAGCCTCCATTCAGTAAGTAAAGGTAAAGGTCCCTCTTGCTTGAAAGCCAGTGGTATCCAACTCTAAGGGGTGGGTGCGCATCTCCATTTACAGCCTAAGAGCCAGAGTTATCTCATCCCCATTTCCGTGGTCATGTGGGAGGCAGGACTAGATGCTGGAGCTCACGGAACAGTATTACCTTTCCCACTGCAAGCGGTACCTGCTTATTTACTTGCAATTTCTTGCTTTCGAACTGCAAAGTTGGCAAGAGCTGGGACAGACGACGGGAGCTCATTTGGGTCTTGAACTGCTGACTTGCCGACCTTTCAATCATCCAAGTTCAGCATCTTAACCACTCAGCCACCACAGTCCCTTCCATTCAGTAAAGCAGCTCCTCCAAGGCAGGTATGGATACAAATCTGAGGAAACACGTCATTTGTGCCACTGCAGTGGAGGGGAGGAGAGGAAGGCTGATGGCCGTGGTTTTGTAGACAGAATGCCATGATAGGACTCTGGAGGCCTGGGTTCATATCCCTCCTTGACCATGAAAGCTCACAGGTGGAAGGGCCACGTCTCATGTGCCTTGGAAACCACAAATCAGAAATCACTCAATGGCGCATAAAGGTTTCCCTTGCTCGAAAGCCTGTCGTATCCGACTCTAGGGTTCAGCGCTCATCTCTGTTTCAAAGCCGAAGAGCCAGCACTGTCTGCTTCTGCAGACGTTTCCGTGGACATATGGCAGGCATGACTAGACACCGGAGCGCACGGAACGCTGTTTCCTTCCCACCGAAGTGGTCCCTGTTTATCTACTTGCGATTTCTTGCTTTCGAACTGCTAGGTTGGCAGGAGCTGGGACAAAGGCTGGAGCTCATTATGTCCTGCAATACTCGGGAATCGAACTGCTGACCTTCCGCCTCCCAGTCAGCGTCTTAGCCACTTGTTTGCCAAAGTCCGGCTTTGGGACATCTCCCAGCAGTTGCCAGGCTGGTTAGGAAATTCCTGGAGTTGTCACCGATCCATAGAAACGCAATAGACTCACTTGAAGCTTCTGGTCCAGTGGTTCCCAAGGTGGGACCCAGGCCCCACAGGGGGATTCAATTCCCAAAAGCCTCAGTCAGTCCATTGGCTGGTCAGTGTTTTGGGGAATTGGCTTAGGCTTCTGGGAATTGAAGTCCAAAAACCAAAGGTTGGGGAAAAGGCAGATCTAGTCACTAAAGTCCCTCTAGCAAAGCAACAGTAATCCAGGTTTAGTTGCCCAATCGACCCAAGATGGTGCAAAAAAAAAAAATCATTCCTACAGCTGTGGAAACTCCTCAAGAAGGACAGAAAATCTCTCCTCTTGAAAGTAAGCAGTTTGTTAACCATGTTTTAGTTAAGTCTAAGGGGACGGCAGTGGCTCAAGTGCCTAAGAGGCTGACTGGGAGGCGGAAGGTCAGCGGTTCGATTCCCGAGTACTGCAGGACGGAATGAGCTCCCGTCTTTGTCCCAGCTCCTGCCAACCTAGCAGTTCGAAAGCAAGACATTGCAAGTAGATAAATAGGGACCACTTTGGTGGGAAGGAAACAGCGCTCCGTGCGCTTCGGTGTCTAGTCATGCCTGCCACATGACCATGGAAACGTCTGCAGCAGCAGACAGCGCTGGCTCTTCGGCTTTGAAACAGAGATGAACACTGAACCCTAGAGTTGGATACGACTGGCTTTCAAGCAAGGGGAACCTTTACCTTTACCTTAAAGGTATAAGACCAGGAGAAGAATATATAGCCTTTTGGAAATAGCGGATAATTTCTTTTCATTTCATTTCATATTTCTATACCGCCTTTCTCAGACCAATGGCTGAGAAATTTCATAATTATATAAAGTGGATGTTGTGTTTGGATAATAGGTTGAAGGCATGTAATGTCCCATGGGTGCTGGGTGCACATATTTGTTAATGTAATGGTGTTGTTTTATTTTTTGGTTCTTTTTTCCTTTACATGTCTTTATTATAATGATAAAATGATACATCTTTATTGTCATTGTCCCCTTGCGGGAACAACGAAATTTCTCAGTTGCTATATATCAACTCGAATAAAGCATACCCAATAATTTAAAACAGCTACAGAAACACCAATTAAGATAATACCATACAGTACAATTTAAAAATTTAAATTTTTTTAAAAAGATAAGATGACTTCAATATCCAGAGTTTCCATAATTGTTATTATGGTTAGTTTATGTAATAAAAATGTATTAAAAGGAAACAGTTTAAAGTACCGTGTACAGTCTTTAAAAGAACTAAAATAAAATTGGGGGGAGCGGGGGGGAGAGAGTAAGCAGAATGTTTTTATGGTTTCTCATTTTTTCACATGTTCACATGAGAAAAGTGGAGATTTATCTCCAATGCACTTGACACAACTCAGAAATGCTCGGTCGGTTGAGACTGAGCCCTGGTGGTTAAACTGCTGTACTGCAGCCAAAAGGTTGTGAGTTCAATCCTGACCAGGACTCAAGGTTGACTCAGCCTTCCATCCTTCTGAGGTTGCTCTGTCAAGTTCTTCTTTGTGGTTTCTGCGAACCCATGTGAATGGGTTTACAGTTACATGTCAGCAACCTCTCACCATAGTGGCGCATGGTGGCACAGGGGCTAAAACTGCTGTACTGCAACCCAAAGGTTGTGAGTTTGATCCTGGCCAGGACTCAAGGCTGACTCAGTCTTCCACCCTTCCAAGGTTGGTCAAATGAGTACCCAGCATGTTGTTAGGGACAAAATGCTCATTACTGTGGCAACCGCCCAGAGCAGGGGTGCCCAAACTACAGCTCGTGGACTGGATCCAAATTCATCTTTCCCACAAAGCCCTCATCACTCCCAGAAGCAGAAGTAAATGCACCTGTATGGGCTTCGTGAGCCGGATGAATTGGCGTTGGGGGCCAGATCCAGCCCACGGGCCTTAGTAACTGGCCCCATGAACCATGTGACCGGCCCACGGCTTGAAAAGTTTGGGCACCCCTGGCCCAGAGAGTAGTAGAGCTTATATGGTATATAAGTAGTAGTAGCTTATATGGGACAGTAGATTAGTGTGATTGCTTTGCTTAGCTTGCTCTCTGCTTGGCTTCAACCAACACCAAGACCCATATTCCCCGGCAGCCTCCTGGAAGATGGAAGAAAAGCTCGCTCCCAGGTCACCAGGTATGGAAATGGGCATCGAGTCAAATGCCCCAACACTGCTACCCTTCTTCTGCCCCATTCTCTTCTTCTTTCTCCCCCCCCCCCCCCCCCGCTCGGAGAGACCCTCAAACTCACCTCTCTTCTGCATGAAGCCAAACAAGTCATCCAGGAACTCCTTTCGCCGGGGGTCACCGTCCAGTTCGTAAAGCTGCAACGAGGAGGAAGAAGACGACAGAGTATTAACATGGGTAGAGAGGGCTCCATTAACCGACTCCAATGCCAATCTATGCCCCTCCTTGCAAGGCCCACGGTGGGTCCCAGGAGGGGAACATTGGCTGTACAGATGGGAGAACAGCTGGCCCATCCTCATCTTAGAGCAGGTATGGAGAGTCTAACAGGGGGAAGTGCACAGTTGTACACTTAGAGGACCACAACCAGACGCACAGTTACAAGGTGGGGGATACGTGGCTCAGGAACATTACAACCAGGGAAGGATCTTGGAGTTGTTGTAGATCACAGGCTAAAGATGGGTCAGTAGTGCGATGTGGCTGTGGAAAAAAAGGCCAATGCTGGTTTAGTAAAGGTAAAGGTTGCCCTTGCTTGAAAGCCAGTCGTATCCGACTCTAGGGTTCACTGCTCATCTCTGTTTATAGCCAAAGAGTCAGTGCTGTCTGCATCTGCTTCCATGGACCTATGGCAGGCATGAACCTGCATGGAACGCTTTTTAGCTCCCCACCAAAATGGTCCCTATTTATCTACTTGCAATGTCTTGCTTTCGAACTGCTAGGTTAGCAGGAGCTGGAACAGACGACGGATGCTCACTCCGTTGTGCAGTTCTCGGGAATCGAACTCCGACCTTCCAGTCGTCGAGTTCAGCGTCTTAAGCCCTTGAGCCACCGCAGTCCCCAAAATGCTGGTTTAGGCTGCAAATAAAAGAAGTCTAGTCTCCATAATCCATTAGGTACTCCTAGTCCCCCTCTATTAGGCACTGGTTAGACCACATCTAGGGTCCTGTGTCCAATTCTGGGCAATGCACTTTAAGAAAGATGCAAACACATTAGAGCAAGTACAGAGGAGGGCAAAAAGGATCCTCAGAGGAGTGGAAACCAAACCCTATGGAGGAAAGACGGAAGGAACTGGGCATGTTGAGCCTTGAGAAAAAGGAGGCTGAGAAGCAGATAGGATGATAGCCGTCTTCAAATACCTGAAAGGTAATCAGACAGAGGAAGGGAAGGATCTATTCTCCATCATCCCACAGTGCAAGATGTGTAGAAATGGGCTCAAAATACAGGTGAAACTCAGAAAGTTAGAATATCGTGCAAATGTTCATTCAGTCCAGTAATGCAACTTGAAAAGTGAAACAAATATATGAGATAGACTCATTATGTGCAAAGCGAGAGATGTCATGCCTTAATTCGTTATAATTGTAATGATCATGGTATATAGCGTACATGAGATTATGTCATGCTTATGGTGTACATGAGATTGAGGGGTTGGGGTTTTCATAAGCTGTAAACCATAAGCATAAGTGAAACGCATGAACATTTGCATGATATTCTAATTTTCTGAGTTTCACCTGTAGAAGAAGCCAGATATAGCCTGGATGTTGTGAACAATGTCTTAACGGTTAGAGCAGTACGACAGCGGAACCCACTGCCTCGAGAGGTGGAGAGCGCACTCCAACACTGGGAGCATTCAAGAGAGAATTGGACCACCATATCCATCAGATCTGCTGTGACACAGTTTCCTGCCTTGAGCAAGGGGTGGGTGGGGTTGGACTCAATGGCCTAAAAAGCCCCTTCCAGCTCAGTTATTCTATGATTCTATATCCTCAGAAGAGAACAAGGAGCTTTACTACTCTGAATCTCATTAAATATCTCCCAATATATAATTGGGAGCACATTGCCAACATACGCTGGATCATGGAGAAAACAAAGGAATACCAGAAACAAGTTTACTTTTGTTTTATTGACTACACTAAGGCATTTGACTGTGTGGACCACAACAAGATGTGGCAAGTAATTAAAGAGATGGGAATACCAGAGCACCTCATATGCCTCCTGAGAAATCTGTACATGAACCAAGAAGCAACAGTTAGGACAGAACACGGAATGACAGAGTAGTTTGGAAAAGGATTAAGAAAAGGCTGCATTCTGTCACCCTGCTTTTTCAACCTATACACAGAGCACATAATGCGCAATTCAGGGCTGGACGAATCACAAGTTGGGATCAAAATTGCTGGGAGAAACATCAACAATCTGAGATATGCAGACGACACCACCTTAATGGCAGAAAGTGAGGAAGACCTAAAGAACCTCTTGATTGGGCTGAAGGAGGCGAGTGCAAAAGCTGGCTTGAGATTCAACATCAAGAAAACCAAGTTAATGGCAACAGGCCCAATCAGCACCTGGAAAATAGATGGGGAAGAAGTAGAAGCAGTGACAGATTTTACATTCTTAGGAGCAAAGATCACTGCAGATGGAGATTGCAGCCATGAAATAAAAAGGCGACTGATTCTTGGGAGACAAGCTATGAGAAACCTGGGGAACATAGTGAAAAGTAGAGACATCACCTTGAAAACAAAAATCCACATAGTCAAAGCAATGATTTTCCTGGTGGTAATGTATGTTTGTGAGAGCTGGTCCATTAGGAAAGCTGAGCGCAGAATAGACGCCTTTGAGATGTGGTGTTGGAGGAGAGTTTTGAGAGTCCCCTGGACAACGAAAAGAACAAATAGGTCGATCCTAGAAGAAATCAACCCTGACTGCTCCTTAGAAGGTCAAATAGCTGAAGTACTTTGGACATCAAATGAGAAGAGAGGATTCACTTGAGAAAGCCTTGATTCTGGGAAAGGTGGAGGGCAAAAGAAGAAGGGGGCGGCCAAAGATGAGATGGCGAGATGGTATTGTAGATGCAATGGGCACAGAACTTGGTGGGCTGAGGAGGATGGTGGCGGACAGAGGCACCTGGAGGTCAATGGTCGATAGGGTCGGAATCGACTGTGCGACTGAACAACAACAAATATAATTTGGACACAGCCCTTTGCTACAAACTGGAGGGCAAGTTGCATCCCACTCTAAGTGCATGTTTTGATGGCTGGAAAGCACATGCGCAGGCCAAGATGATGATGGTAAAGATGCAGAATCCAGCCAGCTTCAACTTTCATTGGTAAAGGGAAAGAAGCATCAAATATTCTAGCTATTACTAGAGCTTTCTCAAAGTGAACACATTGAGGAGTGCCCTAGGAAAGAAGAGCCCTTCCCGGCTGATCCTCCACATCTCAGAACCATCAGTATGAGGTGAACCATTGTACAATATCTATTCCTGGTCATACTTCAAGTGGCATGACTGGCATGCGACCAAGAATGTGAACAGCCATCTATTAACTACTGGCAATTTGATGTCATTCATGATTTATGCAAGTACACTGCCAGTATGTGCCTCAACAGATATGCACCTCAAGTCCACCGACTCAGATCCAGGAAGGGCTTTGTGGCAAGAACAAACACTCTTGAGGTGTGCGCAAGAGCCAAATGAGAAGATGCAAAAAGAGCAAAACCAAATGAGAAGACGGAGGAAGGAGCTCACTGGACAAAGAACAACATTAAAGGAGGAGATGGCTGAGGAACATAACGTCCCCTACGTCACTTGGAAGACCCTGAATAGGCTGAAGGTTGGAGTTCCTAAATGCAAGACCAACAGGCGCGAGTGGGGGCTGCTGGCGGACAACAACACGCCGTGTGAATGTGGAGAGATACAGAATCCAAATTGGTCGGCCAATTACTTCTGGAAACATGCACCAAAGAGGACTTGAGTTTGTCCAATGACAAACCCAAGGCGGTGGTTTCATTTTGGCAGTTTAAAGTCTGACCTTGACACAAAAGAAGAAGACAGCTGGCATAAATCCCCAATAGGATTCCAACTAATCTGCCCTCCACCCACCCAACCCCTTGGCTATCATGGATGAGTCTTCTCTCCCAACAAATATCTCTGCATCTGCTGAAGACGTGGAGACATTGTGGTTAAATCAGTCATACCTGGAGAGAACCTGTTAAGAATTTGATTGTCCCAACAAGACTTTTCGCCTCCAAGATGTGAGCACAGCAACATCACTCTTGGTCTTTATTTTTGTTTCTGCAAAGTGCACAAAGTTCTAAGCGCAAAATGTGCCTCCCCCCGCTGTGAAGCAAGCCACACCCAGAGATTGCACAAGCACACATGGAGGGACTGACTGACAACGCAGGTGTTAAGGACGCAACAGCTGCTTCCAGTATTTAAAAGTCTACATAACAAGGAAGGGCCAGAAGGTCAGTGGGGTGACCCAGAAGGCAGGCCTTCCTTTTGCAACGAGGAGCAAATATCATCTTGTCAAACCCTACGGGAGCCATCGCAGCTTCTCCTTGTCCACCCCTGTGGTGCCCTTTAACCTCTGGGCGAGTGGAAGAGATAAATCCTTGACAGCACTCCACGCTCTCCGTTGAGCCTCCTTCATTGGCACCCGTATGGATCACAGGCCTATCTCCTCTTCCTGACATCGGGGGCAATTAGCAATGTTGGGGCAACCCCTTACTGACCTTTGACTTCTATTATTCAGGCTCCAGCGGAGTGAGATGGACAAGGAAGGCGTGTGCGAGAGGGCTTTCCCTGCTTCATCCCATCATGCGCATTCCCTCCCCTGTCCCACAAATGGCAGCCAACAGCCTTCTGAGACCTGAAACTCAGCAGCTAAAGTGCACGCGGCTCATAAGGGGATCCTGAAGCTCCTGCCAAGTCACCACATCACCTTCCTTGGAAAAATCTTAGTAGCAAGATCCATGGTGGACAAACACATGCTCACCAAGCTAAAGCTGAATTTTTATTATTTTTTTTGGGGGGAGGGATCTTTTTCCAAACTCTGCAGCTAGACAAGAGGGCTCTGTAAGCCGCTGGTACTGCAGAAAGGATTCAGCCCTGGGACTGCCCCCCATTCCCACTTTTTCACCAAAGGGCACGGAGCTCAGTCTCCAAAACACAAAAGCAGCACCCACAGAATCCCTAAAGGCAACTGGCCTGGATTCCCAGTTAACATGGCTTCCAGTGTCCCTCCCCATGACAGGAACAGTGAGGAAAGGGGAATCCATCCTGCAAAATCCAGAAAGCCATGTACATTATCTTATCTATCCATCCATCCGGGATACTCTTCCACTCAGGTCAGCAAACAACAAAATATTTTTTTTTGCAAGCAGCATATAAAATTGAACATAAATGATAACCAAAAAGAATACATTATGGGCAAACCCAAAAAATACTGATGCCCCAAAGACAATACAGATGACAGTAGAGTATAAGTTAATTAATCCTATTGTTTGGCGATTGTTAAAAGCCTCTTTAAATAAAGAGAAAACATTTCAATTGTATTCTAAATACTGTATAGATAAAGATGGAACCTGGCACAGCTCAACAGGTAGAGAATATTCCAAGGTGTTGGTGCCGCCGCCATTGAGAAGGCTCTTCTATGAGTCAGAGCCTTTCTTACTAACCTTGGGGTTGGCATCTAGAGCTTCTCATGGTCTCTGACACATGTGCATGAAATCCAGACTCCTCTTCTGGGGCCACAGATCTTGCACAGACACTTCCTAGACCAGCGATGGTGAACCTTGGGCACTCCAGCTGTTCTTGGACTTCAATTCCCAGAAGCCCTGATCAGCAGGAGTGATGGCTTGGGCTTCTAGTAATTGAAGTCCAAGAACACCTGGAGTGCCCAAGGTTCACCATCACTGCTCTAGAAGGACCCTGCTTAGACAACCTTTGACCGCTCTGCCCAACAGACCTTCCCAAAAGACTGGCAAACTGCAAGGCCTTGGCATCTTAAGTACGAATGTGGAGAGATACAGAATTAATTGGCTCATTTACTGCTCTGCCAATTCCGACCAGATACATGCACTGATGAGAACTTGAGTTTGGCCAAAGACAAAGCCAAGAAAGGGGCTTCATTTTGGCAGCCCAAGGTTTGATTGAGACTCAAAAAGAAGAAGTGTATATAAACAAAAAGTTACAAATGGAAAAATTATCCAACCCACCCTCTACTATAAGAGCACAAAAAGTCCAACCCATCCCTAGTTAAGAAGTGGATAAACTCGGAATAGGTACTGAAGGAAAATTAACTGAGGGGCAAGGGTGTGAGTGAATGCTTCCTTAAAGAGCTCTGCTCTTGCCTTTCTTGAACGTGTCCTTCCCTTTGGCATCTTCTGGGCGTCAGTGATGAACTGGAACCACCATGGGGACTTGATTGTGATAATTTTCAAGTCTGTTGACCACGAATAAACCTGCTAAGTCAGCTGTTATCTGGGCAAGGGCTGACAATAGACAACAGAAAGGCAACTTGCTGCATAGTTGGAAGCAGCTAACTTTGGTCTGGAGGGGAGCCAAGGCATCCGGTGGAGATGCTCCAAAGAGCTGGAAGGGGAGCCAGCAGCTCTGCTGGTCAAAGGTGGGCCTCCCATGCCTCATGAAATGTCCCGTAAGCAGTGAAGGTGGACACAGCTAGAGGAGGGTTAGTGGGTCTCCTTAAGGCAGGGGTGCCCAAATTACGGCCTGTGGGCTGGATCTGGCCCCCAACACCAATTCATCCAGCCCATGCAACCCTTGCTGCTCCTGGAAGCAGAAGTAAAATGTGCCCATATGGCATGTTTGACTTCTGCTTCTGGAGGGAGGAACCACATGACCAGCCCACTGAACCACGTGACTGGCCCATGGCCCAAAAGTTTGAGCACACCTGCCTTAAGGGAAGCCCAGGTATATTTTTGACACCTGTGGGTGGAAGATCAGGGCATACCTGTCAAGTTTTGGATTTGGAACTAAGGGAAATTTCCCAGCAAATATGGGATACTTGACAGCTATGCTTATCCTGTGCTGCCCTCCAATGGCGGCAATAGGGCATTGCAGTCTAATTAATAAGGGATGATGGTGGGAAAGAGGGTAAAATAAGGGGTTTTTACGGCCAATAAGGGATACTTGACAGCTATGCTTATCCTGTGCTGCCCTCCAATGGTGGCAATAGGGCATTGCAGTCTAATTAATAAGGGATGACGTTGAGAAAGAGGGTAAAATAAGGGGTTTTCCCGGCCAATAAGGGATACTTGACAGCTATGCTTATCCTGTGCTGCCCTCCAATGGTGGCAAGAGGGCATTGCAGTCTAATTAATAAGGGATGAAAGAGAGTAAAATAAGGGGTTTTTCAGGCCAATAAGGGATACTTGACAGCTATGCTTATCCTGTGCTGCCCTCCAATGGTGGCAATAGGGCATTGCAGTCTAATTAATAAGGGATGACGGCGGGGAAAGAGGGTAAAATAAGGGGTTTTCCTGGTCAATAAGGGATACTTGACAGCTATGGATCAGGGATGATCTCCGGCTGAAGGCTATGTGCATTTGAATAGCATTCCTATCACTCTGTTTTTTCACTTCAGTTGGGAAGGGTGAAGAGTCCCCCAACGTCAACTTGGAGGACCCGGAGTAGGCTAAGGGTTGGAGCAAGACCAACGGGCTCAAGTGGGGGCTGATGGCAGACAAGAACATGCTGTGTGAATATGGAGAGAGACAGAATCCGGCTAAATTACTCATCTGGCGATTGCTACCAGAAACATGTACTGATAAAGATTCAATTTCGGCCAACGACAAAGTCAAGAAAGTGGCTTCATTTTGTTAGTACTGTGTAAAGATTGACCTGGACACTAAAGAAGAAAAATAGGGAAGAAAAGATGGGTTTTTTTAAAAAAAAGCTGTCCGTTTTCTTGCCGTGGCTGTCAGATGGCGTTCTCCCCCCTAACCCCCCCCCCCCCAACCCCAGTTCTTCCAGGTGGCATCTCTGTTTATGGGGAGTTGTAGTCCAACATTTCTGCATGCAGCTTCCAGCTTTGGGGGTGGGAGCTAACCACGGGCGGAAAGACGAGCTGATCAGACAGACAGACAGACAGCCTAAAAGTTAATGACAAAGCCAGCAATCTGGCCAGTTGGCCCCATCCCAGCTGGCACTTTGCCCTTTCCCAAGGAGCCACGCCAAGGCGTAGTGGAGCAAGAAGGTGGTTCGTGCCCGGCGGGCAGGGAGAGGGTGGCAAAGGGCAGACAGTAGCCTGGCCAGGATTCAAAGCCATGCCGAAGGGGGTTTCCCTTCGGCGGAGAGAAGTTCCTCCGTGCTGAACAGCTGGCTTGGCTCTCTCTGCTGCCCTGAGCAAACATTGCTTTCCCTGCCAGAAGCATGCCATGTGCCGAACAGCCCTGGCTCTTACGTTTTCAAGTCTTAGGACCAAAGGGGTTCCACGAAAGACATTGACTCTCCCCCCAATAACAGGAACAAAAATAGCATCCCTTTTCCCCAGGCGATCATTGTTTAACAGATTATTATACTGCTTTTTTCATTGATTATGTCTTTCAAAGGATGTGCAGTAGCATTACTGGGGGTATGGAAACCATAATCCCATTCATAGTTTAGAACTAGAATAATATTTAAGGCTATTGCTTTGTGCTAGATTAATTAGAGCATGCACAGGTCAAGGGAAAATAGTGTTATTCTTAGAGTAATTCTCTTGGCCTGGTGGTAATAAGTAATGGGACTGGGGTGGCTTAGTGGTTAAGATGTTGAACTTAATGACCGTAAGGTCCGCAGGTCAGCAGTTTTGAGACTTGAGTGCTGTGTGACAGAGTGAGCTCCCCAAGGAATTGTTAGTAGATAAATACGTACCGCTTTGGCGGGAAAGGTAACACTGTTCCATGCACACCAGCATCTAGCCATGCCTGCCACAGGACCACAGAAACATCTGCAGATGCAGACAGCGCTGGATCTTTGGCTACAAACAGAGATGAGCACCGAACCCTAGAGTCAGATACAACTGGCTTTCGAGCAAAGGAGACCTTGACTTTTACCTAACAGCTACAACAGACTTCTTCCATGTCTAGGCCAGACATGAAGCCAACAAAATGAAGGCACCTGCAGTTCCTTTCGCCTGACCTAGTGTGAGAAAGATTAGCTGGCAACACAAGGTTGCTGTTACCAGGGTACACCCAATTGTGGCTCAGAAATACCACCACCTTCAAGGAGGGTCTTTCTGTGTACCCCTACGACAGACTGATAACCGGCAAGAGTCCTGGTAGCACAGTGGTTAAACTACTGTCCTGCAACCAAAAGGTTGCGAATTCGATCCGACCAGGGATCAAGGTTGACTCAGTCTTCCATCCTAACGAGGTTGATAAAATGGGTCCCCAGCATGTTGGGGGCAAAAATGCTAATTAACTTGTGAACCACCCAGAGAGTGCACTAAGCGCTTATATGGGGCGGGATAGAAGTGTGATTGCTTTGAGGGATGGCGGAAACCGAACCCTGGAGCAGAGGGCTTCTGGCGCATGAGACGAGGCTAGGACTGTGGTTTCAGGGGGGAGCGAGGGATTGGGGCCAATCATGGGAGGTGGAGTCCCAAAAGAAGAACTTTTCCCAAGGTTTCCCAGGGAGCAATGAAATCGGAGATCCCCTCTGGCCTCCCAGATTGATCCTGAATCAGACTATAGGAAAAAGATGGAGTCCAGGAGGCAGATCTGAATTCTCTTCTACAATTCCACCCCCCACCCCCCGCCTACTCTGGGGAAGTTACCTGAGATCCTTAATGCAGAGACTGCAAGGGTGGAATTGGGGCCTTGGATGTCCCAAAATCCAACATGACTGGAATGGACAAGATCAGGAATGAGATTATAAGGGAAAGAATTGGAGTAGAATCTTAAATTACACCCAGAGACAACAAATAAAGTGCATTTGCCCATTTGGAGAGAATGGCTTGGGATTCCATACCGTGCAAGGCTTATGTGGAACGAGGACAAGGACAAAGACTATGAGGCAGACCCAGAGGAAGGTGGAGAGAGAACATCAAGGATATATTACAAGAACACAAAATAACGAGGGTGGAGGCCACTAGAAATGCCTTGTATGTCCCTTGACACTTGGGGGTGGAGAGATTATGATGATTTTCCAACCATGTGCTCTCCCCTAAGGACCCACTACCTTATTCAATGTTTTGAACCAACCTCCCAACCCCCCCCGCCCCCCACTAAGGGAAAGCTGCCATTCAATTACAAGCGATGGCTTAATCCAGGGTCAGTGCCGTTCATGTGCTGTGACCTCCCGCAATGAGAGGGGACACCAGAAGGTCAGGCTGTGGAGCGCGCAGCCCCTTCCCCTTTTGCTTGTGCATCACTGATGCCCATCTAACATGCGGTGCAATCTTAAGAGAGGGAACATGAGTTGAACTGATGCCACCAAAAACTGCACCAGGAGCTGCTCAACTTTAAGAGTTGCCACTAGTAGTTTAAGTCATTGGCTTGATCAATCAATCAATCAGCAGATGGAAGTCAAGTAGACTTGCATGGTTTCTAAAACAGGCCTTGCCCAAGATGACTTCACAATTTGTTAATTTGTTATATGGTTAATAACTGGACCGCTTGCACGTTTGGATAATTTATTAGTGTCTGGTCTCATGCATTATTGTTTGCTCTGGTTTTGTTTTTTGAAGATGATGTTATTTTTAATTTTTATTGTTTACATGATTTCCTGCATGCTGGGATTGTATCCTCCTGTTATGAGCTGCCCAGTGAAGTGGTTCACTGGTTGGAGTGGAACATAAATCTAACCAACAAACAGATGTGGCCAAGGTGTTATCAGAGAGTAAACAAAGCAAAACAAAACAAAAAGAGAAAGGACGTTGTGCCACTTTAGAGACTAACTCCTGTATTTTAATCATATTGGAGAATAAACAAAACAAAAACGCTGTAGCACTTTAAAGACTAACTGGTATATTTTAATGTCATTAAATCTTACGTGCAGCACTCCAGACCCTTCGCTGTGTATCCAACACCACCCTTCACCTGGAGACAGGAATGATAACGGTTGAGGCACGTTTGTGGATAACTACAGTGGTACCTTGAGTTACAAAACGAATGCATTCCTCGGGACGTTTTGTATTATGAAAAATTCATAACTCGAAATGTGGTTTCACATAGGAATGCATTGAAAACTTTTTTTCTGACCTCCGGGAAGGATTAATTGGTTTTCAATGCATTCCTATGGGAAACTGCGTTTCGAGTTACAAATTTTTCACTATTTAAATTTGTAACCTGTGACGTTATTTTCAATGGATTTCCTTTCGTAACTCAAAAATTGCATTACTCGAGACATTCGTAACTTGAGGTACCACTGTGCTCTCAACCTTTGGCTCAAAACTCGGTTTAATCCCAGTGGCCAGGCTCTTCTAACTCTCCAGGATAGCTTCCAATCAGCATAGAAAAGAACAATCCAATCCAGACTGCAATATCTTCGCCTCTCCCAACTTTGCCACGACCAGGCAAAACAGATAATTAAACAGAGAACACTAGACATGGGAAGTCTTGGAAACACATCGTTGCCCTGGCCCCATACATGCTCCAACTTGAGACACCAAGTCATCGGAGGGCATTTACGCTAGCCCGCTGCATACCTGTCAAGCGCAGCTCCGGAGATTACGGGACCTGCGCAGAACGTTTCTGCGCAGGTCCACTCTATGCATGCGTAAAAGCCTTCTACGCATGCGTAGAAGGGTTCTACGCATGCATAGAAAGGACCTGTGCAGAAGGGATGCGCAGTAACTCCTCCCCCCCCCCGCTGCCAAATTACGGGGTAGCGGCAGCTCCGGGCGGGGAAACGGAGAAAATCCGGGTGGGAAATGGAGAAAATCGGCGCAGAAAATTAGGGAAATCCCGGCCAATCCGGGATACTTGACAGGTATGGCCCGCTGCCAGGCTCTCCCTTCTGAAGTTCTCGAAGGAAAGTTCCAAAGGAGACCAATGACAGAAAGACAAAAATGCCCCTGTGGCACTGGAGAAATTGAAACCACAGAACACGTTCTCTGCAGCTGCCTTTTCTATAGAGCCGTGATGGCGAACCTTGGCACTCCAGATGTTCTTGGGCTTCAATTCCCAGCTCAAGCTCCCTGTGAATCCACACGAATGGGTTTACTGCGATTCATCTGGTCTGCGCCGCTACCGGAAGCAGAAGTAAAATGCACCCATATGGATGAAGGGTTAACCCAGAAGAGCCTTAACTGTACGGGCGTGTTTTACTTCCGCTTCCGGGGGCGACGAGGGTGGCGTGGGCCAGATGAATCGCAGTAAACCCATTCGTGTGGATTCACAGGGGGCTTGGGCTTCTGGGAATTGAAGTAAAAGTACATCTGGAGTGCCAAGGTTCACCACCACAGCTGTAGAGACATCCAGAACAAGTTCATATCTCCGCTGCTCTGCAAGTATCCGGGCCAGACAAACAGCACATACACCCACTGGCTGCTATCTGAAGAAAGGCCCACCGTCCTTCACCCACAACACTGCCAGGTTCTACACCGTAGCATGAAAGACCAGGTGAACACTCCTGGCAGGACCTTCAGCCAAATAAACTACTAGCACCACAGCATAGGCTAGGAATAGTTGTAACAGTATTGATCTATGTACTAATTTTACCACTACTAAACTCTGAGCAAAAATGCTCCTTTTTAAGCACCCTTGTTTTAACTTTTGTCTCTTGATATATTTTAAGTGCCCTCATTTTAACTTCTGTTCCCCTTGCTGTTCTATGCTGGTCTTGGACTATAATAAAGATTTGATTTGATATTTTAATGTTAGCTGGGAAAGATATTTTAATGCTAGCATATTTTAATGTTAGCTTTCGTGGCTCAAGTCTACCTCATCAGACATAAGAGTTAGCCTTCGTGGCATTAATTTATACATTAATTTATACATGTATAACATGGCTACCACTTCAAAAATTTGTTATTAGAAGGTAGTATTTCTCTACCTCTCTATCATCCTATCAGTTCCAGCACTATGTAGGGCAGCAGAGATGAACCTCTGGCACACGTGCCAGAGGTGGCACTCGGGCCCTCTCTGTGGGCACCCGTGCAGTCGCCCCACCACAAGGTTTGTCCTGCTGCTCTGCCCATCAGCCCAATGGGAGCGCTTCCTCCCTCCCCTGTTGCTGTGTTGACACTTTGCGATAAATAAGTGAGGTTTGGGTTGCAGTTTGGGCACTCAGTCTCTAAAATGTCCGCCATCGTTGATGTGGGGATACTTGGTAAATTCTTTGTTTTCCTCAATCAGGCAATCTCAACTTGATGAGACACCTCAACAAAGAACCTCTTCAAGTGCCAAGAGAGAAGAGGCACTATTTCTTTTTCTGTTAAAATCTTTGTCACTTCTTGAAAATGTGCAAAACCAACACCCTTTCTTCTTGCAGAACTTAAGCAGCGCAAGCACAGAGTGACTTGTCAACTGTCCCAAAAGATGCAAACAGTCTCTCCAAGTTCCTAAGAGTCTTTCTTGAAAGGTCAAGCAACAAAACAGCAGTTGGCATCATTTTTACCAGAGGTTCCCAAACATTTTGCGCTGGGGACCTGACCACACCCCCAGAACAGCTGAGCATGTTTGCGCAGGCGTGTCCGGAATCACTTCCAGGAGTGGTTTTGGATCCATTTGCGCATGCACAAATGCATCCGCACAACTCCCAGAAGTGGTTCCGGACGCACATACGTATTGGTGGGTGTGTCCCCCATCCACTTCCAGGAGTGGCGAGCAGTGGTGGGCTCCTCCAAAAATTTTGCTACCACACTGTGTGTGTGGTATGGTGGGTGTGACCAGGGGGGAAGCCCTGCGTTGCACCCGAATTAGGACTACTTTATTTCAAAACTTAGATGGGTGGAGCCAGTCCAAATTTCTGCTACCAGTTCTGGTGAACTGGTGCGAACCGACTGATGCCCACCACTGGTGGTGAGGGTCTTTGGGGCCGGATGAATTGCATTGGAGGCCTGATACGGCCTGCAGGCTGTAGTTTGGGCACCCCTGATTTGTATGAACAATACCATTCTCTCTCTCTCTTTCTCTCTCTCTCTCTCACACACACACAAGTCCTCATTCTCTTGCAAAGTGTGCCACAAAAAAGTATCATCTGTCCACAGGCTGGATAACCACTTATTTTTCATTTAAAACTGAGCTACAATAAGAAAAATAAAATGTGTGTAAAAGAATAAACTCATTTTTTTCAATGGGAATGGTGAAAAGGGTGCTCAGCTGGGTGGGGAAGGCATACTAAATCTGTTGTTGAAGGAGAAATGCTATACAGTAGTACCTTGTTTAAAGAGCATAATGCGTTCCATGGGGTTGCTCTTTAAGCGAGTTTGCTCTTTTTAAAAAAAAATATTTATTAAGTTTTAATTTTTATACACACAACAAAAAAGAAAAAATTCAATTAAAATACATACTTATAATCTCTATTGGTATGCAAACTTACATATACAATATTGAAAAAAGTAAAGTACAAAAAACCCTCCTACTTATTATAATAATAAAATTCCATCTTACCCCCACCCTTCCATTACCATTTTAAATTTTATGGAATTTATTATTTCTAAATTAATCCTTAACCCATAATAATTATTGCATCCACATTTTATTAGATCCCATTAAATTATACCATGCAACCAACAACTAAATAATATTCAACAGCAGTGAGTTTGCTCTTTAAGCGAAACACCATTGTAAGTGACCAATTGTGACTTCTGGCGGGTGGGAAAGAATTGTGAACCCCAATTTAGTTGTTAAGCGAGTTTTTGGTTGGTTTTAATTGTTAAGCGAGGCGACCATTCAGAGAAAATTCTGCTCTTTAAGCGAGTTACGTCTCTAAGCGAGGCGCTCTTTATGCGAGGCTTTACTGTAGATAAATCTTGCGCATCCAGATCAAATTTTTGACTGCCAAAATAAAGCCACTTTCTTGGCTTTGTCGTTGGCCAAACTTAAGTCTTCATCAGTGCATATTTCTGACAGAGCAGTAAACAGGCTGGGCTTATAAATCAGGTATAAATAAATTTGTGCATTTGCAGGATTGACTTGAATGCATACCTGTCAACCCACAGCTCCAGAAAAAAACGGGACCTGCGCAAAGCAGTTCCGCGCAGGTCGCCTTCCATGCATGCGTGGAAGGCTACACCGCTTGCGCAGCCCCCTACGCAAGCGGCGTAGGCTTCCACGCATGCGTGGAAGGGTTCTACACGAGTGTAAAACTCTTCTACACATGTGTAGAAGGTGACTTGCGCAGAAGGGCTGCACAGTACTTCCTTT
The DNA here is from genome assembly GCA_035047345.1 of Bradypodion ventrale. Taxonomy (NCBI): domain Eukaryota; kingdom Metazoa; phylum Chordata; class Lepidosauria; order Squamata; family Chamaeleonidae; genus Bradypodion; species Bradypodion ventrale. Next base: position 3,102,979 of record JAWDJE010000002.1, read on the forward strand.
CCCCCGCTGCCAAATTACGGGGGTTTGGCAGCGCGGGTCGGGAAATGACGTCAATTGGTGCAGGATTACGGGGTAATCCCGGCCAAATCAGGAAGGTTGACAGGTATGCTTGAATGCAAACGAAAGTTTCCTTGTGGGAGGGGGGGACGGGACTCCCCAACTTTGCAAAGCAAAACAAAAGGTGGGGAGAGAAAGGTGGTATAATGTCAAAGCAGAGCACGTCTGTCTTGATGCTATGTGAATCGAGACCTGGAGAGAAGTCCTGCACCTTTAGAGGACTGCCTGGTGCAGAATGATAATGGGAGGAGAGATAAATATGGTTCTTCCTCTTCTTCTACCATGTCTAGGCCAGATGTGAAACTGCCAAAATGCAGAGGAGCCTTCCTAGGGTGAAATGTGGCAACACTGGTTGAATCCGGATGCCTACAGTGAAGTTGACCACTCGGCCGGCCGGCCGGAACTGGAGACAACGAGACCAAGCTGGATTTCGGGAAGGAAGGGGGAGAGAGGGAGGGTGGAAGAAGGGAACGCAGCTTTTCAGCACCATATTTATTAAGCCACCTGGATACAGATTAACTTCCCAGTTCATTATTACATTTATTGCTGTTCTCCTTGACGTTTTATCAGTGGAGACAGGATGAAGAAAGGACTACGGGATCAAACATCCGTCACGGGCTAAACAATAATGCAATATACGCATCTCAGGCAAATGAGCCAAGATATATTTTAGGGAGGGGTGGAATTAAAGGGGGAGAAAGAAAGAAGCAATTAACAAGAATGAAGGTTGAATTAGCTGGGTAGAGTATTTAGCTAAAAAGAAGGATGAATAAAGAGGGTGGGATACAGCATGTCTGAAACGTGGTGGAGTGCCAAGACTCACCACTACTGGTCTAGTCCCGTGATGGCGAACCTTGGCGCTCCAGATGTTCTTGGACTTCAATTCCCAGAAGCCCAAGCACCCTGTGAATCCATACAAATGGGTTTGCTGCGATTCATCCAGTCCACGCTGTCCTCGTCGCTCCCAGAAGCGGAAGTAAAGCGGGCCTGAATGGAGGAAGGGTTAACCCAGAAGAGCCTTAACCATACGGGCGCATTTTACTTCCGCTTCTGGGAGCGACTAGGGTCAGCATGGGCCGGATGAATCGCAGTAAACCCATTCGCGTGAATTCACAGGGGGCTTGGGCTTCTGGGAATTGAAGTCCAAAAACATCTGGAGTGCCAAGGTTCGCCATCATGGGTGTAGTCTATTACCATAGCAGGATAGCCTGGGCAGACAGCAATTTAAGTCCAATGCAAGTAAATATATACAGTGCTTTAGATCAGGGCCCGCGTCATGCTCTTTCAGTCCGCTTTGAGGGCTGGACGGCCATTTTACCCTGCCTGCACAATGGGTGCTGCATTTTTTGTCCCAACAGCTTCAAAGGGGTAGCCATTTTGTTTCTTGAATGCCATTGGAGGAGGGAGCCCACATGAAATGACGTCGCAAGCCAGATCCGGCCTTGGGTTGGGAACCCCTGCTTCCGATTAAAGGACTATTTCAAACAGACATTGATGGGACCAGAGTTTGAAACAAGTAAAATATTTTGGACTCAGCTGCCTGACATTCCCTGATCTCGCAGAGGCAAAGGACATGGGAGGCCTTCTCCCGTCCACAAAGATGCAAGCAACCTATCGAGAGCTTCAAATGGCCAAAAGGCTATGCTGCGAGGCCACAATCTGTCATATTTACGCAAAGGTTTCTGTTGCCAAAGGACTGTTGGTTTTGTGCTTCTGCCAGGAAGCATCTCACCCCCCGGACTGGCAAAGATGAAGGTTGTGCAATTCCCCACACCTTTGCCTGTGGATGAGGAGAGAAGCCAGGATTTGCATCTTAACTCCGCTTGCTCCCATGGCCTGTTTACACCATCCCTCGAGACCTTTAAATGGTCCAGGAGGCCAGAGGTCAAGGCCTGAGCCTTGTCGTGGGGCCGCCGCGAGAACCAGAAGTCAAGGGACTGATGATGACCTACCGGAAGACCTATTGATGATCAGATAAGTGGGACTTGCTTCAGCTACAACCAGGAGAGCGCATGCAGTGGAGACAAAAGCTTGCAAGCTGATCAGCTGGACAGAGGTCAGCAAAGGGGCCGGAGAAGCGACCTATGAGTGTTCCCTATAGGTTACAAAGACCTCAACAGAGTCCTGCTGGCTCAGGCCAAAAGCAATCAGGCTATAAACGGAGATGAGCACTGAACCCTAGAGTCGGATACGGCTGGCTTTAAGGCCAGCCTGGTGCTTTACATCTGCCAGCGGGACATGGGGCGACAGTACGCTCTTCCTGCAAGGTCAGCCCATTTCCAACTCTTCCACCCTAATCTGATCTCTCATTTCACTGGATGCTTGCCCTCCTAGGACATCAATGGGCAAGGGTCACAATCCAGCCCGTGCAAGCTAGCCACAGCCTCTCTAAACCAGGGGTGCCCAATTTTTTTTGTCCATGTGGTTCAGCAGGCCGGGCCATTCACGTGGTTCCTCCCACCAGAAGCGGAAGTAAAACGTGCCTTGCAATCTGTTTTGCAACAGGACAAGATAGATTTTAAGCTCCGTTTTCTCTACTTAGAGCAGGAGTGCCCAAACTATGGCCCGTTGGCCAGATCCAGCCCCCAACACCAATTCATCCGGCCCATGCCACCCTCGCCACTCCCAGAAATGGAAGTAAAATGCACCCATACGGGCGTGTTTTACTTCCGCTTCCATGATCAACGAGGGTGGTGTGGGCCAGATGAATTGGCATCGGGGGCTGGATCTGGCCCACCGGCCATAGTTTGGGCACCCCTGCTCTAAGCGGAAGGATGCTTCCCATTTACAACTCCGAGGCCAGTTTGCCACTAACTGATGGTCCGCTGACTGTGACAAACTGCAGGACGGGAGATCAATAACCTAGCCATAAAAGTCAAGGCACATGAAGGGGAAATTAGTGCTAATCGAAGGTGCTATAGACACCGATTCCTCCCAGGAAAGCTGGGCGAGAATTTAAAGCCAGCTGAAAAGAAACAAAACTCAGCATTTCAGAATGGATTTCCTAAAGGCAGACAAAGGGGTCTCATCACCAACAGCAGCGCTGAGGACAAAACAAGAGAATCGTTTACAGAAACAATTGCGCTCAAAGCAGATGTGGAAAAGAGCGCATTGCCGACAAGAGAAGCCTTGCGGGGTGAAACACGACAGCTGGACTGAGAGCAGTTCAGGCCAAACTCGCCGCATGGCTTTTAATGGTCAAGCAGAATCATTAAGCAACTTTTGCACATGCAACAATGGACAAGCATCTCCTGAGAGCACTGGAGCCAACCCATCTAAAACAGCAACACAACAACACAATCTGCGTGTGGCGCTAAATGACAGGATTTTTCAGTGCAAGGTTCTGTGTTCAGATCTCTCTCTGTCTCTCGCACGTGCACACAAACACAGAGTGAAAGACAGAGAAGGACATTAAAAGCAAACATTGAGACATGATCATTCTTGCATTTTCCGTCTTCTTGAAGACCAAAAGAACTTCCTGGATCTTTTCCTTCCACCTCCATCTAATGTGCAAGTTCGTTCCACTGCCCGGTTTCCTGGGCACGCAGGTGCCAGTCAGTCCCTGGGCCCAAAGTTGCAAACCCAAGAGCACAACATTTCTGGGCTGTAAAGGGAGAGAAACTCGGAAGTTGGCCTTTTCCAATCCGCTTGAATCTCCAACCCCGACTGGCAGGTTCTGAAAAGTGTGACCAAAAGGAAACCAAACCACAAAGACTTGGGTGAAACAGAAGGACAGGATTTCAGATTTAAGTATACCACACTCTTCCCTTTCTCTTTACGGGACATCGGAGTCCATGTTTGGGGACTACAGTGGCTTAGTAGCTAAGACATTGAACTTGACGGCTGTAAGGTCTGCTGGTCAACAGTTTGAGATCCAAGTGCTGCACGACAGAGTGAATGCCCATCATCTGTCCCAACTCCTGCTAACCTAGCGGTTCGAAAGCCAGAAATTGCAAGTAGATAAATAGGTTCTGCTTTGTTGGGAAAGGTAACAGCATTCCACGCACTCCAGCATCTAATCATACCTGCCACATGACCCCACATAAATGTTTGTAGACACAGACAGCGCTAGGCTCTTTGGCTATAAACGGAGATGCGCACCAGCCCTTAGAGCAGGTGTTCTCAACCTTTTTAAGCCAGGGGCCTGGTCACGCTTCCTCAGACAGCTTCAGGGGTTGGACGGCCATTTTGTCCTTCCTCTACCACATGGCACTTCCAGGTGTGGTGGAGGCAATGGGGGGGGGGGTGTTTCACATGAAATGGCGCCGAGGGCCGCAGGTTGGGAATCCCTGCCTTAGAATCAGACATGACTGGCTTTCAAGCAAGGACAACGTTCACTGGAGTCCATGTGTGAGAAAATAATGACGCACACCAAAAACATTGGATGTCTTGAATGACTCCCTGGCATGCTTGCACTGCACCATTGGGTCAGAGAGGAAGACCACAACTCTAGCGACCTGGAGCGTGACGGGGTCCAGAGCCATTTTATGGTGGCAGAAGTGTTCATGAGGGGAGGGGGCAAGGGATCCTGGACCCAGGCTCCCCTCCCTTCCATTGGACTCCTGGACCCAGGCTCCTTCTCTTTGTCCTTCTCCTAGCTAGACCTTCCTCATCCCTCCAAGCCCCGGGGCGGCTCCACCCCAAGGATGCGGAGAAGGCCAGGAATGTGCGTCCTCTCCGGAGCTGGGCGTGCACAAGGGCCAGGAGGAGGGTTGCCTGGTGCAACTGGGGGGGGGGGAAGCAAAAACAGGTGTGACATCAAAGCTTTGGTATCTTTTCCTCCACCCTTTATTAACCTCTCACCTTTTATCTCAGCGAAAGGGAGGGCCGGCCGGCAGAGCCCTCATAAACCTGTTTCATCAAACGGCCGGAGCAAAGGTCACCTTTTAAATGGACACAATGGGGAGGGGGCGGCGAAATGACAGGGGGGGCAGTGGGGGGGACATGGCCATTAGGTCTTCATTAAGCAGCAGGCTCCTGAATTGGGGGTTGAAAATTGGGGGTTCCGGAGTTGGCACGGTTGTCACAATCCGGCCATCCGGTCAGTTGGGCTGCTTTGGCTTGGCTTAACTCCTTCAGCGCCTCTGCACATGCTTAAGATCACTGCCTTTAACAAAACTTCTTCAAAGAACAATGACGTGGAGAGTCACGTCACACCCTAAAACTGAACGGGGATTATGCGGAATGCATTAAGATTCACAGTTGTGAATTGGAGTTTGTGCTGTCCTGTGCTGGATGAGAGAGACGACGGAGAGCCCCTTCTCCCCCACCCCCCACCCCACCCCTTCACTTTCTATGTTAATCAATCCTATGGTTTTAAAATTTAAAACATATGTTCTTACTCATGCAGCACTTTTCTAGATATCAAAAGCTGCGAGTTACAGTAAAACCCCAACTTATGGGGGGGAAAGTCCGTTCCGTAGGCTTTTGCTTAAATCAGTTTTTTATGTAACTCGAAGCAAACTCAATAGGAAAAAAATATTTTTACGTAACTCGAAACGAACCCATTGGAAAAATGAATTTTTTATGTAAACCGAAGCAAATTCATAGGGAAATGAATTTTTGCGTAACTCAAAGCAAACCCATAGGAAAAAGAATCTTTATGTAACTCAAAGCAAACCCATAGGAAATCTTGTAAATCGGGACATGGTTTTAGCACAAAATCATTATGTAAGTCGAATTTTGTGTAACTCGAGGCATATGTAAGTCAGGGTTTTACTATACTTAGAAGTGTGATAATGGCCTATAGGCAAGGGCAAAGGTCTCCCTTTTTAATAATAATAATAATAATAATAATAATAGCTCAACTCATTCCCGACTCTAAGGAATGGTGTTCATCTCCATTTACAGCCCAAAAGCCAGTACTAAACGCTGCTACCTGTCCCAGTGAAGCAGTATGGGCGCGTTTTACTTCCGCTTCCGGGAGCGACGAGGGCTTCGTGGGCCGGATGAATTGGCGTCGAGGCCTGGATCTGGCCCACAGGCCATAGTTTGGGCACCCCTGGTTTAAAGGGTCTGACTCTGTGTGGTTTGTTTCCCTTTCAGTCTCTGTCCAGGAACGATTGTTTCGCAGCTAACCACCTCTTACAATCCAGGCTTCCTTATTTTTTTAGCGTGTTATCGTAGGATGCGGTTTATCTTTACTACTTCTTCTTCTTCTTTTTTATCTTGCAGGACTATCAACAACTCGAAAAGAATTCAGACTCAAACCAGTAACTCCAGTCTTCCAGAGGCTTAAATTCAGTTTGCACATCAGCGGCAGACCATTCTGCACGGTTGCGGCGCCTGGCTGGCTTAAGGAATTCCCCACTGCAAACTTTGGTGGTGCCTTTGGCCTTTGAAGAGAAACACCCAAATTCACTGGGAGAGGGGCAGAGATTCACAGCAATGCTCAATTCCTCCTTCCCCAGCACCCTCTTCTTGACATGCCGGACTAAAAAGGGAGGCAGAGATGGATTCCTGCACTGCTTCGCCCGGGGAGGGATAAAAGACTGGCCGTGGCCCCAAAGACGCCGAGACGCTTTGCCTCCACCCTCTGGCCCCAACATCGCCAGAGGTTGGAACGGCATCCGCTATGGCCGTCGGGCGGTGGAGTTCGGCTCGTGCCCCCCTCCTCCGGGTTCTGCTTTGCCCGGGGAGGGGTAAAAGACTGGCCGTGGCCCCGAAAACGCCGGGACGCTTTGCCACCCTTATTTCTCAATACCCAACATAGAGACCCAGAGTCAGAAGAATCTGCATCAAGCAGGATGGGTTGAAGTTTGTGGGAAGAAGATGAAGACAAAGACGTGGTCAAGAAGGAGTTTGTGCCCAAACTCAAGCCACTATCTGGATTCTCAGCACACAAGAAAGATCTTCCATTTGGATCTAGCAGGGCTAGAGATGGGGGGCTAGGCTGCAGCTTTGGTTTCACCCAGTACTACAGCAAAGTCAGGAATCACCAAAAGAAACTGGAAGCGATCCGAATTGTAGACAAAAGGATGGTCAATTCGGCAACATATTTGCATAGCCAAGGAGATGATGCCAATCCGGCCAGATGATCCTGCTATAGTAATAGAGTAGACCCTACTGCCAGTGACTCAACATCAATGGTCAAAGCAGTGGTAAACTAACCTGACAACCCTGAGGCAGTGGTGGGATTCAATTTTTTTTACTACCTACTCTGTGGGCATGGTATGGTGCGCATGGCCAGGGGGAAAGCCCTGCATTATTTCAAAACTTGGACGGGCAGGGCTGACCGAACTTCTGCTACCAGTTCTGGCAAACCAAGGCAAGCCTGTATGAATCCCACCCCTGCCCTGAGGACTAGTGGCCTTGTGTAGTGAAGTCTACACAAGTGGATTAAATGGTCCCACTTGAACCCATCTTGATGGAGGCCAACGGCTTCATCCACCCTGGCCTGGGGCTGAGAAGGAGGACTTTGGGTACCAAAAAGGGCTCAGGACCAGGAAGTGACTCGTAGACCTGGATCAGTGATGCGTCGCAGAAGGCAAATGGCAGATACACTGCATTATATTCTCATGACAATCTTCATGGCTGATTGCCATGATAAGAGCCAATATTTGGAATCAAATACAGTGGAACTCCTGATAATGTCCGATCCTGATAATGTCAAATCCGCATAAAGTCGCGTTCATTATGCACCACGTGATGCTCTGGATAATGACGCAAAAAGGCTAAAAACCGACGTTATGTGGAGCATCTCCCTAGGAGGTCCCGGATAACGAGTTTTTGGACATTTTTGTGACTTTATCCAGAGCGTCTCCCATAGGGACCGCATAAAGACCAAATCCGGTTGACGACCAGACTTGTGGAACCGAATTTGGACATTATCCGGAGTACAATGTACAATGCTTGAAGGAGGAGGAGGAGGAAGATGAGGAAATGACAACAACATTCCTAATCTAAAATATGTTTTCTCAGAAACCCGTCCCTAGGATTGCAATACATCTTCCTTCCAAGGTGAGTGAGTGTGTGTCTGTGTCCGTGTGTGTATCTGTCTGCATGTCTCTGTGTCTGTGTGTCTGTGCGGGGGGGGGGGGGGGGAGAGATATCAAAATAGTGACTGGAATTTTTTTCCCCTTGCTGCTTTCCATGCATTGTCCCAATGAAGGTTTACTTGGGAGGATTTCTCAAGACCACACAGAACCTTTCATCCCAGACGCAGTGATGAAAGCCCTCTCTCTCTCTCTCTGGCTGCCTGGAAGAGAACAGCACATAGTGCGCCAGGTGGGAAGGGGGGGGGGGAGACGGGCCGGAGGTGGCCGAGTTGGAACTTGTCCAGGAGGCAGAGCAAGGCAAGAGCAGACACAGATTTCAGAAGAGAAAGGTTCAAGGCATAAGGCCAAGGCCTGGGGGTGCCCCGGCAAAGGGGAGATTAGCCTGCAATGAGCATTTACCCTGGAGAGGAGACGGATAATAGGCTGGATGCAGCTCAGGTCTCTGAAATAAAGAGAAAAGGCCACTCGGCAGGCCTGTTGCCTTCCTTTCTCAGGGGCAGGGACCCAGAGGACTGAAAGGCGTCGGCCTTCAAAGAGATCCGAAGAGAAGGACATGCCCGACCACAGCACAAAAAGGCCTGCGGAACTCACAGCCACCAGCAACGTGCGCCAATCTGAGTGACTAGCTCTTGTAAGCGAAGAACAGCATCATGGCATAGCCGTTGGGCTACCAAGCTCCCTTACAGAAAGAGCCTCCTCGATCAGGCGTACCCTGGTAACGGCAACCTTGTGTTGCCGGCTAATCTTTCTCGCACTAGGTCAGGCGAAAGGAACTGCAGAAGGAACTCCCCAAAAGGTGGCTTCATTTTGGCAGTTTCACGCCTGGCCTGGACACGGAAGAAGGAGCTGATCTTAAGGCCCTGTTACCCAGGAGGAATTTCTCACAGGCTTTGCTCTGGCTTTTGCAAACTTTGGCTAACTTTGGCTTTCACGCAATATTGAGAGCAGCCTCTTTCTGTCTGGCACTTTTTGCATCTCCAAACCTGGATCGGAATTTATTGTGACTTCTTTTCTGGTTCTTCTTTCCCGTGTGAAAAGCAGGGATGAAGCAGAAAGGGTTGGCCGGGGCTGGGTCTAGCAGCAATTGTGGACTTCCACAACAGAGAGCAATGAAATGCTGACCAACCCCACCCCACTCCACCCCACCCATGGGGTTCCTGCTCATCTCCGAGGTCAGACAATGAAGCAGAAGGACACGGCAAGTGATGATGGAGACCCAGGGGTGCCAATAAACAATTTGACTCAGGGCTGAAAAGGAAAATGTATTCTTAAAACGTGAACAGTCTTTCAGATGGGCATGTTATCCCAGGGAAGAGGGCTACCCAATCTCTGTTTGAAAGCCTTTGCCATAACTGAAGAGTTAATGGGAAATGTCCCAGATGGGTGGTAAGGTAATGGATGGGATGGATTGGAGAAGCAAAGGAAGGAAGGAAGGACGGAAGGAGGGATGGGATGGATGGATGGATTGGAGAAGCGAAGGAAGGAAGGAAGGACGGAAGGAGGGATGGGATGGATGGATGGATTGGAGAAGCGAAGGAAGGAAGGAAGGACAGAAGGATGGATGGGATGGGATGGGATGGGATGGATGGGATGGATTGGAGAAGCGAAGGAAGGAAGGAAGGACGGATGGAAGGATGGATGGGATGGGATGGATGGGATGGATTGGAGAAGCAAAGGAAGGAAGGAAGGAAGGATGGATGGATGTTCCAGCTTCCTTAACAGTGGAAAGAAGATGCACAGAGGAACCTAATCCAGACTAAAAGCCCTCCCTTCTATCATATTCCACTTCCACATCCATTAAAGACAGCTGATATGTGCTACATACATGAGCCAGAAAAATTGGGGGCTGAGAAACCTTTGCTCTTTTTGTGAGGAGCCCCCAGGGAAGACCAGGCAATGAAAGCCAAAGTCCCCTGTTAAGGTTGGCAGGTTTTTAAAGCTGGGAATGAATTGCACTTTGCTCAGGGGGAATCTGTGTGTGCCTTCTCTCTCACACACACACATAAACACACTCACAGAGAGAGAGAGAGCAGCTGTGCAATCACACACGTTCCTCTGCTCAATGGTAACTTCCAACTAAAAGAGTCCCTTTTTAATCATGTTTGTATTGATATAATTAGTAACTCATTTAACGCCATCGATAGAGCTATATTCCTGTATAAACAGAAGAATTAAACTGTCAAGACCCAGAATCAATTCCCCTACCGAGAACATGGCTGGGCTGCTTTCCCTCGACAAATGGGAACGGGCAAGACCTCTCGAAGGAAGTCTGTTCTTCCGTCGCGCCTCTATCAGAGGTGACTCCATAGGCGTAGAAACTGGATTGGATCTGGAGGGAAGCAGCCAAGCAGGCGAACAAAAATGGGGGTTTGGGGGCGTTTGAGCAGGAAATGCTCTGCCCCCCAACCCCCTTCAAGAAGGCTTCAAAGGCGAAGAAGGCCAGGCAGTGGGGAGTCACCTTGGTGTCATAGTTGACGGCACACAAATGCCTTGCAGATGCACCCAGGTGGAAACATCACAGAACCAGGACTCAAAAGGACCTCTGCTTGGAAAAAGATACTTCCTGGCTCATCCGCTACCAGAATGGCCAGGCTGCTTCTTCTTCTTTTTCTTCTTCTTCTTTCGCATCCTGGTCAAACCCTGGACTGCCAAAATGAAGACACTTTCTTGGCTTTGTCGTTGGCCAAACTTAAGTCCTTATCGGTACATGTTTATGGCAGTCATTGGCAGAACCAGTAAATGAGCCACACTCTGTGTTTCTCCACATTGACACAGTGTGTTGTGTTACCAGCCAGCAGCCCACACTTGAGCCTGTTGCTCATGCATTGAGGGACTCCAACCCTCAGCCTTTTCAGAGTCTCCCAAGTGACATAGGGGAAATTGAGTTCCTCAGCCATATGCTCCTTTAATGTTGCTCCTTCTCCCGTGAGTGTCTTCCTCCATCTTCTAAGTTGGTTTTGCTCTTGCATAGCCTCAAGAATGTTTGTTCTTGCTATAAAGCTCTTCCTGGGTCTGAGCTGGTGGACTTGAGGCTCAGTGTACATTGCTAGCCAAGCAGCATTGGAAGAAGAAGAAGAAGAAGAAGATGATGATGATGATGATGAAGAGATTCTCTTCTAGCCACTGCAAAGTGGCTATAATTCTTGTACTTGATGGAAGTTTTAAATTTTAGTGGACTACTACAGATGGACCATTTATTCCCCAATAACACCCTTGTTGTTTGCCTACAATATTAAGATTAGAGGGTTTTCACCTCCATCCCCTCCACATCATCATCATCATCAGTTTTTATTTGTATCCCGCTTCCCTCAGCCCGAAGGCGACTCGAAGCGGCAGAACAACAGCAAAAGTAATACAAAAGAACATGAATACAAGTTCAAATAGCAATGCAATAATACAAGGAGTAAATACATCATACAATATCTACAATCATACCTGTCAAGTATCCCGGATTGCCCGGGATTCCCCGTATTTTTTGCGCCGATTTTCGTCATTTCCCGCCCGGAGCTGCCGCTACCCCGTAATTTGGCAGCGGGGGGAAATGAGTTACTGTGCATCCCTTCTGCGCAGTTCACTTCTACACGTGCGTAGAAGGCTTTTACGCATGCGTAGAAGGCTTCTGTGCAGAAGGGGATGCGTAAAAGCCTTCTACACATGCATAAAAGCCTTCTACGCACGCATAGAAGTGAGCTGCGCAGAACGTTTCTGCGCAGGTCCATTGTACGCATGCATAGGCTTTTACGCATGCGTAGAATGGACTTGTGCAAAAACATTCTGCGCAGAAACGTTCTACGCATGCGTAAAAGCCTTCTATGCATGCGTACAATGGATCTGCGCAGAAACGTTCTGCGCAGGTCCTGTAATCTCCGGAGCTGCGCTTGACAGGTATGATCTACAATACAAATCAAGAATATAAACAAAAGGGGAAGGGAGTCAGAGCCAAAGGCTCAACAACCATAAACGAGCCTTAAACTAGGGTCAGGATTCAACCTTAACCCTAGCTAGGACAAAGTCCACGACCTCCACAGCATCGCCAGGGCAAGATAGCAAAAGAGGTGCTATAAGCCCAAGAAGGAAGGAAGGAAGCCCCCCGCGGCCAGTGCCGGACCGGGGGTGAGGGCTCGGGCGAGGTGGTGGGCGTCCGGCTTTTAAAGTCCATGCTGCCGAAGGCCAGGTGTTCTTTGCTCCCCCGTGACCAGAGCCGGACCAGGGGAGAGAGCTCCAGCCTTCAAGAGTTTTGTGGGTGAATCAGCTCATCTTCTTGGGGGTACAGCAGCGCCCGCCCGGCCCGTTTCCCTCTCGGGGAGGCTGCTGGGCTCTGGGCTCTCTCCTCTCTGCTGAGGGCCCTTCACCTCCACATGCCAGACAGTACTTACAGTGACAGTAAACTGTGACCAAAGTTCAGCATCTATGGACTTTTTAAAAGAACCCTAAATAGATAACGGTGTGTTTTGCTTGTTTAGCTTTGTATCAAAGGCCAGATCTGAGGCAGGAGGAGTTTCCTAGGTGGAAGCATTGGAATTTAGCACCTAAAAAGAGCGCCGAGAGGGGAAGATCGTTTTTTTGAGAGGGTGAAATGAAGACCAGCCATGATTTGCAAAGTCAACTTGGAGGAGATGATTTAACTGAGAAGTGCTGCAGCTGCGAAAGTGAATGAGAAAACCATAGAAAAGGATCTTCATTGTGGATTATCCACTGTCTTTTGACATCAAAAAAGTAGAGATTATCCTTCCGCCTGTCAACATAAAAATGCATTTTTCCAACTATGTGAACAGAATGAAAACTCAAGGCAATATTCTGTATTAAGCACCTGCTCCAAGCTGCTGCTTTGTCGTTCTGTATAAACTGAAACCTTGCTTCTAGACATTTGTGTCTGGCTTCTAGCAGACTGCAGGATGGAAATGAGCTCCCGTCTTCATCCCAGCTCCTGCCAACCTAGCAGTTCGAAAGCAAGAAATTGCAAGTAGATAAATAGAGACCACTTTGGTGGGAAGGTAACAGCGTTCTGTGCGCTCCGGTGTCTACTCATGCCTGCCACATGACCACGGAAACGTCTGCAGAAGCAGACAGCGCTGGCTCTTCAACTTAGAAACAGAGATGAGCACTGCACCCTAGAGTCGGATACGACTCGCTTTCGAGCAAGGGAAACCTTTACCTTTACCTCTAGCCCTTGTGGCATTGCAAAACTGCATGTGCCATCTTAGGAAATTCCACACCTGCATCCGATGCTCCCATGCCAGAACTAATTTATATAGGTGGATTTTCTCTCGCTCCCTCTGTTACTTCACAGACAAGCATAAAAGTGACCTAGTTCATTTATTAATTTCATTCAGTAATTTCATTATTCATTTAACGCATTAGAAAAGGAGCTGCATTGAGTCCCATCTCATAACATCACCTCCCCCAAGAGATGCTTCTTTCTCACAATTAATTCAAGTGCCTAAGACACTGACTGGGAGGCGGAAGGTCAGCGGTTCGATTCCCGAGTACTGCAGGACGGACTGAGCTCCCGTCTTTGTCCCAGCTCCTGCCAACCTAGCAGTTCGAAAGCAAGAAATTGCAAGTAGATAAATAGGGACCACTTTGGTGAGAAGGTAACAGCGTTCCATGTGCTGTGGTGTCTAGTCATGCCTGCCACATGACCACGGAAACGTCTGCAGCAGCAGACAGCGCTGGCTCTTCGGCTTAGAAACAGAGATGAGCACTGTACCCTAGAGTCGGATACGACTGGCTTTTGAGCAAGGGAAACTTTTACCTTTATCTCACTGCAAGAAAAAGATGTTGGGGGACACCCACTTAACAACACGAGGGAAAAAAGAAATTTTAGGACTGACAAGATTCAGTCTGCACCACATATGTTCATAATTCCCCCGTGGTGGAGTTGTAATGTGGTAAAGGGTTTTTGGATAAAGATAGAGAAAGAAATATCAGATATAACGGGTTGTGACCTTAAGCTGGAGCCGGGTATTGCCTTATTGACAGATGTTGAGCATATTGATATAGATATAAACAAAAAAGAGTTGCTATCTATTTGTTTATTTTTTACAATTGCAAGACAATGTATTGCGAGAAATTGGAAAAACAATTTGATGTGGAGGAATGGATGGTATAAAGAAATTTGAAATAGCGCGTTGAACGATAAACTTACATGGGAGTTGAAAGAGAAAAAGGGTATAATTAAGGAAAATAATTTTTGGGAAATTTTGAAATCATTTGTGCAACATATATTGTATAAAGGTAAAGGTGGTAAACCAGCACCAGATCAATTGAGTTTTTGCAAGTATTAATCCAGTGCTGAGACAAATGCAATCTCCAGGGCTTTGTAAATATAATATTATGCCTGCCAACCTAGCAGTTCGAAAGCAAGAAATTGCAAGTAGATAAATAGGGACCACTTCGGTGGGAAGGTAACAGCATTCCGTGCTCTCCGGTGTCTAGTCATGCCTACCACATGACCACGGAAACGTCTGCAGAAGCAGACAACGCTGGCTCTTCGGCTTTGAAACAGAGATGAGCACTGAACCCTAGAGTCGGATACGACTGGCTTTTGAGCAAGGGAAACCTTTACCTTTAATTATGTATACATGCTGGTATATCAGTATACTATGAATTATTATTTAAGAAATGTATGGCATAGTAAATATATTAATATGGGAAATACTCTTTATATCAAAGAAAAAAATTATGTTATTTTTTATTTTTTTAACTTTGTAATGTAATGTTGTTTATTTTGTATGTTTATAGTTTAAAAGTTAATTCTAAAAAATTATAAAAAAGAGTCAGTCTGGCCAGGTTATCCTGCTATGGCCATAGATTAGACCAGGGAAGCTCAACCTGTGGCCCGTGAGCCGGATGCGGTCCGTGGCACCATTTCATGTGGCCCCCACCGCGTCAATCACACCAGGAAGTGCCATGTGGTGGAGGAAGGGCAAAATGGCCATCCGGCCCCCACGGCTGTTTGAGGGAGCATGACCCGCAGCCCGGCTTTAAAAGGTTGAGAACTTCTGGCGTAGACTCTACTGCCAGCGACTCAACACCAATTGTCAGCTGGCGGTTAACCAACCTGACCACCCTGAGGACTTGGGTGGTGAAGTCCACAGGGAAGGGTGAGGGTCCCAAGGTCATGGTGTATGAATCGCAGTAAACCCATTCGTGTGGATTCACAGGGGCTTGGGATTCTGGGAATTGAGGTCCAAGAACATCTGGAGTGCCAAGGTTCGCCATCGCAGACCTATGCTGTTGCCAACATGCACTGTTTCTTCTGTCCTCTGCCCATGTTTCTCCTCCACTGCTCTCCGGGCAGAATTTCTCCAGGGCAAAGGGCCTCCCCACAGGTGTGCCCACATTGACCAGGAGCACCTGGCTCTGAACCTGGTCTCTGGAGGTGCTGAGCCAAGCCTAGCTAGCAAGACCATTGTATTACACCATGACCTTGCTGGGCACAACATGCCCAGCCAAATGCCAAAATCCAGCCCCCCTCCCCTTTTAACATTTAATGGTCACAGGGCCAGGCGAAGCTGTTAGGAAGTTAATGTTTATGAAGTAGTTTGATATTCATTAACACTTATGAGATTAAACTTGAAGTGGCAGGCGAGAGCTCATATGTAGTCCAGTCTAGTGAAGCAGTCACAGGGAAGGGGGGGGGGGCTCGAAGGAGGAGAGAAAAGCCTGGGGTGTGGTCCCTTTCAAACACTCATTTCCCCCATGCGCTTTATTTGAAAATACTGAAATATTAAGCCAAACACAATATTTAACAGAAGTATTTAATAAATGTAAAATTGTATATATAAAACAGAGGTGTTTGTCTGTGTGTCCTGTATGCGCTCCCACACCTCTGGACCAAACTCCCTGAAATTTGGCACACATTTGGGTGTGCAGCAACTTAAACATCAGGGTCCAGAGTCCAGCTGTGGGGCACATGCCCCAAAAACCGGGAAAGATGGACAGCGTGTGCGCAAAATACAGGGAGGCGTGGGCGCCAAAGCGCAGCAGCTCACGACCGATGGCGACAACTGGGTGCACGCAGGGCCGTTGCAGAATGCACAGCCACACAGCTCAGAGGGGAGACTGGGCACACAGAGAGTCACTGACATACCCTTCTACTCACCCAAACATCTTGCTGCCCACTCTTCCCCTCAGCCGCTGAGCACCGGGACGGCTGAGGATGGCGGTGGTGGTGCAAGGGGCCCCTGGGCGAAGCCGGGTACCAAGCTAGTACTTTATAAACTTTTTCCCTTCTCTTCTAACTTTGTCTGTCACTGTCAGAAAGCATAGTAAAGGGTAAAGGTCAAGGTCTCCCTTGCTAAGCCAGTCCTGTGGGACTCTTTGGGTTCGGGGCTTATCTCCATTTACAGCCAAAGAGCCAGCACTGTCCACATCTACAGACATTTCTGTGGTCATGTGGCAGGAATGACTAGACTCAAAGTTCATGAAACGCTGTTACCTTCCCTGCCAAAGCAGTTCCTATTTATCTACTTGCAATTTTTTGCTTTTGAACTGCAAGGTTGGCAGGAACTGGGACAGACGGGAGCTGATTTCGATTCTGCATCTCTCCACATTCACATCACGTGTTGTTGTCTGCCAGAAGCCCCCACTTGAGCATGTTGGTCTTGCCTTTAGGGACTCCAACCCTCTGCCTATTAAGGGTCCTCCAAGTGACGTAGGGGAGGTCTTAGTTCCTCAGTCATATCCTTCTTTAATGTTATTCCTTGTCCAGTGAGTTCCTTCCCCCATCTTCTAATCTGGTTTTGCTTTTGTGTACCCTCAAGAGTGTTTGCCACAAAACTCACCTTCTGCCAGGTGAGCCACAAGGTATTTGCAAGATGGATATTTCTTAGCTAGAGCTTCCAGAGCAGAGGGTCATGGGATCTGTAGTCCAAAAAATCTGAAAGCCCCACCCGTGGAAAAATCGACCTTTTGCATGCTCTGGCATCTATCCCTTGGCATTGCAAACTTGCACGTGCCATCTAACGAAATTCCACATGTGCATCCGCTGCTCCCATGCCAGAGTAATATATATAGGTGGATGGTTTTTTCCCTCTCTCTCTCACTCTCTCTCACCCTCTGTTACTTCACAGGCATGCTCTGCCATGTGGCTAAATCCTTCCCTGTATTTGGTGGTCACAGGAACCTCCCAAAGCATTTGCTCCTTGGGTTCACCCAGGAGGGATGCCGGCTATGGGTCCCTCCACCTATATTCCCACGGCTCCTTCAACCCTCTTCATACAACTCCATGGAGTAGGCTACAAGAGCCCTGGTGGCGCAGGGGTTAAACTGCTGTACTGCAGCCAAAACAATGTGAGTTTGATCTTGATGGGAAACAAGGTTGATTCCACCTCTTCCATCCTTCCAAGGTCAGTCAAATGAGAAGCCGGCATGTTGGGGACAAAAATGCTAATTAACTTTTGAACCGCCCAAAGAGTGCACTAAGTGCTTATATGGGGTGGTATAGGAGGGTAATTACCATATCCTTGTTAAATATAACAATCTACAATGTCTGTTTCTGCCCTTACACTCTATCAAGTTCTTCTTCATGGTCTGTGAATCCACATGAATGGGTTTACTGCACATGGATTCACAGGGGACCATGAAGAAGAAGAACAGTTACAGGCAAGCAACCGGTCATTATAGGGACTGCGGTGGCTCTGTGGTTAAGAAGCTCGCCTTGCTAGCTGGAAGGTCGGCAAGTTGGCAGTTGGAGACCTGGGTACTGCATGATGGATTGAGCACCTGCCTTTGTCCCAGCTCTTGGGGACATGAAAGGAGCCTCATTTGAGCGTCCCCTAAGTGGAGTTTTTCCAGTAAAAATTATTTCAAGCCAGAATAATTTTTGAAACATTATTATTATTATTATTATTATTATTATTATTATTATTATTATTATTATTATTATTATTATTATTATTATTATTATTATTATTATTATTATTATAGTAGTAGTTGTTGTTGATGATGATGATGAGCCCTGGTGGCACAGTGGTTAAAATGCTGTTGTTGTTGTTCAGTCGCACAGTCGGTTCCGACCCTTTGCGACCCTATGGACCATTGTTCTCCAGGCGCCTCTGTCCTCCACCATCCCCCTCAGCCCTCCCAGTTCTGTGCCCATTGTGTCTACAATGCCATCTAGCCATCTCATCTTTGGCCTCCCCCTTCTTCTTTTGCCCTCCACCTTTCCCAACATCAGGGCCTTCTCAAGTGAATCCTCCCTTCTCATTTGATGTCCAAAATACTTTAGCTTCGTCTTTACTATTAGCCCTTCCAATGAGCAGTCAGTGTTGATTTCTTCTAAGATTGACCTATTTGTTCTCCTCGCTGTCCAGGGGACTCTCAAAACTCTCCTCCAACACCACATTTCAAAGGCATCTATTCTTCTGCGTTCAGCTTTCCTAATTGTCCAGCTCTCACATCCGTACATTACCACTGGGAATACCATTGCTTTGACTATTCTAATTTTTGTTTGCAATGTGATGTCTCTGCTTTTCACTATGTTCCCCAGGTTTCTCATGGCTTGTCTCCCAAGAATGCTGTACTGCAACCTAAAGGTTGTAAGCTCAATCCTGACCAGGGTCACGGTTGACTCAGCCTTCTATCCTTCCAAGTTCAGTAAAATGAGTCCCCAGCAAGTTGGGGCAAAATGCTAATTAACTTGGGAACCACCCAGAGAATGCACTAAGCACTTATATGGGGCAGTACAGAAGTGTGATTGCTATTGCTATAGAAACTGAGTGCCCAAACTGCAACCCAAAACCCTCTCTGTGCTGGGGGGGGGGGAGCTCTCCCATTGGGCTGCTGGGCAGAGGGACGGGGTGAACTCTGTGCTGGGGAGACCGCTTGCATGCCCACAAAAATGCATGCCCTTCGTGGCACACGCGCCATAGGTTCGCCACCACTGCTATAGGCTGTGTATATGAAGGAAGGGACCCCAACGGCACAGTGTGCAATGGATCTGTGCTTGGAAAAGATTTTCTCTTTTTCTCGACTCCAAAAACTCCCAGACTTCCCCTTATCTTAATGGCACTGGATGGGCAGTGCCAGCTGTGAGATTCCAGGGGTTGGAGGAAACACTCTCTGTGGCAAGCTGTGGCTGCAGAAGCGCCAACGAACACAACTAGGGTTGTGGAAAAGACCTGTGTCTGTATTCCCACCCTCCAGATGCTCCTTGCGCCCCATGGTTATAGTTTAGACCAGTGGTTCCCCAACATTTTTTGGGCATGCCCCACCTAGGTGAAGGCCACCCCTGCTCAAAAGCCAGTCATATCTGACTCTAGGGTTCAGTGCTCATCCCCGTTTACAGCCAAAGAGCCAGCGCTGACTGCATCTGCAGACATTTTCGTAGATATGTGGCAAGCATGACGAGACACCAGAGTGCACGGAACGCTGTTTACCTTCCCACCAAAGTGGCACCTATTTATCCACTTGCAATCTCTAGCTGTCGAACTGATGCTGTAGGTTGGCAGGAGCTGAGTCAGAGACAGGAACAGATTCCGTCATGCAGGACTCAGGTCTCAAACTGTTGACCTGCCAACCTTCCGGTCACCAAGCTCAGCATCTTAACCACTGAGCCACCGCAGTCCTTTATATCCCATCTGCAAAATCCTGATTTCCCCCCACCAGTGACATATAATTCTTATTATTCAAAAAGTGAACTCCCATTCACGTGGAGGAAGCCTAAGAGGACATTAACTTGGTCTAAACTAGGGGTGCCCAAACTACGGCCTGGGGGCCGGATGCAGCCCCTGATGTCAATTCATCCGGCCCACGAAGCCCTTGTCGCTCCTGGAAGCGGAAGTAAAACGCGCCCATACGGGCGCGTTTTACTTCTGCTTCCAGGAGCGACAAGGGCTTCGCGGGCCGGATGAATTGACATCAGGAATTACTCCCCAGTGGGGCGTGGGTTGGGAACCACAGGTTTAGACGCATGAAGTACCCTGGGCAAGAGCAGGGATAAGAAGCAGATGGAGTCAACTGCCTGGATCCCCTTCCCTCCTGGGAAGGGATTTGAACCCGATCCATCCTCTTCCCCCCCCCCCCACCGCCACCCCTGTGCCCTTCTGCATTTCCCCCAAACCAAAGGTGACCTCTTCCCCCTCCTGCGTCTAAACAGAACCTTTAATCCGTGCTTAATATTTAACATCATTTTATAGAGCAGCATGTTTAATAAGCGCTGATAATGCAGCCAATCAGGCGGGTCATTAAACCTGCAAGGAGGGGCGCACTCCCTGTGCAAATATTAACTCAGCTTTGGGAAAGATTGATAGGGGGGGGTTGATATTCTGACCTTGGAATCGACCCATCGCTGCCTTCGCCCCCCTGCAATCTCCCCCCCAGCCCTCTCCCAACACTCAGTCAGCAAAATCCTACTAACCTACAGCAAAGACTTGTTTTGAAGCCCCTTGACTCTCTACACCATCACCAAGGTCCAGGAAGGTCCTGCTACCGTATTTCCCCGGAAATAAGACTGGGTCTTATCTTATTTTTCGCCCCAAAAGACGCATTAGCAAAGCAAAGCAATCACACCTCTGTACCTGTCCTTTAGCGCACGGTGCGCTCTCAGGGCGGCTCACAAGTTAATTAGCATGTTGCCCATACCATGCAGGGGATCCGTTTTACCAGCCTTGGAAGGATGGAAGATGGCAGAGTCAAACTTGATCCCCATGAGGATCAAATTCGCAATGTGTTGGTTGCAGTGCAGCAGTTTCAATCCCTGCACCACTAGGGTTCTATAACAACAGGTGGCTTTCATCATCATCATCATCACTTTTATTTGTATGCCGCATTTTTTTCAGCCCAAAGGCGACACAAAGTGGTTTGGCAACAAAGTGTTCGCAGCGCACAACAGCCGCAGAAGCAATACAATAAATGTCAAAATACAAAAAATACAAAAAAACATATTAATACAAAAATACAATAATGCAATAGGTGACTCTGGGGAGACACAACAAGTCCTCGGGTGCGGCAGCAGCGGCAGGCACAACTGGCTCCCAACCCTGGAGCGTTGGCGTGGCTCCGGGGAGAGGCCGAGGAGCTCTTCTTCTTCTTGTGGTCCTATGTGAATCCAAAGGAATGGGTTTACTGCATGTGGATTCACAGTGTCCACAAGGAAGAACTTGATAGAGCAACCTCCGAAAAATGAAAGGATGAGTCAACCTTGATCCCTGGTCATGCTAGAACTCACAACCTTTTGGTTGCAGTACAGCAGTTTAACCACTGTGCAAGCAGGGCATTAGGGCTTATTTTCAGGGATGTCTGGGTTTTTCCCCATCTGTTACAACACATGACAAATTGTGAAGATTCATATTAGACACAATCACATCCATTTAAATTTAATTTTAATTTAATTGTCACATTTATATACCACTCACTCGGCCTAAGCCGACTCAGGGCGATTCACAATAGAAATTTTAAAAAACATGTTAAAAACAGTTAAAACTACCCACTCCCTAAAACAAGGAGTGCAGGATCCAAAGGCACCATGGGGAACAGTTCTTCTACACCAACCACCCCATGGCGGTTACCCTTCCACCTGCACCCCACACTTGACCCGCCAGCCAGGTTTTAAGTTCTTTTCTGAAAGGCAGCAATTCCGTCCGGAGACGTAGCTCTGTTGGCAGGAGGTTCCAGAGGGCCGGTGCAGACACGGAGAAGGCTCTCCTCCTTGTGCCAGAGAGGCGAGCCCCTCTGGCTGATGGAACAATTAGAGAGCCCCTCCGGTCCGCTCTGGTTGGACGGGCGGACACTCTTGGGACAATGCGGTCTCTTAGGTATCCTGGCCCACTACCATATAGGGCTTTAAAGGTCAAAACCAGCACCTTGAATTGCACCCGGAGACAAACTGGCAACCAGTGCAGCTCCCGGAGCAGTGGCAAAGCACGGGCATAACGCTCACACCCCATCACCACCCGGGCTGCCGCATTCTGGACCAGCTGTAGCCTCCGAATGGTTGTCAAGGGCAGCCCCATGTAGAGCGCATTGCAATAATCTAGTCTGGAGGTGACCAGAGCGTGAGTGATCATGAGCAAGGAGTCCCAGTCCAGGAGCGGGCGCAACTGGCGAATCACCCGAAGTTGGGCGAAAGTCCTCCTGATCACAGCCGCCACCTGTTCTTCTAGCAGTAGCCGCGAATCCAGGAGGACCCCCAAGTTGCGCACCGGGTCTGTCTGGGGCAAAATAGCCCCATCCAGAACCAAAGATGGTAGCTCCCGGTTTAACGCAGGACCCCTTATTCATAGCCACTCAGTCTTGCTGGGATTCAGTTGTAGCCCGTTAGCCCCCATCCAGACCCCAACAGCTTCCAGCCATTCATTATCAAGCGTGCATGTTATTTGCACATTGTGTCTGTGCTCCGATGGGCCATTTGGCAATAAGTCTCGAGTTCATCTGTTTATATAGGTGTGTTTACTTTTAGTCTAAAGGCGCCCACTTGAGTATTTACAAATACTTAATTATAATTTATATTAGCATTTATTTTAAGTATTAATGTGAAATTTTTGAAATGGTAGCCATGTAAGTCTGTTTCAAGCATATAGAGAGTAAACCAAACATACCAAAAAGACAAAAAAAGTTGTGGCACCTTAAAACTCAACTGCTGTATTTTAGAAATGTTAGCTTTCATGGATCAAAACTACAAAGTGGACTTGACTTAAAAGTGCCCCGTTTTTGTTTACTTTTGTTTACGTTTTGTTTCTTTTAAAAAATATCATTTATTTATATTTAATTATATATTAATATTATTATTTTCTAATTCAATACATCCGTCGTATGTTGCAACAGATGTACTAAATGCGTCCATTTGATTGATGATCTTAAATGGGGGTTATTTTGAGGGTCTTATATTACAAGCATCCTGCAAAATGTTGCTAGGACTTATTTTCTGGTTAGGGCTTATTTGGGGGGGAAACAGGTCGAGTGCCTGCAAAATCTCCCCATAGGGTGGAGAAACCAAGAGCAACCATTTCCAAGGAGACCCTTGCTTTGATTTCCACTTGGTTGGGTCAGGATCCAACATCCGGTGGCCACTAGGCAGACCCAGCCTAAAACTCCTCACAACCAGTGTTGTGCTGAAGCCGGTACGCCCCGGTCCGGGCATACTGGTAGCAAAAATCCCCCAGGCCACGCCCACTTGGCTGGCCACACCCACCTCCACGCCCCACCCACCTTCTCTTCTCCCCGCACTCCAGGCGGGTCCAGGAGCCGAAGAGTAAGAGCCGCCATAGCCAGGGGCAGGGAGGAGGAGCCATGTTGGTCTCCCCCGGGCGCCCTAGGGAGGAGGAAGCGCAGCTGAGCCCAGCATAGCCGTGCCACCGCCGCTGTCACCTGGGCACTCCTCTTGGTTGGCACCACCTGCTGCCGCCACTTGGGCGCCCTTTTCCCCTCCCGAGCCTCTGTGGCTGCCGTGACCCCGGGGTTGGGGGGGGTGAAGCGGCACTGCCTGCCCCTTTTGGGTAAGTGAGTCCCTCGCCTGGGTCTATTGGGGGGAGGGAGGCAAACCTAGCCAGCACAGAGGATCACAGGAGTTGTAATTCAAGAACATCATGTGTTTCCCAATCTTTGGCTTTTGGACTTCAGTTCCCAGAAGCCTCAGCCAATTCCCCAAAGCGCTGATCAGCCAATGGACTGACTTAGTCCGCCGAACATAGTTTGGGAAACGCTAGCCAGCCTGAACACAATCCATCTCATCCGTTTTCAGGCCTGCTTAGCACTTGAATGGGAGGCCACCACGAAAGCCACAGATCTCTGGATAGGG
The DNA here is from genome assembly GCA_035047345.1 of Bradypodion ventrale. NCBI lineage: Eukaryota > Metazoa > Chordata > Lepidosauria > Squamata > Chamaeleonidae > Bradypodion > Bradypodion ventrale. The sequence goes on from JAWDJE010000002.1 coordinate 3,126,775, forward strand.
CCTGCTGCCAGTCAGAGCAGGTAAAGCAGGACATGATGGGCCAACTCAGTAGAAAGAAACTCCGCCACTTCTTATGCTGGGAGGATCTCAGGTCTTGGCTTACAGTCTGACTAGATGGACCTGCAGACATTTTTGTGGACATGTGGCAAACATGCCTAGACACTGGATAATGTACCTGTTTATCTACTTGCAAATTTTTCCATTCAAACTGCTACATTGGTAGGAACTGGGACAAACGACAGGATCTCACTCTGTTGCGCAGCACCTGGTGGCCTCGAACTGCTGATTTGCTGACCACCTTCCAGTAGTCAAGTTCAACGCCTTAACCTCTAAACCGCCGCAGTCTCCTGCTATACTGCAGCACTGCAGCCCAAGCGTGAGTTCGATCCTGACGAAGCTCCATGTTGACTCAAAGCCTTCCATCCTTCCAAGGTTGGCAAAATGAGGGCTCAGCCTTGTTGGGGACAAAATGCGAATTACCTGTATTATCACTGAGCGCTCTGGGGCGGTATAAAAGTGTAATTGCTCTTGCTCACTTTAGAGATTAGGAGGGAGGCAGGGAGACGGGTGGCTGTTTGCTTCCAGGACTCAGACAGGACCATCTGTAGATCTGGATCAATGCCACCTCTATTTTCCCCCCTCCTTATCTTATTTATGTGAAGGGGGGTGGGTGGGTGGTCAACTGTTCAGACCGTGTTGTCTGGTGGATTCCCAGGACTTCTAGAGCTGGCAAGATAACTTCTTCAAGGTCTGGCCCTTAGTCTCGGTCTCCCCAGGGGAACGAATCTTCCATCCACCAACCACTAAGTTTCCCCTCCCCAATTGACCCCCTGAATTTGAAATCCAGAGCCTGGAGGGGGGGCGGGGGGGGGAAGAGAAAGAGCTCCTGATTCCAAATCCTCTCCCATCTGCTTCAAGCCCTAAGCCTAGACTTCCCTCTCCTCCTGTCAGCTTAAGCATTTGCCCGTCTTTGATGAGCAAGACACCTCCATGCCACCTTGGCGGGGAGGGGGCAACCGCCTCTGCAGACCCAGAGACCACCCAGCCACCCACCCCCAGCCGGGTCCTTCCTTTCTAGATATTTCTTCACACCACCCACTCTGGGTTTTTGGCCGAGTTTAAGCTCTGGAGGGAAGCTACAAGCCGTCTCGACTCTTGGGGGCACCCTGAACCCCAAAACCTTCTCAGCCCCTGGGTTTGTTGCATTCCCACACCTTTTATGGCTGCTGTGTCCCCACCCCCACCCCCTTTTGAAGAGACAGCCTTGCAGCACCTTAAGGACTAACAGGGTTAAAGCGCATAAGCCTTCCTGGATTAGAGCATCATTTGCAAAATGCCCCTTTATGCCAAGGGGGAAAAGCCACTTCTCTAAAGCCACCGCAAGCTGTTACCTGAGGCTGGGAGTGGAGTTTAGGAAAAGTTATCTTTTGCTCTACAAGTACCGGAATGACCTGGCCAGCATGGACAAAACTCCCTGGGGGATTCTGGGTGCGGGAGTCCAAAACAGTCACTTCTCCAAGACTGAGCCAGAATTAGGACAGGATGACCAAGCATTCACTCGGGTCAAAATAGGTTTGGCCCAGACATGGAAGCAGCCCCTGACCAGGAGCACCTCTGAGACCATGCAACACAACCATGTGGGGGTAGAGATATCTGTTCACATCTCCACTGCTCCACAGGTATCATGGATGGCCAAACAGCACATACACCCACTGGCTGCTATCTGACAAAAGGCCCACCTTCACCCACAACACTACCAGGTTCTGCGCCGCAAGTGTGTAAAATCAGAAGAACAATCCTGGCAGGTCCTTCAGCTAAATAAACTACTAACGCTGCATCATAGGCTTAGTAATAGTTCTCCCAGGCAGGCAGGCAGGCAGGAGAAAAGTCAGGTTTTTCTCTGTATTTTCATTCGAATGAGCTGGTATAACTCATTGGGTTGGAGAGTTGGAGCACCTTGGCCATGATGTCCTGTCTCAGTCTTCTTTTCTCAAGGCTCAACATGCCCAGTTCCTTCAATTTTTCCTCCGAGGGCTTGGTTTCCAGTATCCTCTGATCATCCTTGTTGCCCTTCTCTGTACCTGCTCTAGTGAGCTTCCACCTTTCTTAAAGTGTGGCGTCCAGAACTGGGCACAGGACTCTAGATGTGAGGACTAGCAGTAACCTCACTGGTTTTGGAAACTAAACTTCTGTTAACACAGCCTAAAACAGCAGTGGCCTTTTTTTACAGTCACATCGTACTCATATTTAACCTGTGATCTTATAACAATCCCAAGATCCTTCTTGATTGTGGCATTCCTGAGCCAGGAATCCCTCATCTTGTAGCTGTGCATCTGGTTTTTGTTCCCTAGGTGTAAAACAGGGGTTCACAACCTACGGCCCATGGGCCGGAGCTGGCCTATGGCACCATTTCATGTGGCCTGCTGCCCACACTCCCGCCAACGCCGCAGGAAGCAGCCAAAACATGCTGTAAATGCACTCGGGGCTGTCGCAAACATGTTTACGACAGCCATGGATGCATGTCATGGCAGTGTTTACTGTGGAGGGAACCACATGTCCAACTTTCTCAGCTGTCTGTGCGTGACGGGAAAAGGTTGAGAACCCCTGGTGTAAAACTCTGCACTTTTCCCTGGGTTGGTTTCAGGACAGTTTTCAAGCCTATCCAAATCCTTTGGAATTCTGCTCCTGTCTGCCAAGGCATTCGTTATTCCACCCAGTCTCGTGTCATCTGCAAACTTGATGAGAATTCCTTCCACTTCCTCATCCAAGTCATGAATGAAAATGTTGAAGAGCATCAGGGCCCAGGACTGAGCCTTGTGCCATTCATTCCACTTGTCACACACACCCTTCCCAGCTGGAGAAGGAGCCATTAATAAGAATTCTCTTTGTGAAATACAAGGGATTTGGGGGTGGAAAAACCACAGTCCAAACTTGACCGGCAAGAGCTCGTAGTTTCCCTTCACCCGTCCTCTCTCTAACTCGCGCACCATGTCAGAGGTCTGTTCTGGGAAGTCGCCTCCTCCCGCCAACCTTTCAACACACGGGAGGAGCCTGGATCTTGTTCTTCGCTCATGCCCAAATTCGACAGGCAGTCAATGAAGAGATTTGTTCAAGTTAACCTCCTTGACCTGCCTCTCCCCCTTCCTCCCTGAGTTAAAAAGCCAAGTAAGGCCAGACCCTTCTGGCCCTCGTCCTTCTTTTATTCCAGTTTCGGTGCCTGCAAAATGGTACGGGAAGCCCGTCATTACACACCACTGATTCTCACAGCAAAACTCATGGCTTCTGAGAGGCAACGGTCTCCCTTGCTCGAAAGCCAGGCCAAACTGACTCTAGGGTCCGGTGCTCATCTACATTTGCAGCTAAATAGCCAGCATGGTGTGCGTCTTCACACATTTCCATGGACATGTGTTGTGTCCAAACGTTATTAATGTAGATTGCTTTAAGTTACATCCACCATTAAGTCTTTGCTGCAATCGCACCCTTTTCTATAAGGCGCCTTAGTCATATGTTTTCAATGTACCCCAATTGGTTTACACAGGTTTTCCTGCATTAAGTCTGGGCAAATGTATCACTGTAACTGCCGTTCTGTCTGTATATAAGTTGCTACCTCGTCCCTGTTTTCCCCAGTCCGAATCATTCCGAACTGAGCTATAATAAATGATTTGTTGGTTAACCCCCGAACTGCTGTCGCGTTGCAATTAATACTCGAACTCAACAACATGTGGCAGGCAGGATTAGACACCAGAGCACATGGAATGCTGTTACCTTTTCCGCAGAAGCAATACCTATTTATCTACTTGCAATTTCTTGCTTTCAAATTGCTAGCTTGGCAGGCACCAGGACAGAGACAGGAGCTCACTCCACCATGCAGCACTCAGGTCTAGAGATGTAAAATTTCCGGAAATGTTTAAGCTCAGGAAAAAAACTGGTTTTTTTCGGGGGGGGAAACAGAAATTTTCAGAAAAATTGAAAATAATCTGATATCATACATATATTTTTATAAATTATTTATAAAATATTTGAACCTGGCCTTAACTTAAAATATTTTATTCATCATGTTAAAATAAAACATTCCATAATATATATTTTATTTTTCCTATTTTTCCAATTTTTCGGGGGAAAACCAAAAAGGCTTCAGAAAAAAAACAGGGAAACCCCGTTTTACCCCCAAGTTTTTTTTGGTTTTTTCCCAGGCCTTCACACCTCTGCTCAGGTCTAGAACTGCCAAACCTTCCAGTCATTAGGTTCAGCGTCTTAACAACTAAGCCAACGCAGTCCCTCCAGCTTCTAAGAAGAAGGCTTTATAGTCTTTAATGCATAGCCAGCAAAATATCTGTCTGCCAAAAAACCTTGTGCCCAGCAGCCCAATGGGAGCGCTTCTTCCCTTCCCCAGCACAGAGTTCGCTCCACCCCTCTGCCCAGCAGCCCAATGGGAGCGCTTCTTCCCTTCCCCCAGCACAGAGTTCGCTCCACCCCTCTGCCCAGCAGCCCAATGGGAGCGCTTCTTCCCTTCCCCAGCCCAGAGTTCACTCCACCCCTCTGCCCAGCTGTCCAATGGGAGCGTCTCCCTTCCCCCAGCACAGAGTTCGCTCCACCCCTCTGCCCAGCAGCCCAATGGGAGCGCTTCTTCCCTTCCCCAGCCCAGAGTTCACTCCACCCCTCTGCCCAGCTGCCCAATGGGAGCGTCTCCCTTCCCCCAGCACAGAGTTCGCTCCACCCCTCTGCCCAGCAGCCCAATGGGAGCGCTTCTTCCCTTCCCCCAGCACAGAGTTCGCTCCACCCCTTTGCCCAGCTGCCCAATGGGAGCATCTCCCTTCCCCCAGCACAGAGTTCGCTCCACCCCTCTGCCCAGCAGCCCAATGGGAGCGCTTCTTCCCTTCCCCAGCCCAGAGTTCACTCCACCCCTCTGCCCAGCTGCCCAATGGGAGCGTCTCCCTTCCCCCAGCACAGAGTTCGCTCCACCCCTCTGCCCAGCAGCCCAATGGGAGCGCTTCCTCCTTTTCCCCAGCACAGAGTTCACATACTCACATCCTGCGGCACAGATGGCATGGCAGCCTGTTGAGTGTGTGAGTTCGTTCTCTAAAAGGTTTGCCATCACTGCCCTAAAGGATGGAAGAGACACTCGAGCAAGCAAGCAAATGGAAGTAGGATATTGAGGTTTTAGTTCAGCCTGCTACGATGAATGCCTGTTCAAAGCCTACCTTTTTCCAACCCACACTGTATCGAGTCCAAATGAAGAAGGCACAGAAGGGAGCCCCTCTTCCCCCACATCACAACATGGTGTCTAGAGTCTTCCAGGCCCCCTTCCTGCCCCGCCTTCTCATCAAATACTTTGGAAAGGACATCCAAACAACACAACCCTTTGGTCTCATCTTTTAATGGCCTCAGAAGAGTCCTCTTTGGACCACCCAGATCTTCTCCAATGTTTCCTCTCAATACCCTTTTTTCCATCTACAAATTGCAAAGCAAACCTTCACAATGTGGCAAGAGTAAGTCATTTTGGAGAGTCCACCAGAAGCTTTGCGCTCTACCGATGAATACACCAGGGTTGAGTTAAGGAGTTGGGTGATTGTATGAACAGATGAATGAATACACTAGGTTTGAGTTAAGGAGGTGAGTGTCCTCAACCCTGTATTGGTTGGTAATCTCACGTATTGACTACTGTAATGCTCTGTACGTGGGGCTGCCCTTGAGCCTGCTATGGAAACTTCAGCAGGCCCAGAATGCAGCTGCCAGGAACGAAGAATTGTGAACCTTTTTATCTAGCCATGGTAGGTTTGCGCTGGTTGCCTTTTCCCTTCCGTATCAGACACAAGTTGCTGGCTTTCACATCCAAAGCCCATCATGGTTTAGGACCGTGATGGCGAACCTTGGCACTCCCGATGTTCTTGGACTTCAATTCCCAAAAGCCCAAGCCCCCAATATTTCCACACAAATGGGTTTGCTGCGATTCATCCACCCCATGCCGCCCCGTCGCTCCTGGAAGCGGAAGCAAAACGCGCCTGTACGGAGGAAGGGTTAACCCAGAAGAGCCTTCCAGGAGCGACGGGGGCTGGATGAATTGCAGCAAACCCATTTGTGTGGATTCATGGAGGCTTGGGCTTCTGGGAATTGAAGTCCAAGAACATCGGGAGTGCCAAGGTTCGCCATCACGGGTTTAGGAACTTCCTATCTGTCAGAGTGTCTATCCTATCGAACATCTACCCGCATCACCTGTTCATCCCAATGGCCGTTGCTCCATGTGCCAACACAGAGGATGGCGTGGAAAGTGTCAACAAGGGATAGGGCCTTCTCGGTGGTGGTGCCCACAATTTTGAATGCTCTCAAGTGGAGTTACGCCAGGCCCTATCGTTGGATGTTTTCAAGAAACATCTTAAAACTGTTCTCTTTTAAAGAGGCTTTGAAGAATATTCTCCCTATCGGTCGCCCTTGCTCAAAGCCAGTCATATACAACTTTAGGGTGCGGAGTTCACCTCCATTTATAGCCAAAGAAACAGTGTCGTCCACATCTGCAGATGTTTCCATGGTCATGTGGCTGGCATGATGACACCAGAGTGCACGGAACGCTGTTTACCTTCCCACCGAAGTGGTAACCATTTATCTGTTTGTAGTTTCTTGCTTTTGGACTGCTAGGTTGGCAGAAGCTGGGACAGACAATGGTAGCTCACTCTGTCATGCAGCTCTTGGGTCTCGAACTGTTAACCTGCTGACCTTCTTAACCACTAAGCCATCGCAGTCCCCATTCTTCCTACAGCCATCATCATCATTTTATTTATATACTGCTTTTTTCTGCCCGAAGGCAACTCAAAACGGCTTCCAACATATGAATACAACCATAAAGTACTAGCAACAAAGAAAAATTCAAACAGTATATAGTATACAGTAATAATAAACCATATATAAGTGTATATGCTACCCTTAGATACCATCAATCGTTATTTGTTAGTATATTTCTGGTTTTAATTTTTGTACATTGCCCAGAGTGGAAAAATATCCCAGATGGGCAGTATAGAAATTTAATTAATTAATTAAATAATCAATTAATCAATTAACTCAATCCAGTAGAAGTTTTAACAGCTTCCTTTCACATTCCAAATCAGTTTTCTGCATGCTTCCCAAAAAGATTATGTAGTTATTCCGGGCATTTGCCCCCCACCCCCACCCCCCAGCGAATATTTCTTCCAAAGCCAATTTACAGGCATTTTATCCCAGGCGGTTGCAATCAGTCTATGTTTCTCCCAAAGGTTAGCAAATCAGCCCTCCCTTTCGCCTGGCTAAGGAGACTTTGGGTCACCATTGCCCTCAAGAAGCCAGCCAAGAACAGGAAAAACTAGTAATTCCAGGATGCACTTCCTTGGGGCAAATGAAACATCCATTTAAATATGCCATCCATTAAGCATGGGGGAGGGGGGGTATCTAAGCATAGGCTTCAGGTTGCATAGAAACCCAACCCAACTGCAGATGATAGATAGATAGATAGATAGATAGATAGATAGATAGATAGATAGATAGATAGATAGATAGTGTAGGACAGATTAGATAGATAGATAGATTGATAGATAGATTGATAGATAGATTGATAGATAGATAGTGTAGGACAGATTAGATAGATAGATAGATAGATAGATAGATAGATAGATAGATAGATAGATAGATAGTGTAGGACAGATTAGATAGATAGATAGATAGATAGATAGATAGATAGATAGATAGATAGTGTAGGACAGATTAGATAGATAGATAGATAGATAGATAGATAGTGTAGGACAGGATAGATAGAGAGATAGATAGATAGATAGTGTAGGACAGATTAGATAGATAGAGAGATAGATAGATAGAGAGATAGATAGATAGATAGATAGATAGATAGATAGATAGATAGATAGATAGATAGATAGATAGATAGATAGATAGATAGATAGATAGTGTAGGACAGATTAGATAGATAGATAGATAGATAGATAGATAGATAGATAGATAGATAGATAGATAGATAGATAGATAGATAGATAGATAGTGTAGGACAGATTAGATAGATAGATAGATAGATAGATAGATAGATAGATAGATAGATAGATAGATAGATAGATAGATAGTGTAGGACAGGATAGATAGATAGATAGATAGATAGATAGTGTAGGACAGATTAGATAGATAGATAGACAAATAGACAGATAGACAGATAGACAGACAGATAGATAGATAGATAGATAGATAGATAGATAGATAGATAGATAGATAGATAGCATAGTAAATATTCATTCATTCATTCAGACTAGGCAGGCAGGCAGATAGCCGTATAACTGCTCTTGCTACACTCAAGTCCAAGCACCAACTCTAGCAGCGTGCCGAAGCCATAAACTCTCCATTCTGTGATGGGGATAGGTAAAGGTAAAGGTAGCTCTTGCTCATAAAGCCATTCGTATCCAACTCTAGGGTTCAGTGCTCATCGCTGTTTACAACCAAAGAGTCAGTGTTGTCTTTGTCTGCAGATGTTTCTGTGGACATCTGGCAGGCATGACTAGACGCCGGAGTGCAGGGAAAACTGTTTACCTTCCCACCAAAGTGTTACCTGTTTACCTACTTGCAATTTCCTGCTTTCAAATGGCTAGGTTGGCAGGAGCCGGGACAGACGGGAGCTCACTCTGTCCTGCAGCACTTAGGTCTCAAACTGCTGACCTTCCTGTCGTCAAGTTCAGTGTCTTAACCACTAAGCCACTGCAGTCCCCATGATGGGGATAACAGTGATTCAAAACAAGCAATGCAAAGAGGATGAGAAACAGCACTGTAAATAACAGAAATATAACAGAAAATACAACACGCAGGTGGGATTCTCTGTTTGCAGTGCAAAGTATAGGAGGGGAGAAATCTTACACCCTGAGTAAAAGCAGGCTCATTGGACGTCTCTCTCCCCGACACCCATACTCTTGGCTTTTTTTATTGAAACACAACAAACTCTACCCAGGATTCTGAATTCCTTGTCCATCTCCATGTTCTGTTGGATGGACCCAAAGTATTTCCTCCACTCCCCCATCATCTTGTCTCTGTGTGGGCAATTCGAAATACAGAGAGATGTGTTTTTCCTTTTCAATAAGATCTCCAGGAACATCTCAGAGAGTATTCTGGAAATTGCCCTCCAAAAAAACCCAAAAGTCCCACCACCACCACCACCACCACCACCACCACCTCTCCATTTCTGAGCCTCAGTGTTTCTCCAGGGCTCAGTCCTAGGCTGGCCTGAGCAAGTCAGCGCCTGCAATAAAGATTCCTTTAACTTATTAAGTTTATCTCCCTATGCATTTTCTTCTGGGTTCAATACTCCCGACTGGACAGTCAGAGAGATTATTTCCAGTCCAAAGTCGCTTCATGATTTGCCTGTGTCAAAAATGAGTGTGAACTGGTGATGAAATATTTGCTCTTCGGGGACTTTGACCACCCTAAGTCCGACGCGGCTGTTGTTAAAAGAAACTTTCCCCCAAGCGAATGCCCACCACCAATGCAGTCTCAGTACCATATCTGGGCCTGAAACCTGACTGAAAAGGGTCCAGATAATCCATTGCATCCACAATACCATCAAACCATCAGTACGCGGATGACACTCAGCTGTACATCTCAGCCCGTGGGGACCCCAGTGATGCAGTCAAAGTCCTTTCCAGCTGTCTGGAGGCTGTTGGGGTCTGGATGGGGGCAAATGGGCTACAGCTGAATCCTAGCAAGACTGAGTGGCTATGGATAGGGGGTCCTGCGTTATCCCGGGAGCTACCATCTTTGGTTTCAGATGGGACTATTCTGCCCCAGACTGACCTGGTGCGCAACTTGGGGGTCCTCCTGGATTCACGGCTGCTGCTAGAAGAACAGGTGGCGGCTGTAGCCAGGAGGGTTTTTGCCCAACTTCGGGTGATTCGCCAGTTGCGCCCGCTCCTGGACCGGGACTCTTTGCTCATGGTCACTCATGCTCTGGTGACCTCCAGACTAGACTACTGTAATGCGCTCTACATGGGGCTGCCCTTGATGACCATTCGGAGGCTGCAGCTGGTCCAGAATGCTGCGGCCCGGGTGGTGATGGGGTGTGGACGTTATGCCCATGCCTCACCACTGCTGCGGGAGCTGCACTGGTTACCCGTTTGTCTCCGGGTGCAATTCAAGGTGCTGGTTTTGACCTTTAAAGCCCTATAGGGTAGTGGGCCAGGTTACCTAAGAGACTGCATCACCCTAAGGACGTCTGCCTGTCCAACCAGAGCGGACCGGAGGGGCTCTCTAATTGTGCCATCAGCCAGGGGGGCTCGCCTCTCTGGCACAAGGAGGAGGGCCTTTTCCGTGTCCGCACCAACCTTGTGGAACCTCCTGCCAGTGGAATTGCGCCTCCAGACGGAGTTGTTGCCCTTTAGGAAGGAACTAAAGACCTGGCTGGCGGGCAAAGTTTGGGGTGCAGGTGGAGGGGTGGCTTCCGTTGGGTGCTGGTTTAGAGGATTATGCCTTCCCCCTCGGTTCCTTCGGTACCTGCACCCCTTTTTAGGGGGTGGATTTTAATTCTGTTTTTATCGGTTTTTATCTGTTTTATGTTGTGATTGTGAACCGCCCTGAGTCGGCCTTGGTCGAGTGGGCGGTATAGAAGTCCAACAATAAATAAATAAAATAAAAAATTTCTGCCACCCCCTTCTTCTCTTGCCCTCCACCTTTCCCAGCATCAAGGCTTTCTCAAATGAATCTTCTCTTTTCATTTGATGTCCAAAATACTTCAACTTCATCTTTGTTATTTGTCCTTCTAAGGAGCACGCAGGGCTAATCTCTTCTAATATTGACCTATTTGTTCTCCTTGCTGTCCAGGGGACTCTCAAAACTCTCCTCCAGCACCACATCTCAAAGGCATCTATTTTTCTTCGCTCAGCCTTTCTAATGGTCCAGCTCTCACAGCCAACATTACCACCGGAAATACCATTGCTTTGACTATGTGGACCTTTGTTTGCAGTGAGATGTCTCTACTTTTCACTATGTTCCCCAGATTTCTCATTGCTTGTCTCCCAAGAATCGCTCGCCTTTTTATTTCATGGCTACAATCTCCATCTGCAGTGATCTTTGCTCCTAAGAATGTAAAATCTGTCACTGCTTCTCCTTCTTCCCCATCTATTTCCAAGGGACTGATTGGACCTGTGGCCATTATCTTGGTTTTCTTGATATTGAGTCTCAAGCCAACCTTTGCACTCTCTTCTTTCAACCTAAGCAAGAGCTTCTTTAGGTCTTCCTCACTTTCTGTCATTAGGGTGGTATCGTCTGCATATCTCAAATTGTAAAACCAAATTAGAAGATGGAGGAAGGAGGAGCTCACTGGACAAGGAACTACATTAAAGGAGGATCTGGCTGAGGATCTCAACCTCCCCTCGTCACTTGGAGGACCCCAAATAGGCTGAAGGTCAGAGTCCCTAAATGCAAAACCAACATGCTCAATCTGGGGCTGTTGGTGGAAAACAACATGCTGTGTGAATGCGGAGAGAGACAGAATCCATTGGCTCATTTGCTGGTCTGCCGATTGCTACCAGAAACATGCACCGATGAGGACTTGAGTTTGGCCAACAACAAACCCAAGAAAGTGGCTTCATTTTGGCAGTTTAAAGTCTGACCTGGACACAAAAGAAGAAAAAGTAGTTACTTTGGGGGGCTTCAGCTCCTAAAGCCGGGACCCCGCCAGACCTGGCCATTCGTGCTAGAAAATTCTGGGAGTTCCTGGTTCAGTGGTTAAACTGCTGTCCTGCAACCAAAAGTTGTGAGTTCAGTCCTGGCAAGGACTCAAGGTTGACTCAGCCTTCCATCCTTCCAAGGCCGGTAAAATGAGTCCCCAGCATGTTGGGGGCAAAATGCTAATTAACTTGTGAACCGCCCAGAGAGTGCACTAAGCACTTATATGGGGCAGTATAGAAGTGTGATTGCTTTGCTTTCCCAAAGAAGAGTAACTTTTCCATCTGAGGATGTGCCTGGGTTTTATCTGTGCAAACTTTGGCTGCGTCGGACAATGACTGCCAGAAACCTGCAGTGATGAGGACTTAACTTTGGACATCAACAAAGCCAAAAAATTGGCTTGATTTTGGCAGTCCAGCGTTTGATCAGGACATGAAAGAAGATTGTTTTAGTTAATAGAAAAATCAAACTTTTTTCAAAAAAAGGGGGGGGGGACAATATCTGGGATTATTTTATACCATTGGACAGCACCTATCAGGGCAGTTTGAGGGTCCCAAAACGCTAAACCGACAAGCATAGCAAATGGGAGTGCCAGGGCATGGCTGGCATAATAATGCCATTCAGCCCCCTGCCAAGGAACAGTTGGCGTGAGATGCATGCATCTTCAGGTGCAACACCCAGACCCTCACAGGAGCCACAGGGGAGAGCAAAGGTTTCCCTGCACTGGCTCAATCCTCCCCTCTATAGCCGGGCCTCTTCTGCTATGCCAAGCCATGCCATGTGCCAAGAGAGGGCAGCTCCGCGCCTGGAGAGGAAGACAAATCCAGGCAAGGTACAGCCTCCACTGCCGCTCTGCAGGCATTTCTGCCTTACCAGGAAAGCATCAGCATACAGTTCAAAAAAGAAAAGCAAAATCTACTCACATGACAATCCCCGGGGCAGGCAAATGAAAGGTCTCCATGCGCCCCCATCCACCCCTGTATCTCTGGAGGAAATGAAAAGTGACTACCCTGGACAGAGAAAAGGGCACAGAGGTGGCCACTTTCCTTGCCAATTGGCATCCCAACATCTGTGAACGCGGCAGGGAGTGCGCTGATCCCTGAGCCATTTTATCCTGCTGCAAGAGCAACGTTCACTCACCATCTTTCTTCACCATACATACATGTATGTCCATTTAGGTCTCCCTTGCTCAAAAGCCAGTCGTTTCTGACTCTAGGGTTCAGTGCTCTGCAGATGTTACTGTGGTCACGTGGCAGGCAGGACAAGACTCTGAATGCTGTTCCCTTTCCCGCCAAAGCGGTCCCTTTTTATCTGCTTGCAATTTCTTGCTTTTGAATGGCTAGGTTGGCAAAAGCTGGGACAGACAACGGGCACTCACCCCATCACGCAGCACTCAGGTCTTGAATTGCTGGCCTGCCGACCTTCCAGTTGTCAAGATCAGCATCTTAACTACTACTAAGCCACCACGGCATGGGGGCTACTGTCTGCAAAGACTTCTGGCAGATAAAATTTGCTAGTCATAAACGACTCCTTGTTTGAAGACCAAATTGGGCTTCCGCACCCCATATTTCTGCCATCCAGCTGGGAAGAAGGGAGTTAAAACACCCGTTTTCTCTCCCCACATGCAGTTGCATGCAAAGGCTGAGTGTTTACAGTGCAAAACTGCTGCTTGGACAGAGCATGCCCCCACCACCACCCTCTCACAGCTCCCTGTGTGTATGTGTGCATACGTGTGTGTGTGTATGCGTGCATGTTGCTTGCCTATTGAGGTTCCCCTCCATTAAATGCCACCCTGACATATGGTGGCGGCTGCAACTCATCTCCGAGAATACAGTGGTATAACGCGTTCCACAGGATTGCTCTTTAAGTGAAACACTATTGTAAGTGACCGATTGTGACTTCTGGCACGGGGATTGTGAACCCCAATTTAGTTGTTAAGCAAGTTTTTGTTTTAGTTGTTAAGTAAGGCGACCATTCCAAGGAAATTCTGCTCTTTAAGCAAGTTAGTCTCTAAGCGAGGCACTCTTTTTGCGAGGTTTTACTGTACATTTTTTCCTGAAGCAGGAAAAATGCCATTGGCGTGAATTTGTTTAAGGTGGATCCCAGCTTGCTATGAAGTGATCACAGAGCCATCCCCTGCGGCACACATGAAATGAGACATGCAGGGTTTAATGCCGGGACTGCAATGGACTGCCACAGCCTTCAGGATATTGACAAGGTGCGCCTACACAGCCAGTCCATCTGGCATGGCCTCTTCCACTTCCATGACCGTTGGGAACCAGAGTTCCTCCTCCGCTCATTTTGCCACTGTGCCCAATAGGATGGTTTCCAGTGGCATTTCTTCCACTGAGGGGGTCATCACCCTACGTAAAGGGGCTCATCCGCCCATAGCCGTTGGCTCCGTTAGGGAGTCAGGTTAGTTAACCGCCGCCCAACACTCGGCGTTGAGTTGCTGGCTGTATGGTCTACTCCATTAGCACATGACTCTGACATACAAAACTAAGAGAATGTGTTTAATGTGAGCCATTTAGACAGCTGACCCCATGAGCTTACAGACGGGGCTGCCCCAATTTGTTGCCAATGTCACACTAAATTGGGAGAAGACCCAACAATAACAACACACACCCAACACCTCCCGCGCCAAGCTGTATATCACGAGGGTCCTTACACAGGCCAGATCTCTCTTGGTGATGTACACACATGTCAGTGTGTAAGGAGATTGAATCAGTCCATCCTGAAGGAAATCAACCCCGACTGCTCATTGGAAGGACAAATACTGACGCTGGAGCTCAAGTACTTTCAGGCCCGTGGTGGGGAGAGAATTTACCGGGATGGACAGACGCGCGCCACTGCTCAAAGCACATATCTTAAAGGGAAACACCACCTTGGCATTTCCCCCTTTTGTTCCTCTCACCAGGCTCTGATCTGCTCCGGGGAGAAAGTCTGAAGCACTTTGGGCAGCTTCTCCTGAACGTCTTTGGACGTTCTCCCATGGAACAGAGCGGAGACTGGCAAGAGGAAACGAAGCAGAAAATGCCAAGGTGCTGTTTCCCTTTAAGGTATGGGCTTTGAGCAGCAGCACGTGCCCGTCCATCCTGGTAAACTCTCTCCCCATCACTGGGCTGAGTACTTTGGCCACCAAATGAGAAGAAAGGACTCACTTGAGAAGGCCTTGATGCTAGGAAAGATTGAAGGCAAAAGGAGACGGTGGAGGCAGAGGATGAGGTGGCTGGATGGCATCGTTGACACAATGGGTGCGAACCTGAGTGGGCTGCGGAGAATGGCAGAGGACAGAGGAGCCTGGCGTGCAGTGGTCCATGGGGTCACAAAGGCTCGGACTTGACTGTGTGGCTGAACAACAAAAGTGACATCACTTGGGTCGCGGTGGCCTAGTAGTTAAGATGCTGCAGAGCTTGATGTCTGGAAGGTCAACAGGTCAGCAGTTCGAGGCCCAAGTACTGCATGATGGAGTGTGCCCCCGTCATCTGTCCCAGCTCTTGCCAACCTAGCAGTTGAAAAGCAAGAAATTGCAAGGAGATAAATAGGTACTGCTTTGGCACGAAAGGTAACATGAGCACTTCTCCCACATGACCATGGAAACATCTGCAAATCCAGACAGCGTTGCTTCTTTGGCTGTAAATGGAGATGAGGACCTTTCCCTTTGAGTAAAATCACACACAGCTGCAAGCTGTGGTGCCACTTGCTTTCCGGGCGCTAACCATGCAGCCATGCCAACGACCAAGGAATGCAATCAGATTCTCGTTTATTAGCAGCCAAACGAGGTCCTTTTATGTGCCCCGGCGGGCAAAACAGTGCAACCAGAGATGATCTGAAGCCATTCCCAGGTGGAATTCATTTGAAGGTCTGTTTAAATCACAGCAGATAAACAGGGAATAAAATGCACACGATAGAAGCACAATATAAAAGAAATGAACGGAGAAGCGATGAATCTCTTAACACAGTACAATGCAAAGATGAACTGGAAAGTGTAACACAGGACAATCTGGATTAAATTAAAGGAAAAGGTCTCCCTTGCTCGAGAGCCAGTCGTATCTGACTCTAGGGGGTCAGTACTCATCTCTGTTTACAGCCAAAGAGTCAGCGCTGTCTGCATCTGCAGGCATTACTCACTCCGTCGCGCAGCACTCGGGTCTCAAACTGCCGATGAAATTGCAGATATGCAAAACTGGCCACAGGTAGTCCTTTATAAAGAACAACATCTGCCCCTCAGTCTCTTACCAGCCCTCTACATTAAGACAAGCACCTAGTTATCGAAATGTACAGTGTTTCCTTTGCACGGGATTCTGCTGAAAACCCTCAGATGCTTAGACTTTGCATCCTTTGCCAGGATGCCAAGAAGGCTGACTCGGCCCCTCGGCAGACCCTGGAGTGACCACTGCCCCACAACTAGCCCCATGGGGTGGAAGGGGAAGCGCCCTTCTCCGGAAGGGCCTCTTTGAGAAGGAATGTGCATTGCTCACAGAGCCATAAATCCAGGGGCCGAACCGAGGCTTTCCTGACAAGGCGCTTCTAGGGTTTCCTTCCCAAACGAGGGCAGGTTCTGTTCCCTTCCACTCCCTCTGGACGCCGGATGGGACAAATCAAACCTCCCTCTACAATATTCAAAGTCCAGCCCAGGAACGGTCTAAGAACTTGCTCAGCCGAGCATAAACTGGAGCTTGTTTTTCAGCATCCTGAGTGCATCTCATGGCTCTCTGTGTGGAGAAGCATGTCGGGATGCAGCCCAGAAGCGCAGGACCAAAAGCAAATAAGCAACCCTCGCCTGTCACAAAGCCCATCTGGCAAGATCACAGAACGCTCTCCCAGGTCAATCTTGCAGAGGTGAGCCTGGAAAGGCACTCTGCACATGCCCAGACACATACACAAACATCATCACTACAGGGGAGTGGCTTTAGGAGACTGAAATTGAGCCTCAACTATTTGTCAACGGGGAGACTGTGGTGGCTTAGGGGTTAAAAACTTGACAACCGGAAGGTCGGCAGGTCAGCCGTTCGAGACCCGAGTGTTGCGTCACAGAGTGAGCGACCATCGTCTGTCCTAGCTCCTGCCCAACGTAGCAGTTCAAAAGCCAGAAATTGCAGGTAGATAAACAGGTACAATAATACCTCAGATAACGTTTGCACCGGATAACGCCCATGTCTAGCCGGAAGCCGTCTAATGATTTTAATCTGCTTGGATTTTATTTATATTTTATAAATGTCCGTAATTTCAAACCGTGCAAAACTCCCTGGCACAGATAAAGAAAAGACCCCGAGGAAGGCCAGAGAACCGTCCCACCCACCCCACACCCTCCCCACAGTCGTCCGACTCCTCATTATAAGGAAGAGCAGCCTTTCCTTATTAAACCAATTATTGGATTAGTCCGGCCTCATCCTCCGGGAATCAGAGGAATCTGCCCCTCCCCTCGTGCTTCTGACACATTCAATTAGCACAAGCACAGCTGGACAAAGAGTGGGAGGCAAAACTCTCCTTTTCGGACCCCCACACACACACACACAAACACACACTTTTCCTTAGTTTTCACACTTGACTTTCCAGCATTGTGGGGAAAAGCATAAAGGAAGAGGCACGGCTGAGGGCAGCAAAGCTGGACTCTCTGGCTGGCAGGCGTGATGCACCTGAAACCCAGCAGGACCACCAGTTTGCTTGCACAGGAGTCCCACTGGGCTTCTGGTGCATTGCGCCTGCCGGCCAGAGTCCAGCTTCACTGCTCCTCCTGCTCGCAGATTTGCCGGCCATAAAATGGGGAAAGAATGCAGCTGCCCCGGTAAAACAAATGAGGGGGGGGGGGGGGATGTCGTCCAGTTCTTGCCAACAGCAACCAATAAGGCTCTCCCAGGCAGCCCTTGCTTCAAGAAGCGCGCATGGCCGACATCACAACACCACTGAATCTTTCAAAAACCAACCACCCTGCCCATAAGCCTTGCAGCACCTCAAGGAAACGTACGTTTCACTGAGCATCTGTTTTGGCTGTGGCTTGCTTTGTGCATCAAACGAGTGCGAAACAGCACATGAAACCCTTGGGTGCATAAACCTTTTGAGGGGAAAGGTAAAGGTCACCCTTGTTCAAAAGCCAATCATCTCCAACTCTAGGGGTGGTGGTAGTGTTCATCTCCATTGAGAGCCAAAGAGCCAGTGCTCTCTACACCCGCAGATGTTTCTTTGGTCATGTGGCAAGCATCACTCGACACCAGGACTCATGAAATGCTGTTGCCTTTCCCACTGAAGCGGGACCTAATTACTTACTTACAATTTCTTGCTTTCATACTGCTAGGTTGGCAGGAGCTGCAACAAGCGACGGGGGCTCAACTCTGTCATGCAGCACTTGGGTCTCAAACTACTGACCGACTGACCAACCAACCTTCCGACCCTCAAGCTGAGCATCTTAACCAGTAAGCCACCGCAGCCCCTTCAAGACTAGGGAGACCTGGGTTCAAATCCCCACTAGACCATGAAAGTCACTGGGGGACCCTGGGAAGTCACATTCCCTCACTCTGATCCTAACTCGCAGGGGTTTTCTCTGGCCCACGTAGTCAGGAAATGAACAGTGCATGCCATGAAGAAATCAGCGGCCCATAAAACTATCCGACCAGTCAGGGAATGGTGGATATATTTGTCCGACAGATCCGCAGGTCACCCTTTGATGAGTCAACCAAGCAACAAGCAAAATCTAGCTGGTTTTCGTCTCTGCAAAAAAGAGGAACTGGACGGTGTGGGGGCCCCTGGGGAGCCATTTCACCTGCCCCTCTTCCTGCACATCTCTCCGGCACACATCTTTCCCCTCTAACCTTTGCTCTCCATGACCACCACCCGGCCTCAAAGAGCAATTTGGGGAGGGGGGAGGCCTGATGGTCTCCCACACAAAGACCTCCCTTCTCTTTTCACACCCCTTGATTGCTTTTTACACTTCCTTCCCCAGATGTGCCACTTCCCCTCCTCCAGCCCATGCTTCCAGGGGTGGGTTTACTGTGGCTTGGAAGGAAGCGGGCCAAATTCACTCAGGATGCAACCCCATCATCAGCGAGGGGGGCTGAGCCACAAGAAGCCGGGAGATGTCTTTAGTAAAGGGAGGAAGAAGAAGAAGAAGAACGGATGTTGTGAGCCGCCTTGGGTTGCTTAGGCAAAAAATATAAATCCAATAAATAAATAACAACAACATCAACAACAACAACACCAAACAACAACACTTGGGGGGCTCTTGCTGAGGGAGGAGAAGGCTACCAAATCTCCCAAGGGTGGGTCTTTCAGACCTTTGGTGCCACTATGAAGAAGTCCAAGTCTCACACAGATGTTTAAACTCTGTGCAACTGACAAACCAGCCCATGGGTGTTGTTCATGCTAAATAAATTAAACCTGTTAGTCTTAAAGGTGCCGCATGACCCCTTTTTCCTTTTCACTGGGCCAAATGAGATTTCCTTACTTCCGGGGGTGGGGGCTCAGAACCAACCCAATGCTTTGTTGCACCTCAAAAATCAAAACTGGTTTTCACTCTATTCCATTCCCCACTTCCACGTCCAGCGTAGGTCCAGTTCTCCTCTACACGGAGGGTTTTCAAGATGTTTTCTTGCTCCTTTTCAAAAATGCTTCCAGAAACCTTGGGGGATATCAGAAATTGAGCAACGCCTTTCTTTAGTGCATGGTTCGTACTGTTTTGGCTCCGTCAGTTGGAAGCACACAGATCTCAACATGGCAGTTCAAGGAAATGGTGACTAGATTAGGTGAAGGTTGACCATGCTTGAAAGCCAATCATTTCTGACCCTAAGGTTCAATGGTCATCTCCACTTACAGTCAAAGAGCCAGCGCTCTCTGCATCTGCAAGCATTTCCATGGACAGAGACAAGAGTTCAGTCCATTGTGCAGTACTTGGGTCTTGAACTGCTGACCTGCTGACCTTTCAGTCAGCATCTTAACCACTTGAGCCACCACAACCCTCCAAATAGCAGAACTTTGCTGGAGAGATTTTATGACCCTCCCCCTCTCCACCCCTATCTATAAATGACATTCCTAGCATTTCACCGGCCCAAGAATCACTGATGAGTCTACTTAGAAAGGAGGATGGGCATGCATGCAGCTGAAGATGCTGACATGGACACGAGAAGGTGGCCCACAACCACACAAAGGCATTGACCTTTATCATCACTTCCTGGGCTCCATTGGTCCAGGGAGGGAAGAGAGTGGCCTGCTTCAATGGGAAGATCTGCTGCCTAATGGGACATCTAGTTGAAAGACGGTTGAGAGATGTCTCTACCGTCTTCTTCTTTCTTGTCCCAATCAAACTCTGGACTGCCAAAATGAAGCCATGTTCTTGGCTTTGCCATTGGCCAAGTCCACTGGCTCAGATCCAGGAAGGGTTTTATGACAAGAACAAACATTCTTGAGGGTATACAAGAGCAAAACCAAATTAAAAGATGGAGGAAGGAGCTCACTGGCCAAGGAACAACATTAAAGGAAGATATGGTTGAAGATCTCAATCTCCCCTACCGTCACTTGGGAGGACCCTGAATAGGCTGCTCAAGTGGGGACTGCAGGCAGACAATAACACGCAGTGTGAATGTGGGGAGATACAGAATCCAGCTCATGTCTCTACCTGAGACCCTGGAGAGCTTTGGTTGAAGAGTTTTTAGCAAAGGGGCTAGAAATGGGGGAGTGTAGGCAACCCCATTGAACCAGCAGTGTCCACCTTTCTCTCTCTCCCTCTACTACATCCTGGTCACTGCAGAACCATAGGTAATAATAATTTCATGTCAGAAATTATTTTGGATTGAAAGGATTTTTGCTGGAGAAACTACACTCAGGGGACACCCAAATGAGGCTCCTTTCATGTCCCCAAGATCTCTCCCCCCCCCCCCCCAAAAAAAGTGGTCCCTATTTATCTACAGTACTTGCAATTTCTTGCTTTTGAACTGCTAGGTTGACAGGAGCCAGAACAGAGACAGTAGCTCAATCCGTCATGCAGTACCCGGGTCTCAAACTGCCGACTTGCCTGCCTTCCAGCTAACAAGGTGAGCTTCTTAACCGCTGAGCCACCGCAGCCTCCTCAGGACCAGCAATATGGAAGATGGACAAGAGAACATCTTTCCAATCTTCTTCTGAAAAATGAGGTCCTCCGCACCTCTCTTCCACTCACTCATGAGTCTCAGTAATCCCACCTGTGAGCCGATCTAATTGCTCAGCCACGATTACCAAGTTGTCAAAGAGCTCCATCGGTAGATGGGGAAATAGAGCCATTCCGTGCCATGGGGAAAGACCTTTCCGGAGCTGACTTTAGATCACCCCTGCCAGGATGACCTCTGACCTTACTGACAAAGGTATGCTTAGAACTGCCATCCAGAGAAGGTACTTTTCCCCCTTATGATAAATATGATCTCTAAAAATGACAATCTTCCTACCAAACACAAAAAGCCTGCCTACAAGTATATCTTCTCATTCTAGAGTCAATTCCATGTCCTTCTGGGAAAGCCAATACACTCTCTTCCAATGCAAACGTATTTGGGTAAGCCAGGATTTGGTTGGAATGGCACTGTCTGAGACCATGCACCATGTGCACAAGGCATGCTCCATCACAGCCTAGCTTCTTGCTGGCCTTTTGAGTCAGAGAATATAGCCAGGAACCCTCCGAAAGTCCAACCAAGGGCTCTTCAACAGCACCTGTTCTCTGTAACACACCTGACTGTGTACCAATTAGAGCAGTATTTCTCCCACTATTGGCATGAAAAAGTTTGGTACAACACTGAAAAATAGTGGAAAACATAGAAGGCTTTCTGTGCTTTCTAATTCCTCCTTTAAACCCTGGTTTATTTTTTACCTCTCTTTGTCCCTGGGGAGAGGAGTTTAGCGCTATGGCACTTCCCATGTTCAGTTTATCTATCGAGGCCTCCTAGCCAGAAACTTACAGTTTTCTCCACTGTACAACACCACCAACCAAGCAAGCTCCGGAAGGGATTTGGCTTTTAGCATTTTTTTTAATGCACAGAAAGACCTCGTTTCCAGAGAAGCAGGTGGAAGTTCATTTCCATGGTCAGGAGTCCTTGATCATATGCGTTAGCTAGGTTTCATGTGCAAACATCGCCCCAAAAAAGTCACATTAAGGAAAGCTTCAGCTGTGAAATATTTTGGTGGTTTTTTACATATTTGCAAAAGACTTTCAATATTTCCTTAACGGAGAAGAAGGTTAGAGAAGTAATTTTTTAAAATATAGTTTGGATACATATCCCTGTAAGGTCCATGCTTTTTGAAGACCAACCAGGAAAAGAGGGTGGAGTGAAAGCACAGATGCCCAAAGGCAGCTCACAACTGTGGAAGCAATGCCCTCACTCCACAGAAACCGGTACCCCAAGACAAACTGCCACTGAGATGGGATAATCCGATAACCTATTCTGGCCGATAACCTCCTTTTGGCCAATTTTCTATCCTCTAACTCAGCCTTCCTGAAAATAGCACCCTTCCAATGTATAGGACAGTGGTGGCGAACCATGGCACTCCGGGTGTTCTTGAATTTCAATTCCCAGAAGCCCAAATCTCTGTACTGCGTAGGCGCAATAAACCCATTTGTGTGGATTCACAGATACTTGGGCTTTTGGGAATTGAAGTCCAAGAACACCTGGAGTGCCAAGGTTCACCATCACGGGTATAGAACGAATGCTCCTATCATTTCCCAAACTGCATAGATGTTGGCCATGGCGACTGGTGGGTGATGGGTATTGCAGACTCCAATAGGTTTGCATGCAAGGTGGGTGGAGACTGCCCAATCTTTTCCAGCTGCCTTATACAAAATAGAATTCTCCGATTATATCCCATGGACTGGGAGGGCTCCTTGGGGCAACCAACCTATCGTATAGTAATTAATATCAGTCCTAAACCTAACTGGTCCTAATCCAGAATAGGCCTCCTGAATCAACTGCTGGAGGCCAACACTTAGGTCAGAGATGGGCATTCTTGGTCCTCCAGCTGTTCTTGGACTTCAATTCCCAGAAGCCCAAGTCAACACACCAGCTGGTCAGGGTTTCTGGGAATTGAAGTTCAAGAACAGCTGGAGGGCCAAGACTGCCCATCATTGACTTAGGTAAATCCTACTGTTGCCCGGAACTGCCAACTGGATTCAGACCATGGAATGGGACACCAACATCTGAATCCTGGATGTAGAACCCGGACTAGTTTCCTTTCTCTTAGCCTGGCCTACCCCTATAGGGTAGGTTCTTCTGGAGATAAAGCATAAATGAGGAGAACCATATCATATGCAGCTTTAAATTCACTGGAGGACATCTGGATACAAATGCCATTCACTAACCAATGTATCTTCAGCTCACAGCACTTAACCCTTTCCCAGGAAACTACAGAAGGCTTAGAACTTGGGAGTCTCCACTTACAGCCAAAGTCCCCAACCTAGTCTTCTCCAAGAAAGTGAAAAGACAACTGGCAGCCACTCCATCCAACACCCTCTCAGAATCCATGGAATATACCAGTGATGTCCAACCTTGGCGGCTCCAGTTGGACTTCAATTGCCAGAAGCCCAAGTCAGCACTCCTCCTGATCAGGGCCTCTGGAAATTGAAGTTCAAGAATACCTGGAGTGCCAAGGTTCACCATCACTGAAATATACTTTTCTAGCCAAGAACTCCCAAAATCTCCAAAGTCAGCCTAACCATGGCCAACCTAGCTCAGGATTCTGGAGGTTGGCAGCCTGGACAGGTAACTTGTGTGAGCTTCTATCTTGTCTGGGAAAGGAGGCATGAAAAAGATGGCACACAGGTGAAGGCTCTCCCCCTCGAGTCATGAAAGAGGTGGCCGGTAGCGCCACAGCCACCACCGCCTCCCTGCCCTTCCCAAGGGTGGAATGCAACTGGAGCTTTTTATTACAGGCTGGAGAGACAGGTCAGTGCACACCTGAATTAAAGGGGAAAGTTGGGGTGGAGGAAGGGCTGGAAAAGGAGGCAGCGATGCTAGGTATGGACAGTTGCATCAAAAACTGCCCAAAATACAGGATATGGAACAACACTGCACGTCCCACCTGCATGAGATGGGGGGACAGGCGGAGGGATGGCGAACCTTGTCACTCCAGGTGTTCTTGGACTTCAATTGCCAGAAGCCCAAGTCATCACTCCTGCTGATCAAGGCTTCTGGGAATTGAAGTTCCAAGAACACCTGGAGTCCCATGGTTCACTGGAGCAGCAGCTCCAACACGAGAGAGAGAGAGAGAGAGAGAGAGAGAGAGAGAGAGAGACTATTTCCACATGCAAAGAAAGATGTTTACGAGTGGTGCCAAATAGTTGGAGGAGAGGAATAAAATGACACAGGGATCAAATTGCTACTGTTTACAACTGCTGCAATGGGCACAGATCGCCAACCGAAGGTGTCAACGTTGACACAAGGATAGCCTCTGCTATTCTAAGTTGGAGCAATTCAACAAGATTCACACCAATTATGATAGGCTCTTGGTCTGTATGTCTTGAGGGACGTCTGGAAGAAGGGTCACAGGTCAGCCCTCTGGAATTTAACCTGCCCACACCTTCTGGGCAGAGGGACAACAGGGAGGCCAGGGAAGGAGTTTTGTAAAATAAGCTGCCCAATGGATTCTGGGAACTGGAGTTCAAAAAGGGGTGGAGGAAAAGACCTTCCCAATCTCTGGAAAACTGGGTGAAGGAGAGGTTTGGAAAGGAAGAACGGAGCATCCCTGGGACAGATGCTGTGGCCATCCCATTCCCCTTTACCCATATCATGTGCAGTCGCCGACACACATACATGGACTTGGCATCACCTGACTGCTCCTCTAGGACACGCTCATCACAGGTCTGCCCTTCCTTTGAGAAGATGCTGTAGCTGCCATGCTTTGTGGTCAGCCCTCTGAGCTCACACGAGGACCTCCTGCTGACCTTGCCTTCTTGGAAGGTCACAGAATCCTGGAGGCAACAGGCGAGTCAATGGATCCTCAGGATGGGAACGATAAGCAAATGTGGGGTGGCAGAGATTGAAGAAGGTGTTCAGAGGGAGAAAGAAGGAGCAATGACCTGGGAAGGAAGAGATTAGCTAGGATAGGACTATCTACATCTCCTTGGAGTTACAACAGGGGCACCCAAACATTTTGGGCCATGGGCCGGTCATGTGGTTCAGCGGGCCACTCACATGGTTCTTCCCACCAGAAACGGAAATAAAACGTGCCTTGCAATCTGTTTTGCAACAGGAGGATATAAATTTTAAGCTGCCATTTTTCTGCTTAAGCCAGGGGTGCCCAAACTACAGCCTGTGGGCCAGATCCAGCCCCTGATGCCAATTCATTTGGCCCACACAGCCCTTGTCACTCCCAAAAGCAGAAGTAAAACGCACCCATATGGTGCGTTTTACTTCGGCTTCCGGGAGCGACAAGGGCAGTGTGGGCCAGATGAATTGGCATCAGGGGCCAGATCTAGCCCATGGGCCATAGTTTGGGCACCCCTAGTTTACACCTTAACGCAGTGAAGGGGTTTGAGTATGTCAATGAAGCTGGGAGCAATGCTGTCAGGAGACCAGGCTCCTTTATGAACCTGGACTCCTAGTAGTAGGGCCACCCAGGGTGGAATAGTCACAGCTGAGAATAAAACAACTTTAATGTTGACA
This sequence comes from Bradypodion ventrale, assembly GCA_035047345.1. Taxonomy (NCBI): domain Eukaryota; kingdom Metazoa; phylum Chordata; class Lepidosauria; order Squamata; family Chamaeleonidae; genus Bradypodion; species Bradypodion ventrale. The sequence goes on from JAWDJE010000002.1 coordinate 3,152,058, forward strand.
ATGTTGAAATAGAGAAAAACTTTTTATAATAAGAATAACTGTGTGCCTTCAAGTCAATTCTGACCACCTTTTCTAGCGGTTTCTAGACAGACTACTCAGGAGTGGCCTACCTTTCCATTTTTATGGGAGCAATCTGGCACGTTACAGCTTCTCTAAGGCTAAACACCCTGGCTGTAGTCACAGGAGGCACAATGGGGAATTGAACTCCCAACCTTTGGCTCAACAGCCAAATTTCTAAACCATTGAGTACTCCTATGTTGATTCAACCATCAGTCCAAATAATGACTGCAGCCGAGAAATCAGAAGAAGGTTGAGACTCTGAATGATAGCAATGAAGGGGCCAGAAGAGATCATTCACACTCTTGTATTCTCACTCACAATGCATGGGTCTGAATACTGGACTGTAAAAAATAAAAAGCTGGTAACTAAAAAAAATCTATTTGTTTGAAATAGGTGCAGGAAGAGAGCCTTGAGGATACCCTGGACCGCCAAACAATCAAACAAGTGGGTAATTGAGCAAGTCAAGCCTCAACTGTTGTCTCTGGAGCAAAAATTATGATGCTGAGACTCTCCTACTTTGGCAACATCATGAGAAGAAGACAAAACTCTTCGGGGGGGGGGGACACAATAATGCTGGGAAAGGTGGAAGGCAGTAGGAAAAGAAGAAAACCAAATATGAGATGGATTGATTTCCTAAGTGAAGCCAAGGCCAAAAACTTATAGGAGTTGATCAGGGTTTTTGAGGATAGGACATTTTAGAGACCTCTCATTCACAGAGTTGCCATAAGTTGAAGGTGACCTGATGGGAAATGACCACAATTTCTATTTACACTAAACTATTAGATCTGTTTGATGCCCTTTTTAACTATCATGATCTCACATACCTATGGACTCCTAGATGTGTCATTTGCAGTGGCATGTAGAATTTATATGCCATAGTTCAAAGGAGTACACCATCCTTCACACACAAAGAGTCCAGATATCTTACCAAACCAAGAGAATTGGTCTCAACATCCTCTGAATGGATATATGAGCCTCAAGTCCTCCAGCTCAGATCCAGAAAGAGCTTTATGGCAGGAACAAACATTTTTGAGGGTACACAAAAGCAAAAGCAAATTAAAAGATGGAGGAAGGAGCTCACTGGGAAAGGAACATCATTAAAGGAGGATATAGCTGAGGAACTCAACCTCCCCTATGTCACTTGGAGGACCCTAAGAACATAAGAACATAAGAAGAGCCTTGCTGGAACAGGCCACAGAAGCCCATCCAGTCTAGTCTTCTTTCTCACACAATGGCTCACCATTTGCTTCAGGGTATTATTCCCAAGCAGATGCCTTCACCTGCTTAGGATTCCCTGGAAATGGCACTGAGAGATATCCTCCTGCCTATCTCTCCAACACGGAGGTTGTCCTTAGGTATCCATAATTATAGCCATTGATACTCTTGTCCTCCATGAACTTGTCTAATCCTTTCTTAAAGCTGTCAAGACTGACAGCTGCCACCACTTCTTCTGGCAGGGAGTTCCATAGACCAGTAATCCTCTGGGTGAAAAAGTACTTTCTCTTATTTGTTTGAGAACTAGTACCCAAAAGTTTCATGGAGTGTCCCCTAGTTCTAGTGTTGTGCGATAGGGAAAACAGTTTTTCCTTATCTACCTTGTCCACACCGTGCATGATTTTATAAACTTCAATCAGGTCACCTCTTAGACGTCGTCGTTCAAGAGTGAAAAGGCCCAACCGTTGCAGCGTCAGATGGTAAGGAAGGTGTTCCAGTCCCCTAATCATTCTGGTTGCCCTCCTCTGCACTTTCTCCAACTCCATAATATCCTTCTGGAGGTATGGCGACCAGAACTGTACACAATATTCCAGATGGGGCCTCACCATAGATTTATAAAGAGGCAAAATGACACTTGCTGACTTATTTTCTATACCCTTCCTAATGATCCCTAGCATGGAGTTTGCTTTTTTCACTGCTGAGGCACTCTGGGTTGACACCTTCATTGAGTTGTCCACCAGGACACCAAGGACACCCTGAACAGGCCGAGGGTCGGAGTCCCTAAATGTAAGACCAACATGCTCAAGTGGAGGCTGCTGGCAGACAACAACATGCAGTGTGAATGTGGAGAGATACAGAATCCAGCTGATTAACTGGTCTGTCGATTATTGTCAGAAACATGAACCGATGAGGATTTAAGTTTGGCCAACAACAAAGTCAAGAAGGTGGTTTCATGTTGGCAGTCCGGGGTTTGATCAGTCCATGAAATTCAGGACTTCACAGAGCACAACCCGCACAGTCAACTTGCTATCAAAACTGATATAATGGTGCCAGATAGAAATACTATTGAGGGGAAAATGGCAGAAAGAGAAAGAAAGAGAAGTATTGTGGATCTTGACTTAAGACCATCACCTTTCCTGCCATTCTTTCCCTCTTTCATTTTTACTTCAAGTTGCTGTTGTTACGGGCCATCAAATCATCTCCGACCCATGAAGGAGAGTTCTCCAAAATGCCCTGTGCTCAACAGCTCCTTCAAACTCTAGACTGTGACTTCCCTTAGGGATTCAGTCCATCTCACTTCACGTACCAATCCAGCTTATTTCATTCATGCGAACAGAAAAGAGTGAGGCTATGTATGTACTTTACACTCAGCTCATCAAAGACTGTGTGAGCCAACCGTCCATACTTGGAGAGGAGGATAGTAAGGGTGTGAGGTTGTGGTGGCTTGGAGGGGGGAGGACTCAAAGGAGTGTGTGTGTGTGTGTGCGTGTGCGCATGCTGTGTGTGTGTGTGCATGCGTGTGTGTGTCACACTGGCATATCCCCCTCTTCTTCCAAAGAGCTCCAAACTTGCGTGCAAAGCCTGGGCGGGCAAAGAGGTGGGGATATGCCCAAGGTCACACATTGAGAGGCAAAAACATCCACTTCCCCCAACGAGATATTTGCCCGGCCGGCCGGCTCCTCTGGTGTTTATTTCTGCAGATTCCATTTGTGTTCGGCAATTCAGAACAGGAACTGCTGGTATGTGTAAAAAAAGAAAAGAAAAAAGAAAGAAAGGAGATGAACAATTGCAACAGAGAAAACCAGCAAAGAGTTGGGCGAAACATGGGAGCTGAAAGCCAGAGTTAGATGCCAGGAGGTCTCAGGTATGGAATGGCCACAAGGAGAGACCCTCAGCCACCAAGGGGTAACCAAAGGGACCCACCACACAGGGCTGTTGTGTGGTTTGCAGTTATACTCTTTCTCCTCCTCCTCCTTCTTCTTCTTCTTCTCCTCCTTCTCCTCCTTCAAGTGCCGTATCCATATTGGCTATCATCATGGCGAAAATCTTCCTGTTCTTAACTCCTTGGAACAATTCTTCTGAGGACCTTCCACAACAGTCTCTCAAGTTCCTCAGCCACGAGCTCTGTCTACGTCAGTGGTTCCCAATGTGGGGCCCAGGCCCCACAGAGGGACTTCAATCCCCAGAAGCCTCAATCAGTCCGTTGGCTAATCAGTGCTTTGGAGAAGTGACTTATGCTTCTGGGAATTGAAGTCCAAAAACCAAAGGTTTGGAAACACTAGTCTACGTCCAGGGCTTCCTCTCTTCCAACTCCGGATAGCAACACTGGGAATGTGTGACATCTCACAATTCCAATCTTTGTAGCAAGAGTTAGATCTCTACCGCATAACAAAAGTTGCATTTTGATAAAGGTGGATCTTGCTTTTTCTGTTCACATTTTAATCTCTACCTTATGATCCCACGTTTCATTTAAAATACTCCCCAAATAGACAATTTCACCCACTCTCTTGATTTCTTGTGACCCTGCCATTAGCTATGAGAAAGATTTCTTCTGGTGTAGACCATTTAATTTCACACAGCAACTCTCCATGCTGTCCACGCCAGGATACATGGCAGCTGAAGGAGGAAGGTAGAGCATAGCCTTGTCTTTAGGTATAAAAGAGCTTGGGGAAAATGAAGCAAAGGAAATAACTTAAGGAACCTCTCATTTTACATGTGTCCAGTGATTCTTGTAGCCAAAACATGCATGTGCTGGTCTACCAGTGAGCAAGCATGGATTTCTTCCGAAGCCTGTGCTGCATGCAGGAGGCCAAAATGCAAAGGCCACGTCTGACACATAGGCCCAGGCAAATGGAAAGGAAGTCGGCAATCCCTACTCCATCCGCCGTGAGCCCCATCCACCCAGCTCCCTGCCTAGTTGAAGCATGCAATGCAGGGCCTTTATGGGAAGAAACAGCTGGAGCTTGGACAGGACGTCTCTACCCTGAGTCACCTACTCTTCCTTTCTTCTACTCTCACCTGCAACACGAGTAGTACCAGAATTATATGGACCTCAACAGGAAGTTAAACCAATGGAGGCTAGACTGCCCCACCTCTATAGCTTCCAGAGAGTCCTCAACACATCCAGACTTAAACATCCATGAGAGATCTGTGGCCAGAATCTCCAAGTGTAAGAAAGTATTTAGGTCTGGTCAAGTTATCCTGCTATGGTAATAGAGTAAACCCTACTGTCAGCGACTCAACGCTGATCGTTAACCAACCTGACCACCCTGAGGACTAACAGCCTTGGGTGACAAAGTCCACAAGGAAAGGTGATGGTGGATTAAATCCCACTTGAATTCATTTTGATGGAGGGCAACAGCTTCATCCATCCTGGCCTGGGGCTGAGGAGGAGGGCTTTGTGTGCCCAAAGGGCTCAGGACCAGAAAGTGACTTGTGGAACTGGATCAGTGGTATGGGGGTTATGCTGCAATGCAGAAGGCAAATGGAAGGCCACTGCATTATATTCCCAGGACAGCCTTCACGGCTGATTGCCATGAGGATCACCAATAGTCAGATTTGGATACGTCACTTGAAGAAGAAGACTGTCCCACCTCTACACCTCCCCAAGTGTCCTCAACACATCCAAACTGGAAGGTCCACGAGAGAGATCCATGGCCACAATCTCCAAGGGTCAGAAAATATTAGATGGACCAGACCCCTTTGGACATTGAAACCAGCCTAAGATGCAAGGGTTAATTGCCACAAGTAAAGAAGTCAGCAGAGGCATTGACTGTCCTACAACAAACTCACACTACATATGACTTCTTAGGCCTCCCTTGCTTGAAGGCCAGTCGTATCTGACTCTAGGTGTTGGTGCTCATCTCCAATTACTGTACAGTCAAAGAGCCAGCACTGTCACCTGCAGATGTTTCCAATGTCGTGTGGCAGGCACGACGAGATGCCAGAGTGCACAGAATGCTGTTACCTTTCCCACAGAAGTGGTATCTATTTCTCCCCTTGCAATTTCTTGCTTTCAAAGTGCTAGGTTGGCAGGAGCCGTGACAGTGACGGGAGCTCACTCTGCCATGCAGCACTCGGGTCTCAAACTGCTGACCTGCCAACCTTCCAGTCATCAAGCTCATCGTTTTAATTGCTAAGCCCCTGCTGGACTCCTTAATTTGCAGCAATTCACTACTGATGTTTATGCCTATTGCACATTGCCAGCGAGCACAACTCCTAAGGCACTGGTCATTAATTACAGGCACCAATGGGAAAGAGTGCCTTCAGAGGAAACACCTCTATGTATTCCACAGCACAAGCGAAAGGATTTACAGATTGAGTGAGGCCCCATCCCACCCCGCCTTGCCCCACTCCCCAAGTGACCTCTGGCTTTGCTACAGCTTCATTCCCGCAGCTTGGTGCTAGCTGAAAACACGTCTCCAAGATTTATAACTCAGAGCATGACTCACAAAATGCTCCAGCTGGGAGCTACAGCACAGCAAGTAAATTTTCTAAGCTTTTCTCTAGACAGACAGATGTGGATCATACTGAGGAAAGCTTCTTAATGCAAAACAAAAAACCTGAGAACAAATGATAGCACATAGAAAGCTATCAGTTGGGCTAGAAGTGTTTCCCCTGATAGCCTACTGATCCACATGCAAGAATACACTGCTGATGAATGACTAGCCTTCCCATTCACGCCCTCTCCTTCTCCCCAGCTTAAACTGGAACTGCCCAGATGCACCTTTCCCGGGTCAACTTGCCTCTTTCATTCTAGCCTCAAAGTCATCATCCGATGTGGGTGCATGAGTGAATTAAAGGAATATACACTGCCGGCAAGTGGAATGTTCCAGGGGAGAGATTCAAGGATCTGGCATGCAACCTCTTCAAGGAGGTTAAGTACTGTATGTTAAAGTCTGGCCAGGTGATCCTATGGTCATAGAGTAGGCCCTACTGCCAGCGACTCAACGCTGAGTGTAAAAATTAACCTGACAACCCAAAGGACTGATGGCCTTGGGTGCCAAAGTCCACAGGGAAGGTTGAAGGTCCCCAAGTGGATTTAATGGTCCCACTTGTATCCATCTGGAGGAAGGGCAACAGCTTCATCCATTCTGGTCTGGGCCGAGGTGGACTTTGCATGCCAAAAGAGCTCAGAATCAAAAAGTGACTCATGGAACTGGATCCGTGATACTATGGGTGTCATGCTGCGATGTAGAAAGCAAATGAAAGGTCATTGCATTATATTGTTCCTAGGACAAATCTTCATGGCTGATTGCCACAAGGATTGCCAATATCCAGACCCAGTTATGGAACTTGAAGAAGAACATAAGAACAGCCTTGCTGGAACAGGCCACAGGAGCCCATCCAGACCAGCATTCTTTCTCACACAGTGGCTCCCCATGTGCTACAGGGTATTCCCAAGCAGATGCATTCACCTGCCTAGGATTCCCTGAAAATGGCATTGCAAGCGCGGCGCCAAAATGGCCGCCGCGCTCTTTGCGGGCCCCCCCCCCAGGACAGAGAATCCGGGTAGTTAGGGGCGTGGCCAGCTCCCTTATAAAAGGGGTGGCCACGAGGCAGCCGAGCTGCCATTTTACCTCAGCGACGGAGCGGAGAAGTCTTTTCCCCTGTGTCTCCGTCGCTCATTAACTTACCGGGAAGCCTTTTGGCGGCGATTTTTTCTTTTTGGCTTCCCTTCACTCCGGTAGAGATGCCTTCGAAGAAGAAGGCAGCTTCGAGTGCGGCTCGCGCTGTTAGGAGGCGCAACCCGGGTCGGAGGACCGCGGTGCCGCCTCCCCAGCAGCCGCCTTTGCAGGCCCCTGCCGGGACCGGCGGAATGGGGTCTATCGCCCCTTGGCCCGGAGCGGGTGAACAGAGTGCGGGCGCGGTAGGGGCTCCGGCCCGCGGCCCGCGAGCGGTGGACACCGCTCCTGCATCTGCCCACCAGGTTGGGCCTGCTGCTCTTGGGTCGCAGCCTCCCCCGGGGCCCTCTAGCCTTGGGGGGTGGTGCGGCCCCCTGCCTTGGCAGGTTTCTCCACCGACCCTGCCGGGCTTCGGTGTTGGCCAATGGGCATATTCGGGTCCTGGGGTACAGGGACCTGTACCCATGCCTGGACCGTGCGGGCCGGCCGGCCCTTGGCCCCAGGTCAACGTGGAAGCCTTACTGGCCCGCCTTGCGGCCCTTGAAGCGTCATTGGCTCGGGCAAGTCAGGCGGGGGGCCCCCTTTGGGGTTCCTTTTGAGGCGCTGTCGGCAGGAGGACAACAGCCGACAGGGAGGGTTGAGCTGCTGCAGGCGCGTGGCGCGTTTTCGGCCACTGCCTCGCAGCTCCCCAGCCAGCAGCCAGGTGCAGGTCAGGCCCCGGTGATGAGCTCTACGTCGCTCGTGAGCTCCGACGCCCCCAGTGGGCCGGAACCCCCGGTGGGGGCGGCCCGCGGGGGTGCAGCATGTGAGTATACGGTGTAAGCGAGTACATCCACACACATTCCCAATATGGGGGGGGGGCTTTTCAATGGCCTTGGCCTCGCGCGGGTGGTGCGGCGGTGCACCCGCTGACGCCTCACCCGGCGATGACAGTTAACACCCAGGGCCCCGTGGTGGTGGGTGTTCCCTACCCTGAGGGGAATGTTTTGGGTGGCCGGGTTGGTCCAAGCCCCTATTCCTTACCGCTGAGTGACCACTTGGCACAGGCCGCCAGAGAGTAAATTTGGCGGGGGGAGTACGTGGATGTCTTCTCACTCCTAAACAGGGTGCCCACCAAGGAGAGAGGGAGGGGCAGAATGAGAAGGATAGTGGCAGGCACGTTGTCGAAAGCCACCAAGTATGTGGGCCAAATGGTTGCCGGCCTGCATCATATGCATGGCGGTGTACCTTAGGGCCCGGCCGGATCTGGCAATTCCGATGGTCCAGTATTTGGACAACGTCTACTGGGCGATGGTTTACTTTCCGGGCCCAGCGTGGTTGGCTTGTGACGAGGAATGCCGTAGGCGGATTTCCCCGCACCCCGAGATTAGGCGGGATGAGCCAGGCCAGAGGCTGCGGCTTTTGTACGTGACGCCCACGCGCCCTGCGCCCGGGGAGATATACCATTGTGGGCATGTGGTCCAGCAGGCGGCCCCAGCATAGGTCACCTGCCAGGGGGCGGGGCGGGGGGTTCCAGCCCGCCTGCTGTGCTGGACTTTCTTGTCCAATGGCTCCTCTGAGGGGAAGACTTGCAAATACAGACAGAAGTATCCCAACTGTGTTGGCCCCCATGCGGCCTCTGCCTGTCCCAGGCCTAGAAGGATGCGGGGCAGAGGGTGGGGCAGACAGGGGGCTGGCAAGACTGCCGCAGATGGATCTAGTTCACCGAAGGGCTCCCTCCCCATTTAGGGTGGACATGTTGGAGCGTGGCTCACATGGTACCCGAAGGGAGAGGATGCGGGTTCTCTCCTTCAGGGTTCTAGGCAGGGGTTCCGGATCCCTTTCATGGGTAATAGGTCCCCTCAGGATGCCCCCAATCTTTTATCCCTTAAGGGGAGGGAGGAGGTGGCTGCTGCTAGCTTTGACAATAGGGTCTATGCGGGCAGGGTCGCTGGCCCTGTCCCTGCACCCCCGTCCCGGGGAGCATATTATTTCAATGATGCCATGCCTTTTGGCTATTCCATTGGGGCTCGGTATTCGAGCGTTTCACCACTTTCCTAGATTGCGCTCTTGTCCGCAGGTCAGGGTCCCGGTCTGTAGCCCATTCCCTGGATGGTTTTATTCGGGGCTGAACGGGGCTGGGACACGTACACACGTCTCCTCAACACATTTCAGACGCTAATGGAGGAACTGGGTGTCCCTTTAGCGCCCGAAAAGACCGAGGGCCCATCTCCACAGCTAGTATTCCTGGGGTGGAGAGTAACACGGTAGCGCAGGATTCTAGGTTGCAGTGGGATAAGGTCTCAAGGCTAGTGGCCATTGTCTCGGTCTGGCTGGCCGAGCGCATGGCATCACTGAGGGAATTTTTGGTGCTACGTGGTCACCCCAGTTTAGCTGGCAGGGTCGTCGCACCGGGCAGGGCATTTGCTCTGCGCTGGTGCGATGCCATGGCGGGATTCTCCAGGCCCCACCACAGGCTCAGATTTACCCGGGGTATCGGGGCAGACGTGCTTGTCTGGCCATAGATCCAGAGGTGGTTCAACGGGGTGTCATTTTGGGGTCTGATCTCCTGGCTCCCCCTTGCTTTCAGATGCAGTCCGATGCCTCAGGATTCCTGGGTTTACGGGATGTACTTCAATTGGAAGTGGGCCTATGGTGGGTGGCCACCATACTGGGCAGGCAAGGGTCGCCTGCATGGTCTCACGTATCTGGAATGTTTCCCTATCCTGGGTGCTTTGATGCTATGGGGCAAGGAGTGGGCCAACTCGGTTGTGCAATTTTGGCATGGCAACGCGGCTGTTGTCCGCATCGTCACTGCACAGATTTCCAAATCGCCCGGGGTTATGGGGCTAGTGCGTTGGTTTGTGTTATGCAACCTGTGCCTCAACGTTCCCTGCAGGGCCAGGCATGTCCCAAGGGTTGATAATGATATTGCTTCTGCTTTGTCCCGCCTGCAGATCTCCCGGTTCCGTGCCTCGGCCCCCGGATGCGGAGGAATTTCCCTCGCCACTCCTGGACGAGAGATGGAACGTTGGCAAGGAGAGGTGAACCGGGCGATTGGCCTGTCACTAGTGCCATGCATGAGTAAGGCGTACCACCGCGCATTTAGTTCCTCCAGAGTATTATGTACCCGATTCCGACTGCCAGGAACCTGGCCGATCCCAGTAGCCCATGTTCTGCGGTTCATGGTTTACCTGTATGCCCAGGGCCTTGCACCACGCACCATAGCATCTCAGCTGTCGGGTTGGCTTTTGTGGCCAAAGTGGGAGGTCGTGTGGACAGCACCAATGACTTCCGGGTGAGACATGTTTGGGAGGGGTGGGTGCGCGTGCGCGGGCGTTTCCCGGACGACCGCCACCCCATTTACCAGGGGTTTTTTACCCGGTTGGCCCGGGGCTGGCCTGGCCTCTGTTTTGATAGATGAGGCAGCCCACTTCATGCGGCTACAACGGTGGCCTTTTTGGAGCCCTCCGCATCGGCGAGCTTGAGATGCTGAGTAAGGCGGATGCAAGATTTACCCAGGGTTTTACCCAATTGGCCCGGGGCTGGCCTGGCCTCTGTTTTGGAAATGAGGCAGCCCACTTCATGCGGCTACAACGGTGGCCTTTTTGGAGCGCTCCGCGACAGCGAGCTTGAGATGCTGTATAAGGCGGATGCAAGTTGTAGGGCACTGGAACTCGAGGATGTCTATGTTGCCAAAGACTGGGCCCAGTTGAGGATACGCTCCTCTAATACAGATCAGCACGGCGTAGGCAGTGGTGTAAGACTGCTACGGTGTTCTTTGGCAGACATCTGTCCGGTTGGTGCCCTACAGGAGTTCCTGGCACTGCGTGGCATGCACCACGGCCCGTTTTTCTGTCACCAAGATGGGTCTCCCCTTACTAAATTTCAGTTTTGGAAGGTGACAGCCAGAGCCCTCACCAGGGTGGGGCCTACCAGGTGCCCGTTATGGCACACATTCATTCCGTACTGGTGCAGCCTCTACAGCAGCTGCTTTTGGGTACTCTGGGGCTGACATACGCAGCATGGGGAGGTGGGGCTCGCAATGTTTTCAGTTTTATGTGCGCCCACTTCCGCCATGAGTACCAATCCAGTCACCTTCCCGTCTTTTTCTCAATTTTTCTCAATTTTCTTACAGACCCTGGGTGTCGTATTACACCGGTGACAGTATGGCTGGTGGGCCACAGCTATGTGCACAGGGCAGCGCGTTACGCTGCGGCGACAGAGTGGGGACCCCGACTGGGACTGGGTGAACACGCCAGTCTCACATGGCATGGTAAGCCTGGGATGTTATGGCGGGAGCTGCGGCCTTCCTTTTTTCTGGCCTGGGTGCTGACCCGCCTGACATTCTCATCATCCACCTGGGGGGCAATGATTTGGGCCAGGTCACCGGCTTATCGCTTAAGCATGCGATTTGCGAGGACCTCGCCTACTTGCATTATGTCTGGCCTGCCACAACCCTGGTTTTGCGGACATTGTCCCGCGCCATTCTTATAGAGGGGGCGTTAACCTCCTGGCCCTTGACCGCGCTAGGCGCACGGTCAATAGGGCGGTGGCGCGGTTTCTTGCCGACAGGGCTTGGGGACAGGTCAGTCATCACCCCGCTGTTAGCCTACAAAATTATGACTTGTACGCAGGGGATGGGGTCCATCTGTCGCGAGGAGGTATGGACCTCCTGTTGGGTGATTGGCGAGCAGGCCTGTTGACCGAGCTGACGGTCTGGGGGGGGGCGTCAGGCCTTCTTTGAAGCCCCTCCGTGTGGCGGGTAGCACTGGTAAGGTAAACAGTATGACCCACAGGTATCCGGCAGGTTCGCAATTGACTGGACAACACTAGACAGGAATAAATTAGTTAAACGTTGTCCGGTCAACGACGAACCAGGCGACGGGGTGATGACGATAGCTAACCAGCATGCATCACCCCGTGATTTCACGGATACGCGTCAGAGGGTGGGGTCATGAGTTAGATATTGACTACGGTCAACAATTTGTTTGTCGGCAACAAACAAATTGATACAAATTGATACATTGTAACCAATTGCCGTTGGCAATTTTGGGGTGGTACCTTACCAGTGTTACTTCGGCCTGCTTGCCTTAAGAATTATGATTGGTCGTTTTACCAATACAAATTTATAATTCGGACTAGGGCATTGAATCAATAAATGTGGCCCGATGCTGTTATCCACTTTCAATGTTGTCTGTGTCCGTTATTGGGGGGGTGCGCCTGCAATGCAAGCGTGGCGCCAAAATGGCCGCCGCGCTCTTTGCGGGCCCCCCCCACAGGACAGAGAATCCGGGTAGTTAGGGGCGTGGCCAGCTCCCTTATAAAAGGGGTGGCCACGAGGCAGCCGAGCTGCCATTTTACCTCAGCGACGGAGCGGAGAAGTCTTTTCCCCTCCACCCCCTCCCTAGTTAACAGTGTGATATTTTGGTCGCTTCGGGGCCGGGTGGGAATTTTTGGCTGGGACCCACATTGGCTTCCGGGTCCTGGCTTTTTTGCCCATCCCACACTGTTGCTATGGTTTGATATAGGGGTCTTTCTTATGTTCCTAATGTTGACTTTGGTCACATTGGCGGGTAGCACTGGTAAGGTAAACAGTATGACCCACAGGTATCCGGCAGGTTCGCAATTGACTGGACAACACTAGACAGGAATAAATTAGTTAAACGTTGTCCGGTCAACGACGAACCAGGCGACGGGGTGATGACGATAGCTAACCAGCATGCATCACCCCGTGATTTCACGGATACGCGTCAGAGGGTGGGGTCATGAGTTAGATATTGACTACGGTCAACAATTTGTTTGTCGGCAACAAACAAATTGATACAAATTGATACATTGTAACCAATTGCCATTGGCAATTTTGGGGTGGTACCTTACCAGTGTTACTTCGGCCTGCTTGCCTTAAGAATTATGATTGGTCGTTTTACCAATACAAATTTATAATTCGGACTAGGGCATTGAATCAATAAATGTGGCCCGATGCTGTTATCCACTTTCAATGTTGTCTGTGTCCGTTATTGGGGGGGTGCGCCTGCAATGAGAGATATCCTGCCTATCTCTCCAACCTGGAGGTTAAGAAGAAAAGCTCTCCAGCATTTGAAAGGATGTCAGAAAGAAAAGCCAGTGAAACAACTGCCCATCTCTATGACAAAAGCAACCATGGACCAAGCTGGGGGCGGGGGTCATCTGTGGACTCAAAGATACGGTACACTAATGATGATCTACTTCTCCTATGGCTTCTTTCCCCCCCTACTTTAAATATCCTGGTGTATCACTTAAGGGGGATGAGGGCTACAATGGCCATTTACTCTGAAATTCATGCCAGATTGGGCACAGATGGATTCCAATGAAAGCCTGTTGAGTGCATGGTATCTAGCTGAACATGAGGAAGCTCATGGTGGAATTGTCTTTTCTTTTGTTCAGCCACTGGAGAGGTTAAAATTTGTTGAGACAGGTTTGAATCATAGAATGACAGAGTTGGAAGGGGGCCTTTGAGGCCATTGAGTCCAACCTCCTACTCAGTGCAGGAATCCAAATCAAAGCAGATCCGACAGATGGTTGTCCAATCTTCTCTTGAAGCTCCCAGCATTGGGGCGCTCACCACCTCCCAAGGTCATGGGTTCCATTCAGTTAAGAAGGTCTTTCCATATAGAGAGGAAAGTCACAGGGCATACAAGGACCACCTTAAGACTTAACAGATGTGATTAAAACTGCAGGCTCAGAAGACCTGGAAGGTGTGGCCCAATAACTATGGAGGCCTTTACCAAAAGAGGTGGCCGGATAGCTCAGTGGATTACAAATCTGGGTGATCTGATGTGGGAGTTCAATCCCCACACTGTATATCCTGAGAGAAGAGCCAGTCTAAAAATGGGAAACCATTTCTGCATATGCTCAATCCAGAAAACCCTGGGAAAGGTGACCATGAGTCAGAATTAACTTGATGGTATGCAATTATATTAGTTACCCATAAGACACAAGGAGCCTTTCCCTGTACATCTACAAAATATCAAAGTCACACACCATTTCAACCTCCCCATCCTTCTCTGGTTTTCCATTTTGAGTCCTCCAACAATCAGCCAGCATTTGGTGGCTATTGAAAACACACTTGGGCTACTTTGTGGTCTCGCCACTAACGGAATAAGGATATTTGCACTCAAGATTTTTCTTAACTTTTTGTAAATCTCTGGATACTCCCAAACTTGCTGGCCACTTTATTTTTCCAATCGTGTATTCAAGATCAGTATTTAAATAGAAGAAAACCTACCAAAATACTTTTTATGTCATTTTAATATTTATAAATCAGTATTGTAGAAAAAGAACCAGAATAACAGGCATGCTTGGCCTTGAGGTACAAAATGAAGCAGGGCAAAGGCTAACAATGTTTTGTCAAGAGAATGCACTGGTCATAGCAAACACCCTCTCCCAACAACCTAAGAGGAGACGCTTTACGTAGACATCACCAGATGGCCAACACTAAAATCAGATTGATTCCGTACTCTGCAGTCGAAGATGGAGAAGCTCTATACAGTCAGTAAAAATGAGACCTGGAGTGGACTGTGGCTCTGAACATTAAAAATTCAGGCTCAGAAAGAAGAAAGTAGGGAAAGCCATTAGGCCATTCAGGTATGACCTAGCTGCCCTTATGAATATACAGTGGAGGTGAAGAATAGGTTCTGATTGGAAAAGGAGTATGACAAGGCTGTATATTGTCATCCTCCTTATTTAATTTATGTGCAGATTACATCATGCGTCATGCAGGGCTGGATGAATCACAAACGGGAATTAAGATTGCTGGGAGAAATATCAACAACCTGAGCTATGCAGATGACACGGCCCTAATGGCAGAAAGTGAAGAAGACCAAAAGAGCATCTTGATGAGGGTGAAAGAGGAGAATGCCAAAGCCAGCCTGAAACTCAACATTGGACCCACCACTCCCTGGCAAAAAGAAGGGGAAGAATTGGAAGCAGTGACAGACGTTACCTTCTTGGGATCTGAGATCACTGCAGATGGTGACGGCAACCATGAAATAAAAAGACGATTAAAGCCTAATAAAAATTAGAGGCATCACTCTGCCAACAAAAGTCTGCATAGTCAAAGCAATGGTCTTCCCAGTAGTCATGTACGGCTGTGAGAGCTGGACCCTAAGGACGGCTGAGCATAGAAGAATAGACACCTTTGAAGTGTGGTGCTGGAGATGAGTCTTGAGAGTCCCCTGGACTGCAAAGAGATCAAATCCATCAATCCTCATGAAAATCAACCCTGACAGCTCCTTGGAAGGACAAATACTGAAGCTCGCATACCTTGGTGGAGGCATTACAAAGAAGACAACTCCATCCTTGTTCAACAAATAAAAGCCTTCTAAGGGCAGAAAGAAGCCGGGGAAGACCTCCTCCTCCTCCTTTGCCTGCACTATAAAAGATCCTTATCTGCTGAGGTAATCCAGATCTGGTTCAGCCAGTTCTCACACCCAAAATTTCAGCAAATGGGCAAATCTTTGGGCAACCCACCCTTCCTCCCACCTGGAAACCAAAAGATCAGCAAAAGACACTGCAATGCCTACGACAACACAGGGAGCCCCTTGACAAGACTATTTGGGGGCAAAACTAAACTTCAGAGGCACACCCAAATGTTCTGCGCACACAAACACAAATACCCCTGGTCACATCCCAGATTGTGTCCTAGCAGACACCCAATCCATAACTCTTCAGTCTACCTGAGTAACAGGCCACAGCAGTGGTTCCCAATGTGGAGCCCACAGCCCACATTGGGACTTTGATTCCCAGAAGCCTAAGTCAGTACGTTGGCTGATCAGTGCTTTGGAGAATTAATTTAGGCTTCTGGGAAATGAAGTCCAAAAACCAAAGGTTGGGAAACACTGGTCCACAAATTTGAGGCACAACAGGGCTCAGGCAGATGTAAAGCAGGGGTGGGCAAAGCAGGAATCACACTCCATCAGAACTCTCTCCCTCCTGCGCCCGGCCGTTGAAACAGGGTCCCTGACCAAAGAAAGTTGCATTGGCATGCTCAGAAATTTATAGACGCAGCCCATTCGGCTGCTGGGCAGAGGGCCAGGGCAAACTCTGTGCTGGGGTGACTGATTTTATTCTATTTTGTTTTAATTCAAACAAATGTATTTGTGGTGGTGCATTTTGATGGTATTTCATGCACTTAAACCCTTTTTACAGCACTGGTCAATCATCGACCGCAATGAAGTTTGGTTGGTTGATTGACTGCACAGGTGTCCACAGAGAGGGCTCCGAGTGGCACCCCTGGCACACGTGCCATAGGTTCGCCACCACTGATGAAGTTGGATGGAGTGATAGGCTTAAGACTCAAGAGGCCTGGGTTTGAATCCTTCCTCAGCCCTTGGAAACTTACTTGGGAGTGGGGGACTAGTAAAACCACCCCTAAAATATCTCACATAGCTTGAAAACCCTGTTAGGGTCACCATAAGTCAAATGAAATTTGATTGCACAGACTAGACAAAAGCATGGTTGAAAAGGCCTCTAAACAAATCATGTAGCAAGCATCCCATGGATTATGTTCAGCGGTTGCTATGTTGGCCAATTTTTGCATGTGTATTAAAAGAGAACAAAACAATGATGAGTCATGTGGTCTCTATAAGAAAGACTAACAGGTTTATTTCAGTGTGAGGTCTCACAGATTACAATCCTCTTCCTCACACACATAAGGAGCCACAGGTTTATATCCAGAACATGCAAGTTTGCAGGAGCAGAGATCTAGCAAAGAGAAGATTCAGCCCTGCTAGCCAACTCTCAAAGTACTAATTGCCTAAGTCAGTGATGGCGAACCTTTAGAGACCGAGTGCCCAAACTCAACAGGCTGCCGTCTGCGCCACTGAGGGACAGGGTGAACTCTGTGCTGGGGGGAGGGAGGAAGTGCTCCCATTGGGCTGCTGGGCAGAGGAGCAGAGCAAACTCTGTGCTGGGGTGACAGCGCGTGTGCCCACACAGAGGACTCTGAATGCCCCCTCTGGCCTGTGTGCCATAGGTTTGCCACCACTAGCCTAAGGTAAAGGTAAACCCTCGAAGGCCAGTCATATCAATTCTAGGAAGGCCAGCAGTTTGGGACCAGAGTACTGCAAGATGGAGTGAGCTCCTATCGTCTGTCCCAGCTCCTGCCAACCTAGCAGTTCGAAAGCAAGAAATTGCAAGTAGATAAATAGGTACTACTTCAGTGGGAAAGGTAAACAGCGTTCCATGCACTTCGGTTTTTAGACATGCCTACCACATGTCCATAGAAACATCTGCAGACACTGACACTAGCGATAAACAGGGATGAGTACTGAGCCCTAGAGCTGGATACGTCTGGCAAAGGTGACAAGGGTGACCGTTACCTTTACCTAAACAGCTAAAAACATTCCTCTTCCAACTTGCATTTCTCTCCTTGGCAATTGACTACAAAGGTGTAGCATTCTTTGATTAATGGACTCTTTATTCTTTGGTCTGTTTTGTTGATTGAGTTATTTTTAGCTGCAAATAGGAAAAACAGGTTATTAATTACTGCAAGACTCTAAATCAGTGTTTTCCCAACCTTTTTTTGGCTGTGCCCCACCTAAGCATCTCCAAAATCGTGACCACCACCACCCCGTACCGGTAATTCTTATTATTCAAAAAGTGGAAAGGGCCATTCATTGTTAATAACTAATCCTCAAATTGCCCCCCCCTCCCAAAAACAACAACAAATTGCCCCCCTGTGGGGCATGCACTCCATGTTGGGAACCACGGCTCTAAATTTATTATTAATGGGGCACACCGAAAGAGCCTCTCAAAGATTGTGGTATTTTCAAACCACAATTAGGCGTACCCTGGTAACGACAACCTTGTGTTGCCGGCTAATCTTTCTCACATTAAGTCAGGCGAAAGGAACTGCAGAATGAACTCACCCAAAGGTGCCTTCATTTTGGCAGTTTCACATCTGGTCTAGACATGGAAAAAGAAGAATTTATTAATGCCATTTAGGCAGGGAATTTTATGGTTAATGTTTTATCAATGTTTATCATTCGTTTTTTAAATTCTGTGTGGATTGTTCATATTACAGCATTGTGGTCTGTTCTTTTATCGTTGCAAGCCATGCAGTGATTCTTGCACCAATTGAGGAGTGGTATAAAATAAAATAATAATTAAAATTCTGAGATCCGGACCTGGACCCCGTGGAGAGAAAGAGGGAGGGGAGGGGTGATTTATGTCCAGAGGTCACAAGGTTAAAGGTCCGGGAGAGAAAGAGGGAGAGGGGAACCCATTGGAAAGTCCACTTCCTCCTTATTAAATATTTACCCAGTTAGGAGGGGCCATCGTGGCCTGGGACAGGGGGGGGGGGCTCCAAACAAGAGAGGAATAAAAAGGGGGGAGAGACCCTGGGGGCTACACCATTGATTACAGCCTAGGAGCAGCCCCAGATGTAAACAGTGAACGCCTGGAGGGACCAACCCAGGAAGCCAGATTTAAAAGCCCCAGCTGCACCAAAGGAAGAATGGGGAGAAGAAAAGCAAGCAAGCCAGACATGCAATTGGGCTGGGGGGCGGCGCGGGGTGGGCTGGGGTGGGGTGGACAGGAGAAGGTCTTTCTTCTGAACTTTCAGGCCAGCTCCCATTCTCCTCCTTGCGTGTCTAGGTCAGGCTTTGAACTGCCAAACTGAAGCCACCTTCTTGGCTCTGTCTCAAGAGTCTGTGACAGTGGTAGGGAGAGAGGTTGATGAGAAATGTCCTTCTCCTCCTTCTTTCATGCCGAGGTCAGACTTTGAGCGCCAAAACTAAAGCCACTTTCTTGGCTTTGCTGTTGCCCGAACCCAAGTCCTCTGGCAAACCACTGGCAGCTCAGGAAATGAGCCCATGGATTCTGTATCTTTCCACATTCACATGGTGTTGTTGCAGCCCCCTCTTGAACCTGTGGGTCTTGCGTTGAGGGACTCCAACCCTCAACCTATTCAGGGTCCTCCAAGTGATGGAGGTTGAGATCCTCCACCATACCCTCCTTCAATGTTGTTCCTTGTCTAGTGAGCTCCTTCTTCCTCCATCTTCTAATTTGGTTTTGCTCTTGCGTACCCTCAAGAATGTTGGTTCTTGCCATACAGCTCCCAAAAGAGAAAGGTTGCATCCTTCCTCTCCAGTTGTTCTTCTTCAGCTGGACCTCTTAGGTGAAGAGAGGCATCTTGGATCGGCCTCTATATCCCTACAATTTGGCTGTACAGGTTCTACTACGGCTGCCCCTATCTTTAGGCAAAGGGAAGTGACTCCCTCAGGCGGCATATACTGTCCGGTGGCAGTGGAAACCCCACAACTGTTCTTCCTGAACCTCTCTGGCTGCATGGGAGTTCTGCAGGCCACACCGTTACTTTGGTAGCCCATGCATGAGTCTGCCGAACTCACGCATGGCGGAGAACCTGTCCCGCCAGCAGGGTTGAAGGAAAGTTCTGGAGAGGAGGTCCTTCAACAGCCAGTCCAACTAGCTTCTGCAGACACAAAGAAGCCTGGCCACCATCCCATCCTTTGCTTTTGGCAACAAGGTCCCTTGGATCTGTCCCAACTCCCAACACCTTCACCACTCGCCAGAGTTTCTTCTTCCCCATCACCATATCTCACAAAAACAGATCTTCCACCATCTAAATGTATGGAGGATGTCAAGAATGTATACACATTTTAAGGAATGCTATCTATGTCTTACTTACTAATGCAAAAGCATATACGCATCTGTAACCGTGTGGGGCAGAAAAGGAGGGAGAACAAAGGGTTATGGACAAAACTCTCCTAATGCAATGATCTACTGTTTAGGTAAAGGTAAGCTGCCCTTGCTCAAAAGCCAGTTGTATCTGACTCTGGAGTTCACTGCTCATCTCTGTTTATAGCCGAAGAGCCAACGCTGTCTGCATCTGCAGACATTTCCATGGACATGTGGCAGGCATGAATAGACACCCGAGTGCAAGGAACGCTGTTTACCTTTCCTGCTGAAGCAGTACCCATTTATCTACTTGTAATTTCTTGCTTTCAAACTACCAGGTTGGCAGGAGCTGGGACAGATAATGGGAGCTCACTCCATCCTGCAGCACTCAGGACTTTCCAGCCATCAAGTTCAGTGTCTTAACCACTAAGCCACCACAGTCCCTGATCTCCTGTTTAAATCTCCTGTTTAGGGAGACAAAAAAAGGTATATCCCCCATTTGTTTTCTAGGACAGAGCAGGGGCATCCAGGATATACTGTATTTCACAACACGACGGTTCAAGTGTTGTTTATCCACCAGACGGACATCTGGGCCAAATATCTACATCCTGCAACCACAAAACACTTGGATTGCTTTTGCAATTTTAAAAAGGACATGCAAGAATATAACAAATTGGGGAAAAGAGTCGTACATGTATGTGTATACAGTGGTACCTTGGATAAAGTCCGATTCGGATAAAGTTGCAGTTTTCATGCACACGTGATGCATCACATAAAGTCCAAAACCGCTAAAAATGGACGTTATCCAAGGTATTTGGTATAGGAACCTCAGATAACATCCATTTTTGGACGTTATCCGATGCATTGCCCATTTGATTCGGATAAAGTCCAAAATCAGATAAAGTCCAAACTTGTGGAACGGAGTTTGGACGTTATCCGAGGTTCTTCTGTACTTGCAAATATATTACAGTACATACATGAACCATATGCTTCTGTGAACACACACACACATTTATATTCTTGCTTCACCGCAAATTATTTCATCTATTCTTCTTTCTAACAGCAAACCTTAACTTTAAAATGATACATATCAATCCTGCAATTGTTGAGTGTTACTCATCAGTCTGTTTCATCTCCCACTGCAATGCTCCTACTTTTGTGGTGGATCATTGTGCAACCCGTTCCCCAGACAGTTTGACCTTAGCTGCTGCTTCTTCTGCTTCTTCTTCTTCTGTGTCTAGGTCAGACGAGAAACTGCCAAAATGAAGGCACTTTTGAGTGAGTTCATTCTGCAGTTCCTTTCGCTTGACCTAGTGTGAGAAAGATTAGCCGGCAACACAAGGGGTTGTTACCAGGGGTATAGACAGTGTCGGGCATCAGCCGGTCTGCCCCGGTCCGAGCGGACCGGTAGGAAACCTGGCTGACCACGCCCCCTCCCCTCCCCACCCCACCCACCTCTTCCCGGGGGAGCGGGCGACCCGACGGCTTTGGCGCTTCATTCTTCTCCGGAGCGGCTGCGGGTGCCGCTCGGGTGGTGGTGGAGGTGGCGGCGAGTGCGCACCTGGCCCTGGGGGAAGAGGAGGGGGAGCTGACGTAACGCGACACCCAGGAGAGCTCGCCTGCGCGCCCCGGCACCCCCGCCGCCACTCCTTACTGCCTCCTTCTAGCAGCAGCAGCTACTTTCGCAATGCCTGGACCTATTCCTGCAGGAAGAGAACCCAGCACTGGGTACAGCCAATTGTGGTTCAAAAATACCACAGTCTTTGAGGAGGCTCTTTCTGTGTCCTTAGCTGCGGTGGCTCAGTGGTTAAGAAGCTTACCTTGTTAGCTGGAAGGCTGGCAAGTCAGCAGTTTGAGACCCGGGTACTGCATGATGGATTGGGCGCCCATCTCTGTCCCAGCTCTTGGGGACACGAAAGGTGTCTCATTTGGACGTTCCCTGAACGTCCGCAAAAATCCTTTCAACCCAGAATAATTTCTGACACGAAATTATTATTATTATTATTATTATTATTATTATTATTATTATTATTATTATTATTATTATTATTATTATTATTATTATTATTATTATTATTATTATTATTATTATTATAGCTGTTCAACCAGGAGAGGCTCCATTACAAAATATGAATTTGGGGCTCATTTCCAGCCATCAGGCCTGGCTATGGAAAGAGAGAACAGACAGTCAGAGGGTAGGATACAAGGTGAGATTTGTTGAAGATGCTGAATGTGAGAATTGAGAAGGAGTGTTAGATATATTGCAACTCAGGTATGCAGTCCAACCTAAAAAAGGAGTCGGTGCCTCCTTCCTGATGGAAAAGAGGGTCCTACACTTGAGAAGGCTGACATAGAGACATAAAGCTCTGAAGCCACGGGAGAAAACGCAGGGACCAGAATCTTATCTATTATGGACACAAATGGTAAAGGAACTGTCGGTGTGATGTGCAAAGGCAAATTGCTTCAAGTTAAGGAGGAGCCCTGGTGGCACAGGGGTTAAAACTGCTGTAATACAACCAAAAGGTTATGAGTTCGATCCTGACCAGGGCTCAAGGTTGACTCAGCCTCTTCCATCCTTCCAAGGTTGGTCAAAAGAGTACCCAGCATGTTGGGGACAAAATGCTAATTACCTTGTGAACAGCCCAGAGAGAGCACTAAGTGCTTCTATGGGGTGGAATAGAAGCCGCATGACTGCTTTGCTATGATTAGTTGTTGGGCACCACGTCTCACAACCTGGCAAGCAATGGCCAAATGGGTACACTGATGCCTTAACATGCAGCAGACTGCCACTATGGTTTGTGCCAGCTGTGTTGCACTGGCATGAATAAGCAATAGGATTCTGGCCTCTTTCCTCCAGGATGCCTCAGGGAAAACAGAAATATAGGCAATACTTATGTTCATACCCCTAGGACTGCAGTGGCTTAGGGGTTAAGATGCTGAACTTGACCACCGGAAAGTGGGCAGGTCAGCAGTTTGAGACCCAAGTGCTGCATGACGGAGTGAGCTCCTGTTGCCTGTCTCAGCTCCTGCCAAACTCGTAGTTTGAAAGCAAGAAAATTGCAAGTAGATAAAGAGGTACCACTTCGGCAGCAAAAGTAAAGACGTTCTATGCACTGCAGCATCTAGTTATGCCTACCACAACAGTGCTGGCTCTTTGGCTGTAAACCAAGACAAGCACCAAACTCTAGAATCGGATACAACAAGCTTTCAAACAAGGAAGACCTACGTTCACATCTATGTTCACACCAGCGTTACGCTGCTGCAGGTGCCCGGGCACCGCTAGTGGAAATTCCCCAGGCCACGCCCACTTGGCTGGCCACACCCACCTCCCTACCCCAGGCCATAGTGTAGGGGGGCTAAGTGGCCGTGGTCCACAGAGTTAGCTACACCCACAGAGTTAGCCATGGTGGGGGTAGTAAAAAAATTTGCAGCGCATCACTGGTTCACACCCATGTTCACACCAAAAAACTGAGATGGTAAAACCCCTACTTACGAAAAAAAAGCCCGTTCCATAAGCTTTTGCTTAAATCGGTTTTTATGTAACTCGAAGCAAACCCATAGGAAAAAATGAAATTTTTATGTAACTCGAAGCAAACCCATAGGAAATCATGCAAATCGGGACATGGTTTTAGCACAAAATCATTATGTAAGTCGAATTTTATGTAACTCGAGCCATAGGTAAGTCGGGTTTTTACTGTATCTCAAATGCTTATGAAATTTCTACCATTCGGACGAAGCCAATTTAATATAGCCTGTATTAGAGGCTGCAAAGGGCTGCATGTTTGTTACTAAAGCATGCCTATCTTTGGCTCTTCCATCCGAGGTGGGAGCAGGGAGGGGATGGAAACAGAAACCCTACATTTCGTAATAAACAAAATAAAGATGTCTGGACAGGAGATGCCTGGCTTGTGCTGTGACTCACCTTCACCAAATGGGGTGGGGGGTGTGTACCACCAAATTAAGGCAAGCAGCAATGCACAAGCAATGAAGGCAACCTCGGAGTGCTTCTCGCATGGAGGTGGCAGCAAGGACTAGATCAGGGGTGCCCAAACTTTTGGGACCCTGGGCCGGTCACATGGTTCAGCGGGCCGGTCACGTGGTTCAGCGGGCCGGTCACGTGGTTCCTCCCACCGAAAGCGGAGATAAAACGCACCTTGCAATCTGTTTTGTAACAGGATGAGATAGATTTTTAGGCTGCCATTTTCTCTGCTTAAACCAGGGGTGGCCAAGCTACGGCCCACGGGCCGGATCCAGCCCATTGGCTGCAGTTTGGCCACCCCTACACTAGATACTGAAATATACTGAAATGGGTGTAAACATGGAGTTATCACTCTCTAACTATGCAGATTCTCTCGCATATTGATCTTTGTGCTGTACAACTCCTGGCATTATGAGTGAATTCATAAAAAGCCATTCACTCATTTTTGAATGAGAAAATATTTCACTGACTTTTTTTTGATTAATTTTTATTATTATTTTTTAAAAGGAAGGAAAAGGAAAAATAATACACAATCAATGACATTTTTCAATGATTCCGATCTAGGAAAACTGAAAAATTTGCCTGGGAGAGAAAGGACGCTGCCAGTTTAGGTGGGGATTTTCACACACCTCGACTGACCTAGCGCAGTGATAGCAAACTTTGGCACTCCAGGTGTTCTGGAACTTAAATCTCCAGAAGCTCTGATCAACAGGAGTGTTGACTTGGGCTTCTGGGAATTGAAGTCCAACAACACCCGGAGTGCCAAGGTTCACCATCACTGATAGGACAGTGATGGTGAACCTTGGCACTCCAGCTGTTCTGAAACTTCAACTCCCAGAAGCCCAAGTCCCTGTGAATCCACATGAATGGGTTTACACAGTCATCAAGCTCAGTGCCTCAACCACTAAACCACCACAGTCCCTCCATCCATCCCAACCTCCAACCAGGACCCAAACCTTCCCTGTCAATCCCGCCTCCACCTCTGCATCCCCAGAGGCTATTTCTACCCTAGCTGGGCTGATTTCCAATCCATCTGGGGTGCATATCCTATCCAAAACTGCTCAACCCCACATCACGCTTTCACGGGGCCAAGATTCCTCCGAAAGGCTTCCACACACGCCGGCTCTGCCAGGAGGGGTCTGTTCCTGATGCTGATGCTGATGCTGCTTCCTGGGGGAAATGTTGCATTTCCAGCTCCATTATTCCCCTTATCTGTCCTTTCCATCTCTTTATCTGCCCTCAAGCATGTCAAACAGCTCAGTTTCTCTCCCCTTTGAATAAACATGAGCAAGACCCAAATCTCCCCTTCCTAATTCCAAAGGGCACACAACTCCTATTGGGAATTTCAGAGGAAAGCAAGAGACGCATCTGGGAAGTGTCACCATTTTCTGCCTAATGGACCAAGCCGGCTTCTTGAGCTTAAGACATCCAACCACCCTCCCTCCAAGGTGCCATCAAGGGGGGGGGGGCATCAGGACCCCTATCCCAGGCCCGGAGATGACGGGGCCTGGCGGAAACCACTGATGAGCACATGCGCAAACAAACCATGCATGCGCAGAAAACCACAGAGGCATGGCCAAAATGTGGGGGGGCACGTACCGGGCCCAGAAATTTCTGATGCCGACCCTGCCAAGGGGACCTTGGTCTTTGAGCCAAGATGACCAAGTAGAATCCCAAAAATACACGGGACATCACAAGCTATAATTTCCCACTTCCCCTACGTATGGCAACTTTGGGGACTCCCTACATTCCCCAGGGCCTGCAGTATCTGACCCCTTCCCTGGGGAAACACAGGACAGATTCAAATCCTAGGCTTCCGAATCCACAGCCAGGCATCCCAATCTCACTGAATGAGACCAGCCCAATAATAAGCAAAACAATGTTTTTTTAAAATAAATAAGCATGAGAATTTTTTTAAAAAAAACAGTTGAAACAATGACCCAAAAAACCACATTAATGGAGAAGCATAATAACACAATATCAATATGTTAATAGAATAACAAACAAGCACCCTTAACTTTATCCAACCACCTCAACTAGCCCATTGCTGCTGAAAGAGGAAGAGGCAACCTTTCTCTCCCCACCACCCAATAAATTACACACACACACACCCCACAACCTGCAACTCAATTACACTGAATGGACTTTCCCTTATGGGGCCACTGGAGTTTTCTCATTAAGGTTAATGGCCAAGCTAAGAGAATTTGGATTTGGTTCGTGTGTGTGTGTGTGTGTGTGTGTGTGTGTGTGTGTGTGTGTGTGTGTGTGTGTGTGTGTATGTGTGTGTGTGTGTGTGTGTATTATGCAGTTGAGAATTGGTAAAACTCTCCCACCCCCACCCCATGTGTAAGTGTGGGTGTTACCCAGCCACCACCACCACCACCCCACGTCATACCTGTCAACCTTCCCGGATTGGTTGGGATTTCCCGGTTTTCGGCGCCGATTTGCACCATTTCCTGCCCCGCGCTGCCGAAACCCCGGAATTTGGCAGCGGGGGAAAGGAGGTACTGCGCAGCCCTTCTGCGCAGGTTGCCTTCTACGCATGAGTAGAAGGGTTTTACGCTTGCATAAGATCCTTCTACGCTTGCGTAAAACCCTTCTACGCATGCGTAGAAGGCTACGCATGTCCCGGATTGGCCGGAGCCACGGTTGACAGGTATGCCCCAGGTAATTCACTCCAGTCTGGCCAGGTTATTCTGCTATGATAATAGAGTAGACCTCACTGCCAACGATAGTTAACTAACCTGACAACACTGAGGACTAATGGCATTGGGTGCCAAAGCCCACAGGGAAAGATGATGGTCCCCAAGTGGATTAAATCCCAATTGAATCTATTTTGATGGAGGGCAGCAGCTTCATCCATACTGGCCTGGAGGCTGAGGAGGACTTTGCGTGCTAAATGGGCTCAGGACCAGAAAGTGACTCAAAGGAACTGGACCAGTGGTACTATGGGTGCAGAAGGCAGATGAAAGGCCACTGCATTATTATTATTATTGTTCCCAGGACGATCTCCATGGCTGGATCTCCAGGATGGTAGCCAATATTTGGAACTGGATAGAGCACTTGAAGAAGAATTCTCCCCTCACAAGGCAATTAAGTTTGAGGTTTGTTGTTGTTGTTCAGTCGCACAGTCGATTCCGACCCTTTGCGACCCCATGGACCATTTCCCTCCAGGCACCTCTATCCTCCACCATCCCCCTCAGCCCGCCAAGCTCTGTGCCCATTGTGTCCACAATACCATCTATCCATCTCATCTGTGGACGCCCTCTTCTTGTGCCCTCCACCATTCCCAGCATCAAGGCCTTCTCAAGTGAGTCCTCCCTTCTCATTTGATGTCCAAAGTACTTCAGCTTCATCTTCACCATTTGTCCCTCCAATGAACAGTCAGGATTGATTTCTTCCAGTATTGACCAATTCATTCTCCTCGTTATCCAAGGGACTCTCAAAACTCTCCTCCAACACCACATCTCAAAGGCGTCTATTCTTCTGCGCTCAGCCTTCCTAATGGTCCAGCTCTCACACCCATACATTACCATCGGGAAAACCATTGCTTTGACTATTCTAATTTTTGTTTTCAAGGTGATGTCTCTGCTTTTCACTATGTTCCCCAGGTTTCTCATGGCTTGTCTCCCAAAAATCAGTCGCCTTTTTATTTCATGGCTGCAATCCCCATCTGCAGTGATCTTTGATCCTAAGAATGTAAAATCTGTCACTGCTTCTCCTTCTTCCCCATCTATTTTCCATGGACTGATTGGGCCTGTTGCCATTATCTTGGTTTTCTTGATGTTGAGTCTCAAAAGCCAGCTTTTGCACTCTCCTCCTTCAGCCCAATCAAGAGGTTTGAGGCAGGAGGGACATTCCTTGAGTAAGTTCTTGTGCCCTCACCCCTCCTCCAAGAATAATGACTGGTTTAATTGGAAAGATATCAGGGAAGGAGAACAAACGGTGGCCAAGAAATCAAAGGATTCCTTCCATTTAAAAAGAGATTAATTGGCCGGCTTTGTTTGAATTTGAAAGGAATCCTAAGAATCGTTGCTAAGTTTATATGCAACTGCTAGACTTTCTGCAAACAAGAGTTAAAATGCTATTCAGTCTCCTAAAGCAACAAGGGTGGCTTAACAAAGCATCCTTAAGATAATGATAATTTCGTGTCAGAAATTATTCTGGGCTGAGAGGATTTTTTGCTGGAGGAACACCAGTCAGGGGACGCCCAAATGAGGCTCCTTTCATGCCCCTAAGATCTTTTCCCCACCGAAGTGGTCCCTATTTATCTACTTGCAATTTCTTGTTTTTGAACTGCTAGGTTGGCAGGAGCTGGGACAGAGACGGGTGCTCAAACCGATCCTTAAGATAATAACACGCATTAAAAATGACAGTTTGCTTTGAGAACATACTTTGTTTGGTGCTAAAAGTTTTTGTCTTAACAGCATAGAATCAGGGATCTTTGCTCAAGTGTCCACGTAAAAAGGACAGAACTATTTGCAATATGGATTTATCATGCGATGAAACTGAATTTCCCTCCGTGGTTCAGAAGATGCACAATAATGAACTACGAAGATAAAATGATGAATGGAAAGAGAAATCATGAAAGGCTGGAAAACCCAGGCCAGCCTCTTGCTAAATTTCTGTGGCGTTCCCTACCTCCAAAGGCCAAGCGCATCGCTCTATGATTCCACCTCCCAGACAACCCGTCTCCAGCGACAGATGCTTCAAATGGGGCTTTCTGTTTGTGCAAGGGGGCTAGAGGGTCTCCCGCTGTGCAAAACACCAAAAACAAAAGAACCACACATGGATCGTAATTCTTCACCCGCACAGCACTTGCCCTAAAGCGCAAGCAAGTTGGAAATTTTTCCCCTTGCAGAAGGTGAGCAGCAAAGCGCAGGTTGTTACAGCTGATCATTCAAGGCAAAATAAACAGGAAAACAAGCAAAGGAAGGAAGGAAAATAACGGTTTGCCCAAGGAAAACTACATGGCCAATATCATGTCCAACCTTCAATAGAAGGGAACTGAAATTATAAAGATTACTCGTTCCCTGGGATGCAAAAGTGTTGCTTCCGTGACCAAAGTTTTCTTATGCATTATTTTAAGAGCAAGAACCCGCTTTGTCCACTAACTGGACCACAGCTGTTGACGTGGACTGTCAGCAGCGTCTAGGATTTCAGGTGAGGCTCTTGAGACTGAACCTAGGCACAAAAAAAAAGCTAAAATACCTGTCAATCCAAGTGTGAACCTTTCCTTAAGTGCCGTGCAAAGACTTTGCTCTCTGACCTCTTCTGAGATCCGTGCCCTGGAACCCTGCACCAAGTCTCCCACAGGTAAAACACTGAAATTTGGTTGCTCTGCTCAACGCGAGAGCTTTGGAGGCACTTCATTCCAGGGATTCTCAACAGTGATGCGCTGCAAAAAAAATTACTACCCCCACCATGGGCATGGCTAACTCTGTAGGTGTGGCTAACTCTGTGGGCCACATCCGCTTGGCCTCCCTATGCCATGGCCTGGGGTAGGGAGGTGGGCGTGACTGGCCAAGTGGGCATGGCTTGGGGAAATTTCCGCTACCTATGCCGGGGCACCTGTGGGCATCTGTAGCAGCGTAACACTGTGTGATACCCTACAAACCATTTTCACTATTTACTATTAAATGTGTTCCAGGTTTTAAAAAGCACTATTTAAGCTTAGATGAAGGTAAATGTCTCCCTTACTTGAAAGCCAGTCATATCCGACTCTAGGGTTCAGTGCTCATCTCCGTTTATAGGCAAAGAGCCAGCACTGTCTGCATCTGCAGACGTTTCCATCGACATATGACAGGCACGACTAGACACCAGAGTGCACGGAACGCTGTTACCTTTCCCACTGAAGTGGTACCTTTTTATCTAATTGCAATGTCTTGCTTTCGAACTGCTAGGTTGGCAGGAGCTAGGGCAGAGACAGGCACTCACTTCGTTGTGCAGCCCTCGGGTCGTGAACTGCTGACCTGGCGACCTTCCAGTCATCAAGTTCAGCATCTTAACCACCAAGCCACCACAGTCCCCCTTTAAGCTTAAAGGGGGTCCAATTGGGGTTTGTTTTTGGGGTTTTTTTTTGCATCTTTGCAGGAAACAACCTTCTTCTCCACACATGCCTGAAGCAGACGGGAAAACAGGGAGGCGCTCACAAATAGGCTCAACTGAAGCAGAGAGTAACTAAACCCTTGCAAAATGTGTAAAAATCGAACAAACACCCAGGCAAGGTAGGCAGAGGGACCGTGGTGTCTTCTTTAGCAGGGTCACAAACAATAAGCGATCGCAGAGCCCATTTGTTTGTGACCCAAAAGAAGTACCAATAATCCAGGTTCAAATTTGAGGAAACACAACCCAATTTGAGAGTAACTTCAGCTGAAGTTCTTCCCCAAGTTGTTCCAAGTTTAGTTCTTAGGATTAGCATCCTTATCCGTCACTTGTTGTTCAGTTGCACAGTCAATTCCGACCCTTTGCGACCCTATGGACCATTGATCTCCAGGCACCCCTGTCCTCCACCATCCTCCTCAGCCCGCTCAGCTTGGTGCCCGCTGCGACCACAATGTCATCCAGACATCTCTTCCTTGGCCATCCCCTTTTTCTTTTGCCCGCCAC
The DNA here is from genome assembly GCA_035047345.1 of Bradypodion ventrale. Taxonomy (NCBI): domain Eukaryota; kingdom Metazoa; phylum Chordata; class Lepidosauria; order Squamata; family Chamaeleonidae; genus Bradypodion; species Bradypodion ventrale. The sequence goes on from JAWDJE010000002.1 coordinate 3,182,205, forward strand.
CTTTCCCGCATCAAGGCTTTCTCAAGTGAATCCTCCCTTCTCATTTGGTGTCCAAAGTAGTTTAGCTTCATCTTTACTATTTGCCCTTCGAATGAGCAGTCAGGGTTGATTTCTTCTAAGATTGAGCTATTTGTTCTCTTTGCTGTCCAGGGGATTCTCAAAACTCTCCTCCAACACCACATCTCAAAGGCGTCTATTCTGCGCTCAGCTTTCCTAATGGTCCAGCTCTCGCACCCATACATTACCACCGGGAATACCATTGCTTTGACTATACGGATTTTTGTTTGCAAGGTGATGTCTCTGCTTTTCACTATGTTCCCCAGGTTTCTCATGGCTTGTCTCCCTAGAATCGGTCACCTTTTTATTTCATGGCTGCCGTCACTATCTGCCGTGATCCTAGATCCCAAGAAAGTAAAATCCGTCACTGCTTCTACTTCTTCCCCGTCTACTTTCCAGGTGCGCTAAAAACAAATTGGCAGGATTCAGCAACTACAGTGCTTCGAGAGTCGTGTAGCCACCGCACCATAGTCTCCAACCACAGCATTGCTATCCTTCGACAACTTCAAACACTGTGAGAATGACATCGTATCAAGCATGGAATGAAATCACCCCAAAACAGAATCAAACAACCAAACCAAATTCTTCCCACGGGACTCCGTGTCTGATGAAGGTGGTTTGCTACCGATTCTCCATCCCACTAAAAAAAAATAATAATCTCCTGCTGCTATTATTATGGAGAGAAAAGAACAGAAGAAACCAGGGAGGTTCAGAAGGAGGAGGTCAGGATTTGAATCTTTTAGTAAAGGTAATGGTTGTCCTTGCTCAAAAGCCAGTCGTAACCCACTCCAGGGTTTACAGCCAAATAGGCAGCGCTGTCTACATCTGCAGACGTTTCCATGGCCATGTGGCAGGCATGACTAGACACCAGAGTGCATGGAACTCCTGTTACCTTTCCCGCTGAAGTGGTCCCTATTTATCCACTTGCAATTTCTTGCTTTCGAACTGGTGGGTTGGCAGGAGCTGCGACAGAGGCGGGTGCTCACTCTGTCGTGCAGCACTCAGATCTCGAACTACTGAGCTGCCGACATTCCAGTAAGCCACAGATTTCAGTCTCCCCAAAGAGACAAAAGTCTCTCTTTTTTTCATTCTGAGTGGGGTGAGCATCCTCTTTTGAGGTGGGCAGAAGCCCCCACAAAGAGACTGGGAAAGTTACTTTTGGGATTGTAACTTCCACAATTCCACCTCTAAAATAAAACCTTCAATGCAGAGAATCCACCCCTGTTCCAAGCACTGTGGGTTCCTGACTAGGCATACAAAGGGGCTGCACAAGCCTTTCCCCCAACCAGATAACAGAGATGCAGGAGCTTGTGTGAGTCCTCAAGAGGATGGCAAAACAAATCCTGGACAGACACGTAAAGGTAAAGGTCACCTTTGCTCGAAAGGCCGTTGTATCCAACTCTAGGGTTCAGTGCTCATCTCTGCTTAGAGCCAAAGAGCCAGCATTGTCTGCATTTGCAGACGTTTCCGTGAACACGTGGCAGGCGTGAATAGACACTGGAGCACACGGAACGCTGTTTACCTTCCCACCAAGGGGGTCCCTATTTTTCTACTTGCAATTTCTTGCTTTTGAATTGCTAGGGTGGCAGGAGCTGGGACAGAGACAGACGTTCCCTCCGTCATGCAGTGGTGGGCTCCAAAAATTGTTTGCTACCACACTGTGGGCGTGGCCTGGTGGGCGTGGCCAAGGAAAGCCCTGATTGCACCCAAATTAGGACTACAGTGGTTCCTCGGATAAAGTCCAATTTCGGACAAAGTCGCGGTTTTCATGCACATGTGATGCATCGCATAAAGTCCAAAACTGCTTTAAAAAGTGGACATTATCTGAGGTATTTGGTATAGGAACCTCGGATAAAGTCCATTTTTGGACGTTATCCGATGAATCGCCCACTTGATTCGGATAAAGTCCAAAATCTGATAAAGTCCAAACTTGTGGAACGGAGTTTGGACTTTATCCGAGGTTCTACTGTACTTTATTTCAAAACTTGGATGGGTAGGGCCAGCCAGAATTTCTGCTACCGGTTCTGGCGAACTGGTGCGAACCAGCTGGTGCCCACCACTTTCTCCTGCTCAAGGACATTGGGATTTTAACCTGGAATCAGAGTCCATGGGGTAATGGCAGAATAACCCCCTTTCTAAGGGGCATTTCTGAGGATGCAAAGCACCAGTGTTCTGCGCGACGGGCAGCAAATACTCAAGTGATGAGTGAATTTCAAAAGCAGGAAAGAGACCGATGGACACCACCGTGGGAGAGGCCGAGGAGAAAATAGTTTTATGGCAACAGGAAGGGAGGCAAAATGGAGCTGGGGGGGGGAGTTCCCCCTCCTCCCCAACCATTTAAAAGTAATACAACCCTAACATAAAGCAATTAGAAAGTTTCTGGAGGCAAAGTGGTATTCAAACAGGTTAGGTCACAACTTGGGGGAAGAGGTCTCCAGGATGGGAATCTACCACCACCTTCTCTAGACCTGCAGCAGGGAGGTAATGGGGATTTTAAGGAAACCAGGAGACCTTCCCAGATTTCAAATGCAAGCAGAGGGAACTGGAATATGTACCATTCTGCTGAACCACAGAAGCCATGTGAACTTATGGCGAGAGAGAGAGAGAGAGAGAGAGAGAGAATGACAGGAAGAATAAGACGAAACCAAGCCTCCCAGGTGGGAAACACCTTCCTGTCTTGTTTGGCACCATCTAAGTTGCTTCTGACCTACAGAGACCCTTGTAGGGTTTTCGAGGTCCATGAGATCTCCAAGAAGTGGTTTCCCACTGACATGTCCATTGTGCACACAAACACGACCCTAACACCTTTCTCTGGTCAAACTGGAATTTGAACCCAGATCTCCTGAGTCCGACATTCTGTCTGCTACACCACATCGGAATGGCTTCAAAAGGATTGATGATAAAGTCACAAAACCGGCCCGGGGGGGGGGGGGGATTTTCATGTGCTCTAGGAGGCTTCATCTCTCTAGCGAGAATTTTAATTCCCTTTGGGAAATTAACAGAAAGCAAAGACATGGGAGACACACAGAGAGCAAGATTTCTTGTTGCGTGATAGTAACAAGTAACTATTTTGGAATATCATTTGATAAAACTATTGTACCACCCAATCCTGCCTCCGTGAATTTTTTAAAATAAATTCCATTAACACCCCAGCATCCTCCCAAGTGTTTCTGTTGGAGATAAGCAATGGGAAAGGGCTCCATAGAAGGAGCCATGTGAGTCCGCGCAAGATAATCATATAAAATACCAAACAAAAACTGAACCAAATAAACCGACACCAAAAATTCAGGGAGTAAACAAAACAAAAAGGCCAAGAGTGAGACCTCACGGCATCAGTTTATGCACACCAGGTACAGAGGCACACAAGGGATGGTCAGCGTCACAGAGACGTTTACAACTCAGTGTGACTATTTACAGCCAGTAACAAGAGAAGACCCTGATTAGGGTTCAGATTAGTTGTATAGTTTCGCCCTGTTGAATTGCAAATGTCATGGAGTCTCACTCTTAGGTCTCGCAAAGTGGACTTGATCCACGAAAGTTAACATTAAGAGACATCAGTGAGTCCTTTAGGTGCCATGACGGTTTTGGTCTCTTTTGTTCTGTTGGCCCTCTGATACACTTGAAACACAGACTAACAGGGCGCACATTTCAAAATTTGGAAAGAGTAGGAGGTTGAGTCATCTCCCCCCCCCCCCCCCCCGCCCCGGGAAAGCCCACCAGGCTCCTTGGTCCTCCCAAAAGTACAGTGATCGTTGAGCCAGACGAAGCCACAAAGAGACAGATCCTGGCTACTTCTTTTCTAAAAGCAACAGGTACAAAGAGAGCCAAACTCAGGCAAAGGGACCTTAAAAGCCCAATGACTCCAAAGGCAAGCAACCCTATAGGACCGTGATGGTGAACCTTGGCACTCCAGATGTTCTTGGACTTCAATTTCCAGATGCCCAAGCCCCTGTGAATCCACTGCGATTCATCTGGCCTGCGCTGCCCTCGTCGCTCCCAGAAGCGGAAGTAAAACGCACCCGGACGGTTAAGGCTCTTCCGCATTAACCCTTCCTCCAGACGTGCACGTTTTACTTCTGCTTCCAGGAGCGAAGAGGGTGGCGCAGGTAGGATGAATCACAGTAAACCCATTCGTGTGAATTCATGGGGGCTTGGGTTTCTGGGAAATGAAGTCCAAGAACATCTGGAGTGCCAAGGTTCGCCATCACAGCCCTATAGAGTCCCTCGTAGAGTAGGTCAGAGAGTCATAGAACCTGTTTGGGGAAAGCAACCGGACCGGAGGACTCGATTCAACACCTCCAGGGAGCGCAGACAGGAAAGGCAAGACCTTGACAGGTAAAGGTAAACGTCTCCCTGGTTTGAAAGCTAGTCATGTGGTCCAACTCTGGGGTTTGGCGCTCATCTCCATTTACAGCCAAAGAGCTGAATCTGACTCTGCAGATGGTTCTGTGGTCATGTGACAGGCAGAACTGGACACTGGAGCGCATGGAACACTGCTACCTTCCCGTCCAAGTCATGCCTAGTTATCTGCTTGCAATGTCTTGCTTTCCAACTGTTAGGTTGGCAGGAGCTGGGACAGAGACCGGTGCTCACTCCGTCGGGCAGCCCTGGAGCCTCAAACTGCTGCCCTGCCCACCTTCCGGTCGTCAAGTTCAGCATCTTAACCCCTAAGCCAGTGCGGTCCCTTTGAGACCTTTATTATAGGATCACTTTTTAAAGCGATGGGGGATGGCTTTAAACTGATGTGAGCTGCCTTGGGTAGCCGAGGCGACTTCAATGAAATAAAGAATCATCCAACATTGTGTCCGAACTTCCGCGATTCACAAGATTCACAACCGCCTTCTTTCCTTTACTTGGGGTTCACGCAAGAAAAATCGCAAGCCAGAGTCCCTCAAGGTCCTGTTTCTGGAACTGGGCGGCGAAGGGGACTCAGTATTTGGGGAGGGGATGAAAGCAGGCAGAGGAGCTCTCGCCCACCCCGGGGGCGGGGGGGGGGAGGAAGGGACCGCAACGAACGAGGGGGTGGGTGGGCAGAGATGGGGGTGGGGGGACTGGAAGAAGGAGGAGGAAGAAGACGTCTTATTGCCAGGGACGGGGGACGGGGGGGGGCACCGGGGCCAGACACCTGCTCCGGGGCGGCAAGAGACGGGGGGGGGGGGGGTTGGGGGGGGGGGAGGAAGCGACCCGCGACGGCGCCTTCCTACCTGCTTGAACTGCTCCTCGTAGGTCCACTCGTGGGGCGGCGGCGGGGGCTGGTCCTGCCCACCGGGGGGCGGCAGCGGCATCGAGGGGGCCAACGCGGGCCGGTGCTCCGAGGGGGCGGCGGGGGGCTGCCTCGTCCCGCCTCGTCGGGGATCCTCGCTGCCTGCCTCCTCCTCTTTGTCGTCTTCCTCCTCTTCGTCTCCACCATCATCATCATCCTCTCCGGCGTCGGGGCCTTCCTCTTCCTCCTCCTCTTCTTCCCGGCGGCGCAAGGCGGACTCCCGTCGGATGGAAGGAGACGGGGCGGCGGCGGCGGCGTTGGGCCTGGGCCGCGGAGGAGGAGGATCGCGGGTCGAGGGCAGCCCCCCAACCCCGCGCCCAAAGCCCGGTAATACCGAGAAGGGGCGCGGGGGGGCGGCCGCCGTCGGGGGGGCTCCCCCTCCTCCTCCTCCGCCGCCGGGGTTCCTGGGCTGGTGGGGCGTGGGGAGCCGCAGGGCCGGGCGGAGGAGGGGCAGCGGCGGCGGCCCCCCCGGGGCTTGCGGGGGGGCTCCTGCGCTTCCTCCGCCCCCGACGGGGCCCCCGGTGGTTTGAGCCCGCCGCAGCTTCTCCTCCAGGCGCGCCGCCTGAGCCCGCTGCAGGTTCTCCATCACCGCCTCCAGACGGAGCCCGCCCGGCAGGCCGGCCGCCCCCGCCGCCCCGCGGACCCCCGCCGGCGGGCAGCAGGAGGAGGAGGAGGAGGAGGAGGAAGACGGCGTCGAGGCGGAGGCGGCGGACGAGGAGGAGGCGAAGGCGGCGGCGGCTGAAGCCTGGAATGGAAGGAGCAGAGGGAGGGAGGGAGGGAGGGTGGAAGAGGGTCAGCTGGACGGAGATCTAGGGGGGGGGAGAAGGGGGAGCGAAGGGGGAAAGGAGGGCGTCGGAAGAATTTCCCCCGGGAAGGGACCGCCTTCCCCGCCCCCTTCAGCTGTGGGGACCGCCATGGAGCAGAGGGGTGTAGAGGGGAAGGGAAGGGGGGCGACGACTTGGGGAGAAGGGCGTCGGAAGAATTCCTCCCTACCCCAAGCAAGGGGCTGCCACCCCACCCCCGTCGTGCGGAGGGTTCCTCCGGTAGCGCCCCCTCGGACAGACGCAAAAGTTTGTCCGGAAACTCCCCCCCCCCTCGAAAGTGAGGGCTCTTCCCCCCTTCGACGGGGCGGCACTCCCCCTTCCCACATCGGAGCGGGGGGGCCCGTGGCCGGGACAGCGGAAAGGGGGGCTCCTCTGAGCTCCCCCCCCCCCGCCCCCAATGCCAGTCAAGCCCCTGGAGAGTTCCTGGGAGGGGAGAGAAAGAAGACTGACTCTGACTCGGTCGGGACCGCCGCCTCCCCCGTCGGGCCGGTGGGGGCGGGACAGGGCTGGGGAGGCCAGGGGGGCTTACCAGGGCGGATTGGGTGGCCATGCTGGTGTTCTCGACCATCCTGCGGCGGGGAAGGAAGGAGCCCACCCGAAACGTCTCCAGCCCGGGGTGGTGGGTGGGTGTGGGGCGAGGCGAGAGTCAGCGGCAGGACGGAGGCGCCGCCTGCTTAGACGACAACTTCAGTCAAGACCTCCGCGACGGCGATCGGGGCTGGCTGGGGCTGGCCAGGCGGGGTGGGAATGGGATCGCCCTCGCCCCCCTCCTTCTGCTCCTCCGCCTCCCCCCCCCCCCCACACACACACCGCCCGAGGCATGGGGGTCAGGTCGGCTCCGCGCCGTCGCAAGCCTCCCTCCCGGCCTCCTCGCTCTGGCTGGATTGCGCAGCTCGTGGGCGAGATCAGAGGTCGGGAGACCAGGGAGGGGGAGAGGGGACATGACACCCCCCCTTTTTTCCCCTTTCTTCCCCTCCCCCCTCCTCCGCCTCCTCCTCCCGCTCGCCACAAGTGGCGGCCCGAGTGGGAGGGATGGGATCCCCGACGGCACGGACGACGCTTTCCCTTCTTCGCCTCCCCCAGCCAAGGGACGGGACGGGCCGCGGTCGTCTCCCCGGCCACTAACGCCCCGTCGAGGTGGGCTTCTTGGTCATTGCTCGAGAGACCCCAGCAGCAAGAGCCAGCTCCCGGGGCGTCTCCGACGGCCGGACAACTGGGGCCGAGGAGAGAGGCTGGGAAAGGATGGCCGTCGAGCCGTCGTCTGTGCCGGGACAGTTTGTGCCGCTCACTATTTCAAAGCCGAAGAACCAGCGCTATCTGCTTCTGCCCTGAGGCCATGTGGCAGGCATGACTAGACACCGGAGCGCACGGAACGCTGTTACCTTCCCACCAAAGTGGTCCCTCTTTATCTACTTGCAATTTGCTGCTCTTGAAAATGGAAGTTCCATTCCCTTACCTTACTTATTGCCCTTTGCTAGATTTATCTGAGTACTCTACACTGAGGAAACCTTACATAAGAACCGCCTTGCTGGAAGAGGCCACAGGAGCCCATGATCCAGTCCAGCCTTCTGTCTCGCACAGTGGCTCCCCACGGGCTTCAGGGTATTGTTCCCAAGCAGATGCCTTCACCTGGAAATGATGGATTGATTGATTTGATTTGTATGCCGCCCACTCAGCATACGCCGACTCAGGGTGGCTCACAACAATCACAACATAATTCAACAATACAAAAATAAATACATAGTAATACAATATAGGATCATCATAAGTTGGAATTGGCACGATGGCAAGCAATTATTCTTTATTATTATTAGTCCAGGTCTTTAATACCTGCCAATGTGGGCATTATTACTCTAGAATTATTGCCCTAGTTATTGTGAGCAAACTTCAAGTTGAAAAGGGTCAAAGCTGGTCTCCGACGTGTGGGCTGAGAGTCACTCAAGAGTTGTGTCAAGAGCATCATGTGTTGGGTTGGACCTTGCTGAACAAAAGCAAAAGGATAGGTCTCAAAATCAGTCACTGAGGAGAGAGACGTTGAGCTGGAGTGCACGGAATGCTGTTACCTTTCCTGCCAAAGCAGTATCCATTTATCTACTTGCAATTTCTTGCTTTTGAACTGCTGCGTTGGCAGGAGCTGGGACAGACGATGGGCGTTCGCTCCGTCGTGCAGCACTCAGGTCTCGAACTGTTGCTCTGTTGAAGTTCGTCGAGTTCAGTCCCTTAACCACTAAGCCACCACACACAGTCCCCTTCTGTAGTGTTTTAATTTTAGTTTTAGACAATCTTTAAAGATATCCAGGGCAGATGCTACTCCATAAATAGACTGTTTCGTAGGTTGGGTGACATACACACACACCGCTGCCCCATGAAGACTCTTCCTCGTAGTCACCTTCATTTTCCCCAGTGTCAGGAACTTGAGTTGAGAGGTCTGTGAGGACTATAAATGATTGTACAGTAGCAGATATCGGTCACAGTCTGGCCAGGTTATCCAGCTATGATCATAGAGTAGACTCTACTGCCAGTGACTCAACATTGATCGGCGAGTGTCAGACGGCGGTTAACTAAACTGATAGCCCTGAGGACCAACAGCCTTTGAGTGCCGAAGTCCACAGGGAAGGGTGATGACGGTCCCCAAGTAGATTAAATCCCACTTGAGTCCATCTTGATGGAGGGCAGCAGCTTCATCCATACGGATTGGGACTTTGTGTGCCAAAAGGGCTCAAGATCAGAAAGTGACGCGTGGAACTGGATCCGTAGTACAGGGGCCACACTGTGATGCGGAAGGCAAACAGAAGACCACTGCGTGATACGGTTGCCAGGACAATCTTCATGGCTGGTCGCCATGAGGATTGCCAGTATTCTGAATCGGGTTTGGCATAAGAAGAAAAGGGTACTGAGTCACTAACTTTCCAAACTAAAACGTGCGGAATCAGAAAGAGACTGAACTTGACTGAGCTACTAAGGGAGATCAACTAAACCAGAGGTGCCCAAACTACAGCCCATGGGCCAGATCCGGACCCTGATGCAAATTCATCTGACCTGCACAACCCTTGTCACTCCCGGAAGCAGCAGTAAAACACACCCAGACGGGTGCCTTTTATTTCCACTTCTGGGAGCGACGAGGGTGGCATGGGCTGGATCTGGCTCATGAGCCATAGTTTGGGCACCCCTGGTTTAAGCAGTGAAAATGGTTTAATGCCCATGGGCTGTTGCTTGGGCACTTCTGGTTTAAGCAGAGAAAATGGCAGCTTAAAATCTATCTCATCCTGTTGCAAATCTGATTGCAAGGCGCGTTTTATTTCCCCTTCTGGTGGGAGGAACCACCCGTCCGAAAAGTTTTGGCACCCCTGAACTAAGCTATGTTTAAATGCTGGCCCTTCCCATCTCCAGGTTAAGTTTGCAAAACAAACAAAGCATGCTGGGATCGCCTGCCATAAACTCGACAAGGAGCAAGGACTGGAATTACAACATTGATCTGAAGCATTTGTGTAGCAGCCTTCTGTCCAGCAGGGCTCTGGAAATGAAATAGCTTATTCAAATTATGTTTTTTCTTGTAAGTGTTACCGGCCAAACCAGTCCACTTTTCTGTCATTTGTTCCTTTCTGACCATCTCCTGTACAAAATAATGCTACTAAAAAGATGGCATTTCCAAGGTATATTTTCTCATGGCGCAGTCCTTAAAAACCAGCAGATTGCATAAAACGATCAAAGACAAATCCGGTCCTGTTTCGATACTACGTTCACAACTGGAAAGACTGAAACCAGCCTTAGAAATGGATGGAAAGCGTAGCCAGAGAGGAAGGCAGGCACAAAGGATTAATCCAGTCACCCTAAAAGCATCTTCTACAAATAATTCTCTCTTCTGACACTTTGTAGGGAAACGCGAGGCCTCGTCTTATCCACTGGCACATAATCTATACAGTAATCTATATTTATAGAGTGTTGGTTGCCCAAGTATCTCAGGAACTGGAGTCTATTATTTACCTTGCCCTGACTTGGACATTTGTGCTGAACAAATAATCATCCCGAAGATGCTCTGGAAACATCTACAGAAACAGATAGCGCTGGCTCTTCGGCTTTGAAACAGATGAGCACTGAACCCTAGAATTGGATACGACTGGCTTTCGAGCAAGGGAAACCTTTACCTTTACTATGTTTGTTACTTGGAAACTACCGTCCAGCCAGCATCGGGTTGTATGGGTGCTACCCGATTAAAACTAGTAAAGGTCTTCTTTGCTCAAAAGCCGGTTGTGTCCAACTCTAGGGTTCAGTTCACATCCACACTTACAGCCACAGAACCAGCACTGTCTGCATCTGCAGATGTTTCTGTGGCCATGTGGCAAGCATGACTAGATGCCAGAGTGCACAGAACACAGTTACCTTTCCCACCCAAGCAGTACCTGCTTATCCACTTGCCATTTCTTGTTTTCGAACTGCTAGGTTGGCAGGACCTATTAATTAAATCTACCCATAGTTATGCCTCATATTTATAACTGCTTTTGATCCATTTGTAGCTGAGTTCAGGTCTCATGGAAAACAATGCTTGTTAGGGATTTAACTCTACAATCCCAACATCAATAGACAGTTAAGGTAGGTCAGTATTAACATCACAGCACAGAAGATGTGCAGAAGAGAAATATGCTCTGTGCCTGATCTCATTGTAACATTTGGAATCACTCAGTAGCCGGCTCATTTGCTGGTCAGCCGGCTACTACCGGAGGTATGTACTGATAAGGATTTAACTTTGGCCTATGATAAACCCAAGAAAGTGGCTTCATTTTGGCAGTTCAAATTTTGAGCAGGACACAAAAGAAGAAACACTCGGGTATGTCCAACTGGCTCAACCTACAAAACTTTTGACTCTGCATGTGCTCTTAAGCAGAGCTGCTGCTGAGGAGAGCCAAACAAAGGAAGTGAGCACTGGTAAGTTTTGCAGTTGGAGTAGAGCTGCTTTAGAGGCCTCCACTAATTTAAATTGATAATTTAAACTGCTGAGAGCCACCTCTGTTCAAACAGAGGAAGCAGTTAGAAGCTTCCAGAAGCAGGGGGGCAGAGCTACACCAGGCCCTTCCCTGAACTGTGACTCATAGGGGCGGAGCCACACTAGCCTTTAAAAGCTCTGAGCTCTTTCAGGGTCAGCCATTTTGACTCTGCATGTGCTCTTAAGCAGAGCTGCTGCTGAGGAGAGCCAAACAAAGGAAGTGAGCACTGGTAAGTTTTGCAGTTGGAGTAGAGCTGCTTTAGAGGCCCGCGCACCTAACGGCGCGCGAGATTGCAAACTAGTAACAAAGGAAGAATATAGTCTTACTAGGTAGAAAGGTAGTAAATGTGTACATTTTTGAGGCCCGGAATACTGCATTGCTAAAATGGATTCTGAGGGAACAGTTGTAGTTACCTGCAATACTTGTGCCATGTTTGTGTTCTTGCCAAAGAATATGGAGAACTACACTTGCAGCAAGTGCAAGCTGGTTGCACTACTAGAAGAGAAGGTCCAGCAGCTAGAGGCCCGCATATCTAACCATCAACAAATTAAGGAGCTTGAGCTGTTCTTGGACAGAGCGGAGCAGACTATGCTGGACAAAGAAGAGACAGGGCACAGTTCTGAGGGAGAAGGCCCTTCACTAACTCAGGAGGGAGATGTTTGGAGGAATGTGACTCAAAGGAGGAAAAGAGTAGGGGATCACTCTGAGAGTCTGAAATTACAGAATAAATTTGAGGCTCTTTCCCTTATCACACCTGATGAGGAACACACAGAGGAACAACTGGTTCCACCTGATGATCTCTCCTTCATCACACTTGATGAGTTCCAGGAAGATAAACAACAGGAACAAACTGAGTTTCTCTCCCTTAATATGGTTGATGAGGTGCATGTAGATGAACAGATTGCAGGAGAGAGGCTTCTTGTACTAGGCGATTCAATAATTAGAAATACAGAGAAATGGATTTGTGATGCACATGATAACCGTATGGTGACTTGCCTGCCAGGTGCAAAAGTTGCAGACATCACAAGAAATCTAGATAGATTGTTAGAGAGAACTGGGAACGAGCCAGTTGTCATGGTACACGTTGGTACCAATGATGTTGGGAACGCCAAGCGGTCTGTCCTGGAAGCCAAATTCAGGTTGTTAGGAAGAAGATTGAAGTCCCGGACTTCCAAGGTAGCATTTTCAGAAGTGCTGCCTGTCCCTCGCTGTTGTGTATGCAAGAACACTGTTGCTTTAAGTAAATGAATGTAACCAGCCCCATATCACAATGTATCACAGCTGCTAAAGGAACGCGAGCGAGCCGCCCATCAAGGGCGGGTGCGAGCGTTCATACTCACATGGTTCAATCCCCAAATCACGGACAGTCGCGGGAAACTTCTCCGCATGAAGAACTACAGAAGAGGGGGGCGTGCCTCAAGACGACGCCCCCAACGGTGGCAGCCAATGAGCCACCGTGCAGCCAGATTCAAATGTGTTTCATTGTTTCATTACTGTATATAATGTGATGTATCTCCGCCATTACCACATGTTCGTTCTGATCATCAACCAATAAACCTGTGTTAGTCCTTATTGCGACTCCTTCTTTGTCTTCGGTGCAAGACACCAAATTGGCGACGAAGGTGGGATAATGGCGAATCCCAGAGTCAAGACGTACCATTTCGACGTCAGCGAGCCTGACCAGTGGGAGCTCTACGAGTGCCAGTTTCGGCACGCGATGGAAGCAGCCGGCGTCGACGACGACGCGTTGATACGCTCCCATTTCCTGGCCCAGGTGGGACCGGCCACGCTGCGCATTCTCATGAACTTGGTGGCGCCAAAGAAGGTTGAAGCAGTGCCTATCGACCAACTCCTGGAGCTGCTGAGGGCACATTTCCAGCCGCCCGTGTCGATTTTTCCGGCCCGGGTCGCGTTCCACCGGCGGGACCAGCGTTCAGGCGAGTCCGTGTCCGACTACGCAGCGGCCCTCCGACTGGCGGCCGTGCACTGCAAGTGGGACGACCTGAACCAGGCTCTGCGTGACCGTCTGCTGTGCGGCCTGCGGGACGAAGAGCTACAAAGGAAGCTCATGACCCGCGACGAGCACCTCTCGTTCAATGAGGTGTTGCGAGAGGCACAAGCGGCTGAGGCGGCCAGGAGCGGGGTCAAGGTGTTCAAGGCCCGCAGCACAGCGTCCGAGCGGGCCAAGTCCCCCGTTCAAGCGGCACGACGGACTCCAGCAAAGGCAGCCTGGCGGGCACCTAGGTCGCCCGCCGGCACTCCAGAGACCTCCGACGACTCGTCCGTAACGGCGGACTCCTACACCAGCGAGGACGACGGCGTCCAGAGAGTAAGGAAGCGCGGGGAGCGGCGGCAAGACCGAGAGCGGCAGGACCGCCGCTGCGACGGCTGTGGCGCGGCCCACGACCGCACGAGGTGTCCCTTCCGCAAGGCCGAGTGCCACAATTGCGGTCGAAAGGGGCACATCGCCCGAGTTTGCAGGCGCGGGCGACCCGAGAGCAAAGGCAGTTCCAGCCACCCCCAGCACCACCAGCGGAAGGCGGCCGGTTCCAGGAAGGTGTCCACCATTCGCGGCGAGGACGGCGTGCACCGCGTGGCCCTGGAGCACCGGCGATTCTACGTGGAGGTACAGTTGCAGGGGCGCCCCGTGAGAATGGAGATAGACTCAGGGTCGTCATACTCCATACTGTCCCAGAGGGAGTACTTGCGCATCCCCCCAGAGGCGCGGCCCAAGTTGCGGGCCATGCGGTCCCATCTGCGGGACGTACAGGGAAACGGGATCCCAGTGTTGGGGGTGGGGAAATTCAAGGTGAAGTTCAAGAATTTCTCTGAAAGGCTGCCCCTAGTGGTCCTCAAGGGGGGGAAGTGTTGCCTCCTAGGGACGCAGTGGTTTGCTCCCCTGGGGATAGAACTGTCCGGCATCCATGCCATAGAGACTGACCCAATGCAGGACGTTTGCAATGCGCACCCGGACGTTTTTAAAAAGGGGCTCGGGACTTACAGGGGGCCCCCAGTTTCATTCGAGTTGGACCCAGAAATCCGGCCCATCCGCCTTAAGCCGAGGAGGGTGCCCTTCGCACTCAAGGACAAGATCGAGGCGGAACTGGACAAATTGGTGGGGCAGGGGATTTTGGTTCCAGTTGATTCGGCAGAGTGGGAGACGCCGATTGTTACGGCCCTTAAATCAAACGGGGAGGTCAGGATATGTGCGGACTATAAATGTACGATCAACAAGGCCATTCGGCCAAATGCATACCCAGTGCCCGTGGTCAGCCACCTGCTGGCCACACTCCATGGGGGGAGGTGTTTCGCCAAGTTAGACCTAGCCCAGGCCTATCAGCAACTTTCAGTGACCCCAGCCGCTGCCGCTGCGCAGACCATAGTAACGCATAAGGGGGCATTTAAGGTAACGCGCCTTCAGTTCGGCGTAAACTCGGCCCCCGGGATCTTCCAATCCCTCGTGGAACGCCTGTTAAAGGGGCTTCCAGGAGTTCTACCATACTTCGACGATGTGCTGATAACAGCGGGGAGCGAGGTAGAACTAGCCAAAAGACTAGATGGGGTCCTCTCAGTTTTCGAGAAAGCGGGGCTTCGACTAAGGAAGGACAAGTGTGTGTTTTTTGCGAGGGAGGTTGAGTTCCTAGGGTTCAAAGTAACCCCAGAGGGGATCAGGCCCTCAGAGTCCAAGGTTGCAGCCGTACAGAATGCCCCTCGCCCCACCGCAAAACCGGAGCTGCAGTCGTTTCTGGGGCTCCTTAACTTCTATCACTCGTTCCTGCCTAGGAAGGCATCGGTTGCGGAGCCACTGCACGCCTTGTTAAAAAAGGACGCGGTTTGGCGGTGGGGGGACAAACAAGAGAGAGCCTTCCGAGAACTAAAATCACTCCTCTCCTCAGATGCGGTCCTGACACATTTTGACCCTAGGAAGCCAGTGGTTCTGGTATGTGATGCGTCCCCGGTGGGGGTGGGGGCGGTCCTGTGCCACGTGTTAGAGAGCGGGCGGGAGGCCCCGGTGGCTTACTACTCCAGGTCCCTTTCGAAGGCTGAGCGCAATTACGCGCAGACAGACAGGGAGGCACTGGCCATAATCGCAGGGACCAAAAAGTTTCATGATTTTCTATACGGCCGCGAGTTTACGGTAGTGACTGATCACAAGCCGCTTCTGGGGATCTTCACTACCGGCAAACCTACCCCCCAAATTCTCTCCCCCAGGATGTTGCGTTGGGCCATATTCCTCAACGCCTACCAATACGAGTTAGTCTACCGCCCAGGGAAGGAGATCTCCCACGCAGACGCCCTGTCCCGATCTCCCCTCCCTACCTTGGGGGATTCCGCATGCGAGGTAGAGCAGGACCACCAGGTCATGTTAATCGAGTCCCTCGACTCACCCCCCATTGTCCCGGCCGACCTCGCCAAAGCCACGGCGGCCGACAAGATCCTAGCCCAGGTTAGCTCATGGGTGAAAAAGGGGTGGCCCACTACTCCCCCAGAGGAACCATTCAAACCGTTCTGTAGGCGCAGGGTGGAACTTTCCCTGGAAAGGGGCTGTCTACTCTGGGGCCAGCGGGTGGTTATCCCAGAGAAATTAAGGGCAAGGGTACTGAAGTTACTACACACCAGTCACCCGGGGATCGTGCGGTCCAAAGCCCTAGCCAGAAGTTTCTTTTGGTGGCCACAGATAGACGCTGACATAGAGCGTCTAGTGGGCACGTGCGAGAGCTGCCAGAGCTCCCGGCCCGAGGAGTCCCGATTACCCCATAGAGAGTGGGACACAGCCCGCGGGCCGTGGTCTCGTATCCATGTCGACTTCGCGGGGCCCTTCCGCGGGGCCACGTTCCTACTGGTTGTCGACTCCTACTCCAAGTGGTTGGAGGTAATCCCCGTGAGCAGCACCTCCTCCGCGACAACCATAAAGCAGTTGCGCAAACTCTTTGCTTGCTTCGGCCTGCCAGACGTCCTCGTGAGCGACAACGCAAGTTGCTTCACGTCGACCGAGTTCCAAACCTTCATGGAGAGGAACGCAATCAGACACATTACTGCTGCCCCATTCCACCCCGCCACAAACGGTCAGGTAGAGCGCCAAGTGCGCACTACGAAAGACGCACTGCGGCGCATGGGTCCCGGCGACCTGAACCTACACCTGTGCCAGTTCCTAATCACATACAGGACCACCCCCCTAGCTTCAGGGTTCTCCCCGGCCGAGCTGCTTATGAAGAGGCGCCCGGCAACGCTGTTTGACCGGATGGATCCGTCCAGGGTGGAGGATGAGGGGAGAAATATAAATTTAGGGGGGGGGGGAGCTCCAAGAACTTTTCCACAGGGGACCCGGTTCATTGCAGGAACTACGCGGCCTCGGGGCCAGCGTGGGTGCCGGGGACAATCATCGAGCAAACGGGGCCAGTCTCCTACAGGGTCGAGACGAACTCAGGGCTAACATGGAGACGGCACGCCGATCAGCTCCGAAGGCGAGTCACTAGTGAGGGGGAATCAGCGTTAGGGTCCTCCCCCACCCGCATTACCCAAGGGGGAGACACGGAGGCGCACGAGGGCGAAGTTAAAGAGAGGAATCAGTTTGCCCCCGACTATGACCAGGATCGAGAGTTTGACTATAATTTTCCGTACCAGGGGGGTTAGCGGAGTGGTCCCCCACCCGTCCTAGCGAGAAGAGGGGTTTCAGTTCAGCCCCTGGTACCTCCAGTCCTCGCAGCACGAGCTTGCTAGAGTACACCATAGCCCCGGCCCCCAAGAGACAGGCAGCCAGCGGAATCTCGCCAGCCGCAAATCCCCAGACCCCCAAACAGGCAGCGGGAGACAGCGGGGCCACAAGGGTCTCATCGTCAGTCCCGAGTTTCGTACTAGGGGGGTCCCCGGGTCCTACAGGCGGTAGACAAGGGTTCACTTCCCAACTGTTCATTCCGTTCCCGTCCCCACAGGCAAGGTCACCGCAGCCTCATCACAGAACCACTAACGAGTCCCCACCTTACATTGCAGGACAAGACCGCGCGGAACCAGGAGCCACGGGCTCCCCTGTGTTAGGGCAAGCTGACACGCGCCCCAGACGCACGTGCGGGAAGCCACAATGGTTAAGGGACTTCGTCCCATCCTAGGGGGGAGGGATGTTGTGTATGCAAGAACACTGTTGCTTTAAGTAAATGAATGTAACCAGCCCCATATCACAATGTATCACAGCTGCTAAAGGAACGCGAGCGAGCCGCCCATCAAGGGCGGGTGCGAGCGTTCATACTCACATGGTTCAATCCCCAAATCACGGACAGTCGCGGGAAACTTCTCCGCATGAAGAACTACAGAAGAGGGGGGCGTGCCTCAAGACGACGCCCCCAACGGTGGCAGCCAATGAGCCACCGTGCAGCCAGATTCAAATGTGTTTCATTGTTTCATTACTGTATATAATGTGATGTATCTCCGCCATTACCACATGTTCGTTCTGATCATCAACCAATAAACCTGTGTTAGTCCTTATTGCGACTCCTTCTTTGTCTTCGGTGCAAGACACCAAACTCGCGCAGGACCTACCAGGCAGGCAGAGCTCAGAAGCCTCAATGCGTGGATGAGGCGGTGGTGTCGAGAGGAGGGCTTCAGATTTGTCAGGAACTGGAGAACATTTTGGGACAAGCCAAATCTGTTCAGGAGGGATGGGTTGCATTTGAACCATGATGGGACCAGATTGCTGGCACTCAACATCAAAAAGGCTGCAGAGCAGCTTTTAAACTGATAACTGGGGGAAAGCCGACAGGAGCTGGGCAGCATCCGGTTCGGGAAAGTGTGTACTTGAGTAGTGAGGAGGATGCAAAAATTACTGAGCAGAGCAAGGAGCTAGTCACCAGCACTCTAGCAGAAGGATGCAAGAGGCAGTCTAACAATGCAACTGGACACAAAAGACTGTGTCAGAAAAGCATATATAAATGCTTGTATACAAATGCCAGAAGCCTCCGGAACAAAATAGGGGAGCTGGAATACTTAGCAATAGATAAGAATATTGATATTATTGGTATCACTGAAACCTGGTGGACGAATGATAACCAATGGGATACAGTTATCCCAGGCTACAAACTGTACAGGAAGGATAGGAAGGGGCAAACGGGAGGTGGTGTAGCCTTGTATGTCAAAGAAGTGATAAAATCGTATGAATTGGAATATCTAGGTGATTTGGAGTCACCATTAGAAGCTCTGTGGGTAAGAGTACCAGGCCACAAAGATGGTCTAACAGTAGGCATATACTATCGGCCTCCGACTCAAACTCTTGAGGGAGACTGGCAGTTGGAGAATGTTGTAAAGGAGGCATCCAGGAAGGGAAGCCTGGTTATAATGGGGGACTTCAATTACCCTCACATAGACTGGGTGAACTGTTGTTCAGCACATGATAAAGAGATACAGTTCCTAGATATGCTAAATGATTGTTCCCTGGGACAGATGGTTGAAGACCCAACTAGAGGTACAAGAATCCTTGACTTGATCCTGAGTAATACTCAGGATCTGGTGCAAGATGTTCATGTGACTGATCCAATAGGGAACAGTGACCACAACTCAATTATGTTTAACTTGATCATAGACCGCAAGTCACTGATAAAATCTAACACAGAGACCTTAAATTTTCAAAAAGGAAATTTCCCAAAGTTGAGGAAACTAGTAAAAAAAGAAGCTGAAAGGGAAAATTGAGAGAGTCCAAACACTCCAAGAGGCATGGAGGCTGTTTACAAAAACAATAACAGAGGTTCAATTGGAATGCATACCCAAAAGGAAAAAGGGCACTGCCAGGTCCAAGAGGACTCCGATGTGGCTTACAGGAGCTGTTCGGGAAGTGATCAAGAGCAAGAAAAGCTCATTTAGAAGATGGAAGGCTTGTCCAAATGAGGACAGCAGGCAAAAACATAAATTCTGGCAGAACAAATGCAAGGCAACAATCAGGAAAGCAAAGCAAGACTTTGAGGAGCGTATAGCTAAAAATACTCAGAGAAATAACAAAGACTTCTTTAAGTACATTAGAAGTAAGAACCCAACTAGGAAGGCCATTGGACCATTAGATGACAATGGAAGGCAAGGGGTTATTAAAGAGGAAACAGAGATTGCAGAGAGACTCAATGAATTCTTTGCTTCAGTATTCACTGAAGAAGACAGAGGCCACATGCCCAAAACAGAGCCTATCTTCGTAGGGAGGGAAACCGAAGAATTAAGCCAGATAGAAATAACCAGGGAGGAGGTCCTTGCATGTCTTGTTAAACTAAACACTAACAAATCACCAGGACCAGATGGCATCCATCCACGAGTTCTCAGGGAACTTAAAGATGAAATTGCTGATCTCCTAGCCAAAATATATAATCTTTCCCTCAAATCAGGCTTTGTGCCTGATGACTGGAAGGTAGCGAATGTAACACCAATTTTCAAAAAAGGATCCAGGGGTGATCCAGGGAATTACCGACCTGTCAGTTTGGCATGTGTCCCAGGTAAAGTGATGGAAACCATCCTAAAAGATAGAATTAATAGGCACATAGAAGAGAAGGCGCTGCTAAAGGAGAGCCAACATGGCTTTTGCAAGGGCAAATCATGCCTCACTGTTGGAATTTTTTGAGAGTGTCAACAAGCATGTGGATAAGGGGGATCCAGTTGACATTGTTTATCTGGACTTTCAGAAGGCTTTTGACAAGGTCCCACACCAAAGGCTCTTGAATAAACTTACCAGTCATGGAATAAAGGGACAGGTCTTGTCTTGGATCAGCAACTGGCTAAGGGACAGGAAACAGAGGGTAGCACTAAATGGACACTTCTCCAAGTGGAGGGAAGTAAAGAGTGGGGTCCCCCAAGGTTCAGTACTGGGACCCCTGCTTTTCAACCTCTTCATAAATGATCTAGAGGTAGGAGTAAAAAGCAAGGTAGCCAAATTTGCTGACGACACTAAATTATACAGGGTAGTGAAAACTGTGAGAGATTGTGAGGAGCTCCAGAGGGATCTCTCGACACTGGGGGAGTGGGCAAAACAGTGGCAAATGAGTTTCAACATTAGTAAGTGCAGAGTGATGCATGTTGGGGCAAAGAACCCCAATTACATTTATAAACTGATGGGGTCTGAACTCTCTGCGACAAACCAGGAAAGGGACCTTGGTGTCCTGGTGGACAACTCAATGAAGGTGTCAACCCAGTGTGCCTCAGCAGTGAAAAAAGCAAACTCAATGCTAGGGATCATTAGGAAGGGTATAGAAAATAAGTCAGCAAGTGTCATTTTGCCTCTTTATAAATCTATGGTGAGGCCCCATCTGGAATACTGTGTACAGTTCTGGTCGCCATACCTCCAGAAGGATATTATGGAGCTGGAAAAAGTGCAGAGGAGGGCAACCAGAATGATTAGGGGACTGGAACACCTTCCTTACCATCTGAGGCTGCAACGGTTGGGCCTTTTCACTCTTGAACGACGGCGTCTAAGAGGTGACCTGATTGAAGTTTATAAAATCATGCACGGTGTGGACAAAGTAGATAAGGAAAAACTGTTTTCCCTATCGCATAACACTAGAACTAGGGGACACTCCATGAAACTTTTGGGTACTAGTTCTCAAACAAATAAGAGAAAGTACCTTTTCACCCAGAGGATTATTGGTCTATGGAACTCCCTGCCAGAAGAAGTGGTGACAGCTGTCAGTCTTGACAGCTTTAAGAAAGGATTAGACAAGTTCATGGAGGACAAGAGTATCAATGGCTATAATTATGGATACCTAAGGACAACCTCCAGGTTGGAGAGATAGGCAGGATATCTCTCAATATCATTTCCAGGGAATCCTAAGCAGGCATCTGCTTGGGAATACCCTGAAGGAAATGGTGAGCCACTGTGTGAGACAGAATGCTGGACTGGATGGGCTCCTGTAGCCTGTTCCAGCAAGACTGTTCTTATGTTCTTATGTTCTTATGAGTGTTCATAGGTGAAAGGGATAAGCTTAAAAACTGACTTGAATGCTATTCCCTTGTCAAGCACTGCGGTTTTTCAAAACCAACACATAGTTTAGACCCGTGATGGTGAACCTTGGCACTCCATATGTTCTTGGACTTCAGTTCCCAGAAGCCCAAGCAGCACCCTGTGAATCCACACGAATGGGTTTACTGTGATTCATCCGGCCCGTGTCACCCTCGTCGCTCCCAGAAGCAGAAATAAAATGTGCCCGTACGAAAGAAGGGTTAACCCGGAAGACTCTTAACCATACGGTTGCGTTTTACTTACGCTTCTGGGAGCGACGAGAGTGGCGTGGGCCGGATGAATTGCAGTGAACCCATTTGTATGGATTCACAGGGTGCTTGGGCTTCTGGGAATTGAAGTCCAAGAACATCTGGAGTACCAAGGTTCACCATCACATGTTTAGACTGTTCTGTTGTTTCAAAGTGGGCCAAGAGCGCCCTGTATGAAGTGTCTGGAGAACTCGTTGTCCCTTCTGTTTATGTCCTGCACATCATATGGACAGAAGAAGGCAAGCCCCAGCACATGATGCTTGGAGTGTAAACATTTTATTGCAAGTCTTCTCAAAATATCCAGAAGCCAAATAACTGGCAGCAGGGGAACAGACATCTGTCTGGAAGAACCCCCTTGACTTCCTTTTGCCTTACGTAGAGTAGACTCTGATAAGCCATTCTCCTAGCTCATTGTGAACTTCAGGAAAGTTTCAGGACCAAGCTAGTGGAGTGTGGATGGTCTCCATGCCATGGTTCGGATCTGTCCCATTTTGTTCACTTCCAGAACTAACTCTGCAAAGGTTCGACTCAACAGGTGCATTTCTGAATCCACACGCATATACTCCACATTGTACATTGGGATCTGACAGCTTGTTCAAGGGAGGGAAAGGAGACATCCAGAGAGTCTTTATTTCCCCACTTACTCCCCTGTCGCTTTTCCCCCATCTATTTTAAATTTTTATTAACAAAAAGAAAAGTTGTCACTGAAAAACATCCCCCTCCATTCTCTTAACAGAGTTATTAGACTCTGTTTAAAATGCCCGAGAGTAAAACAAAAAGACGAAAAACTTTATGCCACCTGCTGTATTTTAATGTTAGCTTTCATTGGATCTGTGGTGGCTTAGTGGTTAAGATGATGAACTTGGTGACTGGAAGGTCGGCAGGTCAGCGGTTCAAGATCTGAGTACTGCACGATGGACGGAGTGAGCGCCCGTCTCTGTCCCAGCTCCTGCCAACCCAGCAGTTAGAAAGCAAGAAAATGCAAGTAGATAAATAGGCACCACTTCAGTGGGAAAGACAACAGCATTCCATGCGCCCCAGCATCTCGTCATGCCTGCCATGTGACCACAGAAACATCTCCAAATGCAGACAGTACTGGCTCTTTGGCTGTAAACAGAGATGAACACTGAACCCTAGAGTCAGATATGACTGGCTTTAGAACAAGGGCAGCCTTTACCTTTGTGGATCAAGTCCACTGCATCAGCCATAAGGCTGAGACTTCATGGCACCAATTTAAACACAGCAGGTTTGTACACACCTCACTTTCCCCTGTAGCTTTTGATGCTGAAAATTCTTGAGAGGTTTGTGGGATGTTCAGATGCTTTTCCCAAACATCCTTTAACTCTTTATACCGTATCTCCACTGATCTCCACTCGCCTTAATGATCGCAGCTTGAGAGAAGATTGGCAATGGGACCTCAAGCCATTGTTTAGTACACCACAGTGATTGACAATCCCCATGCAAAGGTATTTGACATTAGCCGGTCTCCCCTGCTTCCTCTTTTGCCTTTCCAAAGCTGATGCGCCCTGGTAGATGGGCCACAGGTTAAGCTCTGAAAGAAGAGCTTGCCACTAATGCAAGGACTGGCAGCTAATAAATTCCATTAACGTCCCAGCATCCTCCAAAGTGTTTATGTTGGAGATAAGCAACGGGGAAAGGGCGGCTGTGTGTGTGGTTGCAGGGCAGGTGGTCTATCCACTTCTCCGTGCAAGCCAAGAGAGGAGACCCCCATTCCTCACGACACATCCCTTAGAGTGCCGTCAAACAGGGCAACAACAGCCCAAGGGAGATGAGCAGCAGCTTATGAGTGCCATAAATGCAACCACAGCTGGAAACTGAACCCACCCAAGAACCAAAAATTGGACTAACTGCTATAATTAATAATATAATAATACTGCAGTAGCTCAGTGGTTAAGAAGCTCGCCTTGTTAGCTGGAAGGCTGGCAAGTCAGCAGTTCAAGACCCAAGTACTGCATGATGGAGTGAGCACCCGTCTCTGTCCCAGTGCCTGCTAACATAGCAGTTCAAAAGCAAGAAATTGCAAGTAGATAAATAGGGACCACTTTAGTGGAGGAAGATCTTAGGGACATGAAAGGAGCCTCATTCAGGCGTCCCCTGAGTGGAGTTTCTCCAGCAAAAATCCTTTCAACTCTGAATAATTTCTGGCATGAAATTATTATTATGTTATTGCCATTCCCTGGGCAAAGACTTCATTGGGGGGATTTAGACCATTATGTATGTTTTTAGGCATCCTTCATTTATCGTCTTTTAAATCAACACATAAATTTTCATTTATTTCATTCTCACAGCAAGAATGCCAAAAAACATCAAAGCTTTTCTCCTGGTAGGTGTGATCCCAGGAGGTTTTGTGCATCCTTTATATTTCAGCATTTATTTATTTTTTTACAAAAAGGTGACAGTGTTTTTTGCACAGGAAACATTACTAATTTATTTTTTAAATTCCTTTACATAATGAAAACCTTTTGCTTTTAACATTTTAAAAAAACAGGTTTTGTTTTCCAGCAGATCCAATTTCTGACAAAGAAAATGCTGATCTTTTTATTCTCTTGTAAGAAAAATATTTAAGGGTTTGCACATGTTAAAAAAAAATTTGGGACCAAGCAAATTAATGAGTCTTTATTACATTCTTATCTCAGGGAATCCACGAAGGAGTTAAGAAATGAATGGAATCACGATGCCTTTTGACTGTTAGGATGAAGCGCTTTCTATATGGAATCTCACTGAGCCTGGAAAGTTGCTTTTTAAAAGTAATTAATTCCTCTTGTAGTATTTGAAAAGGAATTAATTTCTGTTCCTCATTACAATGTTGAGAAAGTAACCCAATACATTACTTGTGATATTGTGGTACATTACTTTACTATTACTTTGCATTACTCGGAGAGGAGGATTCTTAGGTGAATATAACATTTGGCGGAGGGAGGGAGGGATTCCTTATTAAATGCCTCTATCTTTAAGAAGTAATTTTAATTACAGGAAATCTTGAAGTATTAGCCGTTACACCAATAAAGTAATTTTGTTCCTACTCATGAAGTCGCTTTTCAAATGTAACTTTTCCACACCGTCATTACCAAAATAAGTGATTAATTACAGCAACTACATTATTTGTGACGTAGGAAAGCACCTTTATGTTATCTTTAAAGGCAGTGGCTCAAGTGTCTAAGACGGTGACTGGGAGGCGGGAGGTCCGCAGTTCGATTCCCGAGTACTGCAGGACGGAATGAGCGTCCGTCTCTGTCCCAGCTCCTGCCAACCTAGCAGTTTGAAAGCAAGACATTGCAAGTCGGTAAATAGGGACCACTTCGGTGGGAAGGAAACAGCGCTCTGTGCACTCCGGTGTCTAGTCATGCCTGCCACATGATCACAGAAACGTCTGCAGAGGCAGACAGCGCTGGCTCTTCGGCTTTGAAACAGAGATGAGCACTGAACCCTAGAGTCAGATACGACTGGCTTTCCAGCAAGGGGCCCTTTGACCTTTACTAAAGGCAGGCTCTCTCTTTGTATGTGGAGCAGAAACTGTTGGATGTTTTCCCCTTTCTCCTTCGTTTATGAACCATCCCACGGGAAACTTTAAATATGCTTTTATGAGTCTGTTCTTCTAGCTGATGTCCCACTTTTGAAAAAGGACTTAAAACTGTTTTAAGTTTGTAAAATCCACTGTGGGGGGACGGGACATTTTTCGAAAACCCATTAAGTTATGTATAATGGTATGGCTTGCATGGTCTGTATTGCAGAGCAAAAGTCAGCAAGGGCTTCATTTCTGACTCTTCCGTTCCAGCCCCATCAAAAAGAGGGAAGCATTTGACCTAAAGTTGTTTAACATGCTCAAGCCTGCTCAGAAAGGCCAGCCAAACATGCCAGCGAGGGAGGCGAGGAGGGGGGGATTAAAATAGGAGTTTCGAGCAACCCAAGGAGCAAATATCATTACCTGGTCAGGTGAGCTCTGAGGCTAAAACAGGGGATCTTTCACTGAAACACCAGGAACACCTTCCGGTTGAGCAACTGATGCGCTCTGGACCTTGGGATGCACATGGCAGGGCAAGAAAAGGCACAGAAAAGGACACAAATCAATCAACCTTTGGCGCAGTCTCTATGAGGAAAGGTTGCAAATGGACCACTTCTGTGCTTGGGAGGAAAAGGCAAACGTGGATGGACACGGCAGAAGGAGAGTGAATGAAACCCAAAGCATTTCTGTTGCTCTCACAAGGTGGTGCAGTGGGTTAAACTGCTGTTGTTGTTGTTCAGTCGCACAGTCGACTCCGACCCTTTGCGACCCCATGGACCATTTTCCTCCAGGCGCCTCTGTCCTCTACCATCCCCCTCAGCCCTCCCAGCTCTGTGCCCATTGTGTCTATAATACCATCTAGCCATCTCATCCTTGGCCTCCCCCTTCTTCTTTTGCCCTCCACCTTTCCCAACATCAATGCCTTCTCAAGTGAATCCTCCCTTCTCATTTGATGTCCAAAGTATTTTAGCTTCATCTTTACTATTAGACCTTCCAATGAGCAGTCAGGGTTGATTTCTTCTAAGATTGACCTATTTGTTCTCCTCGCTGTCCAGGGTACCCTCAAAACTCTCCTCCAACACCACATTTCAAAGGCATCTATTCTTCTGCGCTCAGCCTTCCTAATGGTCCAGCTCTCACATCCATACATTACTACTGGGAAAACCATTGCTTTGACTATTCTAATTTTTGTTTTCAATGTGATGTCTCTGCTTTTCACTATGTTCCCCAGGTTTCTCATAGCTTGTCTCCCAAGAATCAGTCGCCTTTTTATTTCATGGCTGCAATCCCCATCTGCAGTGATCTTTGATCCTAAGAAAGTAAAATCTGTCACTGCTTCTACTTCTTCCCCATCTATTTTCCAGGAACTGATTGGGCCTGTTGCCATTATCTTGGTTTTCTTGATATTGAGTCTCAAGCCAGCTTTTGCACTCTCCTCCTTCAGCCCAATCAAGAGATTCTTTAGGTCTTCCTCACTTTCTGCCATTAGGGTGGTATCGTCTGCATATCTCAGATTATTGATGTTTCTCCCAGCGATTTTAATCCCATATTGTGATTCCTCCATCCCTGCACTGCGCATTATGTGCTCTGTGTATAGGTTGAATAAGCATGGTGACAAAATGCAGCCTTGTCTTACTCCTTTTCCTATTCCAAACCACTCTGTTATTCCATGTTCTGTCCTAACTGTTGCTTCTTGGTTCATGTACAGATTTCTCAGGAGGCATATGAGGTGCTCTGGTATTCCCATCTCTTTAATTACTTGCCACATCTTGTTGTGGTCCACACAGTCAAATGCCTTAGTGTAGTCAATAAAACAAAAGTAAACTTGTTTCTGGTATTCCTTTGTTTTCTCCATGATCCAGCGTATGTTGGCGATGTGGTCTCTAGTCCCCCTGCCTCTTCTGAAACCAGCCTGCACCTCTGGTAATTCTCTTTCCACATGCTGCTGAAGTCTATCCTGTATTATCTTGAGCATCACTGCTGTACTGTAACCTAAAAGTTGTGAGATCCATCCTGAACAGGGCTCAAGGTTGACTCAGCCTTCCATCCTTCTGATGTCCATAAAATGAGTACCAAGCATGTGGACGGCAAAATGCTAATTAACTAGTGAACTGTCCAGAGCAGGAGTTCTCAACCTTTTAAAGCTGGGGGCCAGGTCACAGGCAGCTTTGGGGGGCCGGGGGGCCATTTTGCCCTTCCTCCACCACATGGCACTGCCTGGTGTGGTGGAGGCGGTGGGGGGATATGAAATGGTGCTGTGGGCCGCATCCGGCCTGTGGGTTGCAGGTTGAGAATCACTGGTCCAGAGATTTCACTAAGCACTAAGCATAGTCCCGGATTTTTAAAATTTACTGATTGTGTATTATAACACACCATTAAAATAAATTCAAACTCTCATCATCAAACGAGCTATTTCCTGCCACATTGGAGTTGGAGTATACCTGGAGACAAATCTTAATGTCCTCGCCTCACACCACTGCCTGATAAGTGTGACATTAAGAGTTGACCGCAATGTGACTTCTCAGAAGTACATCAGATTATTTTACAGTAAGAATTAACTGTTGTAAATTCATTTGTCTATTGATATATTTAATCTGAAAGTGTTTTATAGCTGTCATTATATTATGTTTTTAAAAGGCTATTATGTAGATAAACTGCCCATATTTTGTCAAATATACTTCTGTCCCAGTTTCGTGGGAGAGAATTATGGCAACTCTATCCTAAAACCGTGATGGTGAACCTTGGCACTCGAGATGTTCTTGGACTTCAATTCCCAGAAGCCCAAGCCCCCGTGAATCCACACGAATGGGTTTACTGCGACTTGTTCGGCCTGTGCCGCCCTCGTCGCTCCTGGAAGCGGAAATAAAATGAGCCCGTCTGGAGTGATGAGGGCGGCGCAGGCCGGACGAGTCACAGTAAACCCATTCGTGTGGATTCACGGGGGCTTGGGCTTCTGGAAATTGAAGTCTAAGAACATCTCGAGTGCCAAGGTTCACCATCACGGTCCTAAAAATTTGGCACCTGTAGAGCAGGGGAATCAAAACCCCTCAGCCCTTTACAGTTGAGTTTAGACTTTATGCATTCTTCTCCAAAAAAAAAAAAAGAAACATGCAGTACTTCCAAAGCTCTGGCCAGGTAAGGATTCCCACTGGCGAGTTCACTCACCTGTATGGCAAAGACCCAACTGCCTCCAGAGGAAGGAACGTGCACCTCCTAGCGACAGAAGGAGGTCACTGCAGTTTAAAATGTCACTTCTAGTAAAGGTAAAGGTTTCCCTTGCTCGAAAGCCAGTCGTATGCGACTCTACGATGCAGTGCTCATCTCTGTTTCTAAGCCGAAGAGCCAGCGCTGTCTGCTTCTGCAGACGTTTCCGTGGTCATGTGGCAGGCATGACTAGACACCAGCGTGCACAGAACGCTGTTACCTTCCCACCAAAGTGGTCCCTATTTATCTACTTGCAATTTCTTGCTTTCGAACTGGGCTGGTGTTGCTGGGAAATCCCTGAGCCGGCTGTCCTGAGAGGGAAGCTCCATTGCACCTGATGGACCATCCTTACTAACCCTTCCCTCGCTTGAAAGCAAGAACATGTCTTGCCTTCCCCCTCCCTCACCTCCGTAACTACACCTCCGTGTAGAGTTGCCATAATTCTCTCCCACAAAACCGGGAAAGAAGTATACTTAACAAAAATGGGTGGGTTATCTACAAAATAGCCTTTTTTAAAAAAATAATATAATGACAGCTATAAAACACTTTCACATTAAATATATCAATACATAAATGAATTAACAGTATTTGCAACAGTTAATTCTTACTGTAAGATGATCTGTTGTACTTCTGAGAAGTGGTGTCGTGGTCAACTCTTAACGTCCTCAGTTCCAGGAAACACACTGGTCACACTTATCGGGTGGTGGTGTGAGGTGAGGACGTTAAGATGTGTCTCCAGGTATACTCCAACTCCAATGTGGCAGGAAATCGCTCATTTGATGACAAGAGTTTGAATTTATTTTAATGGTGTGTTATAATACACAACCAGTAAGTTTTAAAAATCTGGGACTTTAACATGATTTTTATTGAACTGGCCGGGACAATGTTTCTGACCTTGAATCCGGGACAATCCCGGTTTTCTGGGATGTATGGCAACCCTAGTTCCGTGGGAACCACGTAAGCTTATGAATCTAGGAGAGAAATCTGCTCCGAGCATGATCAGAGATCTCTCCAGCGTTACTTCTGACAGTGACAATAAGCCCCTGTTTCATTGCCCGTTTTCAAAATGCAGAAAGAGACATACTGTACTGGAAGAGTAGAAGACAGCAGTCAGTTTGTTTTGTTTACAGAAGCAACCAAAGAGAGAAATATATGTTCATAATTTTCATATTTTAATTGACTTTTCCCCCTGAATGAAAGTACTGTAAAGTTAAAGGTCTCCCTTGCTTGAAAGCCAGTCGTGTTCAACTCCAGAGGTTGGTGCTCATCTCCATTTATAGCCAAAGAGCCAGCGCTTTCTGCAATTGCAAATGGTCATGTGGCAGGCATGACTAGACACGTGGAACACTGTTGCCTTTCCTGCCAAAGTCATACTATTTATCTACTTAAAACTTCTTGCTTTCAAATTGCTAGGTTTCGCAGAAGCTGGGATAGACAACAGGAGCTCACTCTGTCCTACAGTACCTGGGTCTTGAACAGCTGACCTGCCGACCTTCTGATAGTAATGACACTTTTCTTTCATTCTCAAAATTGGTTTCACAGATATATACACTCCACATTTTGATTTATAGATTTTTAAAGTTCTTAATTAAAAGAAATAACTAAAGCAGAGCACTTATATATGCTTCCTTTTGTTTTGCTTGACTTTTTCCCCAGGCAGAGTACCTGTCATGTTTCTGGCTGGCATCGTAAACAGGAGGAAAAGAGGAGAATGCCAGTAAATATGGCACACCAACCTTTGTGCTGATGGGGACGGCAGGTTTGCAGACAGAACGAGAAGGGTGGCAGGTATCCAGCTAACCATAGAATAAGGGATCCCGGAGATATATAGACACTTCATGAGGAATCAGAGGAGAGCTTTGCTAGACGGATAGCCCCGTAAGCAAATCAATGGCTACCGAGCATGGGAGGACAGCAAGACAAAGCAGGAGGCAGGGAGAATCACTTTTAAGGGGCAAAGCGTCCCATTTGCTTATGTCGCGAGCATTGTGCTTTTGCCACTGAGCATTAAGGGTGATGACTTACTCTTCGGCTGAAAGCCCAAACTCTGGGTTCCCACCATTGTAACTCCTGCAGAACTTCTATATGAAGAATGCCAACTCTTTGTCAAATTCGGGACTGCACGTTTACACCTTAGTCTGTCTTTTGAAAATGGGGGAATAATGGCAGTTCACATCCTTTGTTCAGGCTTGAAAGGAAGGAGGAACCATAAGGACCACTTTCCCACCTTAAACCTAATGAATCTTACCTTGTTTCAGCAGGGAAGGAAAGAATTCTTCCTGAAACCTTGGTGAGTCGTTCAGCTGGGTGAAAAGAGCGGAGGTCTTCCATTCTCCCCGTCTCCTCCATTCGTGTGGATTCACAGGGACCTTCTGGGAATTGAAGTCCAAGTACACCTGGAGTGCCACGGTTCGCCATGACTAGAATAGAGGGACATGCCTGTGGATCAGGCCCAATGGTCCATCTGACCAGCAGCAGTTCTACTGTAGTTCTGGAGTCTGACCCAGAAACACCTTGGAAAGGCCAGAACTTCCATGCCATGAATGCCATGAATGCTTGGCCTTCTTGACTCAATGCAGGTGTTCCGCCACTGCACTCGTCTCTGACCCTTCCCTCGCAAATATTTGTTTGACTACAAATGGACCTCAACGTCTTGTGGGGTCTATCTGTTGTTGTTGTTGTTGTTAAAATTAATTGTATTATCTATCTGTTGTTGTTATTAATAAAACTAAATGTTAATGCTGGGATTGACTTTCCAACGGTGCCAAGTTGGCTAATAAGATCACCTCCTTGTTCTTAGGGAGTCCCATCCCTTCCAAACATATACGATTTTGCCTTTCACAGCATCTCTGTGCTCCAAAAGTTTCACCTCTTCAATTCCTAGTTGTCCTAAGACCACTGCTGGAGGTAAAAGACCTTCCCACAGTGGCTGGGAAAAGTAACTTTTCCAAACCACAACTTCTCAAATCTCCCAGACAGCATTGCCACTACTACCTGGGGAGGGTGACTGAGGCTATAAAAGTTACTTTTCTCCACTCTTTCTCCTCTCTCTGGCAAAAAGAGTTACCCTAAAAGATTGAGCATTCCCACTGCTCCGTGAATACGGAGATTCCTAACGCAAAGAGAGTGCCCTGCAATTGCATTATTGACATGCAATCTGTAGAAAACACGTATCGAGATGGTTCCCACTAATGTTATTTAGCTGCAATACTTCCGTAATAAAAATAATCAATGGAGGAGAGAAAAGACCTGTCTGGGGGTTTGATTTTCTCATTTTAATGACATACTTATTTACTCTCGCCAATCCTCCAATCGGATTTTCATTACACTGCTCTGCGCTATAAGTGGACCTGTATTGATAGGAGATGCTGACTTTAGCTGACTTCCCATGGGCGCAAATTAAAAATTATTCATATTCAGTGACAGATACGTGTGCTAAACGACTGCTGGACATTGGGGAGATAGATACCAAAGGTTTTCACACATGCAAGCACGAATTTGCATACCAACCTACGTACCTGCCACATCTCCTCTGGATTTGGGTTTTGGTCTGGTGTTTTGCTCCTAGATTGATATCTAAGCTTGGCCAGGTTATCCTGCTATGGTAATGGAGTAGACCCTACAGCCAGCCGCCTCAACACTGATGGATCCTGATGGATTCCAGAGGGAACTGGGGGATTTCCCTCTGGATCGGCAACACGATTCGCCCGAGGCGCTGGTTGACCTGTGGAACAGGATGACAACAGCGGCCTTGGATGAAATCGCACCACTACGGCCTCTCAGAGCTCATGGAGCTAGGTCATCTCCGTGGTTCACAGATGAACTGCGGGAGCTCAAACGGGCAAAGAGACGCCTAGAGCGCCGCTGGGTGAAGACCCAGAGAGACTCCGATTGGACACTAGCTAGAGCCGCTATTAGGGCCTATCTAGTGGCGATGGAGGTGGTGAGGCGGCAATACTTCACCACCCTTATTGCCTCCGCTGATAATCGCCCGGCCACCCTGTTCCGGGTTAACAGGTCTCTCCTTGGTAGGGGGACCCCGGTGCCTGGTTGGCAGGGGTCGGCTGAGGACTTTGCTGACCATCTAGTGGAGAAAATCGATCGGATTCGCTCTGGGTTTAATCCTGGCGTGGATGGGGAGAGTCCGGAGGGAGCTGGAGTACAGTCTTGCCATACCATCTGGGACCGGTTTGAGCCAGTTGCCCCTGATGAAGTGGACAGGCTCCTTGCAGCTGTGCGCGCCACTACCTGCCCATTGGACCCCTGTCCCACCTGGTTGGTGAAAGCCTCCAAGGCGGTGACAGGTGACTGGGTTGGGGCTGTGATCAATGCATCATTGCGGGAGGGGGTGTTTCCTGCACCTTTAAAACATGCTTTGGTGCGCCCCCTCCTGAAGAAACCTTCCCTCAACCCAGCTGTCCTAACCAACTATAGGCCTGTCTCTAACCTCCCCTTTTTAGGGAAGGTGTTGGAGAAGGCAGTGGTGTGTCGGCTGCAGGGGGTGCTGGATGAAGCGGATTATCTGGACCCCTTTCAGTCAGGATTCAGGCCGGGATATGGTACCGAGACAGCATTGGTCGCACTGATGGATGATCTCTGGCGGGAGCGGGACGGTGGTCACCCATCCGTCCTTGCTCTTCTTGACCTCTCAGCGGCTTTCGATACCGTTGACCACGGTATCCTTCTGGGACGGCTCCGAGGATTGGGAATCCAGGGCACTGTGTGGTCCTGGTTTTCCTCATTTCTGAGGGGTCGTACCCAGTCGGTGTGGTTGGAGAGTGAGAGGTCCAGTCCTAGGCCCCTCAAATGAGGGGTGCCTCAGGGCTCGGTGCTCTCTCCTCTCCTATTTAACATCTACATGAAGCCGCTGGGTGAGATCATTCGTTCCCATGGGGTGCGGTACCATCAGTACGCGGATGACACTCAGTTGTACATCTCGGCCCATGGGGACCCCAGTGATGCCGTCAAAGTCCTTTCCAGATGCCTGGAAGCTGTGGGGGTCTGGATGGGGGCTAACGGGCTACAACTGAATCCCAGCAAGACTGAGTGGCTATGGATAGGGGGTCCTGCGTTAACCCGGGAGCTACCATTGTTGGTTCTGGATGGGGCTATTTTGCCCCAGACAGACCCGGTGCGCAACTTGGGGGTCCTCCTGGATTCACGGCTACTGCTAGAGGAACAGGTGGCGGCTGTGACCAGGAGGGCTTTCGCCCAACTTCGGGTGATCCGCCAGTTGCGCCCTCTCCTGGACCGGGACTCCTTGCTCATGGTCACCCATGCTCTGGTTACCTCCAGACTAGACTATTGCAATGTGCTCTACATGGGGCTGCCCTTGACGACCATTCGGAGGCTACAGCTGGTCCAAAATGCGGCAGCCCGGGTGGTGATGGGGTGTGGGCGTTATGCCCGTGCTTTGCCACTGCTCCGGGAGCTGCACTGGTTGCCAGTTTGTCTCCGGGTGCAATTCAAGGTGCTGGTTTTGACCTTTAAAGCCCTATATGGTAGTGGGCCGGGTTACCTAAGAGACCGCATCGCCCTGAGGACGTCTGTCCGTCCAACCAGAGCGGGCCGGAGGGGCTCTCTAATTGTTCCATCAGCCAGAGGGGCTCGCCTCTCTGGCACAAGGAGGAGAGCCTTCTCCGTGTCTGCACCGGCCCTCTGGAACCTCCTGCCAACAGAGCTACGTCTCCGGACGGAATTGCTGCCTTTCAGAAAAGATCTTAAAACCTGGCTGGCGGGTCAAGTGTGGGGTGCAGGTGGAAGGGTAACCTCCATTGGGTGGTTGGTGTAGAAGAACTCTTCCCCATGGTGCCTTTGGATCCTGCAGCCCTTGTTTTTAGGGGGTGGGTAGTTTTAACTGTTTTAACTTGTGTTTTTAATTTTTATTGTGAACCGCCCTGAGTTGGCTTTGGCCGAGTGAGCGGTATATAAATGTGATAATTAAATTAAATTAAATTAAATTAAATCACCAGGCAGCAGTTAACTAACCTGACCACTCTGAGGAATAATGGCCTTGGGTGGCAAAGTCCACAGGAATGGGTGATGGTCCCCCAAATGGATTAAATCCCACCGGAATCCATCTTAATGGAGGGCAGAAGCTCCATCCATCCAGGCAGGATGACTTTGTGTGCCCAAAGGGCTCAGGACCAGAAAGTGACTTGTGGAGCATGATCAGGGGTACTATGGGCGTCATGCTACAGTGTGGAAGGCCAATGGAAAGCCACTGCATTATTCTATGGTTCCCAGGACAATCTTCATGGCTGATCACCATGAGGAGAGCAAATATTCGGAATCGGATGCGGCACGTGAAGAAGACTGATGTCACAACCCTGTGGGTTCACACAACAGAAAAGGTAATCAAAATGCTGCCAACCAGAAATGGTTGGACTGCACTTCCCATCACCTTTTGCCACCACAGCCAGGGCAGAGGACCGCTGGGGTTTTTAGTCCAATGACACCTGAAAAGCCACACTTTGCCCATCCCTACTCTAGTCTGTTGTTTCATCCACTGAGCAACAGTGGCTCTCCATGATCTTGGGTTGCCGTCTTTCCCAGCCTGTCACAGAGGTGTCAGCCCCACCTCTTTCATCCCCTACAACTGCGATGGTGAACCTTGGCACTCCAGATCTTCTTGGACTTCAATTCCCAGAAGCCCAAGTCCCCGTGAATCCACACATAAGAACATAAGAACAGCCTTGGTGGAACAGGCCACAGGAGCCCATGATCCAGTCCAGCATTCTGTCTCACACCGTGGCTCACCATTTGCTTCAGGGTATGATTCCCAAGCAGATGCCTTCACCTGCTTAGGATTCCCTGGAAATGGCATTGAGAGATATCCTGCCTATCTCTCCAACCAGACAGAGGTTGTCCTTAGGTATCCATAATTATAGCCATCCGGGAACGTTTTTCTTCCGCTTCCGGGAGCAACGAGGGTGGCGCAGGCCGGATGAATCACAGCAAACCCATTCGTGTAGATTCACGGGGGCTTGGGCTTCTGGGAATTGAAGTGCAAGAACATCTGGAGTGCCAAGGTTCGCCATCACAGCCCTACAATGTAGCTGATTCATTGCTGATGTTATTCATATTTTCCCTACCCCCATTCTTATTCTTCTTCCAGATGTGAAACTATCAAAATGAAGGCACCTTTTGGTGAGTTTATTCTACAGTTCCTTCCACCTTACCTAGTGTGAGAAAGATTAACCGACAACATAAGGTTGCCGTTACCATGGTAAGCCCTATGGTGGTTCCAAAATACCATAACTTTTGAGGCTCTTTCTGTGTACAGTACCAATGCAAGCATTGTCTTAGTAAAAACACTGACAAAACCCACGCCTTCTTCATCCATGGTTTATTTTGTTCCAGGAGAGCAGAACTTACCAGTGCGGATCCTCTTATGAGTCCAGTCATTTCAAGATTTAATATGTAGCTTCCTAGTCAGTAGCTTTCAAATTAGATTTAAACTGGCACAGAAACAAAGAATCTCTAGAAAGGAATGGATTTTCTACATCAGCTATACGTTAAAAAAAAGAGTCCTTTGGCACTTTAAGAACTAAGACATTTTACTTGACTTGAGGCACCACATTCCTGATGCAGCAAATGAAGTGATCTGCAGCCCACAAAACGTCTCTTATCAATAAATGGAAGGTCTCTTTGTGTTTGTCTTTTAATAGAGCTTATTATTATTATTATTCTCAAATGTTAAAAGTAGGAACACCATTTCCCCATGCTTTTTAGTAAAGGTAAAGGTTTCCCTTGCTCGAAAGCCAGTCGTATCCGACTCTAGGGTGCAGTGCTCATCTCTGTTTCAAAGCCGAAGAGCCAACGTTGTCTGCTTCTGCAGACGTTTCCATGGTCATGTGGCAGGCATGACTAGACACCGGAGTGCATGGAACGCTGTTACCTTCCCACCAAAGTGGTCCCTATTTATCTACTTGCAATTTCTTACTTTTGAACTGCTAGGTTGGCAGGAGCTGGGACAAAGACGGGAGCTCAATCCGTCCTGCAGCTTTTTAACAGGATAGGTTTTATCATGCCTGGCTCGGAGACTCTGGTTGTCACAGTACTGTTATCAAAAAAGGTAGAGTTGAAAACATGAAGATTTTGCATGGACAGATACTACTTATTTTCATTCTTAAATAACCGGATGCATTATATTCCAAAGAGCTGCATTGACTATGGATTTTGGGTGTAATCCAATCAAGTAGGAGATTCTGAGCACAGAAGAATAGATGCCTTTGAAATGTGGTGTTGGAGGAGTCTTGAGAGTACCACCCATGGCTAGATGGTATTGTTGACGCAATGGGCACAGAACTGGGTGGGTTGAGGAGGATGGTGGAGCATAGGGGTGCCTGGCGTGCAATGGTCCATGGGGTCACAAAGGGTTGGACTCGACAATAAAGAAAATTCTGGGTATTGTTTGCTTAGATGATGAACATTGAATTAAATGAATACCCAGTGTGTTGGGAGGGGGATGCTAATTACCTATGAACTGCACAGTGGATACTCTAAGCCAGTAAATCTCATAAAAATAAAACCCTTCACATAAGCAATGGGTCTGTTACTGTTATTGTCGCATGCTCTAAAGCCAGTGATGGTGAAACTTGGTACTCCAGCTGTTCCTGAACTTCAATTCCCAGAAGCCCTGATCAGCAGTACTGACTCAGGCATCTGGCAATTTAAGTCCAACAACACCTGGAGTGCCAAGGCTCGCCATCACACCTCTAAGCACTATGGCAGGGGTTCCCACATAAGCTAACCTCCACCTTTGCTCCAGCCGTCACCGCCACTGGAATCTGCTGCGGACTCATTTATGGCTGCCGGAAATGGTGGGGTGATAACTAGCCAGGCCCCTTAACTGTTTTGAGAGAGCATGACCTGGCCCCTGACTTGAAAAGGTTGAGAACCTCTGCACTATGAGGTAGTGTGTAGATGTAATTTCTATTACTACTATTAATTTTTCATGAAAAGCGATGATCAAAACTTTGCAAAAAAAATGTTGGCAGGTATTGGGACAGCATATGACCACTGTTTCCCAACCGTTGTTGATAATACAGTAGTAAAATAAACCCTTGGACATGAATATTCTCATGAATACTTCCCAGGCCTGTGGGAAAGAGGCAAAGGGGAATGTTTAATGGTAGCCAGAACTGTGTGCAGAGTTCTTCAGTTCCTATGCTATGCAAACTGGACACACACATTGGTGGTATCGGGGTGGCAGATGTGAGGGTGTGTGTGGGATCGATCCCCTCTCCCTGGTCCCCTGGGTTTGGGGGGACAAAGGGGGGTCTGTCCCCCAACCCTTCCAGAGCCAGGGGACCCGGCAGAGAGGGGATCCCCCCCCCTCCAACACAAGAAGCCGTCGTAAACGGTAGTCTGTCTGCTAATGTTTTGGTCCACCTAATATGGCGGCAGGCCACGCCCACTGGCTTCAAAAGACGTACAGCACGAAGCCTGTAGTGCCATCTCCTGTTGCTTATACCTCCATGGGTATAATGCTTGTTTCACTCTACTATAGAGTGCTGGCCGCTCTAGCGACCAGAGATGGCGCATGCGCAAGACGCTCCACGGGCACTTCCGGTGTATCACCAGCCATTGCTTTCCCCCCAGCAGTTTTGACCGCTCTAGCCTCCTCGCTTCTCGCTCTCCTATAGATCTCTACCGGCTTTCTCTCTTAGTCCCGCCCCCTGGTCACTTCCGGCCAAGTCTTTCCTGATTCTGATTGGCTCCCCCTCCTCTGCCAAGCTTCTGGGGCGTGAGTTTGTTGACAAGATGGCG
The DNA here is from genome assembly GCA_035047345.1 of Bradypodion ventrale. Classification (NCBI taxonomy): domain Eukaryota; kingdom Metazoa; phylum Chordata; class Lepidosauria; order Squamata; family Chamaeleonidae; genus Bradypodion; species Bradypodion ventrale. Next base: position 3,220,059 of record JAWDJE010000002.1, read on the forward strand.
GCCGTGGCGGCGGCGGAGGTTCAGCAGCTTCAAGGCCGGCTCGACGCCTTGGAGGAGAGCCTCTTTGGGGCGCCCGGAGGCGCTGGGGGACCCCGCAAGGTAGCCACCCTCCGGGGACCCCCTTTTTCTTCTAACCCTCCGCGGACCTCGCCTCCTTCGACGAAGCCTTTTGGGTGTGGTGGACTCCATTCCCCATCATCCCCCACCTAGCTGGCTGTGGATGGTGGGAGTTTGAACCCCACAACCTCCCGGGTAGGGGCGCAGGCAAGCAACTAAGGAGGTGCCCGAGAAGCTTGGCCCGGGTGGTGGGGGAGGATGATGAAATGATGCTTTTTAGGCGGCCACGGCTCAGTCAGGGCGTTTCCATGTCGGGTGGTGGGGTGTGGTGTGGTGTGGATGAACAATCCTCTTTTTCATATTCCCAGAGACTATAATTACAGGTTGTAATTATAACCCGAAGTCAATAATGAAATTAATTTTAAAAAATTAAAGAAAAGCTCCCTTGATTTGTTCCATACTTCCCCTTTTTTTATTCTTTAAAGACTCTATTTGACCCTTGATTTTTTTTTTGTCTAACCTTCCTTGCTAGGTTTTTCATGTCTTTATTATCAAATTCAAAATCATTCCTTTTTACATACATACCTGTCATGTTTTGGATTTGGAAATAAGGGAAATTTCCCGGCAAATAAGGGATACTTGACAGCTATGCTTATCCTGTGCTGCCCTCTAATGGCGGCAATAGGGCATTGCAGTCTAATTAATAAGGGATGACGGCAAGAAAGAGGGTAAAATAAGGGGTTTTCCCGGCCAATAAGGGATACTTGACAGCTATGCTTATCCTGTGCTGCCCTCCAATGGTGGCAATAGGGCATTGCAGTCTAATTAATAAGGGATGACGGCAAGAAAGAGGGTAAAATAAGGGGTTTTCCTGGCAAATAAGGGATACTTGACAGCTATGCTCATCCTGTGCTGCCCTCCAATGGTGGCAATAGGGCATTGCAGTCTAATTAATAAGGGATGACGGCAAGAAAGAGGGTAAAATAAGGGGTTTTCCCGGCCAATAAGGGATACTTGACAGCTATGCTTATCCTTTGCTGCCCTCCAATGGTGGCAATAGGGCATTGCAGTCTAATTAATAAGGGGTGACGGCAAGAAAGAGGGTAAAATAAGGGGTTTTCCTGGCCAATACGGGATACTTGACAGCTATGCTTATCCAGTGCTGCCCTCCAATGGCGGCAATAGGGCATTGCAGTCTAATTAATAAGGGATGACGGCAAGAAAGAGGGTAAAATAAGGGGTTTTGCTGGCCAATACGGGATACTTGACAGCTATGCTTATCCAGTGCTGCCCTCCAATGGCGGCAATAGGGCATTGCAGTCTAATTAATAAGGGATGACGGCGGGAAAAGGGGTAAAATAAGGGGTTTTCCTGGCCAATAAGGGAGACACCAAGGCCTTTGACTGTGTGGACCACAACAAAATGTGGCAAGTAATCAAAGAGATGGGAATACCAGAACACCTCATATGTCTCATGCGAAATCTGTACATGAACCAAGAAGCAACAGTTAGGACAGAGTACGGAACGACGGAGTGGTTTGGAATAGGGAAAGGAGTAAGACAAGGCTGCATTTTATCACCCTGCTTATTCAATCTATACACAGAGCACATAATGCGCAATGCAGGGATGGAGGAATCACAATATGGGATGAAAATTGCTGGGAGAAACATCAACAATCTGAGATATGCAGACGATACCACCCTAATGGCAGAAAGTGAGGAAGACCTAAAGAACCTCTTGATCGGTTTGAAGGAAGAGAGTGCAAAAGCTGGCTTGAGACTCAATATCAGGAAAACCAAGATAATGGCAACAGGCCATATCAGTCCCTGAAAAATAGATGGGGAAGAAGTAGAAGCAGTGACAGATTTTACTTTCCTGGGATCTAAGATCACTGCAGATGGCGACTGTAGCCATGAAATAAAAAGGCGACTGATTCTTGGGAGATTAGCTATGAGAAACCTGGGGAACATAGTGAAAAGCAGAGACATCACACTGCAAACAAAAATTAGAATAGTCAAAGCAATGGTATTCCCAGTGGTAATGTATGGATGCGAGAGCTGGATCATTTGGAAAGCTGAGCGCAGAAGAATAGATGCCTTTGAGATGTGGTGTTGGAGGAGAGTTTCGAGAGTCCCTTGGACAGCAAAGAGAACAAATAGGTCGATCTTAGAAGAAGTCAACCCTGACTGCTCCTTGGAAGGTCAAATAGTTAAGATGAAGATGAAGTATTTTGGACATCAAATGAGAAGGGAGGACTCACTTGAGAAGGCCTTGTTGCTGGGAAAGGTGGAGGGCAAAAGAAGAAGGGGACGGCTAAAGATGAGATGGCTAGATGGTATTGTAGACACAGTGGGCTCGGGGCTGTGCGGACTAAGGAGGATGGTGGAGGATAGGGGTGCCTGGAGAGCGATGGTCCATGGGGTCGCAAAGGGTCAGAATCGACTGTGCGACTGAACAAAACAAAGGGATACTTGACATCTATGTTCACATATGCCATATCCTTCCTTACCTTTTTGATCTCTGCTGCTATTGTTTCTTTTTTTAAGACCTTGTAATTTATTCCATATTAAAGAAAAGCTCCCTCGGTTTGTTCCATAAGGCCGGATAGGAGTGAGAGAAAGTGGCTAATTCGTTTTCTGTACCTCCTAGGAGCGCTGGAGATGTTATTTGGTTTCTGAGCTTACAGACAAAACAAGCAAAACTGATATAATTATATTGCTTCATACATTGAACTGCTGGAGGAGACTTGGACCGCGAGGAGAGCAAACCAGTCCATCCTAAAGGAAATCAACCCTGACTCCTCCTCGGAAGGACAGATCCTGAGGCTGAAGCTCAAGTTCTTTGGCCACCACATGAGAAGAGAGGACTCACTGGAGAAGGCCTCGATGCTGGGAAAGATCAAAGGCAACAGGAGAAGGGGCGGCAGAAGAAGACGTGGATAGATAGCATTGTTGATGCAATGGGCTAAGTGGGCTGAGGAGAATGGCAGATGACAGAGAGGAGCCTAGCTTGCAGTGGTCCATGATGTCGGGAAAGGGTCGGACTTGACTGTGCGACTGAACACCAACAACACATTGCATCAATGCTTTTCCTCCTAGGCCCTTTTATAGCAATAGTTTCCTCTTTCTAACAACTAGAGTCAGCACCGCTGTTAGTGCAGCAGATTGTGCAGTAAGGTCCCGAGTCAATTTCCTGCTTGCTATTTTTGAGTAGCTTTATTGGTCAGAAGTTCAGTCATTGTCGTCCTGCTCTGTCCTGATGTTCCATCCCAAAACTAAACATCTGTGTCTGATCATAATAATCACCATTTCCTGGGGCAGTATTATACCTATTGTGCTCCATGTGAAGGTCCACCATACCCTGTTCTCTTGCCCAAAATCCTTCTGAAGGTAGCTCCCTTTTTGTTTCTGCACTACATTGTGTTCTTAATCCCGTGATGGCGAACCTTGGCACTCCAGATGTTCTTGGACTTCAATTCCCAGAAACCCAAGCACCCTGTGAATCCGCATGAATGGGTTCAGTGGTGGGCATAAAAAAATTCCTACCACACTGTGGACGTGGCCATGAGACTGGGTGGGTGTGGCCTGTGGGCCATGTGACTGCTCTTCACTATAGAGCTATGAAAATAGAAGCCTCCGGAGTGGCTGGGGATGTGCTTTGGGGTGAAACGGAGCCCACGAAAAGCCTTTGATGAAGCGGGAAATGGAGCCAGCCCCCTCCGAAGCCTCTTCTAGGAGGAGGTGGGCAGGGACAGCCATTTTTACTACCAGTACGCGCATACTGGTGCGAACCTGCTGATGCCCACCACTGAATGGGTTTACTGCCCTTCCCAGCACTGCCCAACTGGTTGTGGAAACGGTTACCAGCTGTGGTATGGGGAGCTTCTGTGACATCATCCAGCCCAAGAGGGTTTAGTGCCATGATGGTGAACCTTGGCACTCCAGATGTTCTTGGACTTCAATTCCCAGAAACCAAAACACCCTGTGAATCTGCATGACTGGGTCTACTGCCCTTCCCAACACTGCCAAACTGGGTGTGGAAATGGTTACCAGCTGTGGTATGGGGAGCTTCTGTGACATCATCCAGCCCAAGAGGGTTTAGTGCCATGATGGTGAACCTTGGCACTCCAGATGTTCTTGGACTTCAATTCCCAGAAGCCCAAGCACCCTGTGAATCCACACGAATGGGTTTACTGATATTCATTTGGCCCATGCTGCCCTCGTCACTCCCGGAAGCAGAAGTAAAACGTGCTCATACGGTTAAGGCTCTTCCAGGTTAACCCTTCCTCTGTACAGGCACGTTTTACTTCCGCTTCTGGGAGCAACGAGGGCAGTGCGGGCCGGATGAATCACAGTAAACCCATTCGTGTGGATTCACAGGGTGCTTGGGCTTCTGGGAATTGAAGTCCTAAAAACATCTGGAGTGCCAAGGTTCACCATCACAGGATTAATCCATACGTGATAATTACTGTAAGGGTCCATTCACCGTCTCGTGTGTGTACATACCTGCCTTGCCTATTAACAGGACCTTTCCCAGCTTTTAGCCTTCTCCATCATTCCCGATCTAGTTGGATGCGAATGATGGGAGTTGAAACCCCACAACCTCCCGCTGAGGGGTGCAGATTCCCCTTCTTTGCAGGAAACAGCACCACCAGGGAGGCGCCCGGGGTGGAAAGGGTGGTAAAACGATGCAGTTTGGGCAGCCTTGACTTTCTCCATCCCAGGGGAGGGGAGGAACGGTCCTCCTTTTCAGATTCCCAGAGACTTTGAAAACTGACATTAAAGCAAATCTGCTAGTGTTTATGGCAGGGTTGCCCAAACTTTTCAGGCCATGGGTCGGTCACATTTAGCAGGCTAATCACGTGGTTCCTCCCATCAGAGGCAGAAGTAAAACACCCTTTGCAAAACGCCGCCGTAAATGCACCCACAGCTGCCGTAAACGCCACAGGTGCATTTACGGCAGCGTTTTGCATTTGTGTGGGTACATTTTACCTCTGCTTCCGGAGGTGGCATGAGTCAAATGACTTGGCACCACAGGTCGGATCCGCCTCACGGGCTGTAGTTTGGGCACTCCTGTCTGGTTTATAGTGTCACAATAGTTGTCTCTCTTCCCTCCTTTAATTTTGTAAATGTACTAATATAACGACCCCGTTGGAAACTACTGTGGAAATGCATCTAATGATAATTTTGTGTCAGAGATTACTCTGGGTTGAAAGGATTTTTAGGGGACGCCCGAATGAGGCAATTTCATGTCCCCAAGTGCAGCTCTCGGGTATCAAAACCCGACCTTCCATTCTCCAGCTCAGTGCCTTAACCACTAAGCCACCAGAGGAGCTGCATGCATCTAACTGGAAAATAACTTTGCAGGTGGTTGAATAGAAAATATACCATATTCCACAAAAATAGGAAGAATAAGATTACACTAATTTGTTTGCATTTTAATACTCTATTTGCATGTTCTTCATATATGCAAAGATAATGTTTGAGCTAATCTGCATGTAGATGACTTTCGCTGTTCTTGACAAGCTCTTTTCCTCCCCAGATCGCAGATGGTTTAGTCAAGGTCCAGGTGGCTTTGGGAAACGTAGCAAGCAAAAGAGAAAGGGTTAAAATCCTTTACAAAAAAAGTAAGTACCTTTATGATAACAAATGGTGTGTTTGAAGGCTTAAGAACAGTTAATATAAGCATGATGTTAATATCAATTAGAGATTGCAGGTATCTGGTAAAATAATAATACATAAATTGTGATAAGATGGAGATGCTGGTTTGTAGAAAGTCAGACTTTGGAATTGGGATTCAACTTGTTGTAGAAAAGCTTTGGTTTGTAATGTGGGAGTGCTCTTTGGTTCTGCACGGTTGCTGGATTCCCAGGTAACATCAATGAGAAGGAGTGCTTTTTGTGCCGCTCCACCTAGCACACCAGGTTTCTGAGTCAATGTGAACTTAACAACAATTATCTATGCCTTAATTACAACATGGGTTGAGTATTGCAACACACACTGTATGGCAGGGGTTCTCAACCTTTACAAGCCGAGGGCCGGGTCACACTCTCTCAGACAGCTTCGGGGGCCGGGTGGCCATTTTGCCCTGCCTGCCACACATGGCACTTCCGCGTGTGGCAGAGGCGGGAGGGCACATTAAATGTTGTCGCGGGCCGCATCCAGCCTCCAGGCTGGAGGTTGAGAACCCCTGCTGTGGGGTTACCTTTGAAGAGGGTTTAGGCCAGGGTTTCTCAACCTTGGGTCCCCAGATGTGCTTGGACTTCAATTCCCAGAAGCCCTGATCAGCAGGTGTGCTGACTTGGGCTTCTGGTAATTGAAGTCCAAGAACACCTGGAGGCCCAAGGTTGGGAAACCCTGGACTTTAGGCTATTCATTTGGTGAAACATAAGACAGCAAGATTGCTAACAGACGATCATACGACACACACTCTCTCGCACACACACGCACACACAGAAAGACTTGCACTGGTTGTCGTTGCTTATGGTGTTGTTTTTAAGCTTTCAAGATGTAATTGTCTTGGGGCCTCTGATTGCTTTTAAGAAGTGAATAAAAATGCATCCCTTTACACATGTATTTGAGGCTTAACCTACTTGTAATGCTGTTTTTAAACCTGTCCCTTACAATGCTAATGTCTTTCAAAAGTATTTTGCTAATTTCTATGGTTTTGTAATAGGGCAAGCTTCAAATATTTTCTTAAGGTTAAGGCAAATCTTGTTTTTATCTGTTGTTGGTTTTTTTTTTAAAGAACCCTCTTTGAATGCTTTCTTTAGTGCAAATGTGCAGTAAATAAAAAGAAAGTTGGCTGGGAAAATATTTATTTAAATATTATGCTCTCTCACTGAGGTTACTGTGGATGGCATGAATTGCCTTTTTTCATGGGGTGAGATTAAGGAAGTGGTTTTCATAACTGCAACCACTGTGTGTGGTCTGTGGGCTCAAAATAAAGTAAGCAGAAGTGGTTATCTTTGAGTTCTCAGGGCGAAAATTCACGCTTATGTAAAAAGGGCGGGAGAGCTGGTAAATATATGTTTACTACATTTTTATGGCATCTGCATTTTAAGGTCACCCACATGAGTGGGGTCCCCCAAGGTTCAGTACTGGGACCCCTGCTTTTCAACCTCTTCATAAATGATCTAGAGGTAGGAGTAAAAAGCAAGGTAGCCAAATTTGCTGACGATACTAAATTATACAGGGTAGTGAAAACTGTGAGAGATTGTGAGGAGCTCCAGAGGGATCTCTTGACACTGGGGGAGTGGGCAAAGCAGTGGCAAATGAGCTTCAACATCATTAAGTGCAGAGTGATGCATGTTGGGGCAAAAAAACCCAATTACATTTATAAACTGATGGGGTCTGAACTCTCTGCGACAAACCAGGAAAGGGACCTTGGTGTCCTGGTGGACGAGAGCTCAATGAAGGTGTCAACCCAGTGTGCCTCAGCAGTGAAAAAAGCAAACTCAATGTTAGGGATCATTAGGAAGGGTATAGAAAATAAGTCAGCAAGTGTCATTTTGCCTCTTTATAAATCTATGGTGAGGCCCCACCTGGAATACTGTGTACAGTTCTGGTCGCCATACCTCCAGAAGGATATTATGGAGCTGGAAAAAGTGCAGAGGAGGGCAACCAGAAGGATGATGAGGGGACTGGAACACCTTCCTTACCATCTGATGCTGCAACGGTTGGGCCTCTTCACTCTTGAACGACGACGTCTAAGAGGTGACCTGATTGAAGTTTATGAAATCATGCACAAAGGTGTGGACAAAGTAGATATAAGGAAAAACTGTTTTCCCTATCGCATAACACTAGAACTAGGGGACACTCCATGAAACTTTTGGGTACTAGTTCTCAAACAAATAAGAGAAAGTACTTTTTCACCCAGAGGATTACTGGTCTATGGAACTCCCTGCCAGAAGAAGTGGTGACAGCTGTCAGTCTTGACAGCTTTAAGAAAGGATTAGACAAGTTCATGGAGGACAAGGCTATCAATGGCTATAATTATGGCTACCTAAGGACAACCTCCGGGTTGGAGAGATAGGCAGGATATCTCTCAATGCCATTTCCAGGGAATCCTAAGCAGGTGAAGGCATCTGCTTGGGAATACCCTGAAGGAAATGGTGAGCCACTGTGTGAGACAGAATGCTGGACTGGATCATGGGCTCCTGTGGCCTGTTCCAGCAAGGCTGTCCTTATGTTCTTATGAGTTCTTTCAGGATCTCCAAGCCACCAACTCAAGGTTGGTGATGGTGGCGAACAAACTAGCTCTTTAATAGTAACTTACCAAGAAATAAATGGCGCTAAGGGACAAAATAATACATATATATCATATATAGAGAGATGTTTTAGTTTTAAAAGTATAGTGATATTTAGGACTATATTGCTGTTGAAAAAATTAACGTAGTTGTCTCTTTGAAAACTAATGCAGTAGGAAAATGTGACTCTGCAAAATAAAAACATTATTGACGCCTGTGATTTTGTCTTCAAAATGCTTGCTTTTGCCTATGTATTTCAATCTAGTGTATTAATTCTTTAAGAATTAAACTCTTTTGGCATTAAGCCCTTTTATAATTACTGATAATTGATAGTCTACTTTTAATCTAGATTTGTTTAGATCAGTGGTTCCCAATGTGAGGCACGTGCCCCACAGGGGGTCTTCAATTCCCAGAAGCCTAAGTTAGTAAATTGGTTGATCAGTGCTTTGGGGAATTGACTTGGACTTCTGGGAATGAAAGTTTAAAAACCCAAAGTTGAGAAACACTGGTTTAGATGCTCTAATTTGATGTGGTTTTACTTTATACATGAAATTCCATTGTTACCCCTTATTAGAATAACATAAGAACATAAGAACATAAGAACAGCCTTGCTGGAACAGGCCACAGCCCATCCAGTCCAGCATTCTGTCTCACACAGTGGCTCACCATTTCCTTCAGGGTATTCCCAAGGAGATGCCTTCACCTGCTTAGGATTCCCTGGAAATGGCATTGAGAGATATCCTGCCTATCTCTCCAACCCGGAGGTTGTCCTTAGGTAGCCATAATCATAGCCATTGATACCCTTGTCCTCCATGAACTTGTCTAATCCTTTCTTAAAGCTGTGAAGACTGACAGCTGTCACCACTTCTTCTGGCAGGGAGTTCCATAGACCAGTAATCCTCTGGGTGAAAAAGTACTTTCTCTTATTTGTTTGAGAACTAGTACCCAAAAGTTTCATGGAGTGTCCCCTAGTTCTAGTGTTATGCGATAGGGAAAACAGTTTTTCCTTATCTACTTTGTCCACACCGTGCATGATTTTATAAACTTCAATCAGGTCACCTCTTAGACACCGTCGTTCAAGAGTGAAAAGGCCCAACCGTTGCAGCCACAGATGGTAAGGAAGGTGTTCCAGTCCCCTCATCATTCTGGTTGCCCTCCTCTGTACTTTCTCCAACTCCATAATATCCTTCTGGAGGTATGGCGACCAGAACTGTACACAATATTCCAGATGGGGCCTCACCATAGATTTATAAAGAGGCAAAATGACACTTGCTGACTTATTTTCTATACCCTTCCTAATGATCCCTAACATTGAGTTTGCTTTTTTCACTGCTGAGGCACACTGGGTTGACACCTTCATTGAGCTCTCGTCCACCAGGACACCAAGGTCCCTTTCCTGGTTTGTCGCAGAGAGTTCAGACCCCATCAGTTTATAAATGTAATTGGGGTTTTTTGCCCCAACATGCATCACTCTGCACTTACTGATGTTGAAGCTCATTTGCCACTGTTTTGCCAACTCCCCCAGTGTCAAGAGATCCCTCTGGAGCTCTTCACAATCTCTCACAGTTTTCACTACCCTGTATAATTTAGTGTCGTCAGCAAATTTGGCTACCTTGCTTTTTACTCCATTGAATAGGTAGAACCTGCTGACTAAAACCCTGTTGCTTTATTACATAGTCAAGTAGAAAATGGTGTAACATTCACTAACTTTCATCCAGGAATTAAAAGTGTCACTGTTGTGATTCTCATAAGTGCTGCTGCTTCTTCTGCCTTATCTGAATTCAAATATTGTCGATCCTCATGGTGATCAGCCATGGAGTCTATCCTGAGAATATGTACATACAGTGGCCTTCCATCTTCATTCTGCTTCACAGAGTGACACCCATAGTACCATTGATTCAGTTCCATGAGTCACTTTCTGGCCCTGAGCTCTTTTGGCACGCAAAGTCCTCCTCAGCCCCAGGCCGGGATGGATGAAGCTGCTGCCCTCCATCAAGAGGGATTCAAGTGGGATTTAATCCACTTGGGGACCATCTCCCTTCCCTATGGACTTCAGCACCTGAAGCCACTAGTCTCAGGGTTGCCAGGTTAGTTAACCACCTCCTGACACTCAGTGTTGAGTCACTGGTAGTAGCAGGATAACCTGGCCAGACTGGCAGACTGCTAAATGCTTAACATCTTGAAAATCCCAGCAAAGCCACTTTAATCTCTGGCTAAAAATGGGTGAGTGCTATTCCATTTGTTACACCTGTGTAACAAAGCAAAATGATTTAACCTTTTAATTCAATACTTGTTTCATTCAAAAAGTCTGTTCCAGTTGGAAGCAACTATTCGATCCATTCCCATGTATTTTATGCTTTTTAATTCATTCTTGATAATTTTAGGGAAGGTGAGATATAATAAGTCATTAAAGGAAGAAGTATTTTTGAGTCATTCCATGCAAGAGATTTTTAAGGAATGCCAGTCTCGTCACCCCCACGTTGCAGCAGGTTGAGAAGTGACTGTAAAAAGAGCAACTTGTCTAAGGCACTCCAACTTCGGCACTCCAACTGTTCTTGATCTTCAGTTTGCAGAAGCGCAAGTACGCATAGTAAACCCATATGTGTGGATTCACAGAGACTTGGGCTTCTCTCAGTTGAAGTCCAAGAACACCTGGATTGCCAAGGTTCCCCATCACTGGCCTAAGGCATCGAGTGAATATGTGAATAGCGATGAATAAACTGTGATCCTCAGAGCCCGATATTCTTCCTGCCAGTAATTTCACTGAAATGTGTTGCTAGTTGTAGGCTCTTTAAAATGGCTGTTTTCAGATATCCAACTGAACTACGTATATATTTTTCTCTCATTACCCAAAGTAACATGCTAATTATGTTGTCTTGTTATTTTCAATTCTAACCCAAGTTGAAGATATTATAAAGTATTTGGATCCTCAATACATTGATCGATTGGCTATTCCTGATGCCATGAAGCTGCAGTTCATCCTAGCAGGTAATTCTTGAAATGAACAAAATGCAAGATCAGAAGGGGGAGTTTTTAAAAATAAAAAATGCAGGTTTCTAAAGAACATTGCACTTTTGAAAACAATATTTTGGGTATAAAGATCGTAGTTCTAGTTCACTTAACTTTTTTTTAAAGATTAGTCTGTATCCCCATTGAATTTAGTGAATAGACATGCCTGGGATTCTACTGTTAAATGTTCTTATTGAATTTCTGATTATGTTGGACTATTCATCTGCTTCATATGAGCATAACCTATGTCTGTGATGGCAATCCTTGGCATTCCAGATGTTCCTGGACTTTAATTCCCAGAAGCCCAAACACCCCGTGAATCCACACAAATGGGTTTGCTGCGATTCATCTGTCCCGCGCTGCCCTCGTCACTCCCGGAAGCGGAAGTAAAATGCACCCGTACAGTTAAGTCTTCTGGGTTAACCCTTCCTCCGTACGGGCGCGTTTTACTTCCGCTTCCAGGAGCAATGGGGGTGGCGCAGCGTGGGCTGGATGAATTGCAGTAAACCCATTTGTGTGGATTCACAGGGTGCTTGGGCTTCTGGGAATTGAAGTCAAGAACATCTGGAGTGCCAAGGTTCGCCATCACGGACCTATGTAATTCAGGGTTACTGAATACAAGCCTTAAGTATTGCAGTCTCCACTGATGCATATCATTGTGTTGCTCTTTACCAGAAGAGCAGTCGATCAGGGCTCAAGCAGCACTTCTGGAGCAGGTGAATGGTCTGCAGCCGTACCTGGACAGCGCCCATATCAAAGGTGAGCATTTCCCTATTTTCCCCCTACGTATCCCATTGTAAGGATCCAAGCCCTAAGACTCACATCTGTTTCTCTCTTCTCATATGTTGCACTCAGCTCAAGAGAGCGACCTCAGACTGTACTGCAGTTTTGTGCAAAGACATAGGCCGGTAGTGCAGTTGAGTCATGGTACTGGCCAGAATGCTATTGCGCAGATTATGCTGTGCAGTTCTAGCAATGTCATAATCCATAGCCATGCTATGGTTGTTTCAGGGGAATTAAACAGTTTTCACCCACACCCACTAAAATCAAAGCAATCACACTTCTATACGGCCCCATCACACTTAGTGCACTCTGGTCAGTTCACAGGCTTATCAGCATTTTGCCCCAAACATGCTAGTTATTCATTTTACCAACCTCGGAAAGATGGAAGGCTGAGTCAACCCTGATCCCTGGTCAGGATCGAACTCACTACCTTTTGGTTGCAAGACAGCAGTTTAACCACTGCGCCACCAGGGCTCACTCAGCTCCAGGAAGTCCTCAAGAGTCACAGAATGGAGCAGGGAGGTATTGAAAGACAGGAAATTGCATCTTTTGGTCTTGGGACTGACGTTAATGGTTTTCTAGCTTTAAATCTCCTCCATCCTGTTTCGCATCTCCCAGAGGTTTCCTAAGGTAAAGGAGATTCCTAAGAGCCTCCAGAATGTGGCCAGGGTTGGAGGGGAAGGTTTAATTCCCCTGAAATGGCTGCAGTCGGGCCATGGCATGGCATCGCTTGTTCCATCCAGATTCTACCTGCTCTTTCAAGATTGACGCTGGAATCTCATTGTGGGATCTTACAGAGCATCACCCAACTTTCAAGATGCTCCATGGCGAGTCTGTTTGATGTGGTCAGAAAACAGCATCCTTGAGAATACATGCAAGCCCACTTCTGGCCATGCATGCTAATGTTTCCATGGTAGCAGCACTGACTCATTCCATATGTGTGCATAGATTGACTTGGAGAGATTGAAATATTCTGTGCAAGCTCAGAGACTGTGAGGCCTTTAGTTCCTACAACTCATGCTGGAATGAGATTCTCCTTTACTCCCTCTGTTACCCCATCAGGTGTTGAGGGAGACACAAGGTTTCAGCAGCCTCCGCCAGCAGCGATATTTGGTTTTCTCGTAATGTTTCTTTGATGTTATCACTCCACCTTCCTCTGGGACTGCCTCGTGGTCTTTGTCCTTTGCCTCTTTCCACATAGGCCTTGTTCTTCTTCTGCTGCTGCTGTATCCAAATCCATATATTGGCGATCATCATGGTGATCAGCCATGAAAACTGTCCTGAGAATATAATGCAGTGGCCTTCCACTCGCCTTCTGCATTGCAGCATGACACCCTTAGTACCACTGATCCTGTCACGAGTCACTTTCTGGTCCTGAGCCCTTTTGGCATGCAAAGTCCTCCTCCTCAGCCCCAGGCCAGGGTGGATGAAGCTGCTGCCCTCCATCAAGAGGGATTCAAGTGGGATTTATTCCACTTGGGGACCATCACTCTTTCTTCCCTGTGGACTTTGCTACCCAAGGCTGTGAGTCCTCAGGCTTGTCAGGTTAGTTAATCACCACCTGACACTTGGTGTTGAGCTGCTGGCTACAACTACAATATAAAATAAATGTAATTTTAAAAAAAATGCCTTGTAAGGTATGGAATCCCAAGACATTGTCTCCAAATGGGCAAACCACTTTATTTGTTGTCTCTTTGCGTAATGCAGAATTGGTTCTGTTCCAATTCTTTCCCTTATAATCTCATTCCTGATTTTATCCCTTCTAGTCACTCCAGCAGCCTTCCTCAGACATCTCATTTCCGTGGTGACCAGCTTTTGATTATGTTTTGTTGTAAGTGTCCATGTAAACTGGACTAATTCAGGATCTGTAGTGGTTGGATCTATAGTCCACAGTTGCCAAGGCAAGGATTGTGGCCGTTCGTAAACTCACACTTTCATTGCTCTTATGACTGCCCTTCTAATTGCAAAAAAAGGCTTTAAAATTGGTGGTACCAAATGTTATTCCTGAGACTGAAGAGGATATAACTCATTCTGTGGTCTGTTGCAGCTGCTCCTGATCATGCTACCAAATTGCAGAGGCTTTCCCAGATCCACATTCAACAGCAGGTAAGGGTTACAGAAAGCAGCACAGCTTTAGAGCAGAGATGCCCAAACTACTACAGCACATGGGACAGATCCAGCCCCTGATGTTAATTCATCTGGCCTGCGAAGCCCTTGTCACTCCCAGAAGCAGAAGTAAAATGCGCCCGTACGGGAGTAACGCTTCAGGAGCGACGAGGGCTTCGTGGGCTAGATGAATTGGTGTCGGGGCCCGAATCCGGCCCGTGGGCCATAGTGACTGGCCCCCTGAACCATGTGACTGGCCCGTGGCCTGAAAAGTTTGGGCAACCCTTCTTTAGAGTTTCCACCCTGATGTTCTCTTTATACTTAAGGAAAAATGGCGGTGAAACTGTCACAAGGCATCCAGGCCCACACTAGCAAGGGGAAGGGGGCATGTCAGCCTGATGCTGCTGGTCAGGACTTGTTCTTGTCCTCTGTACTATGAAATCCAAATCTGATCCTGGGGCTTCCAAGGAATAAACTGTTGAATTTAAAATTTGAAAAGATAAAGCGAAGCCAGCGGTCGCTTCCTGTGCCTCTGTGACTTCACCTCCTTATCAAGACCTACTCTGGTACCTCCCGATTGTATTCACAAACTTCGTGGAGGCTCTTTCTGTGCATCCCTATGGAGAGATATAGAATCTGGCTTATTTCCTGGTCTGCCAATTACTGACAGACACATGCGCCAATGAGGACAAACATTTGGGCGAGGAAAAAGCCAAGAAATTGGATTGATTTTGGCAGTCCAGGGCTTGATCAGGACATGAAAGAAGAAGTAGAAGACCTTTTCGTTTTTCATTTCTATGTTTTTGGACAGAAGGCTTCCATGTACTCTGGACAGATGCTGGGCAAGGCTAGCTATCCCTCTGTTGTATTGATGTTCTCTTTCTTGTACATCTTCCCGGGTGGGGTGGGGGGTTTCAAGCAAGCTATTGCAGCATTTGCAAGTATTTTTTGTTCAGCACTAAAAAGACAATCTTCAGAATGTCCGGAAGAGACGTTTAACAGAACTCTTATGACCTTGCAGGACCAGTGCGAAGCAGTGGCAGAGAATGTCCGGCTGCTCCTAGAAGACTACAACAAAATGGTATCCTTTTCACCGCAGCCCATTTGGCTTGGAGGACCTCAATGGGGCAGCTTTTCCGCACTGCCCCGTCAGCTCAGAGTTCTGTTTGCTGGGAGACTTCAGGGTCTTGTGCTGACTGCTCAACATTTCAAATCCCCAACATTTTGAGCAGCCTCTCCCTTGTTTATAATCAACTAAAGCAAAGCAATTACACTTATCTACCGCCCCATAGCGATTAGTGGGCTCTCTGGGTGGTTCACAAGTCAGCCTTTTGCCCCCAAATATATGCTGGGAACTTATTTGACTGACCCCGGAAGGATGGAAGAGGCTGAGTCAACCTTTACCCCCGGTCAGGATTGAACTCACAATGTTTTGGGTTGCAGGATAGCAGTTTAACCCTTGCGCCTCCAGGGCTCTATAATGACAGGTTGCTTACCTGTAACTGTTCTTCTCCTTCGTGGTCCGTTGTGAATCCACACAAATGGGTTTACTGCACGCAGTAAACCCATGCGTGTACATTCACAGAGGCCGCAAAGAAGAACCTGATAGAGTGATCTTAGAAAGATCAAAGGCTGAATCAACCAGGGTCGAACTCACAACCTTTGGGTTGCAGCGCAGCAGTTTTAACACCTGCGCCACCTGGGCCCCTGGTGTGCTAAGCTCCCCCTCATTTCTCTTTTCCTTAAACGATTCTGCCAGACTCTCCTCCTTTCTAAGCAGTTTGTCCAATGGGATGAAATGCTGACCCAGCTGGAAGCAGCGAAGCAAGTGAAGCCGGCGCCCGAGTGAGAACGGGACCCGAGATGGACACCCATTGGAAGTGTGGTGTGGGGTTCTTGTGCTTCTTGGTCTAACATTTCCCTCCTGCTTCTGTCCTGAAGGAGCCAAACCCCTGGCTCTGCCCCCTTTGGCCCTGAGGAGCTGCCACGACTTGAACTGCAACCTCTTCTCTCCCTTGGCTAAATAGTTCCTATTTAACTTATTTGTGTTTACTTTGTTTGCTGGCAGTGCACGGGCTGCCACATGAGTTATTGTGGACCACAATAAAATCTTCACGACTCCCAGTGAAAAAGGCTTTTCCTTACAAAAGTTGTGCCAGGTCTGTCGGGTTTCTGTGTGTGAGAGAATTGCAGGACATTGTTCTGAAGGTTTGGACTTGAGACGCAGTGTTTCCTGACCTTTGGTTCTTGGACTTCGATGCTCAGAAGCCTAAGTCAATTCCCCAAAGCACTGATCAGCCAATGGACTGACTGAGGCTTCTAGGAATTAAAGTCCCCCTGTGGGGCCTGGGCCCCACGTTGGGAAATAATTGTTTTAGAGCCGTGATGGCGAACCTTGGCTCCAGATTTTATTGGACTTCAATTCCCAGAAGCCCAAGCACACTGTGTATCCACAGGAGTGGGTTTACTGCGATTCATCCGGCCCGCACTGCCCTTGTCTCTCCTGGAAGCAGAAGTAAAATGTGCCCGGATGGAGGAAGAGTTAACCCAGAAGAGCCTTAACCGTATGGGCGCGTTTTACTTCCGCTTCCGGGAGTGACGAGGGCAGCGTGGGCCGGATGAATCGCAGTCAACCCATTCGTGTGGATTCAGAGTGTTTGGGATTCTGGAAATTGAAATCCAAGAACATCTGGAGTGCCAAGGTTCACCATCACGGCTTTAGAGCATGCGACAATAACAGTAACAGACCCATTGCTTATGTGAAGGGTTTTATTTTTATGAGATTTTAGAATCGATGTCACGTTTGAGCTCCAATTTACAACACCATTGTTATCTGCAGAAATAATATTCCCCCTCACTTCCAGTGACAGTTATATGTAAATTTTTTGGGAGGGAAGAATATTAAAGATGGTTCTGTGGCAGAATAGCAATGGTGATTACACTTATATACTGCCCCATTAAGCACTTCATGAACTCTCTGGGCAGTTTACAAGTTAATTAGCATTTTGCCCCAAACATGCTGGGGAACTCCTTTTGCCAACCTCAGAAGGATGGAAGGCTGAGTTAACCTTGAGCCCTGTCAGGACTGAACTCCCAAAGTTTTGGCTGCAGTACAGCTGTTTAACCACTAAGCCACCAGGGCTCTTTAACAGGCATTGAAACTGAGTGCCGGCTGTTCCTTGGAAGAGTAACAGGTTTCATTTAGGCTGTGCTAAATTCATTTATGCGTACTGGAGTGACTTGAGTGGCTAAGATGCTGAACTTAAAGCCTGTAAGGTCAGCAGTTTGAGACCTGAGTGATGCACGCTGGAGTGAACTCCCATCCCTGTCCCCGCTCCTGCCAAACTAGCAGTTCGAAAGCAAGAAATTGCAAGTAGAAGGTAGAAAGGTAAACAGCATTCTGTGCATGCCAACATCTAGTCATACCTGCCACATGACCACTGAAACCCTAGAGTCAGATACGACTGGCTTTTGAGTAAAGGAGACCTAAATTCATTTTCAGAACAACATCCTGAACTGGGCTTTTGTGATGGTGTGGAAGAGGACACAGGTTCAGAACCGTGATGATGGTTTTAGTGATCCAGTTTAGAAGAGATGGACCACTGGGCTCTCTGTGGTTTGAAGCTCTCAACAAATTAATTATGCGTACCACCATCGTACACTGCATGTCAAACTGACAGAAGCAGTGTTGATGTCACATTTGTTTTCCTGCACCTCCTGGAAACTGTTCGGTTGCATGGATGTTCTGTAAACTTCAAACAAGAAACCTCCATCTCTGTCAGTGGAATCCATCCAAGAGGCCCCAGGCAAATCCTGAGAGCACCCGAATATTGAAAACCTTCAGCCTTTGAGAAGCAGAAGGGGAAACTGTGGGGGAAGCACCACATGATGGCACTGAAAGGAAAGGGGGGCATCGAACCACCCAAGAGACACTGATTTTGGACTCCATTCCTTCCCATAGCTGTCATCTGAGCTATCATTGTCATTTGAAGCCCTTCCTGGTCCCCAGGATCTGCCCTTCCCAACACTGCCCAACTGGGTGTGGAAACGGTTACCAGCTGTAGTATCAGGAGCTTCTGTGACATCATCCAGCCCAAGAGGGTTTAGTGCCGTGATGGTGAACCTTGGCACTCCAGATGTTCTTGGACTTCAATTCCCAGAAGCCCAAGCACCCTGTGAATCCGCACAAATGGGTTTACTGCGGTTCATCCTGGCCATGCTCTCATCGCTCCCGTAAGCGGAAGTAAAACCCGTACGGAGGAAGGGTTAACCCGGAAGAGCCCGTATGGGCGCACTTTACTTTTGCTTCTGGGAGCGACGACGGCAGCCGGAAGAATCGCAGTAAACCCATTCGTGCGGATTCACAGGGTGCTTGGGCTTCTGGGAATTGAAGTCCAAGAACATCTGGAGTGCCAAGGTTTGCCATCATGGGTTTAGTGGGTGGGGATACGACCCCAGTTCTGAAAAATATTTCCCATTCTTGTGATGCAAAACCCCTGGGTCCCACTCATGACAAGCGCACTCTGGAGAGAAAGGCAACCATTCAAGAATTTCAGATGTACAAACATGTTCGGAATGTCTTTGGCCGGGATCCCATTTGCCTGGTGCAATAAAGGTCAAAGTCTCCCTTGCTTGAAAGGCAGTCCTGTCCGACTCTAGGGTTCAGTGCTCATCTCAGTTTGCAGCCAAAGAGCCAGCAGTGTCCGGATTTGCAGACATCTCCGTGGGAATGTGGCCAGGGCCCCCAAATCAATTGACAACCAAGGCATTTTTAAAGAGCTTCTTCCAAAGCCGCCTTTAAAAGTCAATTCCATAAACCGTTTCTCCTAGAGACCAAAGCTTAGAGTTCCCATTGCCAACTGGGAGCCCAACAAAGGCAAAAAAACCCTGACTTCCCTTGGGAAAGAGTCCCATAAGCTATGCTCTCAAACATACCGCATGAGGATTTTTATCTTGTCTCTCCAACGTGCAACTGAGACAAAATCACCCATTGAAATGTAACTGTGATTAAGACACTGAACTTAAGGACTGGAAGGTTGGCAGGTCAGCAGTTCGAGACCCAAGCACTGCTGTCTCTGCCCCAGCTCTTGCCAACCTAGCAGTTCAAAAGCAAGAAATTGCAAGTAGATAAATAGGGACCACTTCGGTGGGAAAGGTAAACAGCATTCTATGTTGACTCCTGCCTGCCACATGTCCATGGAAACGTTTGCAGATGCACACAGCACTGGCCTTTTGGCTATAAACAGATGTGCACTGAACCCTAGAGTCGGATACACAAGGGTGACCTTGACCTTACCGTTTGGTGCACAACGGCAGTGATGTTCCTGAACCTGCTGCCCTTGCTATTCAGGCTACTTCAGAAGCTGACATGCACACAGACCTTGGCATTTAAAGCAAACAGAGGGTTTCCTGTGTGTGCAGCTGTGACCCTTTCCTCTTTCAGGGATGGAGGCTGGGAATGGGATGTGGCGTGTGGAGATTTATGATCTGGAGGGAAGGAGGCCTCCCGCTCTGTCTTGCGTCACACAGGCACCGGAGCTGAAGTGGGAGGAAGGATGCGGCCCGGGGGAAAAGGAACCTTTGCTTTCATAACTCTGGCTGCCTGGAGGAGCTTTTGCACTGCTGGCAATGTGGGTTCTGCAAGGGCGCTGTGGGAAACCACCCGTCGGCTGATGCTCTTTCCCTGAGCACACTGTGTAGAAAACCAAGTGACCTTCGGTCGCCTTGCCACAGAGGCAAACATCTGATCGGGTAAGCATTTATCCACAGGAGGGAGGCAGATGTTCTCCAAGCTGGGGCCAAGTTGTTGTGGTTGAATTTTGAATAGTAGCTGTATTAGTCTGTGTTTCAAGCATATCAGAGAATAAAACAGGCATAAAGCAGGGGTGTCCAAGGTTTTTGGGCCGCGGGCTGGTATTGTGGTTCGCTGGGCCGGTCATGTGGTTCCTCCCACCGGAAGCAGACGTAAAATGTGCATTGCAATCTGTTTTGCAACAGGATGAGATAGATTGTTAAGGCTACCATTGTCTCTGCTTAAACCAGGGGTGCCCAAACTACAGCCGGATCCAGCCCCCATTGCCAATTAATACACAAAGTTTTGGGTAGCTTAATTTTTCGATTCTCTGCAAAGATTAGGAGATATTCCCAATAAACTTAAACATGCTAAAATCATAGCATTGTTAAAAAGCAGATAAATCCGCAGGTCAACCTCAAAGTTATCGCCCAGTTCAATTAACAAGTTGTTGGAACATGTACTATCTTTACCTATAAAAAGAGGGTTGGGCCATGTGTGTCTGGCATTAGCGGCCATACCTGGCCCAACCATCCTGTACTGAGCATCGCCACAAGGGTGCGGATGCCAAGAGTGGGGCAACCGCCCCACGAAGATGCAATTCCCAGCATCCTCCATGCCACATGTGTGTGTGTATGTGTGGCCTCGCCGAGGCTTCGGGGGGGAGAAAGGGGAGCCCCTCCTCTCCCCGCGCAGCTTCGGCGTGTGTGTGTGTGGCCTCACCGAGTCTTTGGGGGGGGGGAGAAAGGGGAGCCCCTCCTCTCCCCACGCAGCTTCAGTGTTTTGTGTGTGTGTGTGTGTGGGGCCTTGCCGAGGCTTCAGGGGGGGGAGAGAGAGAAAGGGGAGCCCCTCCTCTCCCCGCATAGCTTCGGTGTTTGTGTGTGTGGCCTCACCAAGGCTTTGGAGGGGGGGAGAAAGGGGAGCCCCTCCTCTCCCCACGCAGCTTCAGTAGTTGTGTGTATGTGTGTGTGTGGCCTCGCCGAGGCTTTGAGGGGGAGGAAGGGGAGCCCCTCCTCTCCCCGCGCAGCTTCGGTGTGTGTGTGTGGTTGTGGTGTGTGTGTGTGGTTGTGGTGTGTGCACAGCTTTGGTGTGTGTGTGTGTGTGTGTGTGTGTGTGTGTGTATGTGTGTGTGTGTACCCCCCAAAACCACCCCAACTGCCCGGCAAGGCCGGGCAAAAAATGCTACTACACTGTATAATAGAATTAGTGCTATAATACCAGTACTAAGATTCCGATTGAGAAGGCTGGGAGACTTTGTGTGGAAGGAGTGGTGTTTTCTGGTTACTCTCAGAAGTACTCATTGATTGAATTTTTATACCACCCACACTTTTAAAGGATGTTTTTAGAGGCGTTTAGGCAACAGCTTTTCTGGCTTTATATCACTCTCCTCCTAACCTTTCTTGGCAACAGAAATGTCATTGAGGTTTGCTTTGTGTGTGTGCAAATATTCACTAGGTGGAATATCAGACTGGTAAACAAGCAGAAATCCATCTAAATCAATTCCTTTACTTCAGGTAGTGAGATATATACAAAAAGTTCCTTTACTTCAGGGGTGCAATTAAAGTGAAGAAAACCAAAGCTATCCGGTGTACAGCGTTTCTTATGCTTCAACAGGGTTTTCTATAACAATACAAAGTATCAATTAATAAATTATACAACACTTAACAGGTAATATACACAAGTAATATATACAATACATTTACATATTTATCACAGTCCAGGAAACCAAACGCTTACCTTTTCCCATTCAGTTCTTAAATGTTAATTCAATACTAATTCATTAATAATTCTGTGTCATAGCCTCTTAGTTTCTTCATGTGTGCCTCGACGTTATGTGTTAACCTAAGCTAGTGATTTATATACCATATGGTGTACCAATTCTCATCAGTGATGCACATTCTAAAAGCTACAGTCTTCATTTTACAAAAAACAGCGAAGGTCTTGATCAGCATTGAGACCATGTGGTATTAAAGAGTTAAACAAATGAATATAGTAAGCTTCTCTGCGCAATAGAGAATTATTCATATCAGTCATTTCATATTTCTTAGGTAGTAACTTCTCAAGAGCCAGAAACTTAATATCATCTTCAGTATGGTTATTGTCCAGATAATGGGATACAAGAGGAGCAGAAAATGTATGGCTGCGGATACGGGACCAATGTTCCAACACCCGAACTTTAAGGGGGTGCCCAGTTAAACCGATGTAAAATTTGCCACAGGGGCAGATTATTGCGTAAATTACATTCCGATTCCGATCCACGGAGAATAAGGTTTTCTCCTTCTCATATTATAACATGCAAGACTTCTGAACACAATGAGGTGCCACAGAGCAGCATCTTTCATTGTTTTTTGTTGTGGGGGGGAATATTGTTTAAAATATGCTGAGGAAAAGATCATGAATAAAGACTGAACAATTATGCATCAAGCACTATAATTAGTCTTTGGCTATATCAGACTTATAACAGTCTGCTGCTTTTTAAAATTCTTTAAACAGAACTTTATATGGGGATGCGGTGGCTCGGTGGTTAAGAAGCTTGCCTTGTTAGCTGGAAGACCGGCAAGTTGGCAGTTTGAGACCCGGGTACTGCATGACGGATTGAGCACCCGTCTCCGTCCCAGCTCTTGGCAACATGAAAGGAGCCTCATTCGGGCGTCCCCTGAGCGGAGTTTCTCTGGCAAAAATCGCTTCAACCTAGAATAGTTTCTGACACGAAACTATTATTATAACAGAGCTTTATGCAGTATTGGCCCCCCGAGCAGGCTTGAGATATGTAATCATTGGTTTCAACTTCTGGTTTTTCATAGCTCCTATTTATATATTATCTGCCATTTTATCGGGGAGATGTACCTGATGTATTGCCTTTTTTTGTTGCGCTCCATTTTATTTATGGGATTTTAAAACCATTTATTGTATAAGCCACTTTGAGTACTGCCACATAGGTAGAATGCAAGTTTATGAAGCAGACAAACAATGAAGATATCATTTTGGATTTGGGTACAAGACGTAAGGATATAAGCAGAGCTGAACAAAGGACTATACATACAACGCTCTGTTCCTGGTGAGTTGCTTTAACTTGGGAATGCCAAAATTAAGCTACTTTGTTGTTGGCCAAAATTAAATCTTCATCAGTACATGTCTGTGGCGGGAATTGACAGACCAGTAAATGAGCCAAAGGATTTTGTATCTCTCCACATTTATACCATGCGTTGTTGTCCGCCAGCAGCCCCCAGTTGGGCCTATTGGTCTTGCATTTAGGCACTCCGACCCTCAGCCTATTCAGGGTTCTCCAAGTGACGAAGGCCATACCTGTCAACCGCGGCTCCGGACAATCCGGGACCTGCGCACAACGGTTCTGTGCAAGTTGGCTTCTATGCATGCGTAGAAGGCTTTTACGCTTGCGTAGAACCCTTTTACGTAGAAGGTGACTTGCGCAGAAAGGATGTGCAGTACCTCTTTCCCCTCCGCTGCCAATTCCAGGGTTTTGGCAGCTGCAGGCGGGAAATGGCGCAAATCGGCGCCGAAAATCGGGAACTCCCGGCCAATCCGGGAAGGTTGACAGATATGACGAAGGCAGTGATGCACTGCAGCAGGTTCTGCAGAACCAGTGGTAGCGGAAATTCCCCCAAGCCATGCCCACTTGGTTGGCCACGCCTAACTCCATAGCCCACAATGCATGATGTTTGGCCATGCTCACAGATTTGGCCCCACCCACAGATTTAGCCAGCCCACAAAGTAGGTAGTAAAATTTTTTGCAGTGCATCACTGGACTTAGGGGAGGTTGAGTTTCTCATCCAAATCCTCCTTTAATGTTTCTTGTCCAGTGAGCTCCTTCCTCCATCTTCTAATTTGGTTTTGCTCTTATGTACTCTCAAGAATGTTTGTTCTTGCCATAAGGCTCACCCTGGATCAGAGCTGGCAAGCTTGAGGCTCATCTCCATTCAGAGGATGTTGAGGGTCATTCTCTTGTTTTGTTCTGTTGGCATCTGCTGTTATTTCTCTTCTTATCTCAGGTGGGCAATACCAACTAGAGAAGGAGTTCTCAACCTTTTTAAGCCAGGGAGTGGGTCATGCTCCCTCAGACAGCTTTGGGGGCCGGATGGCCATTTTGCCCTTCCTCCAACACATGACATTTCCTGGTGTGGTGGGGGCACACATGAAATGGTGCCATGGGCCACATCCAGCCCACAGGCCACAGGTTGAGAATCCCTGCACTAGAGGGTATATTGTCTCAACTGGTGTAGATTCGATTGCCACCTTCACAATAGATATGGGCAACAATCATGGTACAGAAGCTGATCTCTAAGCTCAAGGTTCAACTATTGGTGTGGTTCCTGTGTCCAAAACACACCAGGGCAGCACCTGGACAAGAACATTCTCCAGCCAGGTTCTCTTACCTTTATCTTGATTTATCGCTTATCCCTCTGGAGCAAAGGACTCAGGCCCCGTATTGCCACACGTAGACATAACAAAATACAAAGGTCTTTCACTAGACAACAGGTGGGAGGAAGGAGCATGGAGCCGAGAGATGACAGGGGAGGCAGAAGCTTACATCCAAAGGCAAGCAAGTGGGAAACTCAGGAGAGAGGCTGAACGAGTCGGTAAGAGAGTCACACTCGGCGCGGACAAGACAGGATGTGGTGCAGCAAAAGAAGTAGAAGAAAAGAGGGCTTGTTTGCAGTAGAGATGAGTCTGCATTTGGGCACATGGGTCGACATTCAGGGCAACGACTATAAGACTTGAAAGCCGTGGATCTAATTGTCCCCTGGTGTGGGGAATTCAGCCTTCTACCATTGCACATGTGATGGGACCTTTGAGCTCCCACATAAGTAACAGAGGGGTCTGGGACTTCTGTCTCTTCTGCCACAGAACCCTTTGCTCTCATTTGGGCATGTCGCGCTCTGAAAAAGCAGCTTAAGGAATGCTTGCTTAGGAAGACCTTTGTAAAGTTTTGAGACTGCATTTCTAAAAGAGGGACTGCAATGGGTTAGTGGTTAAGACGCTGAACTTGACGACAGGAAGGTCGGCAGGTTAGCAGTTTGAGACCCGAGTGCTGCACAACAGAATGAGCTCCCGTTCATTCCCAGCTCCTGCCAACCTAGCAGTTTGAAAGCAAGAAATTGCAAGTAGATAAATAGGTATCACTTTGGTGGGCAGGTAAACAGCATTTCGTGCACTCCAGTGTCTAGTCATGCCTTTCACATGTCCACAGAAATGTCTGCAGATACAGACATCTCTTTGGATGTAAACAGAGATGAGCACCTTACCCTAGAGTTGGATACGACTGGCTTTCGAGCAAGGGCAACCATTCTAAAATCCAATCAGTATGCCGCACAAGCCACTGAGTTCAGACCAACTTGCTCCTGAGTCAACATGCAGTTGGTTGCACATGGTAATTGTGTCCTGATGCATAGAGAGTATTATCTGTCGCTTCTTGTAAAAGCTCGTGATATGGACATATTGTACTTTGTTCTCCGTGCTTGCAGTGGATTCTCAGAAACCGGGTGGAACGGTTAAACAGCTGCCTCCGTATCAGCTTGTTTTCTTACTTGCTTATCAGCTTAAGTGTTTCAGTATACAGTTAGTAGTAAAAAACCGAAAGTTGTTGCAGTGCAGAGAGCTGAGGATGCAATCTGAAGCAGCACATGCAGTCCCTCTTCACCAGAAGGTTGCATCTAAAATAACTAGCATCACATCTGGTTTCAATTTTTGGACTACTTGCTTACCCAAACCCATCCCCAAATCATACACCATCTTTGTTTCATGAAACATTCTGGAGATACATGTTGTATCTTTTTAGTGATTCCATAAAAAGGCTTTATTATTCAACCTAGGATGTTGTTTCTATAGGTCCATGATGGTGGACCTTGGCACTCCAGCTGTTCTTGTACTTCAATTCCCAGAAGCCCAAGCCCCGGCGAATCCTCACGAATGGGATTGCTGCGATTCGTCCGGCTCACGCTGCGCCGCTCTCATCACTCCTGGAAGCGGAAGTAAAACGCGCCCGTACGGGCGCGTTTTACTTCCGCTTCCAGGAGCGATGAGAGCGGCGCAGCGTGAGCCGGACGAATCGCAGCAATCCCATTCGTGAGGATTCGCCGGGGCTTGGGCTTCTGAGAAATGAAGTCCAAGAACATGCGCAGTAAGCCCATTCGTTTGGATTCACAGAGACTTGGGCTTCTGGGAACTGAAGTCCAAGAACAGCTGGAGTGCCAAGGTTTGTCATCATTGCTATCGGTGGATCCTGTAGCTGGTTCTCTCCACTTCTGATTTGCTGGCTGAAGAAGTCTAGAAAACACAGTCCAAAAAGTAGCTCCCCAAAGGTCTTATGCTGCTTGCTTGCTTCTCTCCCCAGACTGTTTTTCTGACTGGACATGGCAGCTCCAGAAGATGCTTTGCTTTTTGCCTTGGACGACCTACAAGCAGAAGACTTCAAGAGGTTCAAAAACAAACTGTGCTTCCTCAACATGGAAGGCAGGGCCCCCATCCCGTGGGGCAAGCTACAGAGGGCTGACACAATAGACACTGCCCACCTCTTACTAGAGACTTATGGGGAGGAGGGGGCCTGGGAGGTGACGGTTCATGTCTTCAAGGCCACCAACCTGCGAAATTCTGCCACCAGACTCCAGAAGTGGAAAGGTACTGGTAAGTGATGGTCTAGAGAAGTGTTGGCGAACCTATGGCATGCATGCCAGAGGGGCCACTCAGAGCCCTCTCTGTGGGCATGAGCGCCGTTGCCTCAGGATAGAGTTCACCTCTGCCCAGTAGCCCAATGGGAGTGCTTCCTCCCACCCCCAGCACAGAGTTCGCCCCACCCCTCCGCCCAATAGCCCAATGGGAGCGCTTCCTCCCTCCCCCAGCACAGAGTTCGCCCCACCCCTCTGCCCAATAGGAGCGCTTCCTCCCTCCCCAGCACAGAGTTCGCCCCACCTCTCTGCCCAATAGCCCAATGGGAGCGCTTCCTCCCACCCCCAGCACAGTTTGCCCCACCCCTCTGCCCAGCAGCCCAATGGGAGTGCTTCCTCCCTCCCCCAGCACAGAGTTCACCCCCTTTTCCCAACAGCCCAATGGGAGTGCTTCCTCACTCCCCCAGCACAGAGTTCATCCCACCCCTCTGCCCAGCAGCCCAATGGGAGTGCTTCCTCCCTCCCCCAGCACAGAGTTTGCTCCACCCCTCTTCCCAACAGCCCAATGGGAGCGCTTCCTCCCTCCCCCAGCACAGAGTTTGCTCCACCCCTCTTCCCAGCAGCCCAATGGGAGCGCTTCCTCCCTCCCCCAGCACAGTGTTCACCCCACCCCTCTTCTCAACAGCCCAATGGGAGCGCTTCCTCCTTCCCCTGTCTGGGGTAAGGTGGGAAGCTGACATGCAGCGTGAGGGTATGGTGTGGATGGCAGCCTGTTGAGTATGTGGTGAAGGGTTTTTTCTACCAACAACATCTCTATACCTTTCTAAGGCACAGGCAGAAAATCAACAGAGAATCCTCTCCATCCCTTCTCAATAAATTCTGAGTGTACCAGCTGGAAAGGGTAAAATCATTAGAAAAAGAATTGTATCATAGCAAAATCTTTTCTTTTTCAAACAAGGGCCACGGTGGCTTAGTGATTAAGACGCTGAGTTTGACAACCAGAAGGTCGACAGTTCAGCAGTTCGAGACCTGAGTGCTGCAAGATGGCGTGAACTCCTGTCATCTGTCCCGTCTCCTGCCGACCTAGCAGTTCGAAAGCAAGAAATTGCAAGTAGATAAATAGGTATCAATTCGGTGGGAAGGTAAACATCATTCTGCGCACTCTGGTGTCTAGTCACGCCAGCCACATGTCCATGGAAATGTCTGCAGACAGCGCTGGCTCTTTGGCTATAAACAGATGAGCACTGAACCCTAGATGGTGAACCTTGGCACTCCAGATGTTCTTGGACTTCAATTCTCAGAAGCCCAAGCCCCGGCGAATCCACACGAATGGGTTTGCTGTGATTCATTCAGCCCATGCCGCACCGCCCTCATTGCTTCTGGAAGCGGAAGTAGGAAAGTGAATTTTTACCTAAGGAGGGTAATAGCTGCATGGAGATGATCCTGGGCAGGCAAATGAGGTTAGTTAAAAATTAACTATGTCCAAGGGCATCATCTGCCAAATTTTTTTTTTAAAGAAAAGGTTTTGTGGGTCAAGGGAGAGATTATTTCTGTTGTAAATATCCCACATATTTAGTTTTTTGCTGGCTACTGAACAGGAAGCCTCTGTAATAAAAACTGGCTCTCTAAAGTCTATGAGAGACATTTAGTTTATCTCTGCTACCCAATATCATTTAACTAGACTTGGAGCTTAACTAAAACATTGCTGTTCTACCCCAATAGTCTGTCTTTCATAGGAATAGCAATTACACTTTAAATAAATAAATATAGGTTCACAAGGCAATTAGCATTTTTGCCCCCAACATGCAGGGAACTCATTTTACTAAACCTCGGAAGGATGAGTAAGGATCGAACTCACAACATCAGCAGTTTTGGCTGCAGTACAGCAGTTTAACCACTGCACCATCAAAGCTCTTTCATTATGTCAGAACAACCACAACACCATAAATAAAATTCAGTGTATAAAATTAGGCCATAGCCTGTGTATAAACACATATAAAATGCAAACTGGGCAATAAAATAAATTTGTAAAGCTTATGTGTATCAGGTAGCTTTGGCAGCACACTGAGTGAACTCAAGAGCATAATTTGGGCAGTTAACATCAAACCTCCCACAGCATAGGTGGATGATGATTCTGTTATGGAAAATGGGCAAATCGCAGTTTGTACGGCTGTGGGTTACCAAAAGGAATACAGTACATACACCAGAAGTAGGAGAAAGAGAGAGAGAGAAAGGCTTTATTAAAAGATCTTTTGCAAAAGGGCTCTCTTCTCCACTGTCCTTCAAGAGGTGAGTAAGAGAAAATAAAAGCACTTCAGGAATACAGGCAGTTTTATAGACTCAAACAAAAGGCAGATTTAGAAACCCTATGACTTAAGCCAGTTTGATGACGGGACCATCTAAGGCCATTTTCTTGATGGCTGGGCCATTAAGGACCAACTCCTGTCTTCTTGAAACAGGGGTTAATGGGAATTAACATATAGAAATGCCTTGAACAGTGGTTCCCAACTTTGGGCCCACGCCCCACAGGCATACCTGTCAAGTTATGACGATGAAAATAAGGGAAGGTTTCTGGGCACCGGCGCAGGCATGCACAGTAATCCATTCGTGCATGTGCAGTAACCCATTCGCACATGCACAGTAACCCCTTCACGCATGCACACATGCGCAGAAACCTTTTGTGCATACGCAGAAACCCCTTTGTGCATGCGCAGTAACCCCTTTCCTGGCTGTTCCAATGACAGGATGGTGGCGGGAAAGAGGGAGAAAGAACGGTGAATTATGGAAAATCCTGGCCAAAACGGAATACTTGACAGGTATGTCCACAGGGCACTTTCAATTCCCTGGCTGAGCAGTGCTTTGGGGAACTGACTTAGGCTTCTGGGAATTGAAGTCCAAAAACCAAAGGTTGTGAAACACTGGACAAGAGGCAAGGTGGAGGTAGGTGGAGGGTGAGAGTCACTCTTAATACATACAGAGAGACAAGGCAAGGTTGTCTTAAGGTCTTTTTACCTTAAGTTCAAAATAGCTTTTCTTCACTTTCCATTCTGTGTGGTCCTACTAGATGGAAGGAAGAAATACCAAAGGCACCTCCAGAATGCCTGCTGGCTTGTTCCTGAATTGGGCCCTGATCCTGGCCCAACATCAGGTCTCCTCCAAAGATACACAGATCTGGTCCTCGCCAGGAATCCGCCTCTTCCAGAACGAGCGCATGAACTCATGGTGTCGGGAAAGAAGCACAGGAAGATGGAGGCTCATCTGGGTGGAGATGGGTCAGGATTTGCCATGGAGAGCTTATTTGATTCGGGTGCTAAAGGGAAAAGCTCCAGAACGGCTGTGCTCTTTGGCCCCGCTGGGGTGGGGAAAACTACCGCCATGCGGAAGCTAATGTTGGACTGGGCATCTGGCCACATCTGGCAGGCAAAGTTCGAATACGCCTTTTACGTCTCTTGCAGAGCACTGAACGGTAACGACGTCAAGACCTTGAGTGTGGTTGATCTGCTGCTCAGCTGCTGTCCAGCAGGAACTTTAATTATGGAGGACCTCTTGATGCACCAAGGCAACATCCTCATCATCATTGACGGCTTTGATGAACTGAAGCTCAGGGATCTTCCGAGAGACATGCAGAGCCCTAACGAACCACACAAAAAGCAGCCTGCCGCCAACCTGGTGGTTGATCTGCTTAGGAAAAAACTCCTCGCTCCGTGCCATCTTATTGTCACAACAAGACCTATGGCCTTGACTTCCCTCCTGCACTATCTCAGGTTGCCCCATCTGGTAGAGGTGCTGGGATTTCGGCCAGCTCAAAGGGAGGAGTATTTCCTCCGTTTCTTTGAGAACAAAGAGGAAGGTACTCAAGTGTTTGAACTGGTAAGGAGCAACGAAACTCTTTTTGATATGTGCTTCCTACCCGCTGTGTGCTGGATTACCTGCTCCATCTTCAGCAAAGGACTCCAGAAGGAACCCCTTCAAGGAGTCCCCAAGACTGCAACGCTCACAGACACCCACATGGGACTCCTTTTGGGTTTCTTGGGGTGTCCTTCCAGACTGAGCGATCTGAAAGGACTGTGCCGCTTAGCCAAAGACGGGATGTTAGGCAGGACAATGGTCTATTATGGAGAAGAGCTACAGGAACATGGCTTGGGACCCTCTTCAGCAAGTAGGAGAGTTTTCGACCAAGATGCCTACACACCAGGCATGTATAGCTTCATCCACCTGGGCTTCCAGGAATTCTTGGCTGCCTTGTTCTACCTTCTGGACTCGGATTGGGAGCCGGGAACACTTGCCAGAGACTTGAAAGAGGCATTTGGAGATAAGAAGGGATACAGCTGCTACAGTGGGATGCTGATGCGTTTCCTTTTTGGGCTCTCCAATACAAAGAGGCAGAGCATCCTGCAAAAAACCTGGAACTGTGAGACCACGTCCAGGCCAAGACTCCGGCAGGAACTGGTGAACTGGATGGAGGAAGAAGCCCAGGCTCATTCCTTCAAGCGACAGGATCGACTGCTGGAACTGTGCCACTGTGCCTATGAAATGAATGACTCTCAGTTTTCCAAGAGCCTCATGGGACATGTTCGTGACTTAGACCTCAGAGGCCACCTCTCGACCAAGCTCGATCTTGCAGCTCTTGCAGCCCTTTGCCTGTCAGCTTCGGTCTCTCTCCACTCACTTCGACTCTCTGGCTATGAGCTGGGCCTTCCGGACTTCAGGCAGCTCTCACCAGGACTGCTGAAGTCTTCAGTGATCCAGTAAGTACCTCATAGAGCAGGGGTGGCCCAAATATGGCTTGTGGGCTGGATCCGGCCCCTTACACCAATTCATCCGGCCCACGCCACCCTCGTCGCTCCTGGAAGCGGAAGCAAAATGCACCCGTATGGGCACATTTTGCTTCCGCTTCCGGGAGCGATGAAGGAGGCGTGAGGCGAATGAATTGGTGTATGGGCCAGATCCGGCCCAGGGGCCGTAGTCTGGCCACCTTTGGTTTAAGCAGAGAAAATGGCAGCTTAAATAGCAGACTGCAAGGTGCGTTTTATTTCTGCTTCCGGTGGGAGGAACCACGTGACCGGCCCACTAACCATATGACTGGCCCACGGCCCAAAAGGTTTGAGCACTCCTGTCATAGAGCTCCAGAAGGCATCTCTATGGTATCCCTGGGTCCCCACTTGATCGTGTGGCTGTCCTTTGGCCAGAATGAGTGCTTGGGTTGTCTTCTTTCCTCACTGGTGAATCCTCCGTCATTCTTGCCCAGCTGTGATGCCTGAAGACATCTTTCCAGAGCAGTTCTTAGCATCCTTCTTCTTCCTTAACTGCTAATGAGCTTTAGCCTTCTTGATACTATTCCTCTCTACCTGGACTGCTTATCTCTACTTGTCCATGTTGACCATGCGCTTCTACTTTTGGTAAGCATTGCTTCCTCTGTTTTACTAAGCTTTCTGCACCATCTCACTGGCTTTTTAAGGCTATACATACCTACACCCTCCCCTGCTTGCATTGTAACTCTTTATATTAGAATAATTACTCATATTTTACTACAGGTGCAAACTGAGAAGAAGGTCTGTGGAACGTGGAAGTGTTATTTTGGGGAGAACTATGGCTCAGAAAACCCCCGGCCAGCTAGGCTGGTCTTGCAGTTGTAAGTCAAAAAAGTTACTATTTCTAGCTCTGGCTTCCAGGATGGGAATACGCAGAGCAGTTCTCAGTATACTTCACTTCTGGCTAAAGCTGTGTTTTCTTCACCTTACTAAGGGCTGTGGTGGCTCAGTGGTTAAGAAGCTGGCCTTGTTAGCTGGAAGGCCAACAGGTTGGCAGTTCAAGACCTAGGTATTGCATGACAGATTGAGCTCCCGTCTCTGTCCCAGCTCCCGCCAACCTAGCAGATCGAAATCAAGAAATTGCAAGCAGATAAATAGGGATCCCTTTGGTAGGAAACAGATCTTGGGGACATGAAAGGAGCCTCATTCGTGCATCCCCTGAGCAGAGTTTCTCCAGCAAAAATCCTTTCAACCCAGAATAATTTCTGACACGAAATTATTATTATTATTCACCTTCCTTTGCCCCCCCCCCCCCTTCCCAGGTTGAACCATTGTGGGCTGACAGCTGCCATATGCAAAGATTTGGCTGTCATTGTGGTGGACAATCAGAATCTGACCCATCTGGATCTGAGTGAAAATGCGCTAGACGATTCAGGCATAATCCACTTGTGTGATGGACTCATGGATCTACACTGCAAGCTACTGTGTCTCCGGTAAGTAGCTCACACTTGCCCGGCGTGAAAATGAGTTTGGCGTTTCGAATCCCGAACAGGATCAGCTTCTGAATTTAGATGTCTGGAATTGTCCATGACCTGCTTTGTCCCACCTAACCTCCGTTTACTCCACAACTTCCTCCTACTGCTTCTTTCCCTGTAGGTATACTCCTCTAAAAACACAACCCAAACATCTTACTACCGGTACCTACCTACCCAGGAGGAACCCAGAAGTAGGAATAGGGCTAGCAAGGTGTCAGTCTGTCGCATCTGCACCTTGGCAAGGAGGAACGATCTTCACAGAGAATAAATCATGGATTCCCAACCTGTGGATTGCAACCTCCCAAAAAAGTTTTCTGGGTTTGTGTGTGTTTTGCTGCAGTTGGCCACCCCTTCCTTAACACATGCGAATATGTTCAGGTGATCTCAGAGGCAGGAAAGAACTTTTCTAGTTGTATTTACAGACAAACAATGCAAAACAACTTCCTTTAGGTTAGGCAAGGCTTTCCTATCTCTCTGGTCAGCGCATGCTGAGGTTGCAGTAGAATAATCAACAGGAAATGCAATAAAGCTCAACCCAATGTAATTACTGAGATTAGGATCTGTTGCTGATTCCTCCCAATGAGAAGATGTTTGGTTCTTCTCAGTTCAGCTCCCGCTCCTGCATTTATGCAAGAAAGAGTTTGACTTCACTCTTTCTCATACCTGTCAACTGCGGCTCCGGAAACTATGGGACCTGTGCAGAACGGTTCTGCGCAGATCGCCTTCTACGCATGCGTAGAAGGCTTTTAAGCTTGCGTAGAACCCTTCTACACATGCGTAGAAGGCTTCTACGATCCCCTTCTGCGCAGATCTCCTACGCAAGCGTAGAAGGGTTCTACGCAAGCGTAAAAGCCTTCTACGCATGCGTAGAAGGCGATCTGCGCAGAAGGGATGCGCAGTACCTCTTTTCCCCCTGCTGCCAATTCCGGCTGCGCAAATCGGCACTGAAAATCGGGAAATCCCGGCCAATCCGGGAAGGTTGACAGGTATGCCTTTCTATTGTACCAAAATAACCACCTGAGAATGTGCTTCTGCAAAACAAGGCAGCCTTTCCCCCCTAAACTGTGCTCCATCTCCGGCAGGCTACGTCGCTGTAATCTTACAGCAGCATCATGCGAGGCCATTTTGTCGTTCCTGGCATCTAACCCATGTCTCACTGAGCTGGATCTAAGTGAGAACCACCTGGGTGATGAGGGAGTTGGAAGACTGTGTGGAGGTCTGAAGCATCCCCAGTCTAGGCTGCAAAAGCTCATGTAAGTAGATTCTATTGCAGTGATGGCAAACCTTTGAAAGACTGAGTGGCCAAATAGAGGAGTGGGGCGGACACGGACTCTGTGCTGGGGGAGGGAGGAAGCGCTCCCATTGGGCTGCTGGGCAGAGGGGCAGGGTGAATTCTGTGCTTGGGGGAGGGAGGAAGCGTGCTCCCTTTCCTGTCGAAGTGTACCTCTTTATCTGCTTGCAATTTCTTGCTTTCGAACTGCTAGGTTGGCTTAGTAGTTAAGATGCTGAACTTGACAACTGAAAAGTGGGCAGGTCAGTAGTTCAAGAC
Organism: Bradypodion ventrale; assembly: GCA_035047345.1. Taxonomy (NCBI): domain Eukaryota; kingdom Metazoa; phylum Chordata; class Lepidosauria; order Squamata; family Chamaeleonidae; genus Bradypodion; species Bradypodion ventrale. Next base: position 3,254,511 of record JAWDJE010000002.1, read on the forward strand.
CTGAGTGCTGCATGGCAGAGTGAGCGCCTGTCTCTGACCCACCTCCTGCCAACTCTTCTATAGCACCAAGTGGAAAATTCCAACGCAGACAACTGAGCACATGCAGGAATGGGTTATTGAGAACAACCAGGTTTGTGACCAAATAGGATCACTTCCACTTCTCTTTCTCCCTCTTCCCCTTGAGAGCTATGGCTGCAGTGGAATCACTTTCTGTAGGGATGGATATGGTTTCCGTTGCCCTTTGTGCATCCTTCGCCCTGGCGTTTGTCTTCCCGGTCTTCCTGCTGGCTTGGAGCTTTTTGTTATGGTTGCTAGTTCAGGGCTATGGTCTACCTTCACCTGATTAGAGGGAAGGCAGGAATTCTGTGTAGACAACAAACACCTTCCTGTAGCCAGAATCCTAACCACTGAGCTATCTAGCCAATAACCTGCCTAAAGAAGGCCAACCAGAGTTGACATCTGGGCAGATTCCAAGTTTCCAGCTCACCCTCGTATTGCATTGACCCCTCTCCCGTTGCATTGACCAAAGGGGACTTTTCCTAATCCTTTGGGGTCCCAAGTCTCTCCTCTCCCTTTCCAGGTTGCACCTTTGTGGCCTGACAGATGCTGCCTGCAAGGATCTGGCCTTTGTCCTGGAGACCAGCAGGACCCTGGTGGAGCTGGGGTTGGGGGACAACAGTCTGGGGGACGGAGGCGTCCGGCAGTTATGTGCCGCTCTGAAGAAGCCACACTGCACACTCCAGAGCCTCTCGTAAGTGTGTCCACACTCTTCCCTTCCAAGCTTTGAGCCTCACCTGTTTACCGTTGAGTTAAAGGTAGTCCGTTTGGCCTTTTCTATGTTCAGAGGACTGGGGTGGCTCCATGAACCTCAGTTGTAGACCCATAGAGGAGACCAGATCTGGGAATTGCAACTCTCTCTTCTTTTGGACTACATTTCCCAGAATGCCACAGCCAGCATGGGAGTTGTAGTCTTAAAAGAGAGCAATGTTCATCCCTGAGGGAGAGCGTTGCCTCTTATTCATTTCATGGTTGGAGGAGTTATGGTTGAAGAGCAGCGGAAGGGGCTCATCCATGACAGTCCAGCCAACGGAAGGCTTCAGGGTCCCTCCTGGCTCTCTTCCTGCAGGCAAAAAAGGGCTTGTTGCAAATGCAGGAACAAGACAATGCCTTTATTTGACCACTAAAAAAACAGTGTGTGAGTTTTTGTGGTTTAAGATGACTTCTTCAAGTGTGCACCAATTTCAAGTGGATAGTGCAGTAAAATTAGCAAAGAGTCCCAAAAGTTCATGGCAAGATGTCCATGTCAAGCCCTGATTCTTAGACTTGAGTTAGGAAAACTCAAGGTTGCATTGGAGGTATGGAGGTTTTCAAACAACACCTAAGGCAGCTGCCTGTTTGGATATTATTCACCACCTTCTCAATCCATCCATCCATCCATCCCAACCAACCAACCAACCAACCAACCAACCAACCAACCAACCAACCAACCAACCAACCAACCAACCAACCAACCAACCAACCAACCAACATACATACATACATACATACATACATACATACATACATGCATACATACATTTATGTATTTATTTTCAGGTTTCCTCCTTCTTTGGCATTCCTGAATTGATGTTCTTTCCTCTGTCTTCCTTTCTTACAGACTGTCGATGGGTTCTCTAAACCGAAATACAAAGAAAAAGCTGGAGGCGGTCCATACCGTCCATCCTCAGATAACTCTGACCTCCTATTACCCCCCAGACTTCCCAGTCTTCAAGACTGGAGAAGAGTAAGGACAGGTCCACAATTCTTCTTTACCACTCCATTGCCTGACACGTGAAGAGGCATGGTCTGCAGAAGTGAGACTGTGCCACCAGCCACGCACAGGGAGCGCCACGGAGCTTTCATGTTGTCCAACATCTACCCCATTACCTGTTTGCTTAGACCAGGGGTGGCCAAACTACGTCTGGCCCATGACGCCAAATCATCTGGCCTGCACTGCCCTAGCCACTACCAGAAGCAGAAGTAAAACGCACTCATGCAAGCGCAAATGCATTTATGACATCTGCGGATGCGTCTCACGGCGGGAGGAACCACGTGACCGGCCCACTCAACTATATGAACGGCCCACGGCATGAAAAGTTTGAGAACCCCTGGCTTAGACAAACACTAAAGGAGGGGAAATGTGCTTGTTTGGACCAGGTACAGTGGTACCTCGCTTAGAGAGCATAATGCGTTCACGGGATTGCTCTTTAAGCGAGTTTGCTCTTTAAATGAAGCCAATTGTGACTTCTGGCGATGGGGGGGGGATTGTGAACCCCGATTTAGTTGTTAAGCAAGTTTTTGGTTGGTTTTAGTTGTTCAGCAAGGCGACCATTCAGAGAAAATTCTGCTCTTTAAGCGAGTTACGTCTCTAAGCGAGGTGCTCTTTATGCAAGGTTTTTACTGTATGTGGGTTTTGCATTCTACAAGAAACCACAACTGCTGGATAATTCCTGCTGTTTGTGATGCATTTGGTCTTTCCAAGCAACCTCATTGTAGTGACACAAAAACAGAAGTGGTGCTGCTGCCGCCACCTCCTCCCTCCATCCATGTCCAGATCGAATTCTGGACTGCCAAAATGAAGCCACTTTCTTGGCTCTGTTGTTGTCCAAAATTAAATTTCCATCGGTGCATGACTACTCTGGCAGTCATTGGCAGGCCAGTAAGCGAGCTGGATTCTGTGCCTCTCCACATTGACACAGCGCATTGCTATCTGCCAGCCGCTGCCACTTGAGCATATTGGTCTCACGTTGATGGGCTCCAACCCTCAGCCGATTCAGGGTCCTCCAAGTGACGTAGGGAGGTTTGCGCAGGTAAAAATAGTGCACCAGCTATGCCCATTCCTGGAGAGGTCCAGCATTGCATAAATGCAGCATTGCATAAATATTATAAGTAAATAAATGGTGACACTTGCCCTGGTCACATGCTGGCTGAGCTTCTAAACCAGGGGTGCCGAAACCTTTTGGGCTGTGGTTCAGGGGGCTGGTCGCTATGGCCCGGGGGCCGGATGCGGGTCCTGACACCAATTCATCCGGCTCGTGAAGCCCTCGTCACTCCTGGAAGCAGAAGTAAAACGCGCCCGTACGGGCGCGTTTTACTTCTGCTTCCAGGAGTGACGAGGGCTTCACGAGCCGGATGAATTGGTGTCGCGGCCCGCATCCGGCCCCCGGGCCGTAGTTTGGGCACCCCTTTTCTAAAACATGCTCTATATGAGGCTGCCTTTAGAAAGGGGTTGCAACTTGTAAACATTAGTGGATGTAAACCATTGCAGCCAAATTAATGACTGGGGTTTGTTGCAGGGATCACAAAACATTCTTGATATAGCAAAATAAATAAATAAATTTATTCTCGGATACGAGTTGCAGCCACCGACAATTGGCTGCAAATCTATTACCGGGCACAATTAAAAGTGTCAGGTTTTTAAGCTATAAAGCCCTAAACTGCTTGAGTCCATGCTATCAAAAAGGCTGTATTTTTCTTGTCTGTTTTAATTCAAATTTTTTTAGTACTGTATTGTTCATATGCAGTATTTTTAATACATTTGGTTATCTTTTAATATTGTAATAATTGTTTTTTTGGCTTTTATGTTATTTATTTTTTTACTGATGTAAACTCCTTTGGTTGCAGTGGCTCAAGTGGCCTAAGATGCTGGCCGGGAGGCGGAAGGTCAGCAGTTCGATTCCAGAGTACTGCAGGACGGAATGAGCTCCCGTCTCTGTCCCAGCTCCTGCCAACGTAGCAGTTTGAAAAAGCAAATAATTGCAAGTAGATAAATAGGGGCCACTTCGGTGGGAAGGAAACAGTGTTCTGTGCGCTCGCTCCGGTGACTAGGAGACATGCCTGCCACATGACCATGGAAATGTCTGCAGATGCAGACAGCGCTGGCTCTTCGGCTTTGAAACAGAGATGAGCACTGAACCCTAGAGTCGAATACGACTGGTTTTCAAGCAAGGGAAGCCTTTACCTTTACAAATATTTTAAATAAATAAATAAAATGTCATCCCAGTATCCACTTTGGCAGGAAAGGTAACAGCGTCTTGTGCCCTCCGGGCGTCTAGTCATGCCTGCCACATGACCACGGGAAGGCCTGCAGACCCGGAATAGTTTCTGACACGAAAATATTATTATTGGAATGGAGGCTTGTCCCATGCATCATTTTTTGTTTTTAACAATAAAAAAACGACGTGTCCACTTTTAGGGGCTGACAGCCGCCGCTCGGCCTCGAACCCACGACCCTGAGGGCATGAACCTCTTGCACTGCCCACCCCTGAGGCGGCTGACTTCCCCGGCCGCGCCCCCTGGAGGCCGCCTGGCCGCATTACGCCTGCCGCTAGGCCTGGCCTCTGCGCAGGCGCACTCTCCTTGGCTCGTCTGCCCCCGCCGTCCGCCCCTTCCCATTGGCGAGCAGCGGCCCAGTGCGCACGCGCGAGGGGTTCAGCCCCAGCCAGCTAGGGGCCAGGCACAAAGTGAGCGTGTGGGCGACGCCATCTTGGTGCGCTTACAGGGCTCGGAGGGACCGGGAGGTGAGTGGAAGTGAGAGGGGTGGGGGAAAGGGTTCGGCTCTCTTTTTGGGGTGTGTGTGGGACGACGTCTGCCTTCTTTCTTCCCTCTTTCTGGCCAGGAAAGAGAAAATGGCGAGCGTGCCTCTGGGCATGTGCAGAGTGCAGCCTTCTGCGCATGCCCAGAGACACTTTCTGCCCCCCTCCCTTCACTTAAATTGCATTTTTTGACTTCAGGGAGTGTGAAATTTGCAAAGCAAGCGAGGGCGAGGAAAGGGTTTCCAAGGAGTCAAGAGTGGATTTCGAGCATGCCTTCGTTGCTTGCCATGCGCGAAGTAATCAATAAAATGTCTTTGCTGGGCAAAGAGTTCTGCAGGACTCGAGCGCCTGCCTAGCAATAGCTAAACCAAAGGGTTTTGTACCCTCAAATATCAGGAAGGACCCACTTTCTACTTGCCAGTGGTGCATTGCAGCTCCTGCCAACCTTGGCAGTTCAAAAGCAAGACATTGCAAGTAGATAAATAGGGACCACTTCGGTGGGAAAGGTAACAGCGTTACGGTGTCTAGCCATGCCCGCCACATGGCCACGGAAACGTCTGCAGAAGCAGACAGCGCTGGCTCTTCAGCTTTTTGAAACAGAGATGAACACTGAACCCTAGAGTCAGATACGGCTGGCTTTCGAGCAAGGGAAACCTTCACCTTATGAAATATAGGCAAATTTTAAAACCAAATGTTTAAATTATTAGACTGTTTTTTTAATCAAAAGCAGGCTGCTTCAATGGGATCATCCCAGCCATTTATTAGATCTTCTTTTGTACATGCGGTAGGGCATAAATTGCATGCACATCAATGTTGCATTAATTGAATTTCCCCACATTTGCAGAAATGTGAATTTTACTGTTGTTTGATCATTTAATTAAACATCCCAGATGCACAGGTTAAAAATTAATTAATGAAATAAAAATGCCCCGAAACCAAGTGTTATTATTCGTTTATCTTCCTGCTTCAAGTTCATAGTCGGGATACACACAGACGGAGCCTCCTCAAAGATTGTGGTATTATTATTTTTTGAACCACAGTCAGAAGTACCCCAGGGCAATGGCCACCTTGTTGTGCTTGCAAATCTTTCTCACATGAGGTCAGGTGAAAGGAAATACGGAATGAATTCACCAAAAGGTGGTTTCATTTTGGCAGTGGAAAGTCTGGAAGAAGAAGTTCAAAGTCTATTAAGTGACTTCCAGATGGTCCAGCCAGGATGGTGGGAGACACTCTTTGGCCTTCATCCATTTGGCAAGGTGTGTTGGTTTTGCTCTCCCAGCCTCTTCTGGCTTAATAAGATGTGCAGAAGACTTTTCCTCTGGTAATAATTTTAGCTGTTGTCTAGGGAGTCATTGCGTGAAGTACGGGGTACATAGATTTGATGCTGTATTAGCTTATATCATTTCTTATTTGCTAGCACCCCTCAGTGTTCTTCTGGAGGGAGTATGCCAACTAAACAATACACTTTTTCCATGGGGCATAGGTTTCAGGCAGCTGGTAATAATCCTGCACAATTCATTGAGAGCTGCATCCACCTATCTGCAATTTATACCATACAGCACTAGCATATTGGGGAATAACACAATGACAAAACTGTTCTTATTGTTTGTGGGTGCGCACCCCAGTTAGGGTTGCCATAATTCTTTCCCACCAAACCGGGACAGCCACATGATGTCATTGCATTCTCAAACTGTGCATGCGTTGGATGGGGCTGTCAAGGAGGCCACGGCTCTAAGACCTCACAGAATCCCCACTTGGGGTGTGGTGGGCAGCTTCCATCTTCCCCCCCTTTTTTCAGTGGCTCCGTGAGCTGGAGCTCTTTGGGCTGGTGCTCCAGCACACCTCTTGCCTGCGGCATTGGTCAAAGTGAGCCAAGGGATTTTTGCAAAGAGTTACTTCACTGCTTCCTGCCTTTCTTTCAATTATCCCACTTGCAAGCATCTCCCACTCCACGGCGTGCTTCTCAGGGTGCTGTTTTGCCTTCACCGCTTGCAAGCAAGATAATTGAAAGGCTTGGAGGCACTGAATTAACTTTTTGTAAAAAATCCCGTGGTGGTGGTGTGATCTTGCTTCCTTAGTTCGAATTTAAAAATCCGGGAATTTTACATGTTTTTTCTTGAACTGGCCAGGACAATCAGCTTGAATCCGGGAAAATCCCGGGAAAATAGGACATATGGCAACCCTAACCCCAGTCTAAACCAGCACGAGTTCTAAATGTGATGTTTGTTGGTGTTTAGAGAATGTTTTTTGAAAGGTTGGGGACAGGACCTTCAAGATTTGTGAGATAGTTAAGGAGTAGCTTTTTCCAATCCCATGGTTAAATGGGGATTCGAACCCAGGTCTCCTGGTTGCCCATGAGATGCTATCTACTGCACCAAATGGTAACATGTATGGAGTAGCTGGAATAAATAGATGCAGTTTTACTACTATAAATAAAGGTGCAAACAATGGAAACATTGTATGTTGGGGTACCGAGAAAGAGCCTATTCAAAGATCGTAGTATTTTTGTACCACAGTAACTGCAACCTTGTGTTGCAACCTTGTGTTGCCGCCGGCTAATCTTTCTCACACTAGCTCGGGTGAAAGTTACTGCAGAATGAAATCACCAAAAGGTGCCTTCATTTTGGCCGTTTCATGTCTGGCCTAGGCACAGAAAAAGACGATTGCATGTTAGAGGGCAAACCTAGTTTTCATGAAATTATGGCTTTTGCCTTGGTTGGGGCAATAGTGAGAGGATGGAGCAAAAGGAGGTTTAAGTAAGGAAATGTCACATTGAGATTTTTTTTTTAAAGGGTTTGAATACCTTCTCTAACAACAAAGATGTGAATATATTCTTAACTCCTATGAGTTTTTCTTTTCTTTCTTGTGTAAACATAATTCTGCGTTGTGTGTTTATGTATCTGATTTGGCTTGGACAGAGGTGATTGCAAATGGTTTTCCTCTCCTCTTCCAGTACTGCAACCTGTTTTCCAAAGGCTGGCCCTCTCCTCTAAGGGCGAATCCACCTTGAACCCGTCAGGACTGAACTCACAATGTTTTGGCTGCAGTACAGCAGTTTGGCCACTACACCACTAGGGCTTTTCAGTAGCAGTTCCTTCCTTCTTTGCTTCCTCTGTTACCCCTTCGGGTGTCAAGGGAAATGCTCTGGCCCTTCGAACACATAACATGCAGGTCTGAAACGCTTGGGTGCCTGTTTAAGTGTCATGTTCCTTCTCTGTCCTTTACAGCATGGAAAACTACCAGAAGTCCAAGACGGTGGAGAAGCCGTGCCCGCTTCCTTTTGCCGGTTTGCCCCCTGACATCATTGAAATGAAAGTGAAGGACGGCAGCAAGATCCGGAACCTGATGGGCTACGCCATTGGCAAGATGGAGTCGGACGCGGTCCGGCAGGTCCTTTTCAGTGGCGCTGGGAAAGCCATCAGCAAGACCATCACCTGTGTGGAGATCATGAAGCGGCGGTTCAAAAGCCTCCACCAGGTCACGAAGGTTTTCTTCAGGCAAACGGAGGAGGTCTGGGAGCCCATTGTGCCGGAAGCTGGCCTCGATCCTTTGACGGTCAAGCGCAACATCCCTGCCATTTGCGTCTGGCTGAGCAAAGACCCCCTTGACACGCAGGAGCCAGGGTATCAGGCGCCGGGGTCTTTCGACGCCTTCTGGTTGGAAACGCTGAAACCAGAACCCCAGAGCCAGGCCAAGCGCAAGCAGGGCGGAGGAGGAGGAGGAAGGGGAGCAACCGGCCGTGCCGGGAAGCATCCTCGTGCGGCGGGGAGGGAGGATTCCTACAAAAAATCCTGAGGGAAAAAATAAGACTAGCCCCTGAATTTGAATAACGGTCTGCAGAGCAAAGGAAAGCTTGGTGGTTTAAACATTGGAAGCATTGAGCATAGTGGAGCAAAACAGAAGCTCCACTTCACGGGGAAGGGAAGGAGTCTGCCTGGATTCCAACGTTCTCCTTCATCAGAGCATGAGGATCTAGCAGCCTAGTTTTGGTCCTCCTCGGAGTAAGATGTGCACCATACATGCTCCAGTGTGTTCATGATTGACGGAGATGCCGTGAAGAGAAAGTACATGATCTCCCTGTTCCTCTCCTTTGCATTTCTCTTCCTGGCAAGTCAGTAGCTGTGACAGGGGTGCCCTAAGTACGGCCCGTTGGCCAGATCTGCCCCCAATGCCAATTCATCCGGCCCACGCCACCCTCGTCGTTCCTGGAAGCAAAACACACCTGCTTCTGGGAGCGACAAGAGGAGCGGCGGCCAGATGAATTTGCAGATGTGGCCCACAGGCCATAGTTTGGGCACCCCTGATTTAAGCAGAGAAAAGGGCAGTTTTAAATCTATGTCATCCAGATTGCCGGGTACATTTTGTTTCTGCTTCCGATGGGGGGGACCCACAGGACAAACCCGCTAAACCACATGACTGGCCCGCTGAACCACATGACCAGCCCACAGCCTGAAACGTTTGGGAACCCCTAAGCTATGAAGAGAGCTTGTTCTCTCCCCTTGTCTGGCTGTTGTCTTTTGACTTTGCCAACTAGTCAGGTTCCATTACTAGCACATGAGATAATATATTTGGAGTCCCAAGTGGTGAAACATTTCGCAGTGGCTAGAAGATGTTACCAGACTTCTTTTAACATCAGAGACCTGAGATTTTTAAAATCTCTTACTTTAAGTGTCCGCCTTCCTGAATATTCAAGAGCAGTGGTCTTTGTTTCTGTATAAAAATTGGAGGTTATTTTTGGATGTTCTTTGACCCACAAATGTGCCGAGAGACTGCCTGATGTGTCATATCAAATGGAGAGAGAAAATGATGTACAGTATCTCAAAAGAGCTATGGACTACAGGCATTCAAATTAATATTATTTTGTTAATAAAGCTAAAAGCAATGCAGATTTTTTTTCCCCAGTAAGTGGCTTTGTGCTTTTCTTCAACACAGGAGAGCCACCTGGTCTATGCGTTCATTTTTTTCTTTTCTTATCAAGTCAGTTTGGCCCACTGGTTAGCACATTGGCTGTCATTTATTTCCTCAGCCTCAGGGACTTCATAAGATTATGATGATAAAGAGCTATTTATGCTGCTTTATGAGGGCCACAGTGGCTTAGTGGTTAAGATGCTGAGCTTGACAACTAGCAGGTTGGCATTTTGAGACCCGAGTGCTGCACAATGGAGTGAGCTCCCATTGTCTGTCCCAGTTCCTGCTAACCTAGCAGTTCAAAAGCAGGACATTGCAAGTAGATAAACAGGTATTCAAGTCCAAAGCAAAGTAAATATGTACATTTACTCTCCTGAAGGAACTAACAAGTGAAAAGCCTCCAAACCGGGTGGGCTCCGAGACAGTTGTTGTTGTTCAGTCGCACAGTCGGTTCCGACCCTTTGCGACCCTATGGACCATTGTTCTCCAGGCGCCTCTGTCCTCCACCATCCCCCTCAGCACTCCCAGTTCTGTGCCCATTGTGTCTACAATACCATCTATCCATCTCATCCTTGGCCTCCCCCTTCTTCTTTTGCCCTCCACCTTTCCCAACATCAATGCCTTCTCAAGTGAATCCTCCCTTCTCATTTGATGTCCAAAGTACTTTAGCTTTGTCTTTACTATTAGCCCTTCCAATGAGCAGTCTGTTGATTTCTTCTAAGATTGACCTATTTGTTCTCCTCGCTGTCCAGGGTACTCTCAAAACTCTCCTCCAACACCACATTTCAAAGGCATCTATTCTTCTGCGTTCAGCTTTCCTTATTGTCCAGCTCTCGCATCCGTACATTACCACTGGGAATACCATTGCTTTGACTATTCTAATTTTTGTTTGCAATGTGATGTCTCTGCTTTTCACTATGTTCCCCAGGTTTCTCATGGCTTGTCTCCCAAGAATCAGTCGCCTTTTTATTTCATGGCTGCAATCCCCATCTGCCGTGATCTTTGATCCCAGGAAAGTAAAATCTGTCACTGCTTCTACTTCTTCCCCATCTATTTTCCAGGAACTGATCGGACCTGTTGCCATTATCTTGGTTTTCTTGATATTGAGTCTCAAACCAGCTTTTGCACTCTCCTCCTTCAGCCCAATCAAGAGGTTCTTTAGGTCTTCCTCACTTTCTGCCATTAGGGTGGTATCGTCTGCATATCTCAGATTGTTGATGTTTCTCCCAGCAATTTTAATCCCATATTGTGATTTCTCCATCCCTGCATTGCGCATTATGTGCTCTGTGTATAGATTGAATAAGCAGGGTGATAAAATGCAGCCTTGTCTTACTCCTTTTCCTATTCCAAACCACTCTGTCATTCCCTGTTCTGTCCTGACTGTTGCTTCTTGGTTCATGTACAGATTTCTTAGGAGGCATATGAGGTGCTCTGGTATTCCCATCTCTTTAATTACTTGCCACATCTTGTTGTGGTCCACACAGTCAAATGCCTTAGTGTAATCAATGAAACAAAAGTAAACTTGTTTCTGATATTCCTTTGTTTTCTCCATGATCCAACGTATGTTGGCAATGTGGTCTCTAGTCCCCCTGCATCTTCTGAAACCGGCCTGCACCTCTCCACATGCTGCTGAAGTCTGTCCTGTATTATCTTGAGCATCACCTTGATGGCGTGAGGGATGAGTGCAATTGTTCGGTAATTTGAGCATTCTTTGGCGTTGCCCTTTTTTGGGATTGGGACGTTTACTGATCTTTTCCAATCCTGTGGCCACTGTTTTGTTTTCCAGATTTGCTGGCATATTGAATGCAGTAATTTGACGCCATCATCTTTTAGAGCTTTGAAAAATTCAACTGGGATACCATCATCTCCACTAGCTTTGTTGTTTGCAGTGCTCTTTAGGGCCTTTATGACTTCGCTCTCCAGGATGTCTGGCTTGAGTTCAGTTTTTTCATCATTGTGGTTATCAGGAGTGTTGAGGTCCTTTTTGTAGAGTTCCTCTGTGTACTCTTTCCATCTTTTCTTTATCTCTTCTGCATCAGCTAGCTCTTTTCCGTCTTTGTCCCTTATCATGGTCATTTTTGCTTTAAATGTTCCCTTTATTTCCCCGATTTTTCTGAAGAGATCTCTAGTCCTGCCTCTTTTGTTGTTTTCCTCCATTTCTTTGCACTGTTCCTTTAGGTAGTTTTCTTTATCTCTCCTTGCTTTTCTTTGAAATTCTGTGTTCAGAAGATTGTATTTTTTCCTTTCTCTTTTGACTTTTGCATTCCTTCTTTCCTCTGCTATTTTAAGAGCCTCATCAGACAACCATTTTGCTTTTTTACGCTTCTTTTCTTTTGGTATGGTTTTCTTTGCTGCTTCCTGCATGATGTCCTTTATCTCTGTCCATAATTCTTCTGGCACTCTGTCTATTGCGTCCAGGCCATTATATCTGTTCATCACCTCCACCGTGTATTCTTTAGGGATGCTGTCTAGGTGATATCTGTCTGGTCTCCTTGTTTTCCCTATTTTCTTTAGTCTTAACCTGAATTTTGCGATCAGTAGGTTGTGATCTGAGCCACAGTCTGCTCCAGGTCTTGTTTTTGCTGATTGTATGGAGGTTCTCCATCTTTGGCTGCAGAGTATGTAGTCAATTTGGTTTCGGTGTTGGCCATCTGGTGATGTCCATGTGTAAAGTCGCCTCTTGTGTTGCTGGAAGAGAGTGTTTGCTATGACCAGTGCGTTCTCTTGGCAGAACTCTATCAATCTTTGCCCTGCTTCGTTCTGTACTCCAAGACCGAACTTGCCTGTTATTCCCTCCACTTTTTGATTTCCTACTTTGGCATTCCAGTCTCCTAATATAATTTGGACATCATTTCTTGGTGTCTGTTCTATGAGGTGTTGTAGGTCCTCATAGAACTGGTCCACTGTGGCTTCATCTGCACCAGTGGTTGGTGCGTATATTTGGATCACAGTGACATTGAAAGGTTTGCCTTGAATTCTTACTGACATCATTCTGTCATTTTTGAGATTGTATCCCATTACTGCTTTTCTCACTCTTTTATTGACAATTATGGCTACTCCATTTCTTCTAAGGTTTTCTTGCCCACAGTAGTAGATATGATGGTTTCCAGAGCTGAATTCCCCCATCCCTGTCCATTTTAGCTCACTGATGCCCAAGATGTCAATGCTTATTCTTTCCATCTGATTTTTTACCACTTCCAGTTTACCTTGGTTCATTGATCTCACATTCCATGTCCCTATGCAGTATTGCTCCTTACAACATTGCATTTCCCCTCCCCCCTTCCTGTCCCTCCCCTTCCTCCCCTCTGTGGTGTTAAGCATCCTGTATCACCCAGCCTGCCCTTTTGTTTTGCCTTTTGTTTTGGTCAATAGGGTTCTCTTGGCAAGCTTTGTGGCGTGGTTCGCCGGTTTCTACGCCATTTTTTCCTCGCATCATACATCATATCACAGTTTTAAAAGTGCAGAACATTTTAAACAACATATTATCATGTATATTATCACACTTTTATCATGTATATTATCACACTTTAAACACAGTTGAGTTGCTATATGTCAGTTGCTATATTAAGTCATTTTAAAGTCTTTATGTGAGTTACTATATTAAGTCATCAACATTTCTGCATATTTAACTACTTATCCTTTGCATGGGGCTCTGAGTCTCACCCCCTGGTTTGACTCCTTTGCCTTCTGCCCTTCTGCCAATTGGTCCTCTCCTTCGGCGCTTGGTTGTTGCCAGGAGGCTGGAGATGGTGGAGTCCGGGCTCGGAAGGGCTCTCGTCGGGGCGAATGGCTGGCCTCTCCCCGCCCAGCTGGTCTTCCTCCTCCCTCACCGGCCCGGCTATTCAGCACTAGTTAGACCACATCTTGAGTATTGTGTCCAATTCTGGGCACTCACTTTAAGATGCAAACAAATTAGAACAGGTACAAAGGAGGGTAATAAGGATGATCAGAGGAATTGAAACCAAGCCACATGAGGAATGAAGGAACTGGACATGTTTAACCTTGTAGTAGTATACTGTGGAATAATCCATGATGTTGAGAATAGTTCAAAAGCAGTTTAGGATCCTGCAAAACAGTGACTTTCTGTTTCTGCCAAATTAGTAAGTGTGCAGATCTTTCCAAATTTCAGAAGAAGAAAAATCTCACCACTGCACAGCTCAACCAGCCTTGAAGTTCCGAGACAGAGCATATTGCAATTAAAAACGAAGGATAGCGGGCGGTTTCCACGTCGTATTTGCTGAGTATTACTATTTTTGTACTGAATTATGTTATTGCCATTTTGCTTGAGAAGTGATTGAATTGGGTGGATTACTGCACTACTTTGAGACCTATGGTGTGGTCTATATTCCTGTGGACATTGTGAATTTGAAAAAACTCCAGTCGCTTTGGACTTGAATACATCGTGAACATTGAGAAGCTTTGAGTTCTGAAAATAGAGACAGTTTATGCATTGAGAGAAGACATCTAATTTATGTTTTAGTTGAGAGAAGATATCTTATTTATGTTCTAGCTAATAAAAGATACAACACATTTGATGGATTAAAGAAACTTTATTGATAGAGAAACTTCATTTTTTTTGTTTGATTGCGGAATACTTAAAGTGCACTGACTTTTAGCCTCTTGCCTCAAACGGTTGTTCCTAACCAGCTATAGAGCATTGCTGGTGCCGGGCTCTGACAAGAGGGGACAGGGTTATGTGGGCGAGACAGCCTTTCTGGCAACCAGGTTTTCTTTGGACTCTGAAACTGGTCAACTGCTAAGCAATTTCCGTGGGACCGGCAGGGTAACAGAAAGGAGAAGCGTGGATCTCTGAATTGCTGTTGCAAAGGACTCTTAATTTTCCACCTGCTTCAAATGTGCTCTATGAGCATCTCCTTCACTGAGAAGTGCCTTCCCTAAGCCCTTACAAAGCAAAGACATCACACTTCTCAATCGCCCCACAGCGCTTAGTGCACTCTGGACGGTTCACAAGTTAATTAACATTTGCCCCCAACATGCTGGGGACTCATTTTACTGACCATGGAAGGCTGAGTCAACCTTGAGCCCTGGGCATGATCAGACTCACATCCTTTGTGTTGCAGGACAGCAGTTTAACCGCTGCGCCACCAGGGCTTCTGAGCTTTCACTGTAGGTCCTAACGCCCGTTGAATTTCTGCCAATTTTACTGCCAGTGGTTGACTTAAGAAGCGAACAAGAATGTGCTTTAGACATCTTGGACTTAAGTGGTTTCTGGTGTCCTTATGAAGAAAGCCAGTCGTATCCGATTCTAGGGGGAGAGTGCTCATCTCCATTTACAGCGTCTGCAGTCATGTAGCAGGCATGACAACACCAAAGCACATGGAACACACACCTTTCCCACCAAAGTGGTACCTATCTACTTGCCATTTCTTGCTTTCAAACTACTAGTTTGGCAGGAGCTGGGGCAGAGACGGGAGCTCACTTCGCTATGCGTCACTCAGGTCTTGAACTGCTGACCTGCCAACCTTCCAGCCGCCAAGCTCTGCGTCTTAACCACTAAGTCGCTGCAGCCCAGCCCTATAAATGCAGTGATTTCAGCCTTCTAAAACTGCACAGCCACAAACATATCCCTAGAATGTTGACTCATTAATATATACATTGATTAGATGAAATATAATGTTTTAAATGGTGTAATAACGGAAGCTGAGGATACTAGAAGGCTTGGGTCCAAATCATTGGTGAGGGGAGGAAGGAAGAGAGAGATGAGGAAAGATGGTTTTTTTAGGAGTGGGTAGCCATGGAGTTGAAGGAAATGGTTGCGTTGTTTTTTGTTCTGCCGCTTTCCTCCACTAGAAGGCGCTGTCTCACTCTGCAAATGCGATGACTCGGAATCAAACCTTGATTAATTTCTGCTCTAGTTACCCTGCAAAATGCCACTGCTGATTTATGGCATTAATAAAGCAGCATTTTGCCAGTGTTTAAGCATGCCTCAACCGTGAACACTGGGGAAAGGAGGGAGAAGCTGCCCTTGGTGTTTTCCTGAAGAAGTAAAAGTGTCATCCTCTTCCATGTCCAGGTCGGACCTTAAGCTGCCAAAATGAGGCCACCGTCTTGGCTTTGTCATTGGCCAAACCTAAGTCTTATCGGTACATGTTTCTGGTAGTAACGGGCATTAGTGTGGTGTTGTCTGCCAGCAGCCCCCACTTGAGCATGTTGGCTTTACATTTAGGGACTCCAACCCTCAGCCTATTCAGAGTCCTCCAAGTGACTTAGGGGAGGTTGAGATCCTCAGCTATGTCCTCCTTTAATGTCATTCCTTGTCCAGTGAGCTCCTCCTTCCTCCATCTTCTGATCTGATTTTGCTCTTGCATACCCTCAAGAATGTTTGTTCTTGCCATAAAGCTATTCCCAGATCTTGAGCCTCATATCTGTTCAGAGGATGTTGAGGGTAGGGATGCCATAATCCCCACCTCCATAAAACTGGGACAGAAGTAAAGGTCACCCTTGCTTAAAAGCCAGTCGTATCCAACTCTAGGGTTCAATGCTTATCTCTGTTTCAAAGCCGAAGAGCCAGCACTGTCTGCTTCTGCAGATGTTTCTGTGGTCATCTGGCAGGCATGACTAGTCACCGGAGCGCACAGAACGCTATTTACCTTCCCACCAAAGTGGTCCCTATTTACTAACTTTCTATTTGCATAAAAGCTTACCCGATCTCTTTCCTCTTCGGCCACCGAGCTGCAAGAGAAAGGCGCGCTTTTTCCCCTCTTTCTTCCTTGGCCACTAAGGAAGCCAAAAACAGGGAATCTTCCAAGATCCCTAGTTTCTTAAGTGAAGCCAGGAGCTTCGGGCAACACCAGTCCCTTCCTGTGAACCACAAAATCCTTTTTATCGCGTTCGCCGCTATCCTTTACTAGCTGAGGTATTTTGACTCATTAGCCGTTCCGTAGGCTACAGACGCCACCTTCTGGTTCCTCAATAGAGGTGCAGCTCTAAGTTTGCAAGAAAAAGGAGCAATTTTTTTTCCTTTTTGAAAACCGTGAATTTTCAATGTTTTTTATGGAACGGGGCGGGACAGGTTCAACCCGTGAAATTCCCGGTTTTCCGTGACTTATGGCAACCCTAGTCGAGGGTCCTTCTCTTGCTTAGTTCTCTCGGCATCTGCTGCTACTTCTTTCCTTAACTTAGGTGGAGTAATACCAACAAGAGGATTACACTAAGGTCAAGTGAAAGCAAAAGTCTGGGATAAATGGTCCTGCCATTGCTCACAGCTTAATGCCAGATAGAAGACTGCCTGAATTCAACAGCTGAGCTGTAGCTCAAGTGAGACAACATCTGTAACTGGACAAGCAGCTACATTGGGTCCAGAGACAAACCCAGAAACCACTTTATCCTTACTGACCCTTCTGGAATCATACAGTAGATCGTCCAAAGTTCAGGTCTTAAAACTCAGGTGGTGGCAAGCTGAGAATGGCTCAAGGAGAAACAAGCAATAGCTAGAGAAGTTGAGGAATTACAAGTACCGGCACAGTTTGGCTTTTACTGGATCCTCTGAGACAGGAGATTAGTGGTTTTCAGCACAGACCTACCTGCTCAGTCTCCTGAAAAATAACACTTTCCTGTTTCCCAGCCTTTTTACACACAGTGCCTGATATAAAATAATAATAATAATAAAGCTGACACAGCCTAAAAGTGTGACTAAGCAAGAATACAAAGACAAACGGGAGCAATTCAGTAACTGCAATGCTATTCAAGACCGTGCAGTGTGACTAAAACAACAACCCAAAGAATTGGCAGTTCCTCTACTAATTAGGTTATTTAAATAACGATAGATTAACAGATTTTAGGTTGCTTCCTTGTAATGCCTCCTCCAGGCTGCCCAGTTTTAAAGCACCCTAAGTTTCCTAGCTCTCTTAATTGTATTGCATTTTAAAAGAGAAGTAGTTACAAGCTGGTATGTCTAGTGTAAGTAATTCAATGTATTTATTTGTTTTTCTTGCTTATGTTTTTTTATGTATATATTCTGTATTGTTTATTATAATTTTGTTATGTTAAAATTAATAAAAATATATTTTTAAAAATAACGTCTCTCCTATGTAAATTAGCAGGAAGTATTATTAAAGGAAACTGGAAGAAGCCCTGTTGGCATGGATGGAAGACTTCTTTTGTTTCCCAATCAAACCTTGGACTGCAAGAATGAAGCCACTTTCTTGGCTTTGTTGTTGGCCAAAAGTCCTCATAGGTGCACATTTCTGGCAGTGATTGGTAAACCAGTAAATGAGCTACGTTCACACTGTGTTGCTGTTTGCCAACAGCCCCCTGTGGCATACCTGTCAAGTATCCCGGATTGGCCAGGATTTCCTGTATTTTCGCGCCGATTTTCGCCATTTCCCGCCCGAAGCTGCCGCTACCCCGTAATTTGGCAGGGGGGGAATGAGTTACTGCGCATCCCTTCTGCGCAGGTCCTTTCTACGCATGCTTAGAACTCTTCTACGCATGCGTAGAACCCTTCTACGCATGCGTAGAACCCTTCTACGCATGCGTAGAAGGCTTCTGTGCAGAAGGGGATGCGTAAAAGCCTTCTAAGTAAAGGTAAAGGTTTCCCTTGCTCGAAAGCCAGTCGTATCCGACTCTAGGGTGCAGTGCTCATTTCTGTTTCTAAGCCGAAGAGCCAGCGCTGTCTGCTTCTATTTATCTACTTGCAATTTCTTGCTTTCGAACTGCTAGGTTGGCAGGAGCTGGGATGAAGGCAGGAGCTCATTTCCATCCTGCAGTACTCGGGAATTGAACTGCTGACCTTCTGCTTCCCAGTCAGCATCTTAGCCACTTGAGCCTTCTACGCATGCATAGAATGGACCTGCGCAGAAACGTTCTGCGCAGGTCCCGTAATCTCCGGAGCTGTGCTTTACAGGTATGCCCTGTAGGTCTTGGATTTTTAGGGACTCCAACCCTCAGCCTAGTCAGAGTCCTCCAAGTGACGCAGGGGAGGTTGAGTTCCTCCGCCATCTCCTCCTTTAATGTTGCTCCATGCCCAGTGAGCTCCTTCCTCCGTCTTCTAATTTGGTTTTGCTTCTGTGTACCCTCAAGAATGTTTGTTCTTGTCATGTAGCTCTTTCTGTATCTGAGCCGGTGGACTTGAGGCTCATCTCTGTTCAGAGGATGTTGAGGGTCCTTCTCTTGCCTAGTTCTCTCGACATCTGTTGCTGCTTCTCTCCTGGTCTTAGGTGGAGCGATACCCACAAGAGGGTCTACTTTCTCAACTGGTGTAGGTTTGAGGCATCCTGTCACTATACGCATGGCTTCATTTACAGCTGTGTCAATTCATATCCATTCAGAGGATGTTGAGGGTCCAAGGGTAAAAGCTCTGTCTGGAGACGGAGTTCAGTAGGCAGGAGGTTCCACAGGGCCGGAGCAGACACAGAGAAGGCCCTCCGGTCCGCTCTAGTAGGCAGATATCCTTGGGGTGATGTGGTCTCTTAGGTATCCTGGCCCACTGCCACATTTTTAAAAAAAGACTAGGTAAAGGTAAAGGTTTCCCTTGCTCAAAAGCCAGTCGTATCCAACTCTAGGGTCCAGTGCTCATCTCTGTTTCAAAGCCAAAGAGCCAGCGCTGCCTGCTTCTGCAGACATCTCCATGGTCATGTGGCAGGCATGACTAGACACCGGAGCGCACGGAACACTGTTTACCTTCCCACCGAAGTGGTCCCTATTTATCTACTTGCAATTTCTTGCTTTCGAACTGCTAGGTTGGCAGGAGCTGGGACAAAGACGGGAGCTCATTCCGTCCTGCAGTACTCGGGAATCGAACCTCTGACCTTCAGCATCGACGCCACTACAACTCTCGTATTCCCTTCAGTGACAATGGCCATGCATTCTGGAGTTCAGAGTGTTGCAGTAAAAAATGGGAAGAAAACTAAAACAACCTTTTACATTCCCAAGGTGTGTTAGGAGGTGGTTCCTGCATTGATTTATTCATCTTACCTGTAAGATCAGGTGACAATAGGAGATTATGATAGTATGTTGTTGAGCTACAGACATGGGTACTTTTTGAGCACTGAAGAGCTTTCGATCCTGACCAAAGAGCAGAAGAGACTAGGACCTGACCTGAGACCTTCAAGTGCCATATCCGATTCCCAATATTGGCGATCCTCATGGCGATCAGCCATGAAGATTGTCCTGGGAA
Organism: Bradypodion ventrale; assembly: GCA_035047345.1. NCBI lineage: Eukaryota > Metazoa > Chordata > Lepidosauria > Squamata > Chamaeleonidae > Bradypodion > Bradypodion ventrale. Next base: position 3,274,131 of record JAWDJE010000002.1, read on the forward strand.
TATAATGCCGTGGTGTTTCATCTGCCTTCCGCATCGCAGCATGACACCCACAGTACCACTGATCTAGTTCCATGTGTCCCTTTCTGGTCCTGAGCCCTTTTGGCACACCAAGTCCTCCTCCTCAGCCCCAGGACAGGGTGGATGAAGCTCCTTCCCTCCATCAAGATGGGTCCAAGTGGTATTCAATCACCCTTCCCTGTGGACTTTGCCACCCACGGCCATTAGTCCTCAGGGTGGTCAGGTTAGTTGAGCACCGCCTGATGATGGGGGTTGAGTCGCTGGCAATAGGGTCTAACCATAGCAGGATAACCTGTCCAGGACCTTAGACTAGTGTCACCAAATCTGGAGTATTTTCAGCCACAGCTTCTATAATGCAAATGTTCAGAAGCTGAGCTTGTCATATCTTTCATGGCTGTTTATCTTTTGTTCTTGCCTTAACGTACTGTATGAATGCTAAGGCATCTCATCTAAAGAGGGCCAAATCGGCTCTTTAATCTCTTGTCTACAAGACAGCCCCGTAATCCTTTTAGGGACGAATCAATCCATTATTCATGCATCTATCTATCTGTACATGTATAACCAGCTTTTCAAGTCACGTGAGCAGCTAAAGCAGAGAGTGGCATCTAAATTAAAATTATACATTAAACCTCCTTACAAACCCTTCCCCCACAAACCCCAAAAAGGAGAAAGGATGATCATAGCTGCAAGGGAAATAAGCCCTACATGATTTAGTAACAATTCACTTTAAAAAGTTTTTTTTTTTAAGAACTGCACAGGATGTAGTAAAATCCAGTAAAATATACAGTATTTTGTTGCTGTTCAGTCGCACAGTCGATTCCGACCCTTTGCGATCCTATGGACCATTTTCCTCCAGGCACCTCTGTCCTCCACCATCCTTCTCAGCCCACCCAGCTCTGTATAGTGGGCGCATTTTACTTCTGCTTCTGGGAGCGATGAGGGCAGCGCGGGCCGGATGAATCACAGTAAACCCATTCGGGTGTATTCACAGGGTGCTTGGGCTTCTGGGAATTGAAGTCCAAGAACATCTGTAGTGCCAAGGGTTCGCCATCACGGGAGTAGACCACACAACCAGAGACTCATGATGTGGAGTGTCAGGCAGCAGTTAACTAACTTGACCACCCCGAGGACTAACGGCCTTGGGTGACAAAGTCCACAGGGAAGAGTGAGGGTCCCCAAGTGGATTAAATGGTCCTTCTTGAATCCAGTAACAGCTTCATCCATCCTGGCCTGGGGCTGAGGAGGACTTTGCGGGCCAAAAGGGCTCAGGACCAGAAAGTGACTCGCGGAACTTCCTTCCTTCCTTCGATTAGTGCAAGTGAATTGGAGGCCCTAGATCTGGGGTTCTCAACGTTTTCCCACCACAGGCCGGCCCACGCCCCCTCCGTCAGCTGAGAGGGCTGGACACGTGGTCCCCCCAGTGTAAATGCTGCCGTAAACTGCATTGGACATGTTTGTGCAGGTGCAGGCACGTTTATAGCTGTCGCAAACACATCCACTTCTGCTTCCGGGGTCATCACTGTGGGCCGGATGATTTGCTGCCATGGGCCAGGTCCAGCCCACAGGCTGGAGGTTACGAACCCCTGCCCTAAAGCAAACCAATGCCGTACTTGGCTGCCTTGGTGGCTCAGTGGTTAAACTGCTGTATTGCAACCAAAAGGTTGTGAGTTCAATCCTGATCAGGGCTCAAGGTTGACTCAGCTTTCTATCCTTCTGAAGTCGCTCTATCAAGTTCTTCTTTGTGGTCTCTGAATCCACACATACATTTGTGTAGATTTACATGGGACCACAAAGAATAACAACAGTTACAGATAAGCAACCTCCCGTTATAGGTGGCTTAGTGGTTAAGACACTGAACTTGACGACTGGAAGGTCGGCAGGTCAGCAGTTCGAGACCAGAGTACTCCAGGACGGAGTAAGCTTCTGTCTCTGTCCCAGCTCCTGCCAACCTAGCAGTTCGAAAACAAGCCACTGCAAGTAGATAAATAGGTACCACTTTGGTGGGAAGGTAAGCAGCATTCCATACACTCCAGTGACTAGTCATGACTGCAACATGTCCACAGAAATGTCTGCAGACATTGTGAGTTCAATGCTGGCTATGACTCAAGCTTCACTCAGCCTTCCATCCTTCCAAGTCCCCAGCATGTTGGGGACAAAATGCTAATTAACTTGTGAACTGCCCAGAGAGCGCACTAAGTGCTTATATTGGGGTGAGTGCATGTATAAGTGCGATTGCTTTGCCTTTTGCTTTCAGACCAACCTTCCTGAGCTCTCTGATAGCGATCTGTTCTCACAGCATCTTCCTCTTCTGTTTCCATGTCCAACTCTGTTGCACTGCTCTCTGTGGAAAGGTCTAGAAGGCACATCCAGATGGCAGGAGAAAGTCATCAGCCAGAGTCTCTAATTAAACTCGACAGAGAAAACCTGGGAAATGGCATTCGCTGTCTTCTGCCTGCCCCGCTTCATTAAACAGAGCGCAAGGGCTGTGGTTGGAACCTGGTTCTGGAGTGGGTTTCAGTGGTCCAGATTTCAACAAGAGCTGGGACGTCAAAAATGCCATTGCTTGTCTCAAATTACTACGTCAATGTCAGCCAACCTCACTTCTGTGGTTCATCACTGTGTAGTTCTTCTGCTTTAAGTGCTATATCCGATTACAAATATTGGCGATCCTCATGGCGATCAGCCATGAAGATTGTGCTGGGAATATAATGCAGTGGCCTTCCATTTGCTTTCCGCATCACAGCATGACCCCCGTACCACTGCTCCAGTTCCGCGAGCTACTTTCTGGTCCTGATGCCTTCTGCATCGCAGCATGACACCCATGGTACCACTGGTCCAGGTCCACGAGTCATTTTCTGGTCCTGAGCCCTGTTGGCACGCAAAGTCCTCCTCAGCCCCAGGCCAGGATGGGTGAAGCTGCTGCCCTCCATCAAGAGGGATTCAAGTGGGCCCATTTAATCCACTTGGGGACCATCACCCTTCCTTCCCTGTGGAATTTGGTCAAGTTAGTTATCCACTGCTGCTTGATGATCGGCGTTGAGTCACTGGTAGTAGGTCTATCCCAGGGGTTGTTGCAATTCCCAGAAGCTCTGATCATCGGGTGTGATGACTTGGGCTTCTGGGAATTGAAATCCAAGAACCCCTGGAGTGTCAAGGTTGGCCATCACAGGTCTATTCTATTACCATAACACCATGATGGTGAACCTTGGCACTCCAGATGTTCTTGCACTTCAATTCCCAGAAGCCCAAGCCTCCGTGAATCCATATGAATGGATTTACTGTGATTCATCCGGTCCACACTGCCCTTGTTGCTCCCAGAACCGGAAGTAAAATGCGCCCGCACGGAGGAAGGGTTAACCCGGAAGAGCCTTAACCGTACAGGTGCATTTTACTTCTGCTTCCAGGAGTGACAAGGGTAGCGTGGGCCGGATGAAGCACAGTAAACCCATTTGTGTGGGTTCACAGGGTGCTTGGGCTTCTGAGAATTGTCCCCTTTTGACTCTGCATGTGCTCTTAAGCAGAGCTGCTGCTGAGGAGAGCCAAACAAAGGAAGTGAGCACTGGTAAGTTTTGCAGTTGGAGTAGAGCTGCTTTAGAGGCCTCCACTAATTTAAATTGATAATTTAAACTGCTGTGAGCCACCTCTGTTCAAACAGAGGAAGCAGTTTGAAGCTTCCAGAAGCAGGGGGGCAGAGCCACACCAGGCCCTTCCCTGAACTGTGACTCATAGGGGCGGAACCACACTAGCCTTTAAAAGCTCTAAGCTCTTTCAGGGTCAGCCCTTTTGACTCTGCATGTGCTCTTAAGCAGAGCTGCTGCTGAGGAGAGCCAAACAAAGGAAGTGAGCACTGGTAAGTTTTGCAGTTGGAGTAGAGCTGCTTTAGAGGCCTCCACTAATTTAAATTGATAATTTAAACTGCTGAGAGCCACCTCTGTTCAAACAGAGGAAGCAGTTTGAAGCTTCCAGAAGCAGGGGGGCAGAGCCACACCAGGCCCTTCCCTGAACTGTGACTCATAGGGGCGGAGCCACACTAGCCTTTAAAAGCTCTAAGCTCTTTCAGGGTCAGCCCTTTTGACTCTGCATGTGCTCTTAAGCAGAGCTGCTGCTGAGGAGAGCCAAACAAAGGAAGTGAGCACTGGTAAGTTTTGCAGTTGGAGTAGAGCTGCTTTAGAGGCCTCCACTAATTTAAATTGATAATTTAAACTGCTGAGAGCCACCTCTGTTCAAACAGAGGAAGCAGTTTGAAGCTTCCAGAAGCAGGGGGGCAGAGCCACACCAGGCCCTTCCCTGAACTGTGACTCATAGGGGCAGAGCCACACTAGCCTTTAAAAGCTCTAAGCTCTTTCAGGGTCAGCCCTTTTGACTCTGCATGTGCTCTTAAGCAGAGCTGCTGCTGAGGAGAGCCAAACAAAGGAAGTGAGCACTGGTAAGTTTTGCAGTTGGAGTAGAGCTGCTTTAGAGGCCTGCGCGCCTAACGGCGCGCGAGATTACACACTAGTAACAAAGGAACAATATAGTCTTACTAGGTAGAAAGGTAGTAAACGTGTACATTTTTGAGGCCCGGAATACTGCACTTGTTAAAATGGATTCTGAGGGAACAGTTGTAGTTACCTGCAATACTTGTGCCATGTTTGTGTTCTTGCCAAAGCATATGGAGAACTACACTTGCAGCAAGTGCAAGCTGGTTGCACTACTAGAAGAGAAGGTCCAGCAGCTAGAGGCCCGCATATCTAACCATCAACAAATTAAGGAGCTTGAGCTGTTCTTGGACAGAGCGGAACAGACTATGCTGGACAAAGTAGAGACAGGGCACAGTTCTGAGGAAGAAGGCCCTTCACTAACTCAGGAGGGAGATGTTTGGAGGAATGTGACTCAAAGGAGGAAAAGAGTAGGGGTTCACTCTGAGAGTCTGAAATTACAGAATAAATTTGAGGCTCTTTCCCTCATCACACCTGATGAGGAACACACAGAGGAACAACTGGTTCCACCTGATGATCTCTCCTTCATCACACTTGATGAGATCCAGGAAGATAAACAACAGGAACAAACTGAGGTTCTCTCCCTTAATATGGTTGATGAGGTGCATGTAGATGAACAGATTGCAGGAGAGAGGCTCCTTGTACTAGGCGATTCAATAATTAGAAATACAGAGAAATGGATTTGTGATGCACATGATAACCGTATGGTGACTTGCCTGCCAGGTGCAAAAGTTGCAGACATCACAAGAAATCTAGATAGATTGTTAGAGAGAACTGGGAACGAGCCAGTTGTCATGGTACACGTTGGTACCAATGATGTTGGGAAGGCCAAGCGGTCTGTCCTGGAAGCCAAATTCAGGTTGTTAGGAAGAAGATTGAAGTCCCGGACTTCCAAGGTAGCATTTTCAGAAGTGCTGCCTGTCCCTCGCGCAGGACCTACCAGGCAGGCAGAGCTCAGAAGCCTCAATGCGTGGATGAGGCGGTGGTGTCGAGAGGAGGGTTTCAGATTTGTCAGGAACTGGAGAACATTTTGGGACAAGCCAAATCTGTTCAGGAGGGATGGGTTGCATTTGAACCATGATGGGACCAGATTGCTGGCACTCAACATCAAAAAGGCTGCAGAGCAGCTTTTAAACTGATAAATGGGGGAAAGCCGACAGGAGCTGGGCAGCATCCGGTTCGGGAAAGTGTGTACTTGAGTAGTGAGGAGGATGCAAAAATTACTGAGCAGAGCAAGGAGCTAGTCACCAGCACTCTAGCAGAAGGATGCAAGAGGCAGTCTAACAATGCAACTGGACACAAAAGACTGTGTCAGAAAAGCATATATAAATGCTTGTATACAAATGCCAGAAGCCTCCGGAACAAAATAGGGGAGCTGGAATACTTAGCACTAGATAAGAATATTGATATTATTGGTATCACTGAAACCTGGTGCACGGATGATAACCAATGGGATACAGTTATCCCAGGCTACAAACTGTACAGGAAGGATAGGAAGGGGCAAATGGGAGGTGGTGTGGCCTTGTATGTCAAAGAAGTGATAAAATCGTATGAATTGGAATATCTAGGTGATTTGGAGTCACCATTAGAAGCTCTGTGGGTAAGAGTACCAGGCCACAAGGATGGTCTAACAGTAGGCATATACTATCGGCCTCCGACCCAAACTCTTGAGGGAGACTGGCAGTTGGAGAATGTTGTAAAGGAGGCATCCAAGAAGGGAAGCCTGGTTATAATGGGGGACTTCAATTACCCTGACATAGACTGGGTGAACTGTTGTTCAGCACATGATAAAGAGATAAAGTTCCTAGATATGCTCAATGATTGTTCCCTGGGACAGATGGTTGAAGACCCAACTAGAGGTACAAGAATCCTTGACTTGATCCTGAGTAATACTCAGGATCTTGTGCAAGATGTTAATGTGACTGATCCAATAGGGAACAGTGACCACAACTCAATTATGTTTAACTTGATCATAGACCGCAAGTCACTCATAAAATCTAACACAGAGACCTTAAATTTTCAAAAAGGAAATTTCCCAAAGATGAGGAAACTAGTAAAAAAGTAGCTGAAATGGAAAATTGAGAGAGTCCAAACCCTCCAAGAGGCATGGAGGCTGTTTACAAAAACAATAACAGAGGCTCAATTGGAATGCATACCCAAAAGGAAAAAGGGCACTGCCAGGTCCAAGAGGACTCCAATGTGGCTTACAGGAGCTGTTCTGGAAATGATCAAGAGCAAGAGAAGCTCATTTAGAAGATGGAAGGCTTGTCCGAATGAGGACAGCAGGCAAAAACATAAATTCTGGCAGAACAAATGCAAGGCAACAATCAGGAAAGCAAAGCAAGACTTTGAGGAGCGTATAGCTAAAAATACTCAGAGAAATAACAAAGACTTCTTTAAGTACATTAGAAGTAAGAACCCAACTAGGAAGGCCATTGGACCATTAGATGACAATGGAAGGCCAGGGGTTATTAAAGAGGAAACAGAGATTGCAGAGAGACTCAATGAATTCTTTGCTTCAGTATTCACTGAAGAAGACAGAGGCCACATGCCCAAAACAGAGCCTATCTTCGTAGGGAGGGAAACCGAAGAATTAAGCCAGATAGAAATAACCAGGGAGGAGGTCCTTGCATGTCTTGTTAAACTAAACACTAACAAATCACCAGGACCAGATGGCATCCATCCACGAGTTCTCAGGGAACTTAAAGATGAAATTGCTGATCTCCTAGCCAAAATATATAATCTTTCCCTCAAATCAGGCTTTGTGCCTGATGACTGGAAGGTAGCAAATGTAACACCAATTTTCAAAAAAGGATCCAGGGGTGATCCAGGGAATTACCGACCTGTCAGTTTGACATGTGTCCCAGGTAAAGTGATGGAAACCATCCTAAAAGATAGAATTAATAGGCACATAGAAGAGAAGGCGCTGCTAAAGGAGAGCCAACATGGCTTTTGCAAGGGCAAATCATGCCTCACTAATCTGTTGGAATTTTTTGAGAGTGTCAACAAGCATGTGGATAAGGGGGATCCAGTTGACATTGTTTATCTGGACTTTCAGAAGGCTTTTGACAAGGTCCCACACCAAAGGCTCTTGAATAAACTTACCAGTCATGGAATAAAGGGACAGGTCTTGTCCTGGATCAGCAACTGGCTAAGGGACAGGAAACAGAGGGTAGCACTAAATGGACACTTCTCCAAGTGGAGGGAAGTAAAGAGTGGGGTCCCCCAAGGTTCAGTACTGGGACCCCTGCTTTTCAACCTCTTCATAAATGATCTAGAGGTAGGAGTAAAAAGCAAGGTAGCAAAATTTGCTGACGACACTAAATTATACAGAGTAGTGAAAACTGTGAGAGACTGAGAGGAGCTTCAGAGGGATCTCTCGACACTGGGGGAGTGGGCAAAACAGTGGCAAATGAGTTTCAACATTAGTAAGTGCAGAGTGATGCATGTTGGGGCAAAGAACCCCAATTACATTTATAAACTGATGGGGTCTGAACTCTCTGCGACAAACCAGGAAAGGGACCTGGGTGTCCTGGTGGACAACTCAATGAAGGTGTCAACCCAGTGTGCCTCAGCAGTGAAAAAAGCAAACTCAATGCTAGGGATCATTAGGAAGGGTATAGAAAATAAGTCAGCAAGTGTCATTTTGCCTCTTTATAAATCTATGGTGAGGCCCCACCTGGAATACTGTGTACAGTTCTGGTCGCCATACCTCCAGAAGGATATTATGGAGCTGGAAAAAGTGCAGAGGAGGGCAACCAGAATGATTAGGGGACTGGAACACCTTCCTTACCATCTGAGGCTGCAACGGTTGGGCCTCTTCACTCTTGAACAACGACGTCTAAGAGGTGACCTGATTGAAGTTTATAAAATCATGCACGGTGTGGACAAACTAGATAAGGAAAAACTGTTTTCCCTATTGCATAACACTAGAACTAGGGGACACTCCATGAAACTTTTGGGTACTAGTTCTCAAACAAATAAGAGAAAGTACTTTTTCACCCAGAGGATTACTGGTCTATGGAACTCCCTGCCAGAAGAAGTGGTGACAGCTGTCAGTCTTGACAGCTTTAAGAAAGGATTAGACAAGTTCATGGAGGACAAGAGTATCAATGGCTATAATTATGGATACTTAAGGACAACCTCCGGGTTGGAGAGATAGGCAGGATATCTCTCAATGCCATTTCCAGGGAATCCTAAGCAGGTGAAGGCATCTGCTTGGGAATACCCTGAAGGAAATGGTGAGCCACTGTGTGAGACAGAATGCTGGACTGGATGGGCTGTGGCCTGTTCCAGCAAGGCTGTTCTTATGTTATGTTCTTATGTACATCTGGAGTGCCAAGGTTCGCCATCATGGCAGTGCCATATTTAGGATTTGTAGGCCCCTAGGCTGAACCTGTGGCACCTGCCCTACCAGGGAAAGTATTTTTAAAAAATGAACCTACAAAAACCGCATTTTCAGCAATTATCCAATTTAAAAATGAAAAATAAACGTTTGAAGTTATTTATTTATTTATTTATTGTTAGATTTCTATACCGCCCACTCGACCATGGCCGACTCAGGGCGGTTCACATAAATAAAACAGATAAAAACAGAGTAAAAAATCCACCCCTAAAAAAGGTTTATTATTAAATTATAGAAAATTTACGTACGGCATTCTTATACAGTATTTAGAATTAGATGAATTCATGAGATGATAAAAATGAAAAGAACTGAGCAAATAATACTAGCTTAAATGGAAAAATTGAAAAATATAAAAAACCACTTACTACAACTTTACTTTGCTGTATTGAAAACGTCTTAACATGAAACAGTATGCGCTCATTGAGCTTCGCGAAACATCCGGCTGGCAGACAGTGGGAGGAGATATTCTTGTTGGGCTGGTCAAACATCCAAACACCACATTAAGTTAAACAAAATGCAAATGATAAATGATGATTACGATCACCAAACTTTTATACTATTTATTTACTAAAAAAAAAAAACTGATTTTAAAAATTGACATAGAATCACGTGGTGCGGGCCCTCTTTGTGGTGCGGGCCCATAGGCTGCAGCCTAGGTAGCCTATGCTTAAATCCGGCCCTGCATCACGGCCATAGCAGGATAACCTGGCCAGACTGGAGGTCCATACCTATAAATGAGAAGAAAGTCTTTTTCATTAAGTTAATGCAAAGGCTCAGAATGCATAGAGAAACGGGCCTCTTTGTACTCCTTTATTACGAATTGTCCTGCTGTCAACTTCTGTGGGTTCCTGTCTTCTCCTTGGACGCATGGAAAAGGTTCCTCTTTTCTATCCCTGGCAGGGCAGACTGACCACTTAATCCCTCTCTTCTTACAGAGCAGGCTGACATAATTGCTTAAGTCTTACCGCTAAGAGCTGGGCTCTTAATGCAATTGCATTTAATATCCGACATAATACATTTTGTTAGCTCTCGTCGAATATACGATCGATTAAATTGTTTCAGCAGGGTACTTTTGGAATGTAAATGTGCATTCAAAACAAAATCTATGAGCAGAAATATAGTGTAGCAATGAGACTAATAGGCCGGGGGGAATATGTTGTGTCTCTCATGAACTAGTTCAGGGGTGCCCAAACTATTCAGGCCGTGGGCCAGTCATACCGGAAGCGGAAGTAAAACACGCCTTGCAATCTGTTTTGCAACAGGATGAGATAGGTTTTCAGCTGCCATTTTCTCTGCTTAAACCAGGGGTGCCCAAACTATGGCCCGTGGGCCAGATCCAGCCCCCGACGACAATTCATCTGACCCGTGAAGCCCTCGTCGCTCCTGGGAGTGGAAGTAAAATGCACCCATACTGGTGTGTTTTACTTCCACTCCCAGGAGAGACGAGGGCTTCATGGGCCGGATGAATTGGTGTCAGGGGCTGTATCCGGCCCCCAGGCCATAGTGACCAGCCCCCTGAACCACGTGACTGGCCTGTGTCCCAAAACGTTTGGACACCCCTGCCTTAAAGACTAGCTGATGTATTTTAATGTGAGCTTTCGTGGATCAAGTCCACTTTGTCAGATGACCTTGACCTTTACTAATTAAAAAGGACTGACTGGATAGTCAGGTGTCTGGCTGTGGACTCAGAAGTTGGGAGTTGGACTCCTCCACTGTCCTTTCCAAATGAGAAGCACCAGTCTGTGTAGCCTTGAGCCATCTGCACAGGAGAACCTGAAAAGGGTTTCCGTAAGTCAGAACAGCAAACGATTAGCATTGATGCGCTCCTGTGGCCTCTTCCAGGAAGGCTGTTCTTATGTTCTTAACCAGCAGTAGGCAGGGAAGGTTAAACAAACATAATGCGCAAGTTCTCCAAATGTTAGACTCCCATTCTAGCCCAGCAAATTAAACTCTCCACGCGTCTTGTAGTACAAAGGAAAACCCAGTTCTTTACTTACAGTTGCATTTAGATAGAAGAGTAAACAGTTGCTTGGGTAGACAAACAGTTCTGTACAATTGCCTTGGTAGATAAACAAGAGTGAGAGTGAACAGCAGAAGAATAAACTGGTACACACACAATGATTGCAAAACACTGAACTGAATAAAACCTGAATAGCAAGCAGCCGAATACAAGTCAGGTGACCTACAGGTGAGGACCAGGAGAACTCTTTTGATTAACTGATTATCTACATCGGGGGTTTGTAACCTAGCCCCAGGCCCCAACGCCATTCCATCCAGCCTGTGATGACAACCCCAGAAGCAGCCGCACTTACGACAGCCCTTAATGTGACTGCACACGCGCCAACGCATCCAATGTAGTTTGCAGCAGCATTTACAATGGGAGGGGGACCATATGTCTGAGGATAAGTAGTTCGGCCCGTGGCGTGAAAACCTTGAGAACCCCTGATCTACATAATTTATATTCTCAGTCCTTTGAATTGTGGGGTTGCATTAGTATATCCTACAGCTCCAACTGAGCATGGCCCACCACCTCCAAACACTCTGCTAAACACCGAGCCCATTGTCTGCTGTTATTTCTGAACATTTTGGTGCTGGGGCCAGAAGACTCTGGCGAAGCTGAGCTTGTGCTGAGCTGCAGGATCAACCTGCAGTGATTAGTACCTGTCATAACGTAACTTTGCAGCAACCTTGAAAAACCAGAAACTATCACTGGTCGTCTTCCACCTCTGAAACCAGTGCCTCCCATTTAGGGTCCCACAGACTGCCTATTCTGAAGGCCACAGCTGAAATCCCACACAACGGAGTCTGCTCTATTTCCGTGTGATCAAAATGAGTGGGGCTTTTGCATAAAGAAGCATCAGGTCAACTCCCAGTCCATTATTTCTCCCTTGGCCTGGATTGAGTTCTGTCCAAAACCCCTCATTGGATTTTTTTCTTCTTTCTCATCAGGCTCCTTAGCTATTCTTTGCGGCTGCCCAGAGTCAACTATCAGACAATCTGTTCATTATTTGCAAGCTTTTTGAAATGCCTTTCTCTTCTCGCTACGGTTCATTTTGGGAAAGACAAGTGCGGAGGCTGTTTGTGCTCACTTCGTTTTTTTACCTTCTGATGAGATGTTGTGGAACAAAAATTAATTTTCTTTTAGCAAACATGAAGACCCAGTGTGCATAAGAAGTTACAGTTAGCTCCAGGAGAATTACTGATACCTACCAGCATTAGGAACTTCTTTCGAGACTGATGATCCATTTGAAGAAGGGTATAGTTAAGGAAAATAAATTTCAGAACATACTAGCAGAGGACCCGGCATTGCCTGGGGGTACCCTACCCAGGCCAAGGAGAGACCTGGGTGCACCCCCACCCCAGCTGCCTTACCTTTTTGTCTGCTGTCGTCGCAGCCGCTCTCTCAGCTCCACCACGAGACGCCGTCTCAGCCTGACTCTGGCCGCTGTCGGCCTCCCCAGCAACTAGAGTCAGTGGGTAGCCATCGCAGCCCGGCCCCTCCGTCCTCCCATGGGTTGTGTCAGGTGAAAGGGAGGCTCCATTTGGGTAGGTGGGTAGAGGACCCATTTGGGGGGCAGAGGCCTGCAGAAGGTGGCTTTTTCCCTTGCTTTTTCTCCTATCAGTGGGGGTGTCCCATTTGCAGATTGATTTAGGGGGTGTACCCCTCCCCATGGTACTTGACACCCCCACAGTGACCGTCTCTTTGGCCCAAGGTATGTGTGTGCCGAGTTTCAGCGCAATCGGTGCAGGCGTGTGGATTTGTATAAGGAACATACAGCACCGGACCTTGATTTTAGTTATATAGATGGAAACCATTTCTGGAACATAGATTGATTGAAGGAAAAAGTGGCAGACCAGTACTAGGACAATTAGGTTTTTGGAGTTGAAGAGGTTTAAATGCAGTCTCCAGGGCATTGTAAATATCACGGGTGATTTTATCTTATTTTGTGTTTGTGCTCATTAATATATCCTATGGATAAAATATAACAAAATTACTGAAATAATCATGTAAACATATAAGTGGTTATATATTAGAAAAGAATATATATTTGAACAAGGATTAATGGGTTAAAAATGAGACTAGTTTAACATGATGAGCTGCACAAATTTATTTTCATTTATGTAATTATGTATTCATTTATTTTCATTTATGTATTCATTCATGTATTGTTTAGTATTTTAGTATTTTGTATTGTTTGAAATGTATTGTATTGTGTTTTGATATTTTTTGTTTTACAGTGGTACCTCGGATAAAGTCCGATTTGGATAAAGTTGCGGTTTTCATGCACACGTGATGCATCGCATAAAGTCCAAAACCGCTAAAAATGGATGTTATCTGATAAGGAAAACTATCTAAAAGAACAGTGCAAAGAAATGGAAGAAAACAACAAAAGAGGCAGAACCAGAGATCTTTTCAAAAAAATCCGGGAAATCAAGGGAACATTTAAAGCAAAAATGAACATGATAAGGGACAAAGACGGAAAGGAGCTAGCTGATGCAGAAGAGATTAAGAAAAGATGGAAAGAGTACACAGAGGAACTCTACAAAAAGGAACTCAACACTCCTGATAGTCACAATGATGAAGAAATTGAACCTGAGCCAGACATCCTGGAGAGTGAAGTCAGAAAGGCCCTAAAGAGCACTGCAAACAACAAAGCTAGTGGAGATGATGGTATCCCAGTTGAATTTTTCAAAGCTCTAAAAGATGATGGCATCAAATTACTGCATTCAATATGCCAGCAGATTTGGAAAACAAAACAGTGGCCACAGGACTGGAAAAGATCAGTATATGTTCCAATCCCAAAAAAGGGCAATGCCAAAGAATGTTCAAATTATCGAACAATTGCGCTCATCCCACACGCCAGCAAGGTGATGCTCAAGAATAATACAGGATAGACTTCAGCAGCATGTGGAAAGAGAATTACCAGAGGTGCAGGCTGGTTTCAGAAGAGGCAGGGGGACTAGAGACCACATTGCCAACATATGTTGGATCATGGAGAAAACAAAGGAATACCAGAAACAAGTTTACTTTTGCTTCATTGACTACACTAAGGCATTTGATTGTGTGGATCACAACAAGATGTGGCAAGTGATTAAAGAGATGGGAATACCAGAGCACCTCATATGCCTCCTGAGAAATCTGTACATGAGTCAAGAAGCAACAGTTAGGACAGAACACGGAATGACAGAGTGGTTTGGAATAGGAAAAGGAGTAAGACAAGGCTGCATTTTGTCACCATGCCTATTCAACCTATACACAGAGCACATAATGCGCAGTGCAGGGATGGAGGAATCACAATATGGGATCAAAATTGCTGGGAGAAACATCAACAATCTGAGATATGCAGACGATACCACCCTAATGGCAGAAAGTGAGGAAGACCTAAAGAATCTCCTGATCGGTTTGAAGGAAGAGAGTGCAAAAGCTGGCTTGAGACTCAATATCAAGAAAACCAAGATAATGGCAACAGGCCCGATCAGTTCCTGGAAAATAGACGGGGAAGAAGTAGAAGCAGTGACAGATTTTACGTTCTTAGGATCTAAGATCACTGCAGATGGAGATTGCAGCCATGAAATAAAGAGGCGGCTGATTCTAGGGAGACAAGCCATGAGAAACCTGGGGAACATAGTGAAAAGCAGAGACATCACCTTGAAAACAAAAATTAGAATAGTCAAAGCAATGGTATTCCCAGTGGTAATGTACGGATGTGAGAGCTGGACAATTAGGAAAGCTGAACGCAGAAGAATAGATGCCTTTGAAATGTGGTGTTGGAGGAGAGTTTTGAGGGTACCTTGGACAGCGAGGAGAACAAATAGGTCAATCTTAGAAGAAATCAACACTGACTGCTCATTGGAAGGTCAAATAGTAAAGATGAGGCTAAAGTACTTTGGGCATCAAATGAGAAGGGAGGATTCACTTGAGAAGGCCGTGATGTTGGGAAAGGTGGAGGGCAAAAGAAGAAGGGGGAGGCCAAGGATGAGATGGATAGATGGTATTGTAGACACAATGGGCACAGAGCTGGGAGGACTGAGGGGGATGGTGGAGGACAGAGGCGCCTGGAGAACGATGGTCCATAGGGTCGCAAAGGGTCGGAATCGACTGTGCGACTGAACAACAAAATCTGAGGTATTTGGTATAGGAACCTCGGATAAAGTCCTTTTTTTTGGGACATTATCCGATGCATCGCCCATTTGATTCCTATAAAGTCCAAAATCGGATAAAGTCCAAACTTGTGGAATGGAGTTTGGACTTTATCTGAGGTTCTACTATATTACTTTTTTGCTTTGTTATTCTTTGTTATTCTTTTTATTGTTCTTTTTGAAAAATTAATATAAATTATTAAAAAGAGAGAGAGAGAGAGAGAAAAAGACTGACGATCCAGTCAAAGATACAGTAACTCACAGGTAGACCAATGTCCAGGCTAGTATGGGAACGTTCTCACAACTCCCCTATCAATGTACAGTACCTCTATGTGCCTATATGACGACAGGGGTGGGGTGGGAGAGCCAGGCTAATTTACAAGTAGATGGTGAAATTTTTTTTAATAGGAAAAATCCTGCAGTCCAAGCGCAAAATTCCAAATATAGGCTCGTGGAGTTAATACCTGTCTTAGCCTGTTAAGCTCTCACAGGTGAGTCATACAGGGCTTTCCATCCGGCTTAGCGTAGTTCTGAGCAGAAGCACATTTTTTGCTCCCTAACACCATCTCTGAAATTCCCAACATGGTGAAGACTGGATGACTTACTTGGTTGGGTTTTTTTTTTAGTGGTCCAGTGCAAGTTATCATCCGCCCACGGTTTTGAATTTTGCACAGGATCGGCATTTCTTTCAAGGGATCCTCAGCTCAGGTATTATTATAGGGGCTCTGGGCATCTGTCGATAAAACATTTCAGTACATGCAAGGCGGTCGAAGTCCAGGAGCGCCAGATTAAGCGTTCTTTGCAAATCCTGCCCGGAAAAGTGCTTCCATTCCAGGCCTTAATTAATTTAGCTCCATTCTCCAATTTTAAAAAAAAAAGCCTTTTGATGGGTAAAGAAGAAAGTGCTGCGTATATTATTTTGTTATATCCATCTCCCTGTTCTCTTATCAAAAGCTTTTGTGGAAAGATCGAGGCCTCTTTCAGAAAACCTTTTGCTGAACAATCTTCACAGTTCTGTTTCCTTATTGAGCTTAAAATACTGGAGGTTTTCCTTTGTGGGAAGGCAAGGCTGGATGGAGCAGGACCCTGAACGCCGGAAGGGACGCCCCGGAGAGGAAGGGCAGCCAAATTTGGGGAGGAGAGCTGCCATATTGAAGGCCCGTGATGGCGAACCTTGGCACTGCAGATGTTCTTGGACTTCAATTCCCAGAAGCCCAAGCCCCCTGTGAATCCACACGAATGGGTTTACTGCGATTCATCCAGCCCACGCCGCCCTCGTCGCTCCCGGAAGCGGAAGTAAAACGTGCCCGTACGGTTAAGGCTCTTCCGGGTTAACCCTTCCTCCGTACGGGTGCGTTTTACTTCTGCTTCTGGGAGCGACGAGGGCGGCGTGGGCTGGATGAATCGCAGTAAACCCATTCGTGTGGATTCACAGGGGGCTTGGGCTTCTGGGAATTGAAGTCCAAGAACATATGCAGTGCCGAGGTTCATGGTTGTAGGCTGTGGTTAGTTATTTACTAACTTTTCGGGAGCCCCATGGCTAACTTTTGGCAGAGGTCAAGGCAGCCAGGCCAAAGCTCCACAGGTCTCCATGTCCAATGGAAACTTGCACTAAAATCCGATTCTCCTTTTTACCCAACTGTAACTAAGGGGCTGTGGTGGCTTAGTGGCTAAGACGCTGAGCAGGTTGGCAGTTTGAGACCTGAGTGCTGCACGATGGAGTGACCTCCTGTCGTGTTTTACTACCGTTTCCAGGAGTGCCAGGGTGGTGTCTGGCTGGATGAATTGGCATTGGGGGCCGGATCTGGCCCACTGGCCATAGTTTGTGCACCCCTGCTTTATGTTAACCTTTTACTTCTTTATCCTTATTCTTCTTTGCCCCGTTTCCGAGCTAAAGAAAACCCTCCTTATGTGACAGAACTCTGGATCTGAATGGACGTGTGTGTGCGTGCGCGTGCGTGCGTGCACGTGTGCGTGTATGTGTTTTCCTTGCAGGGAGGCTAAGAATAGATTGGTTTCTAGTAGAACTTGTAGCTGAGAGGCAGCAGCACCGTCATTTGTCAGCAAGGGCAACGAAACCAACAGCATTTTAACCTGAAGACTGTTTTTTTTTTACTCAAGATCTGGTGATAAGTGACTCTCAGTCTGCAATGTGGTTTAGAGCAAAACAACAGCAAAATTGTACAATATGTACAATAAGCTCCCAGAGGGAGAAAAGTTGTTAACCGATATTATTTGTGCTATTCAATTCAATTTACATACATGATGCAATTTGTTTCTGTTACTGTATTACCATTATACCATCTTTCTTTTAAATGCTTTTTTGGTTTGTTGTTTAAAATAAGTGAAAAATTGGGGGGGGGGGGGGTTTAAATAGTTTTTAGTTTTAAATGGGGTGGGAGTAGGAGGGTGGATAGATGGGTGGATGATGGGGTTTTTAACCTGTTTTTATATGTTTTTAATTGTTGTACGCCACACCTGAGTGGGCGGCATAAAAATTGAAATAAATAAATAAGCTACTCGTTCTCATGATTTAAAACAGAGAATCTTCCGCATACAAACAAAGGTTGAGAGAGTTTTTGCCTAAAAGTGGGTTCGAAGTGCATCTCCTTAGAGTCAGACAGATACCTTTCTGGGATTATTCTGGATCTTTTGTGAGTTTGCTGGTTCTCAAACAGCAAAAGAAAAGTGGGGGAAGAAAAAAGAAATATTTATACTTAAAAATATCTAGTTTATTTTTAAAAAGAAGGAAATAGAAAGAGGTTAAAGGAGTGTCTTATATTTTAATTGTCTTTTGGGCTAGATGCAGTGGAAGCTGATGGATCCCAGGTCAGTGGGATCATAAATCTGTTCCGGGTTTTAGCATGGATTTTAGATCTCCTGAACATGTGGGGAGGGGGGCTTGACTTCAGCACCCTGGAGAGCTCCTAGGACAGTGATGGCAAACCTTTTAGAGGCCGAGTGCCCAAACAGAGGGACTCTGTGCTGGAGGGAGGGAAGAAGCGCTCCCATTGGGCTGCTGGGCAGAGGGGCGGGGTGAACTCTGTTCTGGGGGGAGGGAAGAAGCGCTCCCACTGGGCCGCTGGGCAGAGGGGCGGGGTGAACTCTGTGCTGGGTGGAGGGAAGAAGCGCTCCCATTGGGCCGCTGGGCAGAGGGGCGGGGTGAACTCTGTGTTGGGGGAGGGAAGAAGCGCTCCCATTGGGCTGCTGGGCAGAGGGGCGGGGTGAACTCTGTTCTGGGGGGAGGGAAGAAGCGCTCCCACTGGGCCGCTGGGCAGAGGGGCGGGGTGAACTCTGTGCTGGGTGGAGGGAAGAAGCGCTCCCATTGGGCCGCTGGGCAGAGGGGCGGGGTGAACTCTGTGTTGGGGGAGGGAAGAAGCGCTCCCATTGGGCTGCTGGGCAGAGGGGTGGGGAGGAACTCTGTGCTGGAGTGACAACACAGCTCACAGAGAGCACTGTGAGTGCCACCGCTTGCACGTGTGCCATAGGTTCTCCACCACTGTCCTAGGATTTGAACTCATACCTGTGCGGATTCCCCATGCCCAGGGGGCATGGAACGGCCCTTGCAGAGGCCACTTCAGTCGAGAACGCTCCTGGCCCGTGGGCTCTGCGGGCACAGAAATTAAGGGGGGGTGGATTAATCATAAGGGTTTATTCACCCACATCTGACCTGACCGACGACTCTGCTGAGAAGGCAGAACGCTAACCTCCCGTTACCCATTAGGCAATTACTGACTCACAGATCAGCCTAATCTTTGGTGCAAATAGAAGCCATATTTACCCTAGTGTAAGTCTCAGACAATGGTTTTCTCCTGTCAGTGTTTGCCCGAGTTAATTAACTTCCCCAAGAGAGATTTCCCATTAACCCGGGTAGATGGGTGATGTGATTCTCTGTCAGATGACGGTTCTTTCCTGCATTGCCTTCTGATCTATATATGATGATGCTTTTCCTTCAATAAACCACTGATCTGATCTCGCTCCATATTGCCTCGTGTCGTTCCTTGATCAGTCTCCTCCGGGACCCAACGGCCGTCCTAGCGGCCCCGATTCCTACATACCTAGGTCCACTTTCCCAGTAAGCTCAGAGCCATCCCCTTCTGTGAATTAACTATTGCTTGTTTCCTGCTTCTTCTGGATATGGTTTCCCTTGCTCGAAAGCCAGTTGTATCCGACTCTAGGGTGCAGTGCTCATCTCTGTTTCTAAGCCGAAGAGCCAGCACTGTCTGCTTCTGCAGACATTTCCGTGGTCATGTGGCAGGCATGACTAGACACCGGAGCGCACGGAACGCTGTTACCTTCCCACCGAAGTGGTCCCTATTTATCTACTTGCAATTTCTTGCTTTCGAACTGCTAGGTTGGCAGGAGCTGTGATGAAGACGGGAGCTCATTTCCGTCCTGCAGTACTCGGGAATCGAACTGCTGACCTTCCGCTTCCCAGTCATAGCCAGTAATAATAACTGGAGGGTGTCCAGTGGAGCCTGACTTATGATGACCCTTTCCCATGGCTCTCTGAATACTCAGGGGCCCTTCGCCATTGGCTCCACCTGGGGTCCCTCTGGGAGCTTATTGTATAGATTGTACAATTTTGCTGTTTGTTTTGCTCTAAACCACATTGCAGACTGAGAGTCACTTATCATCAGATCTTGAGTTAAAAAAAACCCAGTCTTCAGGTTAAAATGCTGTTGGTTTTTTGCCCTTGCTGACAAAAGAGCTCATGGAGGGACAGAGAAACACCCCTTGGGTGCACAAAGGTTTAACACAAGATAAAGGGGGGAAAAAAGAAATTAAAATCAACAACAAAACATCAAGAACTACAACGACATCATCATCATACAACAATATTATGTGCACCCTTCACCCAGCAGGACTGTACAGTATATATATTTCTAACCTTTATTCAATCTATGACCTCTTTAACTTAAATTTCCCCCTCTTTCCAAAATGATATATATTCTTTCCCTGTTTTTGTTCCTTTCCCTTCTATTAAAACATAGTTCAGAAATTCTCCCCACATTTCCGTAAAGTCCGATTTCTTCAAAATTCCTTTTTTAAACTTTTAATTCTGATGTTAATCTATCATTTACTGCTGTTTTCTATATTTATTTATCTATACTATTCTTCCACTTCTATTTTACAGTCATTTTTCCCATTTTCTTAAAACTATAGACAGCCTAGTAGCAGTTACCCCCATACTGATTGTTTCTTTTCTTTTTTCTCAATTTGTTTACTTCCAACATCCATCAATACTGCTGTTCTGGGACACATCTGAATACGTCCGTTCTATTTCACATAACTATAATCCAACCAAAGATGTAAATAAACAACTAAAACTGTTCCTTTTTAAAGAGGCTTTTAAGGATATATTGCCAATGGCCGAGCATTACGTAATTTATTTTATTTTTTGCCCATGCCAAGAGTTTTTTTGGTTCTGCCATTTTATTTTAAATGTGTGGGTGTTATTTTGCTTGCCTACATCTCTATTATTATTATTATTATTATTATTATTATTATTATTATTATTATTATTATTATACAGATTTTTGTTATTATTATTACACTGCATCACAAAAAATAAATATTGTCTGCCACTTGGTCTGATCCATGTGTCCTAGATTAAATCAAGTGTGCTGAATCCAAATCTGAAATCTGATTCTGTCTTGGATGTCAGGATCTTAAGTAAGCAAACCTCACCCTCTTGGTTAGGTTCTTGTATTGATTACACGGGGTATATTTGCCACAAATGTAGCAAGCATTGTCCAGTTTATTAACACAACTACACCTACTCATCTTTAGCTTAAAACAGACTCACTATGGCTCAGTTGTACTATCCAATAAGATGGTTTCGCACTAGAGACAAACCCTTGGTCCATCTCGCCTGATATACCTATTTCTGACCTCAGCTCACTGACTTGCCCAGACATGTTCGGCTGCTGCTGGAACATGCATGCCACCAGGGGACGTAATTCAGCTGAGGTGGCGCAGCAGGCCTAGTGGCAGTTGCAACTGTTGTAATGTTCTCATGTAAAAATACATTACTCAATTACCAACCATTTGTACAGTTATAGCACACACCTGTCAAGTTTTGGATTTGGAAATAAGGGAAATTTCCCAGCCAATACGGGATACTTGACAGCTATGCTTATCCTTTGCTGCCCTCCAATGGCGGCAATAGGGCATTGCAGTCTAATTAATAAAGGATGACGGTGGAAAAGAGGGTAAAATAAGGGGTTTTCTTGGCCAATACGGGATACTTGACAGCTAAGCTATAGCATGCCTTGAAATCTGTATGTGATAGGCAAATTCTGAGTTCAGATTTGGAATCAGCACACTTGATTATCGTGTAAATCACATGTGTTATTCCCAGTAGCAAAATCGTTGTTGCGCAGTGTTATTAATGTGTTGTACAAGAAGCCACCCAGTGGGACAATATCAGACAGAGTATAAATGTAACAAATAAAATAAAATAAATTCCTGTTTCTTTTTTTAACACTCCTTTTTGCATTATTATTTTTTTGGGGGGTGGGTAACTGCTGCTTCAGCAGCAAGTAGCAGCCTTTGGCATTATTCCATCACAGGGGTAAATGTGTCTTTTATTCTAAACTAGGAGGGGGAAATGAGATTTGAGCCTCCCTTGAAGGTAAAACCCAGAGATGCTTCCTCCTCCTCCTCTTCTTCCTCCTGTGGTGTTTTTTTTTTTCCCTTTGCTGTTTCTGAGCAAGAAGGGAGGCTATCTCTTGGTAAGCAGAAAGAGCTGTCCTCGCATAACCTGCCTGGCTCCTCTTGGAACTAGATAGATCTGGTCCTCTAGCCTCCCTTGCCCAGGCCAGCTTCCTCCTCCTCCTCCTCCTCCTCCTCTTCCTCCTCCTCTCCAGAAGGCTCCCTCTCAGCAGAAGATGTGTTGGTCTTGTCTTCCTTTTCCCAAAGAAAATGTTTCTTCTTCCCATCCTCGGCCAGTCGGAGCCAAGCCTTCTGGGAAGCAGCGCATGTTCTGCGCAAGAGCCGTCCAGGATTGGGACCCTGCCTCTGGCTGCCTCTGGCTGCCTCTGGGACCAGGCTGTGCTCATGGCTCTGAGAAAACAAGGAACTAAAGCCTGGCTTCACTGGTTCGGGGCCGACTCATAATGGGAGGTAATATGTAATGAAGAAGAGGTTTTTACCAGTTCCAGGGCATCAGCCGTGGTTTAGTGGTTAAGATGCTGAGCTTGGCGACTGGAAGGTTGGCAGCTTAGCAGCTCAAGACCCGAGTACTGCATGACAGAGTGAGAGCCAGCTCCCATCTCGGTCCTAGCTCATGCCAACCTAGCAGTTCGAAATTGCAAGCAGATAACTAGGTAGCCCTTTGGCGGGAAAGGTAACAGTGTTTCATGCACTCCAGCGTCTGTCTAGTCACGCCTGCCACAGGAGGACCACAAAAAAAGTCTGCAGGTTCTTTTTTGGCTGTAACCGGCGATGAGCACCGGAACCGTAGAGTTGGATAGGTAAAGGTAAAGGTTTCCCTTGCTCGAAAGCCAGTCGTACCCGACTCTAGGGTGCAGTGCTCATCTCTGTTTCCAAGCCGAAGAGCCAGCGCTGTCTGCTTCTGCAGACGTTTCCGTGGTCATGTGGCAAGCATGACTAGACACCGGAGCGCACGGAACGCTGTTACCTTCCCACCGAAGTGGTCCCTATTTATCTACTTGCAATTGGTTGCTTTCGAACTGCTAGGTTGGCAGGAGCTGGGACAGGCAACGGGAACTCAGTCATGCAGCATTCGGGAATCGAACTGCTGACCTTCCGCCTCCCAGTCAGCGTCTTCTTAGCCACTTGAGCCACTGCAGAGTTGGATAGTGACTAGCTTTTGAGCAAGGAAGACCCTGACCTTTACCGCAGCCAGGACATTGTGGATTCGATCCCGACGGGATCCAGGTTGACTCAACCTCTTCCATCCCCCTCGGAAGGGCCAACCCCCCACCCAGAACACGTGTCGGCCGAGGCGCATTCCCACGAGCCCAAGCAGGGGGCGGCTCAGCGAAGGGCCCGCCCCTTTCCCACCGCAGCCAATAGCAGGGCGGGGCCTCCCTCCGGGCTCCTCCCCCTCCCTCGGCCGAGCGGCCAGGCGATCATCGGCGTCTCTTCTTCTTCCTCCTCCTCCTCCTCCTCCTCTTCCTCAGCGGAGGCAGGTAAGCCGGCGGCGGCGAGGGGTGGTGGTGGGGGTCCCCTGCGCGCGTGCAGAGCGCCCCTCCTCCGTGAAGCCGGGGATGGGATCTCTGCCCTAGGGAGGATGTTTTGTTTGCAGACTACAACTCCCATCTGCCGTGGCCATCTCATCGGGAAGGCACATGGAAGCTGCTGCTGCTGCTGCTGCTGCCCTCTCCCATCTCCCTCACCTGGTCCTTGCAGGTAGACTGCCTCCGGCGCGGGGGGCTCCGTCCCAGCCTGCCAGGGTTCGGGCCGGGGACTGGCTTGAGGCGTGGTGGGGAGGGGGGGGGGGCTGGAAGGACCTGCCCCCCCCCTTTTAGGAGAAGATGCTCCCGGGGAGGCAGGTTGCCCACCCCACCCCACCCCACCCCGTGTCTGCCTGCCTTCCTCCTCTTCTCCACGCGATCCTGAGTCTCGGTGGTGCAAGGGGTCCGGATTCTATGCTGGGGGGTGGGGGGTGGGTGGGACGGGGGTCTCTGCGCCTCCCCCGCAAAAAGAGGAAACTTATTTGCTGCCTGAGGTCGCCCCCCACCCCCACCCCCCATAGGTACTCTTGTAGCATCTCCATGAATGTACCTTCTTGGGTGCAGGGCGGAGTGTGCAAACGGTGCAGGTGTGTTTCAGCCAGAAGAGACAGGTGTGTTGTTGTTGATGAGGATGAGGATGATTCTTTCGTGTCCCGATCGCACCCCAGATGGCCAAAACGAAGCCACTTTCTTGGGGTCTGCCATTGGCCAAAATTACATCCTCATTGGTCCATGTCTCTGGCACATATGTCAGACCAGCAAATGAGCCCCCATGGATTGTGCATCTGTCCACATTCACACACACACACACACACACACACACATAACCGGCATGTTGTTGCCCTGTGCGCCAGCAGCCCCCACTTGAGCCATGTGGGTCTTATTACATTTATGGACCCCGACCCTCACCCTATTCAGTGTCCTCCAAGTGACATGTAGGGGAGGGAGGTCGAGTTCCTCAGCCAAATCCTCCTTTCATGCTCTTCCTTGTCCCGTGAGCGCCTTCTTCCTCCATCTTCTGAATGGGTTTTGCTCTTGCCTCAAAAGTGTTGGTTCTTGCCAGTGGTGGGCTCCCAAAAACTCTACTACCACACTGTGGCAGTGGCATGGTGGGCATGGCCAGGGAGGAAAGCCTTGCATTGCACCCGAATTAGGACTACTTTATTTCAAAACTTGGATGGACAGAGCCAGCCAGAATTTCTGGCGAACTGGTGCGACCCTGATGATGCCCACCACTGCTTCTTGCCCTAAAGCTCTTCCTGGATCTGAGTTCGTGGACTTGAGCTGCATCTCCGTTCAGAGGATGTCGCGGGTCCCTCTCTTGCTTCGTTCTCTCAGCACCCACTGCTACGTCTCATCCTGTCGCTCTACACATGGCTTCATTCACAGCCATGTCAACTACTTTTGCGTGTGTGGATGTGCTCCATACTGGAGCAGCATCCTCTGCTGCAGAGACGCTCAGTGCCAAAGCGGATGTGCACAGTGTGGAGGGTTCAGTTCCCCATTGATAGTTTGTGAGTTTCCTGATGATGTTGTTCCTTGTACTCACTTTGGCCTGGGTAGTCAGGCAGTGCTGCTTAAAAGAGAGTGAGGTATATGTGGTTGATGATGAGGCAGAAGTGCCAAAAGTAAAAGTGGAAAATTATGTGTGCATGCACGCATGTGCAAGAAGATGCTCCAGATGCTCAATTGAGGAGGGCTTCAAGATGGGCTGGGGAAGGTCAAAGATGACCTTGACCCTTGGAACTAAGGGGGCAGGACGGCCTTCAAGCCAAAGGCCCTGAGGTCAAGGGGGTCTTTGTGCATCCCCCGCCAAATTCACAGGTCTCAAGAAGACTGTTTTCTGATTGATTGAGTCCTTGGCTGCTGCACACTCAGCATGGGTCAGGATAAGGCCTGTGTTCTGTACATGGTGGGCTCCACTCATCCCAACCATACTGGAGGTCACATCAGTGTGGGGGGGGGGGGGAGAGTTGGCATCTGGGGCGTCCGGGGTCTTTCTCTGCTGATCGCCATGAGTGGGGTTTCCCCAGGTCCTGCATATGTGGAAATGGCACTCACTGTGGCTGTAATGCGGCCTGTGGTGGTGGTGGAATTTCTCATCTGTAAAAATGGGAATGGAAGCAGGCTAGCTTGCAGGGTTGTTGTACAAGCAGAGCCCAGTGTGCATTTCAAAGGTGCTTTGCAAGACAAAATGTTTTCTAAACAAACAAACAAATACTAGCCAGAAGACCACCGAAGAGGGCCTCTTAGGAAGGACTGGTTTGTTTATTTGCTTGTCTGTCTGTCTTTGCTAATGTCAATACCATGAACACTTTTGAGCATTGTTTGACTTGAGTCTTTGTTTTGCATTCCTCAGCTGTAGGAAAACCAATAGCGCTAGCCTGTGCACAGGAGGGACAGCGGCCATCCAGATGTTGTTGGGTGTAAAAAAACAACCTCCCGTCCCTGCCTGGAGGCGGCGTTTGCTGCAGATGGAGAACATCTGGAGTCACAATATGTAGATCCAGGGTGCCTAAACTTTTCGGGCCATGGGCCAGTCACGTGGTTCAGCGGGCCGGAAGTGGGAGTAAAACGCGTCTTGCAATCTGTTTTGCAACAGGATGAGATAGATTTTAGGGTGCCATTTTCTCTGCTTAAACCAGGGGTTCCCAAACTACAGCCTGTGGGCCGGATCCAGCTCCGGTGCCAATTCATCCATCCCGCGCTGCCCTCGTCGCTCTTGAAAATGGAAATAAAACACGCCTGTATGGGACGGATGAATTGGCATTGGAGCCGGATCTGTCCCACAGGCTGTAGTTTGGGCACTTTCGATGTAGATTTTGTAGAGTTGGGGGTCCAGAGATACCTTTTGAAGATCTGGGATTTCTTTCCAGCCACGTAGGTGGCAACCAGGTCCTACAGGTAATATGTCCACCAGTGTGCATCACCTGAGAGCTACCCTCCTAGTGCTCAGCTGCCATTTATGTACCTGGTTGGGTCCTCACCCAATCTTCTTTTCCAGCTGTGGTCTAGAAGTCATCCCTCCTTAGCAGGACTTGTCCGGGTATCCATTCTTTCTGAGAGCTCTAGATCCCCTCCGTGCCAGGAGGATGTGGCATGCCAGTGCTTAGGGGAGCCATGCCTGTTGGCACAGGCAAAATGTGTGTGTGTATCCCTCCTTTAATAGCACTCCAGATGTGATCCATCGGGATGTTCTCCTGCCCAGGCTTCCGTTGAAAGGATTTGGGGCAGGTTGCACAGGGCATTGTGCAGCCGAACTTCCTCACCTTTGTGTCTTATAATAATGGTTGTTGTGGGGCTGATCCCCATTGACAGGGCTCTGTGCCCGTTTTCCATCACCCTCCGCAACCACGTTCTTAGAAGTGGTTCAAGGACGGCACAGGTCCACAAACATTTTCCAGAACCATAAAACTTAGCCTGTTTTTGTAGTTTCGGAACAAGGGTGTGTATATGAGGGGAGAGTCTGGGCATTTCTGAAATTACATTTTGTGCCTGGCTGAATTTAAGAAAAGAAAGGAACAGGCTGACTTAATTTTTCTTTTGGGGCTGAGGCTAAGATGCAAAGATCAGCAACTCAAACGCCGTACTGGCCTGATGCTTTCCTTTTTCTTTCCTTCCTCTTTTACCCCCTTCCGGTGTCGTTGAGGGAGATACCTTTATTAAGCCAACAAAGAAAGACACAGGCAAAAGCGGAGAAAGGATTGAGTATCTGAAGTGGTCCCTATTTATCTACTTGCAATTTCTTGCTAGGTTGGCAGGAGCTGGGACAAAGACGGGAGCTCATTCCGTCCTGCAGTTCTTGGGAATCGGACTGCTGCAGTAGCCTCTGTTTAATTATTATATATTGTCCAGTTCATACCTGTCAAGTTTTAGATTTGGAAATAAGGGAAATTTCCTGGCAAATACGGGATACTTGACAGCTATGCTTATCCTGTGCTGCCCTCCAATGGCGGCAATAGGGCATTGCAGTCTAATTAATAAGGGATGACGGCGGGAAAGAGGGTAAAATAAGGGGTTTTCCCGGCCAATAAGGGATACTTGACAGCTATGGTCCAGTTCCTACTTGAACCCACACACGTGTTTTCCTGACAGTCTGTGGGATCTGTAAAGATGTGAAATGAATTGATTTCCGCACTCTTTCCAAAGACACAGCTATGTTATAACAGAGAGTAAACAAACAAACAAAAAAGACCAAAAACGTTGTGCCATTATAAAGACTAACGGCTGTATTTTAATGTTAGCTTTCATGGATCAAGTCCACGTGAAATACAGCAGTTGGACTTTAAAGTGTCACAATGTTTTTGGTCTTTCCATTTTGTTTTGTTTACTCTCGGATATGCTTAAAACACAGACTCACATGGCAACCATTTCAAAAATTAGTTGTGCTCACATGCCAACTTTCCCCATTGCTCAGTTTTTCCATCTATACACAGTAGTTTGGAGGACCTGAGTTTGGTCTCTAGGGACACATCCTTGAAGATCTTCTTTTTGAGGGCCTCCATGCTGGTCATAGGATTAAGACACTGAATTTGACGATTGGAAGGTCAGCAGTTCAAGACCCAAGTGCTGCATGACGGAGCGAGATCTTGTCTCCCAGCTCCTGCCAACCTAGCAGTTTCAAAGCAAGACATTGCAAGTAGATAAGTTGGTACTGCTTTCGCAGGAAAGGTAACAACTTTCTGTGCATCTAGTCATGTCTGCCACATGACCACGGAAATGCACGCAGACAGCACTGGCTCTTTGGCTGTAAACAGAAGTCAACGCCGTACCCTAGAGTCAGACATGACTGGCTTTCGAGCAAGGGAGTTGTTGTTGTTCAGTTGCACAGTCGATTGCGACCCCATGGACCATTGACCTCCATGCACCCCTGTCCTCCACCATCCTCCTCAGCCCACCCAGCTTCGTGCCCACTGCGTCCACTATCCCATCCAGCCATCTCATCCTTGGCCACCCTCTTCTTCTCTTGCCCTCCACCCTTCCCAGCATCAATGCTTTCTCAAGTGAGTCCTCTCTTCTCATTTGGTCTCCAAAGTACTTCAGCTTCATATTCACTATTTGACCTTCTAAGGAGCAGCCTGGGTTGATTTCTTCTAAGATTGACCTATTTGTTCTCCTCGCTGGCCAGGGGACTCTCAAAACTCTCCTCCAACACTTTATCTATGCTGGTCCTGGTGTGGGACTTGATGTTAGCCAGGGGGGAGCCTGCAGATGTACGGAGAGCTGCTGGATAGTTAGACATGTTTTTATGCTTTCAGGATGAGAAGTACTGCAGTAGGGAAGTTAGAGTTACATCTGTCTTCAATGAAGAGAGAGAGGTGGCTGAAGGAAGACAGGAAGGCACCAGGCAGCCTTTAATGTTGTCAGTGCTGAAGTCCCTTTGCAAATGATGGATTAGGGAGAGGAAATCAGCTTAGCCAAATCAGGCTGCTACGCCTGTTTTGCCTGACACAGCACATGCATACACATAAGCGTGCTTGCGCACACTTAAGTTCTGCCCTTCCTCGTTCCCTCCTCTGTCCCTTCATTTACTCTTTTGCTGGATAGCATTCTTAGAAGATTGCATACTTTTTCTCTGCCTTTTTGGATATCACTTCAGTCTTGGTTTTGTTTTCCAGCAACTCAACTATTTAATTTAATTTAATTTTTTAAATTTATATGCCGCCCAATCAGGAGAATCCGACTCAGGGCGCCTATTCCTTCCTTTTGTTTCCCAAGGCAATTTTATGTTCCGATGCAAGTCTCGCAGTTCACCCCTTTTTAGCCCAGCTAATAAACACACTTGGACTAGATGCTTGAGAGAAAGAAAAATAGCATTTACTCACAAAATGAGGGCAGAAGACTCCTTCATCAGGAGTCTTGATGAAGTTGGTTTGGAAAGAGGTCAAGTAAGTCTTCCTTCCTTCCAGCCATGTGGCCCGGAAGATGGAGGAGCTAAAAAAGGACATCTTTCCTCTTCGAAGGCAGAAAGCAAAGAGAGAGAAAGCCAGAGCAAACAAAGGCCTTAAGACATGCAAATAGGGTCAGGTGCTCTCTAAGGCAGGAAAGAACATTTCTGGTTGTAAATAGAAACAAACAATGCAAAACAACTTCCTTTAGGGCAGGCTATTCTTTCCTGTCTCTCTGGTTAATGCATGCTGGGGTTGCGCTAGGTAAAGGTAAAGGTCACCCTTACTCGAAAGCCAGTCGTATCTTACTCTAGGGTTCAGTGGTCATCTCTGTTTATATCCAAAGAGCCAGCGCTGTCTACAGACGTTTCCATAGACATGTGGCTGGCATGACTAGACACCAGAGTGCACAGAACTCTGTTTACCTTCCCACCAAAGTGGTGCCTGTTTATTTATTGCTTTCGAACTCCTAGGTTGGCGGGAGCTGGGACAGAGACGGGATCTCATGCACTAGAATACTCAACAAAAAAAGCACATTTCCAGGGTCTAACTCCTTTGGGACATGGAAGAGTTCTGCAGTTTGTCCTTTGTGTTTTTATAACCTGTGGGCTGGAGAACCTCTCTTGTAATAAAACAGACAGGAGAAGCGGTCTCTCGGGTGTTGCCCCAGCACAGCTGGCAGGGTCCCACACTATCACCAGGCACCCTGCTGTGCTCCAGTAATAAATCTCAGCCATGGCTCTGGCTTTGTGTCATAAAACTTTTGTATTGGCTCAGAGCCTCTGGACTCGGCAAGGCTATTAAGGGTGTGTTTGTCAGGAAAAGTTTGTGTCTGGAAATTGGCTCTTAAGAGAGAGGAATGTTTTCTAGACTGCCACCATAATTTCTCCTGGCCCTAGATTTCTTCATTGCTATTTTTTTCCGGCCTGAACCAACATTTCCTTCCTGTTTAATGTCAAAACAGGGAGAAGGTGATAGCTCAGGGGCTATTTCTGTTTCCTCCACCTACTACAGCACCCCCTTCAAAAAAGGTTGGACCTGCCTGATGCTGGGTCAGTGGACGGGCACTTCTTTAAAATTATACTAGCTGATTACCCGGCCTTGCTCAGGTGTTTTCCTTAAAGGAATTATAGTTTCTTCAGCGGTGTCGTCTCTGGCATGTAAAGTTAAAGTTCTGTCAAGCCACGTCCTCCTTCCTTCATTCCCTACTTGTAAATGTCGCCCTCTGTGGCCTTTGTCACTTTTATGTTGTACTGTCGAGAATGCCTGGAAACCATTCTGTCAGTAAGTTCTCCTGAAGGAAAAGTGCGGCTGCGTTGGGATCAATTAGGGAAAATGGAGGTTGTGGTGCGTGTGCACAGTACTGCTGTTTCATTGCTTTTTTTCCCTGTCAGTGGGGGTGTCCCCTTTGCGTCCCACTTTGGGAGGCATAAACCCCCAAATGGGTTTTGTGCCCCCCCCCCAGTGTTGATCTCGCACGCCCAAGGTATGTATGTGCCGAATTTCAGCAACTTTGGTCCAGGGGTGTGGGTTCCTTTAGAGCACATACAAACCCACACCGCTGATTTATAGATATAGATTTAGCAGCAGCAGCACAGTAAAGTGAGGCAAGTTTTTAGGCAAATCTTAGTTTGAATGCAAGTCCTCCCAAGCTTTGTCCCTGTTTAGCCCAGCCAATGCAAAAACTTGCTCTCAATGCTAAGAGAAAGATCAAAATATCGTTGACTCACAGTTAGCTCAGAGAAATATACATGTGCTCAGGAATCTTGGTGAGATTGTTTTAGAAAGAAGTGAAGTTTTTAGGTTTTTAAAGTCTTTTATGTCTGCTATGTGGCCCACAAAGTGAAGGAGCTCAAAAATACATCTTTCCTCCTTCAAAATGTAGAGAGAGAGAAAGAAAGAGAGAGAGAGGGAGAAGGGCCAGAACATGCAAAGCCTTAATACATGCAAAATAGGTCTGATGACCTCTAGAGGCGGGAAGACAGGGAACTTTCTAATTGGTTACTTAGGGACAAACAATATAAAACAACCCTTTTAGTTCAGGCTGGTACTTGTCTCTACTATGGTTATTGCTGGGCTTGCAATGCAATATTCAACACCTTCCAGACCACGACTTTTCCCTCTGAGAAAAGATTGTGTTCTCTGTGCCCACATGGCATGTCTGTGACCTCCATCACCCCGACACAACCCAAGCTTTGAAACGTTTGTGGCAACCACCTATAAAATTGGATTATTTCTTTTTAAAAAATTTCCACTGGAAAGCAGAAGGGTTCTTTTTAAAGAGAAAAAAATACAGTAGTTTTGTAGGGGGGGGGGGGGGATGGAGGTGGCTGTTGTGGAAGTCAATGTGACCCTCCCAAGGTCCAGGGGTGGCAGCCAAAGTTGGTGAGGCTTCTCCCTTGATTTAGGAGGTCCCCCCAATTTATTTTAATTCTCTGCCTGGTCACCTTTTCAGCTCTTTGCAGGCCGTCTATCTCCCAGGAGGCCCCAGAAGCTCCATTGTTGGGCTGCTTCCATGGTTTTTGAAAGGATTTGATGTCCTAAGTCAGGGGTTCCCAAACTTTTTGGGCCATGGGCCGGCCACGTGGTTCAGCGGGCCAGCCACATGGTTCCTCCCACCGGAAGCAGAAGTAAAACGTGCCTTGCAATCTGTTTTGCAACATATGTTTTGCAACAGGATGAGATTTTAGGCTGCCATTTTCTCTGCTTAGACCAGGGGTGCCTGAAATATGGCATGTGGGCTGGATCTGGCCCCCAATGCCAATTTATCCGGCCCATGCTGCCCTCATCGCTCATGGAAGCAGAAGTAAAATGCGCCTGTAAGCCTTGAATGAAACTTGAGCAGGGGTTCCCAAACTACGGCCAGCCGGCTGGATCCAGCCTCTGAGGCCAATTCATCCAGCCCCCACCACCCTCCTCACTCCTGGAAGTGGAAGTCAAATGCACCCATATGGGCGTGTTTTACTTCCACTTCCATGCATGGGCCGGATGAAGTGGCATCGGGGGCAGATCTGGCCCGCAGGCCTTAGTTTGGGCACCCTGTCCTAAGGCAAGGTTTCCAAAAACAAAATAAAAATCTAATGGCACGGAGCCTTTTAGCGTGTGTGTTTCTCGCGTTCCCAGGAGGTCCGGATGGGTCTTTCCAGTCGCCTGGTTGTGTGAAACCCTAGAAACCCTTGTGGGTTTTCCATAGCTGGACTCTACAAAGGCATCTGTTCTCCTGCAAGTGGGAGCAGGAATCCACACCTTTCAGAATTGGGTTGGAAGCGAACAAAGACCTCTATTGTCAAGGAAGGTCTCTCATGAATGGGCCTCTCAGTGTACCAGCCGAGGCCATGTTTCCCGGGAGACGTGGCTGGCTCTCTGTGGCTGGGGCGATGCGGATGCCAGGCTGCTCCCCACAAGTGCCAGCTCAGAAGCCTCTTGGCACAGCGAAGAAGACCCCTTGGGTGGGAGGGAGGGAGAGAGAGAGGGGGAGAGCCCTTGCTCCCTTCGGCACATTAAACGAGATCACCCTCGGCTCCGGCTTCTCCACCAGGCAAATGCAAGTCCCATGTTCACAACACAATGCCGTACCATGCGCTTTGTCCTTGTGGGACTCTGACAAATCCCAAAGCACCCAGGAAACCTAACGAGTCACTGGGGATAACATGTTCGGACTGCTGAGAAAGGAGAGACACAACAATGACATTCACAAATCTGACTTTGAGATGAGTTTTCTCCCTTGGGCTCTGAGTAGAGGTTGTTGTTTTTTTTGGGGGCGGCAGCAGGGTTCACCCACCCCCCCAATGAATCTTAGCCCAAAATACACACATCTGTACACCTCTGGTTCTAAACATTTGCTGGGAACTTAAGTTTCCCCCCTTCAACTCTAGCAACTCCTTGAAAGAGAAACTCTTCTTGTTTGGGAGCACACATCGTAATGATTGTCTAGACCCGTGATGGCAAACCTTGGCACTCCAGATGCTCTTGGACTTCAATTCGCAGAAGCCCCCGTGAATCCACACGAATGGGTTCATCTGGCCCATGCTGCCCTCGTTGCTCCTGGAAGCGGAAGCAAAACGTGCCCATACGGTTAAGGCTCTTCTGGGTTAACCCTTCCTCCGTACGGGCGCGTTTTACTTCCGCTTCCAGGAGCGACGAGGGCAGCGCAGACCGGATGAATTGCAGTAAACCCATTCGTGTGGATTCACAGGGGCTTCTGAATTCGACCAGGGGAAGAAGACCCTTCCCAGCCCCTTTTTCCAGATTTATTTCTACTGCTCTTGCTGCTTCAGGGCATGTGGGAAGTGAGGGCTAAGGGATTCTCCTCTGGGGCTCTCATGCTCCTCAAAGCCAGAGGCAAGTTCCTTTCCTGGTTGGGCTGTGTGCACATGAAACGTGTTGGCAGGGGATGAAGCCTTAGGAAAAACCCCAAACCAGCTGATCTTAAGAGGTGAAAGTTTGCATCTTCCCGACTGCCATAAACTGATGTGCATCTGTAAAAAAAAGTTTGGCAGATGCAGCTTTTAAAAAAAAATCTGGGCACACAAATTTGATTTGCCACAGTGAATATGCATTGCGGTAGAAGAAGTTTTTTCTCCCTGTGGAGATTTTTGTAGCTTTTTGTAGGGTAGTTTTTAGAGATTGCTGCACCACAACCACACTTAAGTAATCCACACTTGTATTCCTTTCAAGTTTTCTTGCTCTGCATAATGTTCTTTGACGCACCTTGCGCCACAGGCTCTTTCTTTTGGCACCTGGCCTGTCCAAAATGATGGATTGGGTTTCCCTGGACCCTTTGCCTGTTTACTCAAAGCAGGCATGAATTGCTTTTTCAACGCTTCTTTCCTGCTGCGCAAACCCTACTATGGGTCTCTGTGCTTGGTGAGGAATGTGTTATGTTCTCCATAACACATTTAGTTCATTGTACTAAGGGTATAATTACACTGGCTCTTTTAATGTATTTATATAACTGCTAAATCCTCGCACGTAGGGTTATTTTTCAGAGTTCCTCTCCACTAAGTGCAGTATTAATGCTAAGTGCAATTACTCTTTTCAGTTTTTGCAGCTATAGACCGAGAGACTGGAGGGCGAACGGAGTCCAAGAAGCCACTACGCTTGTCTCACTCTCTCACTGACCGTAAAGACCAAGGGTCAACCGGCCACTCTCTCTTCAGCTCCTGATCCCAGTCTCTGCCTCTCTCGAGTCCTTCTTCAGATTTGACCCCCAAGTGGACCTTCTCTTCTTCCTGGTCCTTGGGTGTAGGGCCCAACCTTGATGGACTTTGGTCATCTTTTCCATTGATG
The DNA here is from genome assembly GCA_035047345.1 of Bradypodion ventrale. Taxonomy (NCBI): domain Eukaryota; kingdom Metazoa; phylum Chordata; class Lepidosauria; order Squamata; family Chamaeleonidae; genus Bradypodion; species Bradypodion ventrale. Next base: position 3,308,554 of record JAWDJE010000002.1, read on the forward strand.
ATGGACGCTGCCCCATTGGAAGCAGGCTGTGGTGGAAGAAAAGCAGCAGTGGCCTGTCCAGGGGGCCCGAACTGGCATGAGGTTGGGATGCCGGACGTTGGCGTGAGACTGAGCGGCTGGGCTGCCTGCTCCTGCCTTGGGCGCTGAGAGACCAGGAGTGGCCCTGAGGGACTCTGAGCCTCTTCCGGGAGCTTCTCTGGACTGGCCATTGCTTCTCTGGGCCGGATCCTGACCGCCGACTCCCTCTCCTGCCCGGGGGACCCACAATGGGGTCAGGTCTCTCCACGGGGGCGGTGGTGGCGATCGTCTTCAACTGCGTCCTGGCCTTCCTCATCGTCCTCCTCTTTCTGATCCTCTGCAAAGCCTGCCGGACTCCTTCTTGCCCGGATCAAAGCCCTTCTTCCGAGGCAGACGAGCGGGGAAACGAGGAGAAGTATCTGCTCCAGCCCTGACCCTCCACCAGTCTAGAGGAGTTGGGTTGAAGCTGGCCATTTGTTCCAGGGTCCGGTTTGACCGGCTGAGGACACTGGTCGCCTGGTGGCCAAGCATCTTTGGGTTTCTTTTGGCTCCTGACGGTCAGAGATGAGTGTCCCACTGTCCTGCCTTAGAGACCAGAGGAGGCCTCTCTCTGCCATGGGGCAAAGAGCCCCACTTCGAAGGCCAAGTGAAGCTTGGGGTGGTTTCCAGTCCAGCTTTGAAGCTCTGACCTCCTGCCTTGTGGAGTTGCCTCATGGTGGCCTTCACAGCTCAAGTCCTGCTTGTACCAAACTTGGAGACTGGCCCTGTCAAGATGGCGGCTAGTGTTGGCATGGAGAAACCACCCAACTGGGGTTCTTTTGATACTTTTTCCCGCCACCTTCCAGGTCCCAAGAAGGTCCTGGATGGTCCGGGGTCTTGATGAGTGACTACCTTGCTCTCCTCACAGGGGTCTCACACTGGCCTCTGTTTCTCCAGGGGTTCTGCCCCATGGCAGAAAAGGCACAGGGCCACCTTAGGAGGCTGGGTCAGGAGATGCGCTGTAGGCTACCAAGCCCAGGCTGAGCCCCCTTTCTGGTGGATGAGTTGGTCTGACTCTTCCCAGGAGCTGCCCATGGTTGGGACCCATAAGGTCACAATCATTTGCTGGGCAAAACAGATGGGTTTTGTGGTGCCCCTTCTTCAGATGGTCCTGTTTTCGCTCCCGTGATCCCAGCACAGGGGGAGGGAGTTGGCCACCTTTGAGTTGGAGGCAAGCCAGGCAGAAAGAAAGAGGAGGAGGCGCCCTGTTCCCACATCTCTGGAGTCACAGGCACCCAAGAGAGCAGGTGGCTCTACACCTGAGAGGAAGACGGGGCCACGACAGAACTGGCAGTGGCTGGGAAGTTAGGGAAAGCCCTGCAAGACTGACCCTCCCGTTGTGCAGGGGATCCAGGCCCTCTTGAGCAGGGCTTAGTTTAGGCTCCCCGTGGAGGGACTCTCCCTGGGTTCAAGCCCAGCCCAGCCCCCAAGGCCTTTCCTGAGGAGTTGGCGAGGGGCTATGTGGGGTAACGTGGAGCCCTGGTAGTGCAGTGGTTAAACTGCTGTCCTGAAACCCCAAGGTTGTTTGATCCAGGCAGGGCTCAAGGTTGACTCGGCCTCTTCCATCCTTCCAGGGTCACTCTGTCAAGTTTTTCATGGTCTCTGTGAATCCACACGAACGGGTTTACTGCGTGTATGCGCAGTAAACCCATCCGTGTGGATTCACAGGGGACCACGAAGAAGAACGGTTCCAGGAAAGCCACCTGTCATTATGGAGCCCTGGTGGCGCAGGGGTTAAACTGCTGTCCTTCAAACAAAAGGTTGTGAGTTCGATTCTTGAGTGGGGTGGGCCCCTTCCAACGCAGTGATTCTAGGATTAAAGAAAAGCTGCCTTTGACTCTATAGGCAGATGGTTGTTCTAGGTCCTCCCTGGGGTCCTCCTGGCCTTGGCCCTAGAGTCCTGCTCCAAGGAGTGACCTGACCCACTGTCCATCTCTCTAATCCAGTCCTTTCCCCTCCTGGGATCTTGTGGAAGTAGCGGTTGGGAGCCAAACTACCACAGCAGACCCCTTTATGCAGAGGGAGGGAGCGGTCCTCTTTCCGATCCTATTGATTTATACATCCTTCTCTCCCAGCCACTGAGCTCAGGTGGGATTTAGGCTCAGCTTTGGAGAGACCCTAACCAACCCCTTTTGCAAACAAAGCCTCCCTCCTTTCCTCTGCCTCATTGGACAGTCTGGTTAACCAGACTGGGTAAAGACTGGACCCCCACCTCAGTCAGAATAAAGGTTATGGGGGCTCTGTCTCCCGCCCCCCCCCCCAATCCGAGCTGTGAGGTCCCGGCTGGCCAGGGTGGGTGAGGCAGGTGAGGGCAGGCCTGTGCTGGCCATTAGGGCCAAGTCCCGGTGCGCCCCAGTGACTGGTGCCCCGCCAGAGGTGGGCAGAAGTATGTCACATGGCGGCTACAATCAATGATGTCATGCAGTTAACACCTCTCCCCATAGACATCACCTCCTCCCTCCCTGTCCAGAGCCCTTTTAGCATAGCCAGCACACCCCTGAGGGAGGGAACCAGCCCAAGCCATGTTGACATGCAGGCAGATGTGTAGCAGGTCGGAGGGGTGGGGGAAGCTTTTTACCCAAAGCAAGGAAAGGGAGGTAGGAAACTCAAGGCCTGGCTAGACTCCCAGGTTTCCAAGGCATCCCCGGGACTCCCTTGCGTTACTAGGAAGCCAAGCCATGGGTGCCTGCATTGTGTACATGACATGCCACTGGGTGCAACGTGTCCCTTCCTGGCTGAGACTTGAGTGGAGTAATAAAGAGAATGTGCATCGTTGGAGCCAAAGGCCTCCTCGTTGTCTGGACTGGTTTTTGGTGGGGAGAAGAAGCCAAGCCTGGCCCAAAGGTTCTGGATCCCCCTTTTCCTAGAGGAAGGCCAGGGCCAGGGAGGGAGGGAGAAACCCCATGGCCTCAGGACCGGGCAGGGGCGATGCAGCCCTCCCTCAGCGGACTTGAATCCCGGGAGGCCAATCTGCTCTGCTGCTGTGCTCAGCATCTTCAAGATCTGCAGGGCGTAATGGCAGGAGACAGATCTGTGCCAACGATGGCCAGAGGCCATGTTGCATAATCCGATAGGTACGTGTAGGAGGTGGGTTCTCTCTCTTGGGATGAAGGTAGCATCCTTTGCAGAGGGATGCAAAGGAAGGGGGGGGGGAGAGAGAGAGAGAGAACAGGATGATTGAAGATGGGAAATGCCTGGTTCCAGCTAAAGCCACTTCCTCAGAAGATGATGCTGTCACCAGAGCTCAGGGTGCATTTCAAAATTCAAATTTTCAAATCAAAATTTCTGTTTTGTGCTGAATGATCCTCGATATCAGGGGTGCCCAAACTATGGCTCGTGTGCCTGATCTGGTCCCTGATGCCATCTCATCCGGCCCACAAAGCTCTCGTCACTCCCTTAAGCAATGGGCAATGGGCTCCCTTAAGCAACGGGAGCGACGAGGGCTTCGCAGGCCGGATGAATTGGCATCGGGGGCCGGATCAGGCACACGAGCCATAGTGACCAGCCCCCAGAACCATGTGACCGGCCCATGGCCCAAAAGGTTTGGGCACCCCTGGGTTGTTTTTCTTTGCTGCATTCCTACAGCCAAACTCTCCATCCCAGGTAGCCGGTGGTTAAAAGCAGAAATTCCTCATTTACTGGAAACCGCTTCCTGCGCTTCCTCCCGCTGGGCATGCGTCGCTGTTCTGCAACTGGTGATCAGTGGCTTCCCTTGCCAAGATGGCTCTTCTGCTGCTCAGACCTTTCCAAACGCCATAAGGAGAACATCCAGGCCTTTCAGCGTGTAGTGGCCGACTATTCCTAATGCATGGTTGGTCCTTTGAGCGTGACCATCGGAGGCACAGAAAGGCTGTGGGTGGGGCTGGGGTGTGTGTTAGGTGTTACTACAGGGTCCCCAGCATGACACCCAAGAGGAACAGGTGAGGGGCAATAATGGTCCTTGAACAGCCAACCACCAGGGTCGTAGTACAGTTGACTTTCCAGTGTTTGGGACTGCGGCTCTCATCATCTCATTTCCCCATATTGTCAGTGGTGGTGGCTTCGTGGTTAGGACGCTGAGCTTGATGACCAGATGTTCGGCAGGTCATAAGAACATAAGAGCAGCCTTGCTGGAACAAGTCACAGCCCATCCAGTCCAGCATTCTCTGCCTCACACAGTGGCTCACCATGTGCTTCAGGGGATTCCTTCCCAATCAGATAGATGCCTTCACCTGCTTAGGATTCCCTGGAAATGGCATTTATTGAGAGAGATCCTGCCTATCTCTCCAACCCGGAGGTTGTCCTTAGGTATCCATATAGTTATAGCCATTGGTACCCTTGTCCTCCATGAACTTGTCTAATCCTTTCTTGAAGCTGTCAAGACTGACAGCTGTCACCACTTCTTCTGGCAGGGAGTTCCATAGACCAGGGATCCTCTCTCTGGGTGAAAAAGTACTTTCTCTTATTTGTTTGAGAACTAGTACCCAAAAGTTTCATCGAGTGTCCCCTAGTTCTAGTGTTGTGCGATAGGGAAAACAGGTTTTCCTTATCTACTTTGTCCACAGGTCAGCGGTTCAAGACCCGGGTGTTGTGCGATGGAGTGAGTTCCCGTCTCTGTACCAACTCCTCCCAACCCAGCTGTTTGAAAGCATGAAACTGCAAGTAAATAGGTACCGTTTTGGTGGGAAAGGTAACAACATTGCTTGTGCTTCTGCATCTAGTCATTCTTGCCATACGACCACAGGAACGTCTGTAGACGCAGGCAGTGTTGGCTCTGGGTGGAGATGAGCACCGACCCCTAGAGTCAGATACGACAGACTTTCGAGCAAGCGAGACCTTGACCTTTACTAAGAAGCTAAAGTCAAAAACATATGGATGGCTGAAGACTCCCCTCCTCGTTCTAGAAAGAGGGGCATGAACCTCTCTACATGCTCTGGGCTACTGTTGCCACCAGTCCTGTGGGAAAGAATGGCTTTTTTATAGTAAAGGTAAAGGTTCCCCTTGCTCGAAAGCCAGTTGTATCCGACTCTAGGGTTCAGTGCTCATCTCTGTTTCGAAGTCGAAGAGCCAGCGTTATCTGCTTCTGCAGACATTTCCATGGTCATGTGGCAGGCAAGACACAGAACGCAGCACACAGAACGCTGTTACCTTCTCACTGAAGTGGTCCCTATTTATCTACTTGCAATTTCTTGCTTTCAAACTGCTAGGTTGGCAGGGGCTGGGACAAAGACGGGAGCTCATTCCATCCTGCAGTACTCGGGAATCAAACTGCTGAACTTCCGCTTCCCAGTCAGCGTCTTAGCCACTTGAGCCACTGCAGGGTAGTCCAAACCATTGTGAAGATGACAGGTATCATCCCTCGAGGCTTAGACCACCTGCAATTTGTTCTGCCCTGTGGCCAAACTGGGCTTTTCCCTCACAACCAGCTCATTTCCAGGCACACATAAACACAGACCGATGGACAGATGCTCCTTCTCCCCATTTGAAGCTGTGCGCACTCACCATGGTCAATTCTCAACTTTTTATTTTATGGACACAAAGCCAAAAACAAGCCCTCTTTGTCTCAGAAGCGCATAGGCGTCTGTGCAGCTGCTGATGCAGGGCTCCGGCCCCTACAAAGCGGACTTTGTATCTGGACCCGTGGGGGGGGGGGGGAGGTCCTTCCCGGTCACGGGGAAGAGTTGGCCACCGTGCAGGGAAGGTTTTCCCCGTACCACCACCACTTACTTGCTGCTTTTGTGTGCTGGCTCTCTCACCAGATTCAGCAGCTTGTCCAGCTTGGCGATCTCCACCTCTGGGCCTTTCTGGACCTCCTGGCCTTTCTTCTCCTGCGGAGACAAGGAATACAGCAGTTACTCACAGGCCCCCCACAAAAAGGTCAAAAAGCAGCGCTGTCCTTGAAGGTGAATTTTTTTAAAAAAAGTGACTAGAAGGGATGAAATCAGGAATGAGGTTATAAGAGAAAGCATTGGAATGGGACACATCTTAAACCACATACAGAGGCGACAAATACAGCGTTTTACCCATTTGCAGGGAATGCCTCGGAAGTCCATACATGTAGAAAGAGAAGGACAAAGACCACGAGGCAGACCCGGAGGAAGGTGGAGAGATAGCATCACGGAAACATTACAAGAACACCAAATAACGGTGGCGGAGGCTGCTAGAAGTGCCAGAGCCAGAACCGTGTGTCTCCCTTGGCACAGTTCCTCTAGGCATGCATGCACAAATTTCCTTTCTTTCCCATGGTTTTGTAAGGGCAACTCTGCTTCTCCTATGGATTGGGAGATGCCGCATGGAAAGGCATATATGCTCTACCACAACACGGGGAGACCAGTCGTGCAGGATTCTTTGGGGTTCCTGGTCGGCCCCATTGGGTAGCTGGAGGTCCTGCCAGGAACACAGTAGAATATTATGTGCTGTGGGTTGCTTTGTCTCTGGGGCAAACCCATGGATCTGGGAACGCGAAACCAAGGAGGAAAAAGGCTGAAAGTCCCCCCGAACAGGATTCCAATTTACCTGCAAGTAATCAGTTTGAACATTACGGAAACGATGCTAGAAAAAAGAACGTCTGAACAAGAGATGGTTTGACACCATCAAGAAACGCACAAACCAGAGTTTGCAAGACTTGGTAAAGGTCAAGGGAGCGGTGCTCATATCTGTTTGTAGCCAAAGAGCCAGTGCTGTCTGCGCCTGCAGGCTTTTCTATGGACATATGGCAGGCATGACTAGATGCCGGAGCACACAGAACGCCGTTACCTTTCCCACTGAATTGGTACCTGTTCATCTACTTGCATTGTCTTGCTTTCGAACTGCTAGGTTGGCAGGAGCTGGGACAGAGTTTTGGGCAAAGCTGGTGTATAAAAGTGCCAGGAAATGAAAGGAATTGAATTATACGAGAAGTTCATCTTGGCTTGCCTGACACATGCTGCCCAGATGTACGGCTGATCTGCCGTCCCTTTCCATAATCCCGGCCAGTTGAGCACCGAGGATTCCAGCTGACTCATGGAGCAAATGAGGATTATGCACCATCAGGAGCAATTCTCAGCAACAGCAGGTGTGTGCCAGCCCTCAAAGCAATCTCTTCCACAAGCAGATACTTGCATCTAGTTCAGGGGTGTCCAAACTATGGCCTGTGGGCTGGATCTGGGCCTTGATGCCAATTCATCCGGCCCATGCCATCCTTGTCGCTCCCGGAAGTGGAAGTAAAATGTGCCCATGCGGGTGCATTTTACTTCCGCTTCCGGGAGCGACGAGGGTGGCATGGGCTGGATGAATTGGCATCACGGCCCAAATCCAGCCCACAGGCCATAGTTTCGACACCCCTGGTTTAAGCAGAGAAAATGGCAGCCTAAAATCTCATCCTGTTGTAAAACATAACTGTTGCAAAACAGATTGCAAGGTGCATTTTACTTCCTGTTCCAGTGGGAGGAACCCATCTGGCCCGCTGAGCCACGTGGACCGGCCCACAGTCCAAAAGGTTTGGGCACCCCTGGTCTAGTTGTTTTGCATTTTCAAGGAAGGCAGAGAAGATAAACAGAAGGGAATAGCAAGGGACAGTGTTAAAGGTTGCCCTTGATGATGGCGGGGTAGTGGCGGCGGCGGAGAGAACTGAATCCATTGCCCTTGGAAAAACTGACAACATGTGCTTTAGCAGGATCTGATCGGATTAAAGATGGATTTATGAGGCTGAAAAGTCTATTTAAAAGCCCTGAGATGAAGTGAGGTTGGCACAGTGGTAGCGACACAAAAGGCAGACAACCTTTATCCATAGCCCACAAGTCTGAGTCAAATGAGTGAAATTGGTGTGTTGTTGATGCAACGGCCGGAGATTGTGTTTTCCTCTTGGAACCTGACCAGGTTGGTGGTTCAGAGACCATGCACGGATCATTGCATGGCGCAACCCTGAGCACTGCTCCTCTGTAGCTTCTGACAAACAGCAGCTCCCTGGAGATGGGGTGATTAAAATATCTGTGTGTGCAAACATGCTTGCTGCCTCTATACTTCCAGTGTGCACTTACGAGGCTTAATCCCCACTAGAGCAGATCAGTTAAATCCCCGGGACGCGCACAAATGACTCTCCTTGCTTTCCTTAGGCTGGCAAGCACAGATTTCTTTTGTAGGCAACTTTTTAGCACCTTAGATCAAACAGCTGAGGTAAGAGAGCATTATCAGTAACAATTACACTTATATACTGCCCCAAAGCACTGGATGCACTCTCTGGGCAGTTCACAAGGTAACTTGCGTTTTGCCCCTAACATGCTGGGGACTCATTTTTCTGACTTTGGAAGGATGGAAAGCTGAGTCCACCTTGAGTCCCATCAGGATTGAACTCATAACATTTTGGCTGCAATACAGCAGTTTAAGGACTGCAGTGGCTCAAGTAGCTAAGACACTGACTGGGAAGCGGAAGGTCAGCAGTTCGATTCCCGAGTACTGCAGGAATGAGCTCCCGTCTTTGTCCCAGCTCCTGCCAACCTAGCAGTTCGAAAGCAAGAAATTGCAAGTAAATAAGTAGGGACCACTTCGGTGGGAAGGTAACAGCGTTCTGTGTGCTCTGGTGTCTAGTCATGCCTGCCACATGACCACGGAAACGTCTGCAGAAGCAGACAGCGCTGGCTCTTCGGCTTGGAAACAGAGATGAGCACTGCAACCTAGAGTCGGATACGACTAACCTTCGAGCAAAGGAAACCTTTACCTTACAACAGTTTAACCACTGCGCCACCAGGGTTCCTCATAGGATGCCATCTATTTTAAAAGAAACATTTAAGGTTAAAATTAGTATAAACCAGGGGTGCCCAAACTGCGGCTCGTGGGCCAGATCCGGGCCCTGATGCCAATTCATCCGGCCCATGCCGCCCTCGTTCCTCCCAGAAATGGAAGTAAAACGCGCCCGTACAGGCAGCAACCTCTTACTACAATTTATTTGATTTCATTTATGCGTAGGTAAAATTCCTGGGCCATGGTTAAGTGGTTAGTGGCAAAGACACTGCACTTTATGATCTTGGAAGGTCAGCAGTTCGAGACCCGAGTGCTGCGTGATGGAGCGAGCTCCTGTCTCTGTCCAAACTCCAGCCAACCTAGCTGTTCAAAAGCAGGGAATTGAACGTAGATAAATAGTTACCATTTTGGCAGGAAAGGTAACAGCGTTCCATGTGCTCCTGCATATTCTAGTCATGCCACATGACCATGGAGACGTCTGAAGACGCAGACAGCGCTGGTTCTCTGGCTGTTTTACGGAGATGAGTGCCGACCTCTAGAATCGGATACAACTGGCTTTCGAGGAAGGGAGAACTTTACATTGACCTTTAACATTCCTCTAGTATGTTGGCCAATATATGTTTAACTGCCCCAAATGTTAGCTGTGGTTGCATCTGTTTTTCTGGTCAACGGTGAGTCACCTTAGGTCCCTACGTTGGCAGAAAGGCAGCATGAAAATGAGACAAAAGAGCTCACAAGAATTGGCTAACCCAAATACTGTATGTACTGTTGATTTGACACTTCTACTGTGGCTGGATTTAACAATTAGATTTAGCCCGAGTGCATTTCACACACGCAACTGTCTCAATGGATGACATGCTTTGGAACAATCCCTCCTCTGACAAGCATTAGCAGCATCAGCGGCTTAGGGCGTTGTGCTCCACTGGTCAATTACAAAACAAACAGCAATGCTCTTTGGTCTTGACACAATATATATGGAGGAGGAGGAGGAGGAGGACACCTACTAAAACTCTATTACCAGCAAGCGTTTGTGGTTGAAATGCCACTTCTTCAGGCTGAGCACCAATATCTTGCGTACAGTACAGAAAAACTCGACGTGAATGTCCCCAAAATTCAAGGTAGATATTTGCCAGGCATGTATCTTCAGCTGGGCTCAGAGATGGTTGCAGGTGGGTTCAGGGGTCTTTGCGTTAATGATCTTCTCCAGGCAACTGATGGTTAGGATTCTCCACCGACTTACTGAGACAAAGGTAGATGAATCGTTCTGGGTTGTTTTTATTCTTTCATGTCCTGATCAAACCCTGGACTGCCAAAATGAAGCCACTTCCTTGGCTTTGTCGTTGGCCAAACTCAAGTCGTCATCGGTGCATATCTCTGACAGCAACTGGCAGACCAGTCCATGAGCCCATGGGTTCTGTCTCTCTCCACATTCACACCATGTGTTGTTGTCTGTTAGCAGCCCCCACTTGAGCATGTTGGTCTTGCATTTAGGCACTCCCACCATCAGCCTATTCAAGGACCTCCAAGTGATGTAGGGGAGGTTGAGTTGCTCAGCCATCTCCTCCTTTAATGATGTTCCCCATACAATGAGCACCTTCTTCTAATTTGGTTTTGCTCTTTAGTACCCTCAAGAGTGTTGGTTCTTGCCACAAAGCTCTTCCTGGATCTGAGCTGGCGGACTTGGCTGGAACAACATGTTGCAAAGAGGTTCAGGGATGTGGCAGCGGAGCCAGAGGTGGGGAGTTCGATTCCTCAACTGTGTCTTCTTGACAGGGGCTGAATTCGATGATGCATTGCCTGGCAGTTCTGTGTTGTTGTTGTTGTTGATGATGATGAGGAGGAGGAGGAGGAGGAGGAGAGGAAGGGCTCTCTCACCCAACTGAAGCCCTATTGCATTTTAGAAGGGTGCCCAATGGGGAGAACCTTAAAGCACAGTGATCATGTGAACCAATTAATGTTGCTTCACATTGACACTGGCTTTAGGCCCGTGATGGTGAACCTTTGCACTCCAGATGTTCTTGGATATCAGTTCCCAGAAGCCCAAGCACCCTGTGAATCCACACAAATGGGTTTACTGTGATTCATCTGGCCCACGCTGCCCTCGTCGCTCCCAAAAGCGGAAGTAAAACGCACCCATATGGTTAAGGCTCTTCCGGGTTAACCCTTCCTCCATACAGGCGCATTTTACTTCCGCTTCTGGGAGCGATGAGGGCAGCATGGGCCGGATGAATCACAGGAAATCCATTTGTGTGGATTCACAGGGTGCTTGAGCTTCTGGGAATTGAAGTCCAAGAACATCTGGAGTGCCAAGGTTTGCCACCATGGCTTTAGGTCCATGATGGCGAACCTTGGCACTCCAGCTGTTCTTGGACTTCAATTCCCAGAAGCCCAAGTCTCTGTGAATCCACACGAATGGGTTTCCTCCATTTGTGTGGATTCACAGAGACTTGGGCTTCTGGGAATTACTTATTTATTTTATTTATTTACAGTATTTTTATACCGCTTTCCTCACCCAGGGGTGACCAGGTCCATGAACAGCTGGAGTGCCAAGGTTTCCATCCCTGCTTGAGGCAAATGTGTCCTTCTCACCCACTAATGCCCACACTGACATAAATCTGATCGTCTTTAAGAGGTAACAATGCTTCTGGGTTTTTGTTTTTTGCCTTTTGTTTGTGTTCTGGATGCTGAAAAAGACGAACAAGGCTACCTTTCGGAATGATATATACAGCATTGCAAAAGTATTCCCACGTCCCCATTTGGTATGAAGGCGGATTGCTCTTCTAAGAAAATTAATAAATTTTGGCCACTTTCCCCATTAGGATACATGAGCGCAAGCGACAGATCTAGATCTAAAGGCTGCTTTTGTGCCTGTCAAAAAGAAATACAGCAGCAGGGTGTGGGGTGGAATTACTGTGGGAATGCACAGATGAGACAAGTGGTCACATTCATCATCATCTCTGGTGACCTGTGAGCCACTGAGCATTCGCAGGGAGTTCAGAGCTGCCTCCCCTTCTTTGCAGAAAAGCAAGAGAGAGAAAAGGCTGTTATTGGCCTGCTCACTTGTCAAGAGTCTGTGGCGATGCAGATACAGTAATACCTTGGATAACGAACACATCGCATAGCAAAAAATGTGCATAATGAAGCGTTCGTTATGCAAGGGCGATACCCCGCATAACGGAAGAAAAAACGTTCATTGTCCGGGTTTTTGGTATGCAAACCCCGGATAACGGACATTTTTTGTTTGTTATCCGGGGCATCTCCCATTAGCTTCGCATAATGAAAAAAACCGCATAGCGAAGCAACTCGCAGAACTGAGTTTTTTCATTATGCGGGGTTCTACTGTACTGTATACACTTCCCTGCCACCTATGCTCAGCTCCAACTGGATTACAGAAAACAGTTGAAGAACAAAGCTATGTAAAATGAAGGTGACTAAACAGGCCGTTGGGCTGAAGCCAAACAAATATGAGACGTCTCCAGCCTGACGCGCACTCCATAAAATGGTTTTCCAGCAGAGTGGCATTGCTCAAACATAGCCTTCTCACCTGTTATTTAAAATGATAATTTTTTTCAGAACTTGTGTGGACTGTGAAGGAACCGCAGAGAATGATTCCAGTTGTATAAGATGGAAAGAAAGAACTCGCCACCTCTTAAAAGGGGATGGATGGAGCCCCCGGAAAGCCTCACACCACCACCACACCACCTCCCCTTCCGAGAACTGGGCGGCTTGGAAGTCATTTTAATAGGCTGCCAACCAAAGTTGGCAGAATCTCAAAGCAAGCCTAAGAAAACATGGACTTTGCACCAACCTAATAGTCCCTTGGAAGTGCACAGAAGTGTGGGCCACATCACACTGATGTCCTCTACGCCCCTCAATGTATACACTGGGGGAAGACTTCAGGCAAACTGTCCCACATGCTCTTGAGGTTGCCCCTGAATGGGTAAAAATTAACTGATCTATTTATTAATTGTGCCATGGTATGGTACTTTTGGACTGCAGTGGCTTAGTGGTTAAGATGCTGAATTTGACGACTGGAAGGTGGGCAGGTCAGCAGTTTGAGACCTGAGTGCTGCACGACGGAGTGAGCTCCCGTCACTGTCCCAGTTCCTGCCAATCTAGCAGTTCAAAAGCAAGAAATTGCAAGTAGATAAATAGGGACCACTTCGGTGGGAAAGTAAACAGCATTCTGTGTTTAGTCTGTGCCTGCCATATGTCCATGGAACATAAGAACATAAGAACATAAGAACAGCCTTGCTGGAACAGGCCACAGCCCATCCAGTCCAGCATTCTGTCTCACACAGTGGCTCACCATTTCCTTCAGGGTATTCCCAAGCAGATGCCTGCTTAGGATTCCCTGGAAATGGCATTGAGAGATATCCTGCCTATCTCTCCAACCCGGAGGTTGTCCTTAAGTATCCATAATTATAGCCATTGATACCCTTGTCCTCCATGAACTTGTCTAATCCTTTCTTAAAGCTGTCAAGACTGACAGCTGTCACCACTTCTTCTGGCAGGGAGTTCCATAGACCAGTAATCCTCTGGGTGAAAAAGTACTTTCTCTTATTTGTTTGAGAACTAGTACCCAAAAGTTTCATGGAGTGTCCCCTAGTTCTAGTGTTATGCGATAGGGAAAACAGTTTTTCCTTATCTACTTTGTCCATACCGTGGATGATTTTATAAACTTCAATCAGGTCACCTCTTAGACGCCGTCGTTCAAGAGTGAAGAGGCCCAACCGTTGCAGCCTCAGATGGTAAGGAAGGTGTTCCAGTCCCCTAATCATTCTGGTCGCCCTCCTCTGCACTTTTTCCAGCTCCATAATATCCTTCTGGAGGTATGGCGACCAGAACTGTACACAGTGTTCCAGATGGGGCCTCACCATAGATTTATAAAGAGGCAAAATGACACTTGCTGACTTGTTTTCTATACCCTTCCTAATGATCCCTAGCATTGAGTTTGCTTTTTTCACTGCTGAGGCACACTGGGTTGACACCTTCATTGAGTTGTCCACCAGGACACCAAGGTCCCTTTCCTGGTTTGTCGCAGAGAGTTCAGACCCCATCAGTTTATAAATGTATTTGGGGTTCTTTGCCCCAACATGCATCACTCTGCACTTACTAATGTTGAAACTCATTTGCCACTGTTTTGCCCACTCCCCCAGTGTCGAGAGATCCCTCTGGAGCTCCTCACAATCTCTCACAGTTTTCACTACCCTGTATAATTTAGTGTCGTCAGCAAATTTGGCTACCTTGCTTTTTACTCCTACCTCTAGATCATTTATGAAGAGGTTGAAAAGCAGGGGTCCCAGTACTGAACCTTGGGGGACCCCACTCTTTACTTCCCTCCACTTGGAGAAGTGTCCATTTAGTGCTACCCTCTGTTTCCTGTCCCTTAGCCAGTTGCTGATCCAGGACAAGAACTGTCCCTTTATTCCATGACTGGTAAGTTTATTCAAGAGCCTTTGGTGTGGGACCTTGTCAAAAGCCTTCTGAAAGTCCAGATAAACAATGTCAACTGGATCCCCCTTATCCACATGCTTGTTGACACTCTCAAAAAATTCCAACAGATTAGTGAGGCATGATTTGCCCTTGCAAAAGCCATGTTGGCTCTCCTTTAGCAGCGCCTTCTCTTCTATGTGCCTATTAATTCTATCTTTTAGGATGGTTTCCATCACTTTACCTGGGACACATGTCAAACTGACAGGTCAGTAATTCCCTGGATCACCCCTGGATCCTTTTTTGAAAATTGGTGTTACATTCGCTACCTTCCAGTCATCAGGCACAAAGCCTGATTTGAGGGAAAGATTATATATTTTGGCTAGGAGATCAGCAATTTCATCTTTAAGTTCCCTGAGAACTCGTGGATGGATGCCATCTGGTCCTGGTGTTTTGTTAGTGTTTAGCTTAACAAGACATGCAAGGACCTCCTCCCTGGTTATTTCTATCTGGCTTAATTCTTCGGTTTCCCTCCCTACGAAGATAGGCTCTGTTTTGGGCATGTGGTCTCTGTCTTCTTCAGTGAATACTGAAGCAAAGAATTCATTGAGTCTCTCTGCAATCTCTGTTTCCTCTTTAATAACCCCTTGCCTTCCATTGTCATCTAATGGTCCAATGGCCTTCCTAGTTGGGTTCTTACTTCTAATGTACTTAAAGAAGTCTTTGTTATTTCTCTGAGTATTTTTAGCTATACGCTCCTCAAAGTCTTGCTTTGCTTTCCTGATTGTTGCCTTGCATTTGTTGTGCCAGAATTTATGTTTCTGCCTGCTGTCCTCATTCGGACAAGCCTTCCATCTTCTAAATGAGCTTCTCTTGCTCTTGATCACTTCCCGAACAGCTCCTGTAAGCCACATCGGAGTCCTCTTGGACCTGGCAGTGCCCTTTTTCCTTTTGGGTATGCATTCCAACGTTTGCCGATGCAGACAGTGCTGGATCTTTGGCTGCAAATGGAGATGAGCACCGAATCCTAGAGTCGGATACAACTGGCTTTTGAGCAAGGGCGACTTTTACTTATGGTACTTCTGACTCAGACAAAGAGTGACTGGAGTAGGGTGACTATTCTGGAGCTTCAGGAAGACTCGGAGCACCGTAACAGACCAGGACCAAGAGGACAAAGTCCGAGAGACAGAGCCACGGGTTTGTCTGCTCTTTTCTCAAGCTTCTGAACCTGGTTAAAAAAAAATCCTGAACCTAGCTGACCTGAGAAATCCCACCTTTTGCTCAGCCGTAGTATCTCGACCAAGAATGAGTCACGGGAAGGAGTTGGTGTGAGGAGGGAGGCATGTCTCAGGAAGTAGTTGATTTTATTTATTTATTTATCATTCACATTTGTAAATGCCGCCCACTCAGGCAGAACCCGACTCAGGGCGGCATTACAACAACTCCAAAAAATACATAAAAACATTATAAAACCTTATAAAACCCACCCAATAAAAAACCCACCCAATAAAGAAAAATCCGACATCCACCCCCATTTAAAACCCATATCCCACTCACCCGTCCCACCTACCACACAGAGGGAAAGAGAGAGAGTCTTATAAAAGCCAGCCGGCGGGGGCCATAGTCCCGTTCGGGCCCCACACCTGCCCTGCCAGCCAGGTCTTTACTCCTTTCCTGAAGGGCAGCAATTCACTTTGAAGTCTTAGATCTGTTGGTAGGAGGTTCCAGAGGGTTGGTGCGGACACGGAGAAGGCCCTCCTTCGGGTGCTAGTCAGATGTGCACCCCTCGTTGATGGCACCACCAGAGAGCCTCTCCGGTCCGCTCTGGTTGGACGGGCAGTCACTCTTGGGACGATGCGGTCTCTAAGGTATCCTGGCCCCCTGCCATATAGGGCTTTAAAGGTCAAAACCAGCACCTTGAATTGCACCCGGAGACAAACTGGTAACCAGTGCAGCTCCCGAAGCAGCGGTGAGGCATGGGCATATCGCCCACACCCCATCACCACCCGGGCCGCCGCATTCTGGACCAGCTGCAGCCTCCGAATGGTCGTCAAGGGCAGCCCCATGTAGAGCGCATTACAATAATCTAGTCGGGAAGTAACCAGAGCATGAGTGACCATAAGCAAGGAGCCCCGGTCCAGGAGCGTGCGCAGTTGGCGAATCACCCTAAGTTGGGCAAAAGCCCCCCTGGCCACAGCTGCCACTTGTTCTTCCAGCAGGAGCCGTGAGTCCAGAAGGACCCCCAAGTTGCGCACTGGGTCTGTCTGGGGCAAAACAGCTCCATCCAGTACCAAAGATGGTAGCTCCTTGGATAACGTGGGGCCCCTTATCCACAGCCACTCTGTCTTGCTGGGATTCAGCCGAAGCCCATTGGCCCCCATCCAGACCCCAATGGCCTCCAGGCATCCGGATAGGATTTCAACAGCATCACTGGGGTCCCCACGGGCCGAGATGTACAATTGAGTATCATCCGCGTACTGATGGTACCGCACCCCGTGGGAACGAATGATCTCACCCAGCGGCTTCATGTAGATGTTAAATAAGAGAGGAGAGAGCACAGATCCCTGAGGCACCCCATATTTGAGAAGCCTAGGGCTGGACCTCTCACTCTCTAACCACACCGACTGGGTACGGCCCTCCAGAAATGAGGAAAACCAGGACAACACAGTGCCCTGGATCCCCAGTCCTTCGAGCCGTTCCAGCAGGATACCGTGGTCGACGGTATCGAAGGCCGCTGAGAGGTCAAGAAGAGCAAGGACGGATGGACAACCCCCGTCCCGCTCCCGCCAGAGATCATCCATCAGTGCGACCAATGCCGTCTCCGTTCCATATCCGGGCCTGAATCCCGATTGAAAGGGGTCTAGATAATCCGCTTCCTCCAGGACACTCTGCAGCTGGCGCGCCACCGCCTTCTCCAAAACCTTACCCAGAAAGGGCAGGTTGGAAACCGGCCTGTAGTTGTTAAGGACAGCTGGGTCGAGGGACATTTTCTTCAGGAGGGGGCGCACCAAAGCATGTTTTAGCTGTGCAGGAAATACCCCCTCCCGTAAAGAGCATATGTGCGTATGCTGTGTTTCCCCAAGACTCTGGCTGGAGGGACAACTCTCAAGGCAAAACGTGGTTGGGAAAGAGAGATTTTATCCTTCCCAGGGATTGTGGGCCTTAGAGCAGGGGTTCTCAACCTACAGCCCATGACACCATTTCATGTGGTCCCCCACCGCCTCCGCCACACCCAGAAATGCCATGTGTGGCAGGCAGAGCAAAATGGGCGTCAAGCCCCTGGAACCGTCTCAGGGAACGTGACCTGGCCCTCGGCTTGAAAAGGTTGAGAACCCCTGCACTAGAGTTTGAGAACTAAGCAAGAGAAGGAAACTCGGCATCCTCTGAATGGAGATGAACCTCAAGTCCACCGGCTCAGATCCCGGAAGAGCTTTATGGCAAGAACGAACACTCTTGAGAGTATGCAAGAGCGAAACCTGATTAGAGGAGGAAGGAGTTCACTGGAGAAGGAACATTAAAAGAGGATATAGTCCCCTGCGTCACTTGGAGGACCCTGAATAGGCTAAGAGTCAGAGTCCCTAAATACAAGACCAACATACTCAAATAGGGGCTGCTGGCAGAGAACATCATGCGTGTGAATGGGGAGAGATACAGAATCTAGCTCATCTGCTGGTCTGCTGGTTACTACAAGAAACTTGTGCCGATGCGGATTTAAGTTTGGCCAATGACAAAGCCCAGAAGGTGGCTTCATTTGGGCAGGTCAAAGTTGGATCTGTGGAAAGAGGAGGATAAAGAGCACGAGGCAGACCCTGAGGAAGGTGGAGAGATAACATCGGAGAAGAATTACAAGAACACCAAGTAACACCAGTGGAGGCTGAGAGAAGTGCCAGAGCAAGAACCTTGCATCTCTCTCGACACCTGCTGGGGTAGAAGAGTCAAAGAAGAAGAAGAAAGTTGGATTCGGACACAGAAGAAGAAGAAGATGAAGAAGAGGAGGAGGAGGAGGAGGAGCTTTAGCGTTTGTTTCTACCTCACTGGTTCAGGGCACTCTTCTGCGGGCAGTTGCCTCTCTTCTTGCCATTGCCTGCCCCATCTCTGTGGCTTCACAGCATCCCTTCCTGGAGAATCCCAAAGTCCTACCAACCATCTTGGCTTGTGGCCCTGGAATCTCAGGGTTTGGCGCATTGCGGACTTGGAGACTCTCCCTATCAGCTCTTTCCTCCCTCACCCGTCGGATGAACCGAAGTGGGTCACTTCCCGCCAGGCGACAGAGACGGCGCCTTCGACTCCCTCCCCATCTTCCCACTGCTCAGCCTCCTTTTGTGGCCCTGAATGAAGAGCGTGGGTGAGCAGGCAACAGATCTCGGCTCGGCTGCCCAGATTTCCCCTTTATCCCACCCACTCCTGCAATTAAAAAAAAAATGATCCGGAGGGCAGGTTACGCTCTTGCTTGATGTCATCCTCCTCTCTCACTCACACACCCCACAACAGCCTGGGAGGTGAAGAAATGGGCTTTGCCCCAAAGGCTGCCTGTTGTCCTAGAGAAGCATGGATTTTGTCCAGGGTTGTCCATCTCCCGAAGGGATCCCTCTTCTCAGGCCTTCTCGGTCACAGGGTGTGACATCGGCCCTGGAGCCACCGGGGCTCCACCAAGAGAGGCCTGGAAGCCCATCATCAGCACCCCGTGGGATGCTAAAGAAGCATTCAGACCCAAAAGAGAGTAAGAGAGAGAGGTTTCCCCTCTCACCCTGCATGGCATAGCTGTCAAGTATCCCGTATTGGCCGGGAAAACCCCCTTTTTACCCTCTTTCCCGCTGTCATCCCTTATTAATTAGACTGCAATGCCCTATTGCCGCCATTGGAGGGCAGCACAGGATAAGCATAGCTGTCAAGTATCGCGAATTGGCTGGGAAATTTCCCTTATTTCCAAATGCAGAACTTGACAGGTATGCTGCAGGGTGACAATATACCCTTGCTTGAAAGTCAGTCCTGTCGGACTCATTTCTCATTTCTCTCATTTCTGAAGGACCGGTCCCAGTCAGTGTCCCTAGAGAGAGAGCTGTCCAGCCCTAGGCCACTCCTTTGTGGGGTTCCACAGCGCTCGGTACTCTCACCTCTGTTGTTCAACATCTCCATGAAACTGCTGGGAGAGATCATTCGTTCCCATGGGGTGAGGTATCATCAGTATGCTGATGATACCCAACTGTACATCTCAGCCCGTGGGGACCCAAGTGTTGCAGTCAAAGTCCTAACTGGGTGTCTGGAGACTGTTCGGGTCTGGATGGGAGACAACGGGCTTCAGCTGAATCCTGGCAAGACTGAGTGGCTGTGGGTTCGGGGCCCCGTGTTATCCCGGGAGCTTCCATCTTTAGTTCTGGATGGGGCAGTTTTGCCTCAGACAGACCCGGTGTGTAACTTGGGGGTCCTCCTGGACTCGCGGCTGCTGCTCGATGAGCAGGTGGCAGCCGTGGCTAGGAGGGCCTTTGCGCAGCTTTGTGTCATCTACCAGTTACGCCCGCTCATGGACCGGGACTCCCTGCTCACGTTCACTCACGCTCTGGTCACCTCCAGATTGGATTACTGTAATGCGCTCTACATGGGGCTGCCCTTGATGACTATTTGGAGACTCCAGCTGGTGCAGAACGCGGCTGCCCGGGTGGTGATGGAGCGGGGGCATTATGCTCACGCCTCACCACTGCTTCGGGAGCTGCACTGGTTGCCAGTGTGTCTCCAGGTACAATTCAAGGAGCTGGTCTTAACCTTTAAAGCCCTACATGGCAGTGGCCCGGGATACTTATGAGACCGCATCTCCCCAAGGTTTTCTACCCGTCCTACGAGGGCAGATCAAAGAGGCTCTTTGGTGGTCCCCTCGACAAGAGAAGCGCACATGACGGGGACCAGGAGAAGAGCCTTCTCAGTGCTTGCCCCGGCCCTGTGGAACCTCTTGCCACCTGAATTGTGCCTCCAAACAGAGCTGCTCCCTTTCAGAAAGGTCCTTAAGACCTGGCTTTGTCAGTGGGTCTGGGACCCTTCATGTGGTTCGGCCCAGGCCCGCTGGCTAGTTTAGCTGCCCGGGTTGAGTTCTTCTGTGATCTGTTAGTAGTGTTAGTATAGTGTTTTGAGTCTATACTGTTTTTATGCCTTTACGTCTTCCTTTTATCCTTTAACTTTTACTTCTTAAGGGGTTAGGGAGGGTATTGTTGGGGTGTTTTTAGATGTTTTATGATTGTTTTCTTGTGCATTTTTATGTATTATATGGAGAGGGCTTCTTACTGTAATGGAGCCCTCTCCTTTCTGCTGTTAGCCGCCCTGGGTGGCGCTTGCGCCAATAGGGCGGGATACAAATGTCCCAATAAATAAATAAATAAATAAAATCTCCATTTACAAACCAAGATCCAGGCTGTCTGCGTTTGCAGACCTTTCCATGTTCATGTGACAGGCATGACTAGATGCCGGAGCGCATGGAACACTGTTACCTTTCCTGCTGAAGTGGCACCTATTTATTTACTTGCAATTTTTTTGCTTTAGAACTGCTAGGTTGGCAGGATCTAGGACAAAGACGGGGAACTCACCCTGTCACGCAGGAATCTGGTCTCGAACTGTTGACCTTTCAGTCCTCAAGCTCAGTGTCTTAACCGTTAAGCCACCACAGCCCCTGAAATATAGGTACAGCCTCCCTAGCAATGTAAGGATATTGGCCATGCATATGTTGGCCAGGAGATTCAGGAAACTGTAAACTAAAGAAGGAGCTCCTCCAACCTCTTCTCCTTCCCAGAGCTGCTGGAGGCCTAAAGATGAGGCCTCTTCCAGGGAAGAGAGAGACGCCGCACCATTTTGCTGCAGACATCTCTTGCAAACTAAATCCATTTAAACAGCAAATAAAGATGCAATGGGAAAGCATCAAAAGACAACCCTCTTTGAGGCTGCCAAAGGAGACAGATTCAGCTGCTCTGCATAATACAGGGGTAGCCAAAATATGGCCTGCGGGCTGGATCTGGCCCCTGATGCCAATTCATCCAGTCCATGCCACCCTCGTCACTCCCAGAAGCGGAAGTAAAATGTGCCCATATAGCGAGGGTGGTGTGGGCCTATTGAATTGGCATTGGGGCCAGATCCGGCCCATGGGCTGTAGTTTGGGCAGGGTTTAAGCAGGGAAAATGGCAGCTAAAAATCAATCTCATCCTGTTGCAAAACAGATTTCAAGGCATGTTGTTTTACTTCTGCTTCTGGTGGGAGGAACCACATGACCGGTCCACTGAACAATGTGACTGGCCCGCTGAACCACATGACCAGCCCATGTCTGAAAAAATTTGGGCACCCCTGACATTATTTATTTATTTATTCTTCACATTTCTATTGCCGCCCAACTCGGCAACGACTCTGGGGGGCTAACAGCAATTAAAAGCAACTTCAAACTAATAAAAAAGCCCTTAAAAACCCCATTAAAAATTCTAAATAATTTACCCACTCACCCCATCCATTAAAAGAGAGAGAGAAATCTTAATTATTTATATAAGCCAGCAGGTGTGGGGGGGGGGCAGGTCACCCCTCCATTGGTGCCCCACACCTGCCCTGCCAGCCAGGTTTTCAGTTCTTTCCTAAAGGGCAGCAATTCCGTCTGGAGATATATGTTGGCAGGAGGTTCCAAAGGGCCGGAGCGGACACAGAGAAGGCCCTCTTTAATTTAATTTTTAATTTAATAGTCATATTTATATATGCCGCCCACTCAGGCAGAACCCGATTCAGGGCGGCACTTGTGCTAGAAAGATGAGTCCCTCTAGCCAATGGTACAATTAGGGAGACCCTCCAGTCCACTCTGGCTTGACGGACAGATGTTCTTGGGGTGATGCGGTCTCTTAGATATCCTGGCCCACCACCATATAGGGCTTCAAAGGTCATAACCAGCACCTTGAGTTGCACCCGGAGGCATACCGGCAATCAGTGCAGCTCCCGGAGCAGTGGTGATCCACAGGCATAACGCCCACACCCCATCACCACCCGGGCTGCCGCATTCTGGACCAGTTGCAGCCTCCGAATGGTCATCAAGGGCATCCCCATGTAGAGCGCATTGCAGTAATCTAGTCTAGAGGTGACCAGAGCATGCGTGAACATGAGCAAAGAGTCCTGGTCCAGGAGCCGGTGCAACTGGCGGATCACACAAAGTTGTGCAAAAGCCCTCCTAATATGTCTGGTTGAGAGGGAAGAGAAGGACTTCCTAGCTCAGGCGTTTCTGAGGCTAAGGAATCTGGCGTGTGGCCTCAGACCTCCCCAAGCAAGGCTCTTTGGATTCGTTCTCGTTTTTCAAAGTCTGTCTTGGCTCCATGTGGGAGACTGCGTTTGCCACGTGCCTCTGGATTCAAGGGCAACTGCGTCTGATGGAGTTCAAATGCCATGCACGATTTCAGGGGCTTCAGGGTTTTTTTGTTTTATAAATTAGAAACTTCCTTTGCTTCCCCTGAAGCACTCTGCTGCATCGAGACAGATTAGTCACGTACCACATCATCATCATCATCGTAAAAAAAGAGAATTATAAATAGAAACTAGGGTTGCTTGGTATGTTTCCTAACAGAGGAGCCACAGAGAAACGGGTGAATGGGTACAGATGGAGAAGAAAGACAGCCGTCTCTTGTCTGGTGTGTGTGTGTGTGTGTGTGTGTGTGTGTTTGATTTTCCAACTGGCAGCATGTTATGTATGCACAATGTTACTTTCAGAGATGTTGCCTCAAAATGTATGAATGTAGCCTGACCACAATTACAATGTAGCCCAGCTGTAAAGGAACGCGAGTAAGCTGTCCATAGAGGGCAGCTGCGAGCGTTCAACTCACATGGTTCACATTCACCAAATCACCAACAGCCGCGGGAACCTTTCCCGTACTATCACTACCTGCAGATGGTGGGCGTGACTGGGACGACGTCACGCCGGTAGCAACCAATGAGCTACCGTGCAACAAGATTCAAATGTATTGTGCTACTGTATATAATGTGATGTACCTCCGCCATTACCACATGTTCATGCTGTCCATCAATGAATAAACCTGTGTTAGTCCTTCCTGCGACTCCTTCTTTGTCTTCCGTGCAAGACACCAAACAGCATCAGCCTTCTTTTATCACAGGCCTTGTTGGTATCGCTCCACTTAAGATCAGGAGAGAAGTAGCAGCAGACACCGAGAGAACTAAGGAAGAGAAGGACCCTCAACATCCCCTGAATGGAGATGAGACTCAAGTCTGTTGGCTCAGATCCAGGAAGAGATTTATGGCAAGAACAAACACTCTTGAGGGTGCGCAAGAGCAAGATCAAATTAGAAGATTGTTATGTATGATAACAGTGTTTACATGACATGTCAAACATTCAAACCGCCGAATTCCCGCGCAAACTACTGTCAAACAGCGACACTGTTTGACAGCAGCGAGATCTCGGCGGATTGCGAAGTATCGCAAGATTTCGAGCGCGCAAAATTCAAAAGCCGAGAGACGCGCTCCTGAACTGTCAAAATGTATATACTATGTAACATGTATTCAAATCACCCAATTATGTTTGCTCCCGCTCAAATGTATCTAGTTTATTGTGTATATAAGTCCCCGTTGTTCCCCTCCAAGTTGTGTTCAGACCCCACAAATAAAAGAGCTGTAATTCACTTCAATGCTTGTCGTCTCCAATTTCTGAACACCAAAAAGATGAAGGAAGGAGTTCTTTCAGTGCCGTAGCTAGAATCCTGGCTATGGCCCTGTTGTGTATTGAGGTTACTGATGCATTAGTGCGCCTTGCAAAAGAGGCGCCAATTTGGCAGCAGCTGATTCGCTAATGTTTTCCTGCTTCCCCGGAAGTCTTGGCTAAATGTAACAACAATGTTCTGTATATAAGATGTTATCCCTGCACCTGCTCCCTGTTCTTTGCTTCTTGCAATAAACCAATGATGTTGTTGTTTGAGCCAGCTCTGTCTGAGCAATCCTTCCTGGGTTCAGACCATACCTGTCAAGTATCCTGGATTGGCCGGGATTTCCCGTATTTCCACGCTGATTTTCTCCATTTCCCGCCTGGAGCTGCTGCTACCCCATAATTTGGCAGCGGGGGAAAAGAAGTTACTGTGCATCCCTTCTGCGCAGGTCTATTCTACGCATACTATTCTACACGCATACTATGCATACTATTCTACACGCATGTGTAGAAGGCTTTTACGCATGGGTAGAACGGACCTGCGCAGAAACGTTCTGTGCAGGTCCCGTAATCTCTGGAGCTGCGCTTGACAGGTATGGTTCAGACACAACAGGCCCTGAGTTCAGTGGACAAGGAATATCATTAAAGGAGGATATGGCTGAGAAATTCAACCTCCCCTACGTCACTTGGAAGACCCTAAATAGGCTGAGTCCCTAAATGTAAGACCAACATGCTCAAGTGTCGGACAACAACAGACTGTGTGAATGTGGAGAGATACAGAATCCACGGGCTCATTTACAGGTCCGCTGAGGACTGCCAGAAACATGCACCAATGTGGACTTAGGTCTGGCCAATGACAAAGCCAAGAAAGTGGCTTCGTTTTGGCAGTCCAGGATTTGATCAGGACCTAAAGGAAGAAGCATGAGATGGAGTGACTTAACGAAAGAAGCCAAAGATTTGACTTTGCATTGCCTGAGTCGAATTGCCAATGGCAAGGTCCTTCACAGTTCATTCGTTCAGAGAGCCAACGTAAATTGGAAGTGACTTGACAGTGCAATAGGTAGAAAAGGAAAGTGATGGGTCCCAGCAAGCCCTGAAGTTCAGGAAAAGGACAAACAACCCCATTCTTCCCAGGGGTAAAAGAGAGAGAGAGTTGAGCAGGAGAAGGCTGGGAAGCATTTGAAGAAAGCTGAGGCTCCCCTTTTTGTGAAGGGAGACCTTCACTCCACAAAAGATGGCAGATAAGGCAGGGGAGAAGCAGGTCAGAAGAGAAGGTCCAGAGCAGAGATGCTGCTGTTCCGGTGTGGGAAAAGCTACACAGGATACCAATGGAGGGTCAGTGGGCCGGAGGGGGAGAGGATGGGAGAGTAAAAGGCCCTGAGGAAGGCCAGTAAGGAAGAGAAGGAGAAGAAGACGTGGCCTTTCTGGAAGAGGAAGCGGACTCCATAAATGGAGGACGTCTAGTTGGAATCTCCACTACTGGGGACCATTGCTTGCATGTTTATGCTCAGGACTAAATTGCTGGTGTAATTTAAGTTGTTCAGTGGCTGCAGTGGCTTAGTGGTTAAGATGCTGAACTTGATGACTGGAAGGTTGGCAGATCAGTTTTTCGGCACTTGAGTGCTGCGTAACAGAGGGAGTGCCTGTGGTCTGTCCCGCCTCCTCCCAACTTATCAGTTTGAAAGCAAGAAATTGCAAGTAGGTAAAGAGGTACTGGTTCGGTGGGAAAGGTAACAGTATTCTGTGTGCTCCAGCATCTAGTCATGCCTGCCACATGACCATGGAAACATCTGCAGATGCAAACAGCACTGGCTCTTTGACTGTAAACGGAGATGAACACCATACACTAGAGTCGGACACAACTGGCTTTTGGACAAAGGAGACCTTTACCTGTAAATTGTTCATTTATTTTCTCTTATGTGTCTGGTCGGACATCCCGCTATGGTAATGGAGTAGACCGTACAGCCAGCGGCGCAATGCTAAGTGTTGGGCGGTGGTAAATAACCTGACTCCATAAAGGGCCCAATGGCTATGGATGGATGAGCCTCTTTAGGTGGGGTCATGCCCCCCTCAGTGGAGGAAATGCCACTGGAAACCATCCTATTGGACCCAACAGCAGAATGAGCAGAGGAGGAACTCTGAATCTCAATGGTCATGGAGGCGGAAGAGGCCATGCCAGATGGACTGGCTCTGAAGGCGCACCTTGTCCATATCCTCAAGGCTGTGGCAGTCCATTGCAGTCTCGGTGTTAAATCCTGCATGTATGTGCTGCAGGAGATAGCTCCGTGATCACAGTGTGTGGGTCACTTCATGGCAAGCTGGGATCCACCTTGAACAAATTTATGCCGATGGCATTTTTCCTGCTTCAAGAAAAAAAATGCATTCTTGGATACAAGCTGCAGTCGACGACGACAACGTATTCTCTCTTATTTTTCTTAAGGATTAGAAATTAATTAAAAAGAAAGACAAGGCAAAGAACAGAAATGGAAATAGTGACACACACACACACACACACACACACACACACACACACACACACACACACACACACACACACACACACACACACACACACACACACACACACACACACACACACACACACACCTCATGTCAAGTAGAGAGAGAGGATTCCCTGCTGTTCTCTGACAAGAAACCATGCCTGCTGAGCCTGGCATGAAACCACCAGCCCATGAAAGATGCAGGAGATGCTGCTAAACATGCAGCCAAGGGCTAAACAGGGCCAGGTAGGACATTCACATCTCACCATCTTCTCAGATGGGCCTCTCCCCTCCTTACTGATATGGGAAGAGGCCAGCTATGATGCGAAATGCTGGGTGGGGTGGGGTGAGAGACTGCACAAAATGAGAGGGATGTAGCCATGTCGAAAAGTCCATTTCCTTGCAGAGATGGGATTAAAGCAGGGTTGCCCAAACTATGGCTGGTGGGCTGGATCCGGCTCCTCACACCAATTCATCTGGCCCACGCCACCCTCATCGCTCCCGGAAACAGAAGTAAAATGCACCCATATGGGCATGTTTTACTTCCGCTTCTGGGAGCGACAAGGACGGCGTGGGCTGCCTGAATTGGCATCAGGGGCCGGATCCAGCCCACCGGCCATAGTTTTGGCAATCGTACTTTAAGCAGAGAAAATGGCAGCCTAAAATCTATTTCATCCTCTTGCAAAACATATCTGTTGCAAAACAGATTGCAAGGCACATTTTACTTCCGCTTCTGGTGGGAGGAACCAGGTGACCAGCCCGCTGAACCACGTGATTGGCCCACTAAACCAGGGGACCGGCCCACGGCCTGAAAAGTTTGGGCACCCTTGAATTAAAGAGTATGACTTCAAGGGATTTGCTTCACAAACAGCCGGACGGCCCGCGTGGTTTGGTTTCCAAGCTGGTAACCTCTCTCATGAGCTGATGAGAA
Source organism: Bradypodion ventrale (assembly GCA_035047345.1). Taxonomy (NCBI): domain Eukaryota; kingdom Metazoa; phylum Chordata; class Lepidosauria; order Squamata; family Chamaeleonidae; genus Bradypodion; species Bradypodion ventrale. The sequence continues at coordinate 3,335,828 of JAWDJE010000002.1, forward strand.
ATTCAAGGCATAATCTTCTTCTTCTTTTTTTTTTACTGATTGCCTCAAACACCACAGAATTTTACCTCTGGGGATTAAATGCCTGATAAAAACCAGCTGTGCATCATGCTTAAAAATCTTTCTGGCTAAAGCTAATAATCATTTTCTAATACCTGCCTGGCTGCTTTCCTTCAAATGCTTCTAGGCTTGGCAAGAAACTGTTTGAAATGTACACAAACCCTTAGATACATACTCCCATTTTTTAAAAAAAATGTTTTTCAGCAATAGAGCTCAAAAAGTCTGCAGTTTTGATTTAAATTTTAAATCAAATGTTAAAATTAATGTTAACATTTGGCACTGTACAAGCTTATGCAGCGTTCAAAATACTCCACCTGCAGGGATATTTTTTTTTGTTCTTTTAATCAAAATATTTCTGCCTTCCCAGGAAAATCAAGGCAGAAAACGAAAGCAAAATTAAGAGGCATGGCAGTGTAAAATATATATGATAAAAGCATTTACCATTGACCACAAGGAGAGATCAAATGGGTGTTGGATCAAATCTAGCTTGAGCTCTGTTTGGAAGCAAAAATGACTAAATTGAGACTATAGAATGGGTTATTCTAAAGCCGGCGGTTAACTAACCTGATAACCTTGAGGACTAGCGGCCTTGGTGAAGCCCATAGGGAAGGGTGAGGGTCCCCAAGTGGATTAAATCCCACTTGAATCCCTCTTGATGGAGGGCACCAGCTTCATCCACCCTGGCCTGGGGATGATGATGATGAGGGCTTTGTGTGCCCAAAGGGCTCAGGACCAGAAAGTAACTCACAGAACTACTGGATCAGTGGCACTATGGGTGGTATACTGTGATGCGGAAGGCAAATGGAAGGCCACTCCATTATATACTTCCCAAGACAATCTTCATGGCTGATCGCTATGATGATCACCAATATTCAGAATCACATACATCACAAGCAGCAGCAGCAGCAGCGGTGGCGGTGCATATGCTGCTCCAGTATGGAGCACATCCACACACGCAAAAGAAGTTGACATCACTGTTAATGAAGTGTAGCCCTATCATACCTGTCAAGTTTCGGGAAATTTATGTCAACCCCCTGTATTAAAATACAGAGGGTTGACATAAATTTCCCAAAACTTGACAGGTATGATAGGGCTTTCCCGCCATCATCCCGTATTAGTTAGACTGCAATTAGACTGGAGTTAGACTGGAGGCCAGGACAGGATAAGCATAGCTGTCCAGTTTCCCGTTTTGGCCAGGAAATTTCCCTTATTTGACAGAAATTTCCCGAAACTTGACAGGTATGAACCCTATACATATCTATTCAGATATCCCTGTAAGCTCAAAGGGTCTTTCTGCAGTTTATGTTTTACATACACATACTCATGTACAGTATGCACACATGTGCATTATTACCAAGATTTACTGCTGGACTCTTAGTAGTAATTCTGCATTGAGATTTTTTTTTCTTGATCCATCAAAAGTGTGGAACTACCTACCCTCTTGCTGTTATTCATAATGAATGAAGCCCAGGTTTTGACTTTGCATTACCTGAGCAGACCAGCCAATGGCAGGGGCCTTCACAGTGCGTTTATTCAGAGCATCACCATAAACTGGAAGTGACTTGACAGTGCAATAGAAAAGAAGAGCTTTGAACCTTAGCTTGTCTAGACTAGCACTTGGCACACTTTGTTCAGCTCTCAGGGTTGGTCTCGGCATGATAGAACTTTCCTCTGAATTCTGACAAGGGTTTTACTTTTTTTAGTGCTCAACACTACAGCCTGTCTGCTGTCTAGTACCTCTCAATGCTTGGGGTGCCTTCAAAATCTGCTTCCAGAGTGAACATCTGGCATGCTGAAGGGGCTCATGAGTCTCTCCAGTATATTGCATGTTTTCATGTAAACACTTTTCCTGCTCCTTTGCAGACAGACAGAGAAAGTGTTTCTTTCCCTGATGTGAGCAAAGGGTCGCTCTGGGTGTATGGTGGATAGAGAGAGTGGGCCAAATGTAATTAAGCCCCTCCTCACCCTTTAATTACCCATAATGGGTAGTCTCCACACGCTCTCTTTCTCAATGCTACCAAGACTATTTCCCCTCAAACCTTCTCTACCTTGAGGAAGAGGTTCTGCTCTCTAAGATGCTCTTTCTCCTTACATCTGTTGCCTCTTCTTGGACATTCACAAGAGCCCCACAACATGCAGAAGAGCCTAACTGCCACCGCCACCCCCAGATTTCTTCAGCAATGCCACATGCTCCACGAGATGGCAAGCACTTCACAGTGTTAATTCTGCAACAAAAACAGGATCGCAGGACATCTATAGAGGCAGGCCCTCCGAATCAAGGGAACTTGTAATCTAGCAAGTTTGATTCTAACTAAAAAGGAAAATTACAGTTTTACTTGGAAGCAAAGCCAACTTACTGTATGAGTTCAGTCATATTTGCAAAAGTGGCAAAGATTGTAAGCGTATACATACCAGGAAGCATTGAGTTCAGTCAGGCTTACCCTATGAGTAGACATACATATCTTTCTGTCATTCATTTATTTCTGTCACCTTTCTTTCTTTCACTGGGCTTTGTATTTCCATTTGATCCCCCACCCCCAAGTCCTCTTCCTTGGCTTGGTAGATCTTACAGCCTGACAGAGGATGATGAAATGTCGTAGCAATTCTTTTTAATTTTTGCAGTGCACTCCTCCATGCCGTGTCAGCATAACAAGGTAGCCAATAATGCTCCACACTGATTACCAGAGCATGTAATTCAATGGCAAGTCACTGGAGAGGATGAGCAAAGCTGAAAATGAAAACTGTACTTTCCTTATCATCACGAGAACTCGTTCATTCCATTACAACGAATTAGTGTGTGTGTGTGTGTGTGTGTGTGTGTGTGTGTGTGTGTGTGTGTGTGTGTGTGTGTGTGTGTGTGTGTGTGTGTGTGTGTCCCTCTCCCCAATACACAGATGCTAATTTTTTGCAAGGCACACAAAGCAGGCAATGTTCAGACTCTCCAGGGATGGAAGGGAAGAGGGGGCCGCTGGAAGGAACCACATGGCAAACTTCTCCATCTCTCCATTTCAGCAACTGGGCTGCTTAACCCCATGGACTACAGTTAAATGGGTCGTGAACTTCTCTGGCCTCCCCCGAATGAAAAATGGTACCCTCAGGAAAAAAAGCTTGGCTACTCCTTCTTTCAGCCCTGAAATGATAGCTGTCCTCTTCCAAGTTCAGTGAATGGACAGTCTGAGTATTGCAGAGAAGGGTTTGATTGCACAATGGCCTCCTTCAAGGTTCAAGTACAGTCCTGCCACACACACACACACTCCCAGCTTGGGAGGCAAGCGATGGCCAACCTAGGCAGCCTAATAAAAAGTAGAGACATCGCCCTGCCAACAAAAGTCCATATAGTAAAAGCAATGGTCTTCCCAGTGGTCATGTATGGCTGTGAGAGCTGGATCCTAAGGAAGGCTGAGTGCAGCAGAAGAATAGATGCCTTTGATCTCTGTGGTTCTGGAGAAGGCTCTTGAGAGTCCCCTGGACCACAAGGAGATCAAATCAGTCAAGCCTGAAGGAAATCAATCTGGACTGCTCATTGGAAGGACAAGCGCTGAAGCTGAAAGCTCAAGTACTTTGACCACCCAATGAGAAGAGAGGACTCACTGGAGAAGGCCTTGATGGTGGGAAAGATCGAAGGCAACAGGAGAAATGGGTGGCAGAGGATGAGATAGGTAGACGGCATCATTGACACAGTGGGTGTAAATCTGGAAAGACTACAGAGGATGGCAGATGACAGAGCAGCCTGGTGTGGTGTGCGGTCCATGGGGTCACAAAGGGTCGGACTTGGCTGTTTGACTGAACTACAACAACCAAGAGACAAGTAGCTTGCTAGAGAAAGTGGGGTAGCACCTAGACCAGCGGTTCCCAACTGGGTTGATCCTTTCCTCTTCTGTTGGGTACGGAGCCTATGTTCTAACAATCCCATAATCTTGGAGAGAAGAACATCAATGGGATGTGACATGGGACTGACTTCTCTTGCTAGCCTATTCCCTGGCTCACTTGCTCCAAACAATAAACCAAATAAACACTCCCATAAAAATGCAGATAATGACACCCCTTCAGTTTTTCTCTCCATTACCTTTGATGGAACTGCTATTGCACATCTGCTGCCATGGATGTATTTGTTTTAATCTGAATCCAGTTGAGGTAGGCAGGAAAAGCAGAACTGTGCATCTCTGCTCACCCTATGTATTTATTTCTCTTTCAAGAGACCAAGGCTTACTTTTCAGAAACAACTTCCTACCTACCCAGCACCTGCCCTGTCTCTGGGTTAGGTGGTGGTGAGTTCTGACCCTTCAAACATGACAAGGATAGCGTGGAGTCAACCCCTCACCTATGATGCAAGTAGTGCGGACTCCATGAAAACAGCAAGAGCGGGCAGATTCCTCCTCCTCCTCCTCTTCCTCCTAATTGGGGTTACCACTCTCTCCTGCAGAGCAACATCCTTTATCTCCCAGGATAGAAATAATTCATCAGCCGACCTTCAGAATTTCCTTTCCAGGCCAGATGTCACATGAGTTGACAGTGGACCATCTCAGGCATTCTTGAAGGAAACTCGTTTATGGATCAACGTTTGGATCTCATGCTGTCTACACAAGGGGATTGGATGATAGCAGGCATCGCTCAGGTTGGAGGAGGCAGGAGGAGAGAGGCAACCCATGTTGAGCCTACTGAATCTTTCAAGGACTGATGAAGCTCCTTTAGAGTCTCTATGCCAGCGATGGCAAACCTCAGCACTCCAGCTGTTCTTGAACTTCAATTCCAAGAAGCCCAAGTCCCTGTGAATCCACACGAATAGGTTTTATTGAGCATATGCAGTAGGGGTGTGACAGGGTGTGGTTCCAGGCCTACCAGTATGTTGCTGAGGACCACAGTTTCGCTCTATGGAGACGTATTCTTATTCAAAATCCATGTAAAAAAAAAATCTTCTCCAGAACATACATTACTGTGCAAAACACTTAGGCTACCAGTAGTTGGTTTGGGGATAATTCATTGAGTGAATATGGAGGTCATACCTCAACCCCTGAGCCATTTAGACACACCAAAATTGGAGAGAGCCTCCTGCTGACTCTCCTCTAAACCCTTGGTGAAGTTCATAGGGCGGATGTTCAAATTATGTTTCCTCCCCGCCATCACCCATTGAATTCCCCCAAAACCAGTTGGTGGTGGCCTAAGACTTTTGCACAGTATTGTACTTATTTCTTCTTGGTCCCGGAACTTGAAAAAACAGGTTCCATATAATAGTAGAAATTGGAAGAAGGGAGATCATGTTGCAAGGAGGAGGAGGAGAACCACCAGCCTAAGGTGTAATTGTGTTTAGCTGGCCTTGGTGGAATAGCCAGGTACAGAACAGAAGGCGAGAATGACCAGGGCCATGTTAATCCAATCTGGGTTTTCAATAATTAGGAGGTACTTCATAAAGCATGTCTGGCCCCAACCACCATGTCCTTGTCAGGCTAAATAGGCTGCCGATAGCCCATCGTTAAAAGTTGAACTCCATCGGTCTTCCCTCTTCTAATCATGGGGGCTATCTATCTGCTGGTCCTATTTGACCCTAGAGGAGGCAGCCTCCCTCTTGGTGAGACTAAACACGAGGATGGAGGGAGATAATTATAACAACAGCACTGTGGGTTTGCACACAGGAGATCCCAGCTTTGGTGACCAGCACCTCCATCAGTGCCCAGTCCTTGGTGTGCATAATTTGCATGCAAGTCTGGAACTGGACGACCAAATTAGAGCAGCCCTGAGAGAAAGACAGACATTTCGTCTCCCTCTTTGTTGAACACCAGAAAGAGCTGTTGTGTTAATTCAATGACCAAAAGGGCTAAAATGAAACCAAGGCAAAAAAAGGCCCAGATGTAGATCCCAAAGAAGACTGTGGGTGGATTAGTGGTTAAGACAACTCTAGGGTTCAGTGTTAATCACTGTTTATAGCCAAAGAGCCAGTGCTGTCTGCGTCTGCAGACGTTTCCATGGACACGTGGCAGGCATGACTAGACAATGGAATGCACGGGACGCTGTTTACCTTCCCACCAAAGTGGTACCTATTTATCAACTTGCAATTTCTTGCTTTTGAACTGCTTGGTTGGCAGGAGCTGGTACAGAGATGGGAGCTCACTCCGTTATGCAGCACTCAGGTCTCGAATTGCTGACCTTCCAGTCATCAAGTTCAGCATCTTAACCACTAAGCCACTGCAGTCCCAGGTTCCTCCTTCTCTCACCCAAGTCAGGTGGGTGAAAAATGGGTAAAGCCTTCCCTGTTTTATGTCTCACTTGATTGAATGATTGCCCATAACAGATTAATTAAGCTGAGCACTAAGTCTGGTCGCAGTGAAAGACTTGGCTAACCATCTTGCCTCATGAGTAGCTGGCTGCCCAATTTATCTTTGTTTGCAACAGCACAAGATGTTTTGGTGGGAATTTTTGGGGCCTGCAACTGCTAAATATTTAATCGTATTAAACTGCTTTAGCCCAGATTTTCTGTACTATAAATGGATTCCTATCTGACAGACAGCGAAACACAGTAAAGACAAAGGTGAACAACTAATGCCAGGCCACCAGACTTTATAGGTTTGGATCCTATTTCTTTTAAAAATGCTATTTTTGGGTAAGGACACAGGCAACGATTTTCTAGAATTGTTTAGCGCACTGTTTCCCAACCTTTGGTTTTTTTTTACTTCAGTTCCCAGAAGCCTAAGTCAATTCCCCAACTGACTGAGTCTTCTGGGGATTGAAGTCCAAGAACCAAAGGTTGGGAAACACTGCTCTGCGAATCCACACGAATAGGTTTACTACGCGCATGCGTAACAATACTGGGAAACACTGAGTTAGATTGTGAGCATCAAGAGGCGAACTCAAGACCACCGCCCGTGGATGGAAAGCAGAAGAGATGGCAAGAGGACCCAAGAAGGATGGCCAAAGAGAACTCAAGTAATGTTGGGATGGATGTCACCACGAACTGCTAGAGTTACTGCTAGCTCTCAGCCCACCACAGCTTTTACTTCTTTCCCTCAGCTTTTAATTCACTTTCCAGTCACACAATGAATCTTCTGAAAAAAAATCTCGAGGCTGTAACATAAGAACATAAGAGCAGCCTTGCTGGAAGAGGCCACAGGAGCCCATGATCCAGTCCAGCATTTTGTCTCACACAGTGGCTCACCATTTCCTTCAGGGTATTATTCCCAAGCAGATGCCTTCACCTGTTTAGGATTCCCTGGAAATGATATTGAGAGATATACTGCCTATCTCTCCAACCCCGAGGTTGTCCTTAAGTATCCATAATTATAGCCATTGATACCCTTGTCCTCCATGAACTTGTCTAATCCTTTCTTAAAGCTGTCAAGACTGACAGCTGTCACCACTTCTTCTGGCAGGGAGTTCCATAGACCAGGGATCCTCTGGGTGAAAAAGTACTTTCTCTTATTTGTTTGAGAACTAGTACCCAAAAGTTTCATGAAGTGCCCCCAAGTTCTAGTGTCGTGCAATAGGGAAAACAGTTTTTCCTTATCTACTTTGTCCACACCGTGCATGATTTTATAAACTTCAATCAGGCCACCTCTTGAACGATTATGCTCCAAAGAGCCGACCGTGAGCCTTGATCCTTCTCGGATAAAATTAGGCCCAGTTCCTTCCTTAAAATATTACACACAACAAACACATCTGAAGGTTGCCAAATGTGAAGCAAACGCTTGCTTCCAGGAAATCTGCTCTTTCTCTCGGGCCCCGGCAAGGAGCAGCTCCAAGATCCACCAGATGGGAGCGCGGGGAATGAATCTCCAGCCGGCCCGAGAGACTTCGGGTTCCTTCAGCAGGATAAAAATAATCCTTTTGCGTCAGCCTCCATCATGCGGATGGAAGAGACACTCGATTCCTCCTCTGCGACTCTTTCTCTTCTTCTCTCATCATTAAAACAATTCCTTCAAGGCAATCTGAGCAAAGGGAAAGGCAACCCTTTGGACTGCCTTGGCCGATTCTTTCTTGGCCCCAGGTGGAAACAGACGCATTGGGCACATGAGGGCAACAATTGCCCTGGAACTGCCCTTTCCAAGGAGGATCGGGTACCCAGACTGGGAAACAAACCTGGAGGAGAGGGATGCAGAAAAGTTGCTTTATTTTTTCATAATCCTGATAATGTCCAAGCTGGAGGGTTTTTTTGAGTAAAGGTAAAGGTCGCCCTTGCTCAAAAGCCAGTCGTATCCAACTCTAGGGTTCAGTGCTCATCTCTGTTTACAGCCAAAGCGCCAGAGCTATCTGTATCTGCAGACTTTTCCGTGGACATGTGGCAGGCGTGACTAGACTAGAGTGCACAGAACGCTGGCTAGAGTGCACGGGACACTGTTTAGCATCCCACTGAAGCAGTCCCTGTTTATCTACTTGCAATTTCTTGCTTTCAAACTGCTAGGTTGGCAGGAGACGGGAGAGAGACGGGCGCTCATTCCATTGTGCAGTACTCGGTCTCAAATTGCTGACCTGCCGGCCTTCCAGTCAGCAACTTAACCACTTGAACCACCCTAGAGTAAGCTAAATTAGCAAATTAACTCTGTAAAAGACTTTCAAAACCATGTAACATAGGGACAAAAAACTCCCATCGCCCAGGTATTTGTGGTATCCAGATGTTTACACAGGGTTGGACCACACTTGTTGCAAAAGACAGAGATAGATGTCTGCCAGAACACCTTTCCTGCCCTGTTCTGCGCCAGGTAGGCTTCCACGCCTTTATGGAGCCCAGCCAACACAAAGCAAAACACATGCACCAAAAAAAGCCCAAACCCTTGATGCTGAAAAGACAAGCAAGCATTCGCTTTCCATGTCCATCACGAGGTCTCCAGAGCAAAGCCCTCTGCTATGCAAACTCGCAATTTGTTAAACAGAATTAATTACACTTGTCCAGGCATTGCTGATAAACTGCAAATGAGGAAGAGACTTGGGTTTGTTTTTTTTAATGGAGAGAAATCCATGGAAAGAAGCTCCCCGAAAGGGATGAAAAGCATCCTGGCGCCCGCTTGGATGAAGGGAAGCCAAAGGTTTAGCACAAGCAGATGGGGTGGCTCTGAGCAAGGATTAATAAAACGTGTAATTGGCTAATCTGATCCACTCGCTCTTCCACTTACAAAATATGAAATGCTCCCCACTAGCCCATGGGATCATATGCAGTTTGATACATGGCATTCTACATCATTACAGGGGAACTGCAAAGCTCAAAAATGTTACTTTCTTTTGTATATGACCACAGTAAAGTTAAAGGTCTCCCTTGCTTCAAAGCCAGTAGAATCCAACTCTAGGGTTCAGTGCTCATCTCTGTTTCAAAGCCGAAGGGCCAGTGCTGTCTGCATCTGCAGATGTTTCCATGGACATGTGGCAGGCATGACTGGAGTGTACAGAACACTGTTTACCTTCCCACCAAAACGGTTACCTATTTATCTATTTGCAAATTCTTGATTTCAAACTACTAGGTTGGTAGGAGCTGGGACAGACAACAGGAGCTCACTCCAAAGTGCAGCATTCTGTCTCGAACTGCTGACCTGCCGGCCTTCTAGTCGTCAAGTTCAGTGTCTTAACCACTAAGCCTCGGCAGTCATAAACGGCCACAGTTAAACTATTATGACTCTAAAGATAAGAATGATTGCCGGAAATGTAAAAAAGAAATCAGGACATATTTTCATTTGTGGTGGGATCAGGAGTTTGTAAAGAGAATTTAGAAGAAGGTTTTTGAAGAGATGAATCAAACATTATCTTTTAAACTAGAAATATGCTCTAGAATAGCACTGTTAATGGGTTTTAGAAATAAGAAGATATAAAAAAACAATAAAGATTTGATTATTGTAATGTTAACAGCTATGAGATTGTTAATTGTTAAAAAAAACGGAAAAATATTTTGTGAATCAGATTTGGAAGACTGGTATAAAGAATTATGGAATATGGCAATAAATGACAGACTTGACATGTGAATTAAAATTAAAGAAAGGAATTTTTAAAATGATTTTAAAGAGGTTTTGGGTGTTTTTAATTGAGTATGTACTAGTTAAATTAAAAGGAGTGAGACTGGGACAAGAATATGTGGCTTTTTGGAAATAGAGGGCAAGTATAAATAAATAATAAAAATAATGGTTGAAATACTTAATGTCCCATAATGGGTGGTGGGTGCACTTATTAGTTATGTAATTTTGTTAGTAATAATATATTTGGTTCTAGATGTTAGATGTATTTTTAGTAAGTTTGTTATAATTTGTAATTTTGTTGTTTAGATTTAATAATATATATATTTAAATGTTACTTTTTCTTTTTGAGAAGGTGACTCTCACAATCACATCTACCCAGCCAGTAATGCTTGTTGCTCTCCAACAGCAAAATTTCTGTTGCCCGAAAAGCCATTGGTGAAAGTACTGACAGCTGCTCACTCAGGTACCTGTTTGGGTTGTTGGACTTTACAATCAGAGGTCAAGCTCTTCCCTTGCCTGGGTTGATGCATTCCTATACAAGGGACATCGTAGGCGGCATACATCAAGTACAAAGGTGGAATTTGCAAAGGTATAGATCCGTGATGGCGAACCTTAGCACGCCAGATGTTCTTGGACTTCAATTCCCAGAAGCCCAAATCTCGGTGAATCCACACAAATGGGTTTACTGCACATACGCACAGTAAACCCATCCATGTGGATTCACAGAGACTTGGGCTTCTGGGAACTGAAGTCCAAGAACACCTGGGGTCAGTGGTGGGATTCAGCAGGTTCGCAACAGTTCACCAGAACCGGCAGCAGAAATTCTGGCTGGCCCCACCCATCCAAGTTTTGAAATAAATTAGTCCTAATTTGGGTGCAATGCAGGGCTTTCTCCATGGCCATGCCCACCATACCACACCCACAGAGTAGGTAGTAAAAAAAATTAAATCCCACCACTGCCTGGAGTGCCAGTAAACCCATTCGTGTGGATTCACAGGGACTTGGGCTTCTGGGAACTGAAGTCCAAGAACACCAGGAGTGCCAAGGTGTGGGTTGCCCATATGAATAATTGGCTAAACCTTTCCCGATGGGTTCGCTCGGCTCGAACACAGCTGGGTTACCAACCAGGCTTTGCTGGAAAGGCAATTGGGGTTCGGGCTAGTTAGCTAGTTTGGGGGGCAATTCATAAAGCCATGGCTGGTGGCTTCGGTGGAAATAGGGCAAGAGTCAAAAGGTGATGACTCTAAGGTAATACACAATCCTCTGCTTCTGGCAGCGGATTAGGTTGGGCAAATAAGCCGCGCCAGACAGGAGAACAAGCTAGGTAGCCAGAGTCAATACACATAGGCTCCGAGATAGGGCAGGAACAATGGGTTTCGCCAGCCCAGACTTTAATTAGTTGTGGGTTGTCTATTAACCACAGGGCAATGTCCAAGCGCAGGCATTGTCTTGAATATCAGAAATGCCACGTATGCAAGCCTTCTGTATTGTGGGGTCATGCGCATCCTAGGCGCGCATCACCCCAAGGCAGGGTAATAAATGCGTACCACCCGATCCAGATCGGGGCTGACTTCACCGCACGATTGTCTCGCGTGTCTTCCTTGCGGCCAGCCACTCCAACACCTGAGAGCCATCGCAACACCAAGGTCTGCCATGACTGCTATAGATGGCTATTGGCATGTACAAAAAGACCTACGGTACTTCTTGACCTTGTTCTTCTCCTGCCAGCTTGCATCCTTTGTAAGACACACCGAGAGGCCTTTGACCACCGCCTCCTCTTCCCCACAAAGATCTCTCCCTTCCTCTTCTTGGCAGACACGGAGCCCTTTAGTGTATGAGAACTAAGACACAGGACACAGCCTCGGGCTGGGTTAACTCAGGTTTATTGCATGGTGGTCAGAGGGAACATGAGGTAATGGCGGATCAATAGCTCTTTATATACTGTAGTAACACATTTGAACGTGGTTCCATGATAGCCCATTGGCTACTGTCTGCGTGACGTCATTGCTGGTCACGCCCTTCTTGTCCAGGTGTAGGTGGTGGCGGGAAAACTTCCCGCGCTGTTGCCTTTGATGAGTTTGGACCAAGAGAGCTTGGACGCTCGCTGCTGCCAGCTGGTGGTCATTAGCTCGCGTCCTATTACAGGGTTTATGTGATACAGCTGAAGGTTACATTGTTGCCCATAGGCACGGTTACATTGGTTCAGATACATTGTTATCCATGTGGAGGATCAAACCATTAGGACACAACATCCCTCCCCCCTGGGATGAGACGAAGTCTCGAAACCACACTCCCCCCCCCTAGGATGAGACAAAGTCTCTCAGCCAAGATGGCTTATTTCGAACACGCTGGGGTCTCGGTGCGGGCTGCCTTCCCCCTGGTTTGCTACCTTCTCTTTGTCCCCTGGTTTCCTGCCCTGTAATTGGAGAGGGAGACTCGTTAGTGACTTGTCGCGGCTCCGCGGCGTTGTTGGGAGGTGTGTGCTTTATTGGGGAAGAACCGGGGGCACTGGGGGCTAACGAAAAACCCCTCTTCTCGCTTGGACGGGTGGGGGAACACTCCCGAAAACCCCCCCGGCTCTCAAAATCAAAATCAGAATTAAATTCGGGGGCAGCGGTCGCGAACTCCTCTCCCCCTTCCCCAGCCTCTGATAGAGCTGGCGTATCAAAAGGGTATGAGTCGGGGCCGCTGCTATCCCCCCTTGCTTGGGACCGTTGTCCGTTGCTGTCCCCCCCTTGGGCTAAACGGGTGGGGGAGAACCCTAACGCTGAGTCCTGTCGCTGAGCTCCACTGACCGGCCCCCCACTCACTCGGTGCCTAAGTTGGTCCGCGTGCCTCCTCCAGAGGAGACCCGTGCTAGTCTCGACCCGGTACGACACTGGCCCCGTCCGTTCCACAACCGTCCCTGGTACCCAGGCTGGACCTGCGCTGGCGTAGTTCCTGCAGTGAACAGGATCGCCGGCGGCGAAACCTTTCGAGACTGCCAGCCCTATGTTTTTTCCTTTGTCCTCGACTCTCATCGGGTCTAGCCTGGACAGGATCGTGGTCAGTTTTCGCCGCATCAGCAGCTCTGCCGGCGAGTAACCTGACGCTAAGGGGGTCACCCTATACGCTAATAAAAACTGACATACTTGGTGATTTAGGTCCCCCGGGCCCATGCGCCGCAGCGCATCCTTTGTCGTTCGCACCAGCCGTTCCACTTGGCCATTCGTGGCGGGGTGAAACGGCGCGGATGTGACATGCCGAATGGCGTTTGCCTCCATGAATGCCTTGAATTCAGCGGAAGTGAAACAACTAGCGTTATCGCTGACTAAAGTGTCGGGTAAACCGAACGTGGAAAAGACTCTCCTTAGCTGGCTAATTGTAGTGGCGGAGGACGTACTCTTTACTGGGATAACCTCCAACCACTTGGAGAATGCATCCACCACCAGGAGAAACATTGTTCCTCGGAATGGGCCAGCGAAGTCTACGTGCACCCTGGACCATGGCCCCCTTGCTGTGTCCCATTCCCTATGCGGAAGACGGGCCGCCTCTGGTCGGGAGCCCTGGCATGCCTCACAAGTGCCGACCATGTGCTCAATGTCCGCGTCCAGCTGTGGCCACCAGAAGTAACTCCGGGCCAGTGCCTTGGACCGGACGATGCCGGGGTGGCTGACGTGCAGCAGTTCGAGTACCCTCGGTCGCAGGGACGTAGGAACCACCACCCGTTTGCCCCACAAAAGGCAGCCCCTCTCTAGGGACAACTCTATTTTTTTTCGAAAAAATGGGTCGAATTCCGTACCTGGGGATGACGCCGGCCACCCCTTCTGTACCCATGAGCTAACTTTCTCTAGCGTTCTGTCCTTACCTGTGGCCCTGGCAATGTCGGCTGGTACTATCGGGGGTGAGTCTAAAACCTCTATTAACAAAACCTGGTGATCTCTTTCTGCCCTTTCCTTTTGGACGCCCGACAAGGGCAAAGGAGACCTCGAGAGTGCGTCGGCATGGCTGATCTCCTTCCCGGGCCGGTATTCCAGCTCATGCTGGTATGCGTTGAGAAAAATAGCCCACCGCAGCATTCTTGGGGACAGGATCTGTGGTGTGGGCTTACTTGCAGTGAAAATTCCTAATAGGGGCTTGTGGTCAGTCACGATTTTGAACGGCCGACCATACAGAAAATCGTGAAATTTTTTGGTCCCCGCTACTATCGCTAGTGCCTCCCTGTCGGTCTGTGCGTAATTACGCTCTGCTTGGGACAGGGACCTTGAATAAAACGCTATCGGGGCTTCCCTTCCGTCGTCCAACACGTGGCAAAGCACCGCCCCCACCCCCACCGGGGATGCGTCACAGACTAAGACCACTGGCCGTTTGGGATCGAAATGCGTTAGGATTGCCTCGGATGTTAGGAGTTGCTTCAACTCTTTGAACGCCCTCTCTTGCTCATCACCCCACACCCATGTTTCCTCCTTTTTTAGCAACCGATGGAGTGGCTCGGCCACGGACGCCTTCCGTGGAAGGAAGGTATGGTAAAAATTGAGGAGCCCCAGAAATGACTGTAGCTCGGTTTTGGATGTGGGGCGAGGGGCATTCTTGATGGCGGCTACTTTGGATTTGGATGGCTTAATACCCTCTGGCGTGACTCGAAACCCTAGAAACTCAACCTCAGTTTCGAAGAAGACACATTTGTCTTTTCTCAGTCGTAGCCCCGCTTTCTCGAAGACAGTCAGAACTTTATCCAATCTCTTTGCCAGTTCGGCCTCACTCCCCCCTGTTATCAACACGTCATCAAAATAAGGCAACACCCCCTCCAGCCCCTTCAGGAGGCGTTCCACAAGCGACTGAAAAAGGCCGGGTGCCGAGTTCACGCCGAACTGTAAACGCGACACCTGGAACGCTCCTTTATGTGTGACTATCGTTTGTGCCGCGGCCGTGGCGGGAGTTACAGGGAGTTGCTGATAAGCCTGAGCCAAATCGAGTTTAGCGAAACACTTTCCCCCATTCAGCCTGGCCAGCAGGTGGCTGACCACCGGCACCGGGTATGCATTAGGGCAGATCGCTTTGTTAATTGTACACTTATAATCAGCGCAAATGCGCACCTCCCCGTTAGCCTTCAGAGCGGTTACAATTGGAGTTTCCCACTCCGCGGAATCAACAGGAATAAGAATCCCCTGGCCCACCAGTTTGTCCAGTTCCGCCTCTATTTTGTCCTTTAGTGCGAACGGCACCCTGCGCGGTTTGAGTCTTATCGGGCGGACCTCCGGGTCTAGGTCGAAGGCTACAGGGGGTCCCTTGAACTTTCCAAGTCCTTTTTTAAAAACGGCGGGATGCGCGTCGCACACCGCTTTTATTGGATCCACCCCCACGGTATGCACTCCCCCTATGAACAAACCTAAGGGCTGAAACCACTGCGTCCCTAGGAGGCTACAACTACCCCCCTTAAGGACAACCAGGGGCAGCTCCGCAGAATGTCTCTTAAAACTGACCCGAAATTTCCCGACCCCCAACACTGGAATGCTATTCCCCTGTACATCTCGTAGCGTGGACCTCAACGTTTTAAGTTTGGGTCGCACGTGGGGGTCGATTTTCAAGAACTCTTTCTGGGGAATTATAGAATAGGAGGACCCCGAGTCAATTTCCATCCTGATAGGGGCCCCTTGTACTAGTACCTCAACGAAGTAATGGGACTGTCCCGCGGACACGTTGAACACCGGAGCGTCGTCCTCGCTGTCGTCCGAGATGCGGCCCACGCCGTCCTGCTTCCTCGTGGTCTGGGCGCCATCTTTGGACCTTGCTGGACGGTCCGGTCTGGTTGAGCGGTCTTGTGACTGCCTCCGGCCCTCCTTCCGTTTTCTGCACGCCTTGGCGATGTGCCCCCGACGGCCGCAGGTGTAACACTCGGCTTTCCTGAATGGGCACCTTGCGCGCTCATGGGCCGCTCCGCAACCATCGCAGCGGCGCCCCCCTTTTCGGACCCTTTGGACCTCCTCGCCGTCGCTGCCTTCCGTAGACGACTTTGAGGCCCTTCGGGTTGCGTGCACCGACTGTCCGGACTTTCCGTGCACCGAATTCTCCGCTTTGCCGGCTCTAGGACGCCACTCACGCCACTGGTGCATTTCGTCCACTCCAGCATTCGTGGACTCCGCGGCTTCCGCGGCCTCTACAACCTCCGCCAGCGTGGGTGGTGGCTCCTTGTTCATCAAGCTGCGCTGCACCTCCTTGTCCTTCAGGCCACACAGCACTCCGTCCCTGAGGGCCGTCTCTAGGTCGTCCCATCTGCAGGGGCCGGCGGCTATCCTCATGGCTGTTACGAATGCCTCAACCGACTCGTCCGGCGCTTGGACTCGCCTCCAAAACGCGCTCCGAGCGGGAAACATTGCCCTCGAGGGACGGAAACGCTCACGCAGCAGCTTCATGATGTCGTCTGCTTTGAATTCGCTCACCTTCTTCGGTGCAATGATGCCCACCAGCGTTCGCTTGGTTTCTATCCCAAGCATTCTGGTGAGGATGGCCCTCTTCCTCTCCTCATCGTCTTCTTTGACTTTGAGCTCCACCAGCGCCGCCTGGAAGTCCATCTCAAAAAGCTCCCAGTCTTGCGGTTTGGTGATGTTGAACCCGCTCTGCGCCCTGGCTGCTCCTTGGGGATCCATAATCCCACCTTCGTCGCCAATTTAGTGTATGAGAACTAAGACACAGGACACAGCCTCGGGCTGGGTTAACTCAGGTTTATTGCATGGTGGTCAGAGGGAACATGAGGTAATGGCGGATCAATAGCTCTTTATATACTGTAGTAACACATTTGAACGTGGTTCCATGATAGCCCATTGGCTACTGTCTGCGTGACGTCATTGCTGGTCACGCCCTTCTTGTCCAGGTGTAGGTGGTGGCGGGAAAACTTCCCGCGCTGTTGCCTTTGATGAGTTTGGACCAAGAGAGCTTGGACGCTCGCTGCTGCCAGCTGGTGGTCATTAGCTCGCGTCCTATTACAGGGTTTATGTGATACAGCTGAAGGTTACATTGTTGCCCATAGGCACGGTTACATTGGTTCAGATACATTGTTATCCATGTGGAGGATCAAACCATTAGGACACAACAAGCCCCAAGTAGGGAATCTGGCATTTCCCCTTCTTCCCCCTGCCACTTTTCTTCCACAAATAGCCTTCCTTCCCTACATGGCCTCCCACTGTCAGTTCTGTGCCTTTGACATTGTGATATATGGGCTCGGTGTTCCTTCCCATTGTTCCTTTGTCTTGTTCTGAAAAGCGACTCCCTTTGTTCACCCTAAGGTTGCCTGGAAGCTCCTCTGGGAACTCTGGCATTCCACCTTTCTGATTGTTTCTCTTTCCCTTTCAGACCTGCAGGGCAGAAACCTGTCAAGCCACAGATCCCAGAAGCCAGAAAAGTCTCAGAGCAACTGGGCAGGATGAAGTGCAAAAGCTGGAGGTGTTATGATCTGAGCAAAGCAATCACACTTATATGAACCTTCATGTGGCAGAAGACAATGCCATGCCTCCTGTAGTTGTAGCTTTAAGTGCGATTGCTTTGCTTCGATTTATGACTAGGCACTGGAGTGCATGGTATGATGTAACCTTTTCTGCCGAAGCAGTACCTATTTGTCTACTTAGCAACTTAAGAAGTAAGCCACGGCAGCCCTCCCATTAAGAAGATTATGCTGTGCTAAACAGAAAGTCAGCAGCGCCAAGCAGGTAGCCATTACTAAAAGGGAGGAATGTCCCCCAGCATGAAGTCCCAGCTACAGGTGTGGTGTGACGTTGTCTTCTGCCACTTCAAGGTTCACCTGTTGAATCTCTAGATTTGGCAGTCTCTGAGTCACATAAAAAGCAGAAGCATTCATGTTGGCCAGAAGAAGAAAACATCCCAAAACCAGATTAATACAATACTTTTACCTGGCCAAAAAAAAAAGGGCTGTGATAGCTTAATGGTTAAGATGTTGAGCTTGTCAATTGGAAGCTTGGCAGGTCAGCAATTCGAGACCCGAGTGCTTCATGACAGAGTGAGCTCCCGTCGTCTGTCCCAGCTCCTGGCAAACTAGCCGTTCGAAAGCATGAAATTGCAAGAAGAGAAATAGGTATTACTTTGGTGGGAAAGGTAACAGCATTCCATGTGCTCTGGCCCAACATCCTCTCTACCCTCTAAATTAATATTATTTTGGTGTGGTCAAGTTGATTTTGGGTTTTCTAGATAGGGAGAACTCAGAAGTGGTTGACCATTTCCCTTCTTTTGCGGTTACTCTGTGATTGTGCAGCTTGCCCAAGGCTACATAGGCTGTATCTTCTGCCAGGAGACAAAGTGGGGAATCAGATTCTCAACCTCTGCGGGACTCCGTGGGCTATTTGGCTCAAGTGGTTAAGATGCCTGTGACTATTTAGACTGATATGTTTATACACTGTTTTGCTAATACATTGTATTGTATTTGTATCGCTGATATTATATAGATTATGTTATATTATTGTATTACTGTATTTTTTGTATTAATATGTACTTATTATTTCTTGTATATTGACATTTCTTGTATTGCTTTTGCGGCTGTTGTGTGCTGCGAACACTTTGTTGTTAACCGCTTTGAGTCACCTTCAGGCTGAGAAAATGTGGTATAGAAATAAAAAGTGATGATGATAATGATGATGCTGACTAGAAGGCAGCAGGTCAGTACCCGAGTACTGCATGACTGAGTGAGCTTCCGTCACTGCCCCAGCTTCTGCCAACCTAGTAGTTCAAAAGCAAGAAATTGCAAGGTAGATAAAAAGGGACCACTTTGGTGGGAGGGTAAACAGCATTCTGTGCACTCCGGTGTCTAGTCATGCCTGCCACATGACCATGGAAACGTCTGCAGAAGCAGACAGCACTGGCTCTTCGGCTTTGAATCAGAGATAAGCACTGAACCCTAGAGTCGGATATGACTGGCTTTCGGGCAAGGGTGACCTTTACCTTTACATCCCTTCACATCGCTCTTTAACACCTACTTTGCCATGGGTTCTGGGTTCACCTGGCTTCCACAATGATCTGGTTCTTCTCCAGCCCACCTGAAATCTACAAAGCTTAACCTGTACGTGCTTATCGCTGGAGACGAAATACATTCTGCTCTAAACCACAGCAACGTCCTTTGAAAACTAAGCCCATTTGGGCGGGTTCCAAGCATTCCCAACCCAAAGCATGGTAGGACATCTGGCTTTCATTTGATGTCCTTTTGCAACTTCTCTTTCTTTGCAAATCAAAAGAATGGAGACTTGCTATTTCCTCATATAATAAATGTAATAAAAATATATCTCTGGGAGGCTTTGAGCCTTTCAAAGGATAGAGAGCACAGAAAGAAAGAGGTTAAGAAAAGCAGGACTATTTCCAGGTCTTTACAACGTGTCTGTTGCATAAGACGTACCTGTGGCAGAGATGGCAGCATTTCAGCTAAGCATCACCAAGAGAGGCTGGTGTTGGTCCAAGACGTGGCAAAAAGGAGTGTTCCTTGATGGAATCCTGCACCCTCTCCCTAGTCCTGTGATGGCAAACGTTGGCATTCCAGGTGTTCTTGGACTTCAATTCCCAGAAGCCCGAGTCTCTGTGAATCCACATGAATGGGTTTACTGCGCGTATGCGCAGTAAACCCATTCTTGTGGATTCACAGAGACTTGGGCTTCTGGGAATTGGAGTCGAAGAACACCTGGAGTGCCAACGTTTGCCATCACAGGACTAGTCTATCCCTGAACCCTGATTTTTAACCTCCATCCACTCAAGCAGGACGTTTTAGTCACAGATTTTACAGACTCAGACCAGCAAGGCAGGCGTTTTGCGGCATCGTCACCTGAATTACTATAAACCATCTCCTCAAATTTCAGCCACCCAAACACATGTGAAAACTCTTGAGAGAAATACATATAGAGTGTTTATACCTACACTCCTGCTTCACCTTGCCACCCGTGCCAAAACAAACAAATTCACGCTCTTACTAGCAGTCTAGTCTCTTCTTTGCTATGGTAATAGAGTAGACCCTACTGCCAGCGACTCAATGTCGAGTGTCAGGCTGCGGCTAACTAACCTGATAACCCTGGGGATTAACTGCCTTGGATGCCCAAGTCCACAGGGAAGGGTGATGGATGGTCCCCAAGGGGATTAAACCCCACTTGAATCGATCTTGGTGGAAGGCACCAGCTTCATCCATCCTGGCCTGGGGCTGATGAGGACTTTGTGTGCCCAAAGGACTCAGGACCAGAAAGTGACTCATGGACCTGGACCAGTGGTACTATGGGTGTCATGCTGCGATGCAGAAGGCAAATGGAAGGCCACTGCATTATATTCTTGGGACAGTCTTCACGGCTGATTGCCAATATTTGGATCGTCAATATACGGATTCAGATATAGAAGAAGAAGGAGAGGAGGAGGAGGAGGAGAAATCACGAGGAGAGAGGAACCTTAGCCATCATCTTGAAGTCCTTGCAGGAAGGAAAGACTATAAATACACCCAGGCTGTGCTTGGAAATCAGCACATTGTCCATGATAATGAATGTTTGTGTCAGAGTTCATAAAGTTCTTTGTAAGAAGAGCCTTTGTATGTACAGAAGTTCAACATGCTCAAGGGGAGAAAGAAAATAAGATGAAAATATGAAAGCGCTTTTAAGATGCAGCTTGGGAATTGTTTATTTTAATCAGCCAGACGACTTCTAGCCAGATATCTCAACAAAGCCGCCTTGAGCGTAAACAATAAGGGATACCTAAATCAACTGACAGTTGAATGAAAGGGAGGGGGAGACTGTAATCTTAACCTACAACACTCCCTTTTGAAAACTGCAATACAGTAGACGCTTACATAACGACGTTGCTTGGTTCCCCAAGTAGCGTCATTATCGGGGAAACGTCGTTGTGCAGTTTTCAATGGCAGCTGCGCCATCTAGCGGCAAAAAAACTCATTATCCGCACAACGACGTTAAAAAAAGTCATTAATCCGCACAACGACAGTTTTTCGTCGTTGTGCGGATAGTCACGTGGTGAGTGACGATGCGTCGTTATGAGGAAATGACGCTATTCAAACGTGTCGTTAATCGAGGGTCCACTGTAGTCCATGATATTTTGGTTGTTGAAGCATTTCTCTTTCAAGGCGTTAGAACCAAAAATGATTGGCTGGCCATGTGCTATGGGAAAATGGCCAAAACAAATCTCATTATTGTTTCAACAGTGGCTTGCCAAATTCTGTTACTACAAGCCTCTGGAGTGATAGAAAGTGTCAGTCCAAAGGCAATTTCTATTGGGAAAGAATTCATCAAAGTGGTATTCTGTGGTCCAGCCGAGTCTGTAAAGAAAACTGGTTACCTGCAGAGGAGATCAGGTATAATAAGGCATTAAGGATGGCTAGAAGGAATCTCCAAGTCAAGGAGCAAAAGAATGCCAGGAGAGAAAACTCTTCTGGGGTTTGTGTAAGATTTGTCTTGTCGTTGGAGGCAAAGGTGATGAAACTGAGATGGCTCCACTTTTGTCACATCATGAGAAGACAAAGATTCTCGGTAAAAGATAATAATTTTGCGAAAGGTGAAAGGCAGAAGGAAAAGAGAAAGACCAAATATGAAGTGGGTTGATTCCTTTAAGGCAGGCGTGACCAACCTTGGCACTCCAGGTGTTCTGGGACTTCAATTTCCAGTAGCCCAAATCATCACTCCTGCTAAGCAGGGCTTCTGGGAATTGAAGTTTAAGAACATCTGGAGTGCCAAGGCTGGCCATCCCTGCCCTAAAGGAAGCCAAAGGCTTGAATTCGCAAGAGCTGAGTAGGATTGTTGAAGACAGGGCATTTTGGAGATTGCTCATAGGATCACCATAGGTTGGAGACAACTTGATGGCATGTAATTACAATTGATGTGATTATTAATATCATTTATGCTCTAGATCAGTGGTTTCAAAAAATTTTTGGCCATGCCCCACCTAAGCATCTCTAAAATCCTGATGGCCCCGCTGCTACTGTGACATAATTCTTATTATTCAAAACATGAACTCCTTATCCACATGGAGGAAGCCTAAAAGGCCATTAACTTGGTCTCGACAAGCTTCCAAAAATTCACTGTTAATAACTCATTCTTGAATTGTCCCCCTTGAAAATCAAATTGCGCCGTGTGGGGAGTGTCCCCCACATTGGCAACCACGGCTCTTGATTAAAATCTTTATATTCCATTACAACATTTCTGTAAATATGAATTGAGATTTAACTTTTTACAATTTAGAGGGATAACTTAGAATATCTTTCGTAACACCTTGGTCTTATTTGTAACAATGATAACCGTTATTTATTTTCAAACACCACGTTCATTTTTTTTTGTTGTTGTTGTTCAGCCGCACAGTCGATTCCGACCCTTTGCGACCCCATGGACCATTTTCCTCCAGGCACCTCTGTCCTCCACCATCCCCCTCAGCCCACCAAGCTCTGTGCCCATTGTGTCCACAATACCATCTATCCATCTCATCTTTGGCCGCCCCCTTCTTCTCTTGCCCTCCACCTTTCCCAGCATCAAGGCCTTCTCAAGTGAGTCCTCCCTTCTCATTTGATGTCATTTTTTGTTAGAGTATTTTAAAGTTTTGTTTTTTTGACACCAATCTTCTTTGCAATGGCTAAGGTTTATCTGGAACTTCAAACCTGTTTTTGCCCCATATTTCATCCTCATCATTCTGAGAACATTGTTAACCTGTGTTTTCAACTGCTTGTTTATGAGATTGCTTTTAAAAACCTTTATAGTGGAAATCTCTTTTCCCGGAGATAATTTGCTTAGAAACGCAGTATTACTGTATGTATAAATAAAGTCAGAAAGAAAAGGACCAGAAACTAACCCAGAATCATAAATCAGAATCTGTGGGTTGCCCGCATTAATTGGATATTAAACCTCTCCCGAGGGGTGCGGCTGATGTCCACAGACTCGCATGCCAGTCCCCAAACTAGTTGGGGCCATGCTCGGCTGGAGAGGAAATTGGGGAGATAAGCGGGCAGGCTAGGAATAAACAAGGGCTCAGGCTGGGGGCAAATAGAGTTAGGCAAGCAGACAGGGGCAAACAAGGGACAAGACTAGGTGCCCGGGGTCAATCCACATAGACCCAAGATTAGGGCAGGAACATTGGGTCTCGCCAGCCCAAGGCAATTAAGTGCGGGTTTTCCATTAACCTTGGGGTGGCCTCAGAATAGCCTTCCAGACACGGGTTTCATGAGAATGCCATGCACGCAAGCCTTCTGTATAGGGGATGGCGCGATTGTCTTAGATATGCGTCTTCGCCCCTAGGCAGGGAATAAATACTTGCTCCTGACTCCGGTCGGGGCTGGACTTCACCACACAGCCACCTCCCGCGTCTCATTGCAACAAGAATCATATTTGGCAAAAGCAGAGCTCGAACACATCACGGTTTTCAAACAGCCTTCTCAGAAGGCTTCATGCACAAAGTCAGCAGCAGCACCAGCAGCCACAGGCGGCAGAGAAGGTAGGGTTGCTCCAGGCCAAAAAAGACCCACTGCTCCAAGCCCAGAGACATGAGATCCTTCTGGCTGGTTCTGTTTGCCAACTTCTCCTCCTCTAACCTCCACTCAAGAGACAAAAGGATGACAATGAAAACGTGAAGGTCAATGCCCCATTTACATCAACTAGAGCTTTGCTGATGATTTAGCACCGAAATACATGCATCGCCAAAGCCCGACAGTCTGGTTCTTTGCTGTAAAGCAGTGTTGTATGATAGGGCGGCCAAGGGGAGCGGGATAGCATGGCATTGAAAAGCACTGAGGGAGGGGACACTGTTTTCTAGTTGCTCCCCACATCCCTAACACTATAATAATAATAATAATAATTCATGTCAGAAATTATTCTGGGTTGAAAGGATTTTTGTGGGAGAAACTCTGCTCAGGGGACACCTGAATGAGGCTCCTTTCATGTCCCCAAGAGCCGGGATAGAGACGGACACTCAATCCCAGGCAGTGAACAAGGTGCCGTTTCCAACACAAGACTAATGGCAACTCGCATATTTATAACTAAATGGACACTCACCCCTTTCTGAACCGTGGCTAGAATGGCAATATCTTTAGAGTGACCAAAGCAACACACAGGGAGCCATCCCTCCAGTTGGTGAGTCAACCACCACAATGGATGTGCTTCTGATGTCTCACAGCAAACCCATGTTTACATTTCTCTAGCATTGTATTCTTACCACTTTAAGAATACTTTTATTTATACTGTTGGGACTATAAACTGCCAGAGTGCTTCTATCGATGATTATAGTGCCCAAGAGCTTGAGACAACATTAGAAGGAGTGGAAAGAATTGAGATGCCAATGTAGCCGGTCTTGACCTCCCATGTCAACCTGTTTCTGGTCCATTTGACTTCAGATTTCAGGTAAGAAGGGAGACTCATATAAGAGAATGAAAAGCATGTCCAAGCCCTGAAAATGAGCCCACCAAAGAGGCGAGTGAGAGCCTAAACGTGTTCATTGCCATGCACCCACCCCACGTGGAAGGATCTTCTCTTATGGTCTGTAAAGTTGGATGTTTGTTGCTCAAGGAGGGAAGGTTTGGAGAGGGCTCCCTTTACCCATGAGATTCTGATAAAGGATACTCTTAAGACTGCCTTACAGATACTGTGCATGTTACTCACAGGGAGATCTAACTATATCAGACACCTGGAGCAGTGGTGGAGAACCTATGGCACATGTGCCAGAGGGGGCACTCAGAGCCCTCTCTGTGGGCACGTGTGCCATCGCCCCAGCACAGAGTTTGCACCACCCCTCTGCCCAGAAGCCCAAAAGAAGCACTTCCTCCCTCCTCCAGCACAGAGTTCGCCCTGCCCCTCTGTGGCGTGGTCAGCAGCCCGTTCAGTTTGGGCACTCGGTCTCTAAAAGGTTCACCATCACTGACCTGGAGTGATGCAGAAATCATTGTTAGCACATTCAACTGCTGCTGCAAAAATCAGAACTTCCTTCCTTCGTTGGTCTTCACCACTGGCGTCTTAGATAAGCAGGCATGGAAACAACATCCTTACTTGCTCACCTTCATCTCATTGTTGGCCTTTGTAAGGCTGCTTCTGGGATGGTCAGAATGGCGGCCCCAGCTGTGCTCCCTGATCATGGCTATTAACACAATCAGCAGCCAACAGATTAGACAGTTTTCACTCTTTGGTTGAGCAAAGGAGAGACAAATTTCAGCTCAAGAAAGGATGTTCTGTGATGCCTAACTGTGACACTCCAGCTGTTCTGGAACTTCAGTTCCCAGAATCCCAGATCAGTAGGAGTGCTGACTTGGGCTTCTGGGAATTGAAGTCCAAGGACAGCTGGAGTGCCAAGGTTAGACACCAGGGGTAGGCAATGGGCCTGAACTATCACGAATGTAGAAGTGTCTGCCTGCAGAGCCAGAGGCTGGGAGTTCAATCCATGCCCCCCTGGGAGAAGAGGAAATAGGAAATCATTTCTGTGTTTTATCTGGTTATTTACCGCTCCCTGTGGCCTTTTGGCCACAGGGGCTGTATATAAATAGAAATTAATTAATTAATACTGTATCTTTCTTTCATATCCACTTTTCTTCAATTTCTTCAATTACAGGTAGAGCAGATCAGGAGTTCACTTCTTTTTCCTGTCACATACAATTTCTTTATTTCCATTGTTTCTACAGGGGCTGCGATGGCCAAGGGATTAAGAAGATCACCTTGTTAGCTGGAAGGCTGGCAAGTTGGCAGTCTGAGACCCGGGTAATGCATGATGGATTGAGCGCCCGACTCTGTCCCAGCTCTTGGGGGCATGAAAGGAGCCTCATTTGGGCATTCCCTAAGTGGAGTTTCTCCTGCAAAAATCCTTTCAACTGTTGTGATCCAGCCCTCCTCTAACTCCGAAGATGAGCTGGATCAGGAGGCACTCCCTATGCCCAGCCCGGTTCTGCCTGCACCTGAGCCCAAGGATGCCCTGAGCCAGGGGTCTCAGCCTCCGCCTAGCCGAAGTCTGTTTTCCCCAGCAGCCGACCTGCCAGATCAGGAGTCTGGCTCTGACAGTGACCAGCCTTCAGTCAGGGAGAGGTCCGGAAAGGAGTTACGCCTGAGACGCAGGCAGGCTAGAGCAAGCACCAAAGAAGGCTCCCAGCTGATACTGATTAGCTGGGAGGCTTGTAAGCAGCATTGGTACAACTTTTGTGCGAAGACCAACACCCTGCTCAACTCCAGACTGCCTGCCTAGACCCTGACTACTCTGTCAACCCTGACGACGCCCCTGGACATCCTTTGGATTAGACCACTGACTTGGACTACCGGTAAACAGACCTTGGCTTGCCTCTTGAACTTTAGTATCTGGACTATCCCTGAACAAGATTCTTTGTGTAACACCACCATGCGGTGACTGTGCCTTCCCAGCACATCAACCCAGAATAATTTCAGACACAAAATTATTATTATTACAGATGAAAATGTCATTCTCTCTTCAGAGCTGCCCAGATGAAGTGATAGGAGATATCAAATCCTTTGCCAGGCTTGTCCCAACTGAAAGCAGCCTTTGGGTACAAATTCATATCCATTTATCAATTCCCTGAATGAGCCTGCTAAATACTTATATGCCTTTAAGAGCCCAGAGTTATGCTGTGCAACGGATAGCAAAGAAAGCCCATTTCTGGTTATTGGCGCAAATCAAAGTAATTAGCATGTGTTAAGCTATCTGGACTCCCATTGCTCTCATTTGGAACTGAACCACTGGATTGTTTGTGTTCCTAATTGCTAGAACGGAAGCTGCGCTTGACTGGGCTCTCCCAGGCAATCACAACCCCCTTGAGAAGAACTTTCCAAACTGGCCCTATGGCTGCTACAGTATTTCTCATCTGGTGTGGAAATATCTCAAAGGCAACTTCATGACCAACAACTTGACTCTGGGCCTCAGAGCTGTGGCTTGGTACCAGATGACTTATCTCAGCCACGTGATGGAATGACTACAGTCAAATTGAAACAGCTGTGAGATAAATACAGTAATGCTTGGTCTAGACCAGGGTTTCTCAACCTTTGGTGCCCAGATGTTTTTGGACTTCAATTCCCATATGCCTCGATCAGCAGGTGTGTTGACTTGAACTGAAGTTCTGGGAACTGAAGTCCAAAAACATCTGGGGATTCATGGTTGACACGCCATGGTATAAACTAACACAATCCTCAGTACGTTAGCATTGACCCGCCGTACATCTCACACCTAGAGCATTGTAGTGTAGGGGATGGATTGTTGGGTTTGGGTTTAGAAGACACCACATGGTACCAGCTACGGTCCAAGAAAGGCCAAACCCTGACTTGCTAGTGTCATTCAAATCAGACACGTGCATCCTCTGGAACAGCTTTGTAACAGCCCTGGTGGCACAGGGGTTAAACTGCTGTCCTGCAACCAAAAGGTTGTGAGTTCAATCCTGGCCAGGGGTCAAGGTTGACTCGCCTTTCCATCCTTCTGAGGTCAGTAAAATGAGTACCCTGTATGTTGGGGACAAAATGCTAATGAACTTGTGAACAACCTAGAGTGTGCTTATATGAGGCGGTATAGAAGTGTGATTGCTTTGCTTCCTAGATTTAGCATTGCAGCATTTATGTGCATGCAGTTTGTATGTCCTACTATGTATACAAAAGAAGATCTAGTAAAAGGCTGAGATAACTCTATGGAAGTACCTGCTTCTGGTCAAAAATAGTCCAGTTATTTTAACTTTTAATTGGTTTTGAGTATTACCTATATTTCACATATGTCCATAATTTTAAATTGTGCAAAGCTCTGATATGAATAAATACAAGGAAGCAAGAACAATGATTTCTCTGGACCTCCGTTCACATCAGACATGTACACCAAAGACACGGCCCCAGGGCACAAAAGCACAGAGCGATGTCCAAAGCCAAGATTAATGCTGAGCTGAAGAGAACCATCTGCACTGTGAATAATAATCCTCCTTATGCTTTGCATACCTTAAGGGAGACCACTTTGTATTCCAAGAGCAAGTTTGGCCAGAGATG
Organism: Bradypodion ventrale; assembly: GCA_035047345.1. Taxonomy (NCBI): domain Eukaryota; kingdom Metazoa; phylum Chordata; class Lepidosauria; order Squamata; family Chamaeleonidae; genus Bradypodion; species Bradypodion ventrale. Next base: position 3,363,756 of record JAWDJE010000002.1, read on the forward strand.
CAGCACATAAACCACACACCTCCCTCCTGGCTTTGATGCCTTATCACAGAGACCAGGTTCTCAAGCAGATTTCCCTGAGTTGGCACCGGAAGGCAGGCCAGCCAGGCTGTCATTCTTCCTGTCACTCCCCAGGTGGTCAAGGTGTTCCATGAGGCAGGGAATGCAAGTGAGAGGGGGGGGGGGGGGAGAGGCATCTGTCTATCACATCAACACCACCTTTCAGGTCACCTGAATCTGCAGACACAAACCATGAAGTCCATCTACATCTAGGGCCTCTTTTTCCAGGGATCTTTCCTTGCAGAACTACACTAAGGCATTTGACTGTGTGGACCACAACAAGATGTGGCAAGTAATTAAAGAGATGGGAATACCAGAGCACCTCATATGCCTCCTGAGAAATCTGTACATGAACCAAGAAGCAACAGTTAGGACAGAACATGGAATGACAGAGTGGTTTGGAATAGGAAAAGGAGTCAGACAAGGCTGCATTTTGTCACCATGCCTATTCAACCTATACACAGAGCACATAATGCGCAGTGCAGGGATGGAGGAATCACAATATGGGATTAAAATCGCTGGGAGAAACATCAATAATTTGAGATATGCAGCCTAATGGCAGATACCACCCTAATGGCAGAAAGTGAGGAAGACCTAAAGAATCTCTTGATTGGGCTGAAGGAGGAGAGTGCAAAAGCTGGGTTGAGACTAAATATCAAGAAAACCAAGATAATGGCAACAGGCCCCCATCAGCTCCTGGAAGATAGATGGGGAAGAAGTAGAAGCAGTGACAGATTTTACTTTTCTAGGATCAAAGATCACTGCAGATGGGGATTGTAGCCATGAAATAAAAAGGCGACTGATTCTTGGGAGACAAGCCATGAGAAACCTAGGGAACATAGTGAAAAGCAGAGACATCACATTGCAAACAAAAATTAGAATAGTCAAAGCAATGGTTTTCCCAGTAGTAATGTACGGATGTGAGAGCTGGACAATTAGGAAGGCTGAACGCAGAAGAATAGATGCCTTTGAAATGTGGTGTTGGAGGAGGGTTTTGAGAGTCCCCTGGACAGCGAGGAGAACAAATAGGTCAATCTTAGAAGAAATTAACCCTGACTGCTCACTGGAAGGTCAAATAGTAAAGATGAAGCTAAAATACTTTGGACATCAAATGAGAAGGGAGGATTCACTTGAGAAGGCATTGATGTTGGGAAAGGTGGAGGGCAAAAGAAGAAGGGGGAGGCCAAAGATGAGATGGCTAGATGGCATTGTAGACACAATGGGCACAGAGCTGGGAGGGCTGAGGGGGATGGTGGAGGACAGAGGCGCCTGGAGAGCAATGGTCCATAGGGTCGCAAAGGGTCGGAACCGACTGTGCGACTGAACAACAACAAAAAAAACCCCTGACTTACATATGCCTCGAGTTACATAAAATTCGAGTTACATAATGATTTTGTGCTAATTTCCTATGGGTTTGCTTCGAGTTAAGTAAAAATTCATTTCCCTATGGGTTTGCTTTGATTTACATAAAATTTTCATTTTTCCTACGAGTTTGCTTCTAGTTATGTAAAAAAAAATTCCTATGGGTTTGCTTCGAGTTACATAAAAAACGATTTAAGCAAAAGGCTACGGGACGGACTTTTTCCATAAGTAGGGGTTTTACTGTATTCTATACTTTATGATGTTCCTCATGAGATGGCCAAGATATTGGAGCTTTCTTTGTTTGATGGTCTTCAACAGTTCTTGTTCTTTATCCATCTGGCATAACACTTCTACATGAGTCCCATGGTCAACCCATGATATCCTTAGCACCATCTGTAGATACATACAGTAAAACTTTGGATAACGCTAAAACTTGGTTCCACAAGTCTTAGTGTTATCCGATTTTTAACGTTATCCAATGCATGCATCGGATAACGTTAAAATCCTATGGGATGAATCGCATAACGTTAAAACTCCATGGAGATACATTGTAACCGGCACAGGCTTTAGCGAACGTTATCCAACGCATCCCATAGGATTTTAACGTTATGCGATGCAACTTTTTTCCAGATTGCTTAACGTTATGCAGTTTTAGCGTTATCTGATGCAAACATTATCCAAGGTATTACTGTATTTCAAAAACTTCAATTTTCTTTTCAGATGCTTTAGTCCAGGGGTTCACAAGCTACGGCCCACAACACCATTTCATGTGGCCCCTCACTGCCTCCGCCACACCCGGAAGGGCCATGTGTGGCAGGTAGGGCAAAATGGCTCTCCAGCCCCTAAAACTGTCTGAGGGAACGTGACCCGGCCCTCGGCGTGAAAAGGTTGAGAACCCCTGCTCTAATCAGACTTAGTCCTGACTCGGAAATGATGCTCCTTTCTCCTCTTTCCCCTGTTTCTTCTCACATACACACACCCTTGCAAATGCATTGCTTCCCATCTTGTATTCACCGCTGTTGCAAATGGCAACCAGGCTTGACAGCAACCAGGCGAACCACCCGAGGGATGGCAGATCTCCAGATGGTGATCTGGAAACTAATGATTTATGGAACAACCAATGGAGGAGTTGGGGCCAGACCAATATTGCGCTCTCTCTCTCTAGGCACCATGCGGGGATGGCAGGAGTTAAGCACTTCCTCCTAGGCCCCCCTGCTCCAACAGCTGCTGAAACATCTGGTACTGATACGCTTTGACAGGTGAAGGCTGGGGCAGGAGCGCGGAGACACAAAGAGGATGTGAGATAGTTGTAAAACAGATACAGAGGCTGCTCTGCCGAACCTGCAGTCTGGGAATCTGCAAAGAGGAGAAGCAGCGGCAAATGGCGCTTTATTTTTTGGCACACAAGTCCTTCCCAAACAATGTCCGAGGAAGGTGTGGAGCCCGGCAAAAGGCAGGCCTGACAGGCAGGTTGTAGTTGCCAACTTCCCTTTGACTCTAAGGCCGGGGTGCCCAAACGTTTCAGGCTGTGAGCCAGGCACATGGTTCAGGGAGCTGGTCACTATGGCTTGGGGGCCAAATCTGGCCCCCGACGGCAATTCCTCCGGGCTGCGAAGCCCTCGTCACTCCTGGAAGTGGAAGTAAAACGCGCCCGTACGGGCGCGTTTTACTTCCACTTCCAGGAGCGACGTGGGCTTCGCAGCCCAGAGGAATTGCCGTCAGGGGCTAGATCTGGCCCCCATGGTGTAGTTTGGGCACCCCTGCTCTAAGCGTTGCAATGAATTGAAATGGAGGCTTTGCTTTTGGAAGTTTAAAATGGATGCTGTTGTTCCCTTTCCTTTCTGAGACAGGAGTGAATTCCCGAGAAGGCAAGGGTTTGGAGTTTGGCCCAGGTGCAGATTCCTTTCCCTTGAAGATCATCACAACAATCTGGGATTGTGGGAATGTTTGACCTATCATAGCTTTTTGTAGCCTGGAGCAGAACCACATGTACCGGTACTCTGAAGCTGCACAAAGGTCTTATGCTGGCTTACTGAATGGGTGCCGGCCTCTGTCGGGTGTAACGAGCCCTATGGTTGTGGGATAATGGGCTTTGTTATCCTAACAAGGGGAGGAGGAGGAAAGCAAGCTGATGGCTGCCGACATCCCTGGGGTCGATTCTGAAGCACCAACGTAAGGAGAAAGGTCGCTCTCATTTGTGTAGCGAGGTAGCCAAAGCAGTTTGAAAGATGGGTAGTTAAAGAGGATGTTGCAAACAGTGTCCTAAGCCGAGAGAACTGAGCAAGTTAGAAGGCAAGTCTCTGTTTAATAGGATTTACTCCCAGGTACGTAGGCATGGGACTGCAGCCTAACGTCAAGATAAGCAATCCCAAGGTAGCCAGCATACTCAATGGCCATACATGGCTGGACCTCCCATGTAGTGCTGGTGGCGGTGGCAGGGGGCATTGTTGAATCATCATTGGATCCAGCCATGCTTCATGGGACCAGAACAACCCTTGAGAAATTGTACCCCCTCCACTCCCAGCTTGGAAATTCTGGGAACTGCAGACTACATATCACTCACTCAACCAACCCATTCACCCCACACTCTCCATTGGCCTTACAAAGCAAGGGCTTGACCCAATGAATAGCAGGTGGGGAGAGGGATTCAGCAACCTTGACAGTCAGGTAGACCTCATTGAGATGTGGTTCATGTGTCCTTCAAACATGGAGCCAAAAGAGCTGCTTGGCTTGTTGTCGAACCACAAGGATGACCCTTTTGCTGAAACACGAAACCGTTCTCGCTAAAAATAAAGGGGAGCTTGAAGAACGTACACTGAGTTCCAACTGCACAGGGTTGAAACATTTGTTTATCACCCAGTCGCCGTATTAGCATGAGGATGCATGCATTATTTATTGTGTTCTGCATTCGATCCTCTCTGTGAAAAAGCAAGGAAAGTAAAATTCTCAACAAAACAACCTGTTTTCTTTTAGACCCAGTTTGCACTGGCTTACGTCCCTCCAAACGGAAAACGGGGTTGCAGCAGCAGCCTTCGCCACTTGGGCAGGAAAGCACATCTGAAGCTTTTTAGGGAAACTGTGCTTTTAATTATGAAGAGAGGATTCACTTGAGAAAGCCTTGATGCTGGGAAAGGTCGAGGGCAAAAGAAGAAGGGAGCGGCAGAGAATGAGATGGCTGGATGGCATTGTTGATGCAATGGGCACACAGCTGGGCGGGTTGAGGAGGACGGTGGAGGATAGGGGTGCCTGGTGTGCCGTGGTCCATGGGGTCACGAAGGGTCAGAATCGACTGTGCGAGTGAACAAGAACACAATTAAGAGCTTCCTTCCTGCAACTAGAGGTTGTAAAGGGTACCGAAAACTAAACAGTGATTATGGGGGGAAAAATGAGATACACCATTTTGATGTCCGGACTGTGCCATCCTGGGTTGGATGAGGGAGACGACAGAGAAGCCCTTCTCCCTCCTTCTATGTTTATCTACCGTATTGTTTTAAAATTTTAAAACATCTTTTCTTACAATACAGGGCTTTTATAAATAAACAAGATACATTGCTGGTATTGCATGTATTGTTCTAGGTAGAAACATTGCTATGTCAGCAATAGCAATAGCAATGACCATGTCTAGGCATGCCTGCCACGTGTCCATGGAAACGTCTGCAGACGCAGACAAAACTGGTTCTTTGGCTATAAATGGAGATGAGCACCGAACCCTAGAGAAGGATACGACTGGCTTTCCGGCAAGGGTGACCTTTACCTTTACTATCACCCCATAGTGCTTAGAGGACTTTCTGGGCATTTCACAAGATAATTAGCCTTTTGCCCCTTACATACTACTGGGTGCTCATGTTTTCCTGACCTTGGAAGGATGGAAGGCTTGAGTCAATCTTGAGTCCCATCAGGATTGAATTCACAAAGTCAGCAATTTTGGCTGCAATAAAGCAGTTTTAACCACTGTGCCGTAAAGGCTCCTTCCGTTCACACCGAATGGAAGTTTCACTCAAGTGAGAGATAAAATAGATCACACTAAAGAGAAGTAACTTCTCAGCGCACACCAGACCTCTCCAAATTCCCCCTATCTGGACAGATCCAAAATTTTTAAACTGGACTCAAGGCATTGTTTGCATTCTCATTATCTAGGATTTGAACAGGGAAAAAAATAAGGTGTAAAATCTTACTATGAACAAAATACTAAACATACAATCGTATCAGAAATAAGAAAAGTGATAAAGAATCTTATAGCATCTTAAGGGATGATGAGATTTCTTTGGCATAAGCTTTTGTGGAGAGATGAAAAGAAGAAGAACTGTAAGAAAAGTTACAAGAGACAATATGGACCCCGGGGAGTCGGGTGAGGTGGCTTCCACTAGATTACTTCTCTTTCCTCCTCCTCCTGATAGGAACAATTGCTTGGAGTCCTCACTTGTAATACTCCTGAGTTGTCAAAAGCAAAGCCTTTGACTGTGTGGATCATGAGAAACTATGAGTAACCTGTACTGTCCCTTTGATTTTTATCTGGTGTTTGGTAGGCTGAGGCTTGGAGTCCCTAAATGCAAGACCAACAGGCTCAAGTGGGTCCTGCAGGTAGACTAAAACTCACTGTGAGAATGTGGAGAGGTACAGAATCCGGCTCATTTACTGCTCGACTGGTTGCTAGCAGAAACATGTACCAATGAGGATTGAAGTTTGGCCAACAACAAAGCCAAAAAATTGGCTTCGTTTTGGCAGTCCAGGGTTTGATCAGGACACAAAAGAAGAACAGGAGGGAAAGAAGAACTGTATTGTGTACAAAAAGCTACATATCATGTGGAATGCTAAACTAGGTTCAGAGGAAGGAGGAGTGAAAACTGGTGGAAGAATCATCAATTTAAGATATGTAGATGACACCTCTTAGTGGAAGGAAAAAAGCAATCACTTGAAATGACTTTTAATAAAAGTGAAAGAAAAAAGTGCCAAAGAAGGATTACAGCTGAACGTCCAGAAAACAAAAATCACGACTACAGAAGAACTGTTCCACTATAATGCAGACAGCAAGGAAATTGAAATAGTGAAAGAATGTGTATACCTTGGTTCGATCATGCATCCAATTGAGGACTGCAACCAAAAGATTAGGAAAAAAATAGAGACTGGGAAGGGCAGCAGGGAAGGAATTAGAAAAGCCCATCAGCCACTTTCTTGGCTTTGTTGTTGGCCAAACTTAAGTCCTTATCCGTGCATGTTTCTGGCAGTAATCGACAGACCAGTAGATGAGCTGGATTCTGCATCTCTCCACATTCACACAGCATGTTGTTGTCTGCCAGCAGCCCCCACTTGAGCATGTGTCACTGAAGACCATCCACACAATTGTACTCCCCATCACCATATATGGATGCGAAAACAATAGTAATGAAGGCTTGGGTGTAGGTGGGAGGGAGAGAATGATTTATTTGAAAAATGGGGCTGGAGGAGAGTTTTGTGGATATCCAGGACTGCAAGAAGGACATAAGAACAGCCTTGCTGGAACAGGCCACAGGAGCCCATCCAGTCTCACACAGTGGCTCACCATTTGCTTCAGGGTATTATTCCCAACAGATGCCTTCACCTGCTTAGGATTCCCTGGAAATGGCATTGAGAGATATCCTGCCTATCTCTCCAACCCAGAGGTTGTCCTTAGGTATCCATAATTAAGGTATCCACAAACAAGAGGGACTTACAGCAAACAAGCCTGGAGAGAAAAATGCTGAAAGTGATGCTGTCCTACTTTGGGCACATGGTGAGAAGGCAAAACTCTCAGGAACAGACAGTAATGCTGGGAAAAGTAGAAAGCAGCAGGAAAAAGAAGATGAAACATAAGATGGACTGACTCCGTAAGGAAAGCCACAGATCAGAATTTGCAACAGCTGAGCAGGGTTAACATCAGTCAGAAATGTCTTGACAGCACATAGCAACAAAGCAATTAGCCTCAGACTGGACAGCCCAATTGAACAAGCATTCAGATTAGTCAAAATAGTGTTACAATTTTTTTTATACACAGGAGTAGGTGGGGCAGCTTTACAAATAGTTTTACTCATTGTTTGCAAGTTCTCCAAGTATTCTACTCCCCACTCTAGCTCAGCAATTAAACTCTCCTCACTTGGTTAGAAATATAAGAAAATAGTTCTTTACTTACAATCGCTGTAGAAAGATTAGTGAACTGTTGCTTTGCTTGATAAAAAAAAGTTCTTTACAATAAGTTTTTTAAAATCTTAGACAAAAATGCTTTGCAATCATTTCAATTAAACAAGTGAGAGAGCGAGAGCAAAATGGTAGAATATTAACTGGAACAACACACTCTGAATAACAGACCTAAACAACAAGCAGCCCAATACATATCAGGTGAACCCAGAAGCAGGAAAGTAGAAGACTTTTTGTTGTGTATGCATGTCTTGTACTGTCAGAATGTAACCACCCCAATTACAATGTATTGCAGCTGTAAAGGAACGTGAGCAAGCAGCCCATAGAGGGCAGCTGCGAGCGTTCAATCTCACATGGTTCACATTGCTCAATCACGGACAGCCGCGGGAAAACCTTCCCCGCATTCAGCAGCAGGAAAGAAGAACTACTGAAGAGAGGCGTGCCTGGGCGAGGCCTCGCAGGTAGCGGCCAATGAGCTACCGTGCTACAAGATTCAAATGTATAACCCTACTGTATATAAAGAGATGTATCACCGCCATTACCTCATGCTCCACCAGATCCCTATGCAATAAACCTGTGTTAAGCCAACCCTTCGGCTGTTCTGTTGTCTTTGGTCCCATACAGTAAACTGGCGACGAAGGTGGGATATGGCTGCCCACGGGACCAAGACATGCGCCGGCTACGAGATCAGGAAGCCGGGAGACTTGGAGCTGTTTGAGATAGACTTCAACGGAGCGCTGGTGGAGCTCGAAGTCTCAGATGAAGACAAGAAGAGGGCCATCTTCGTCCGCATGCTCGGACACGAGACAAAAAGGACTCTGGTGGACCTGATCGCGCCGAGGAGGGTGAGCGACTACAAAGCCAAAGAGCTTCTGGCTGTGTTGCGCGCCCGCCTCCGGCCCGCGATAGCGATGTTCCCCGCTCGGAGCGCGTTCTGGAGGCGAGTCCAAGCGCCCGGGGAATCGGTCGCCGAGTTCGCCGCGGCCCTGCGGCTGGCCGCCGGCCCCTGCAAGTGGGAGACCCCAGAAGTCACCCTCCGCGACTGCCTGCTCTGCGGCCTGAGGGACACCGAGACCCAGCGCGCGCTGATGAAACAGGAGCCGCCTCCCACGTGGCAACAGGTCCTCGACACGGCGCAGGCCGCGGAAGCCACGACGGCCGGCGTGCAAGAGCTCCAGGACTGGCGACCAAAAAACGCCAAGGCAGAGAGCTCGGTGCGCGCGGCCCGGCGGGTTTCGAACTCGTCCACGGAGAGCGGCGACGACGAGGACGTCCGGCGGGTCCAGAAGGATGGCCGACGCTGCGACGGCTGCGGCGCCGCCCACGCCCGCGCCAAATACCCGTTCCGCAAGGCCGAGTGCCACAACTGCGGCCGGCGCGGGCACATTGCCAGGGTCTGCCGGAAGCGGCGCGAGGCCAAGAGGAGTTCCCCAGACCGCTCGGCGAGGCAGGACCGCACCATGAGGCCCAAGGACCACGGCACCCGGACCACGAGGAAGCGGGACGGCGTCGGACGCATCTCCGACGACAGCGAGGACGACGCTCCGGTTTTCAGCGTTTCCACGGAGCATCCCCGATACTTCGTCGAGGTAGTAATACAAGGGGCCCCTGTTAGGATGGAGGTGGACTCGGGTTCTTCTTACTCTATTATCTCTCAGGGAGAGTTCCTAAAGATACCCCCCCACGTGCGGCCCAAGCTCAAGGCGTTGAGGGCCACACTAAAGGACGTGCAAGGGAACCGCATCCCGGTACTGGGGGTTGGGAAGTTCCAGGTCCAGTTCAAAAAGCGCGCTGCAACGCTTCCCCTAGTCGTCCTCAAAGGAGGTAAATGCAGCCTCCTCGGGACTCAATGGTTTCAGCCCCTGGGGTTGTTCATCGGGGGGGTGCACGCCGTGGGAGTACACGCCGCCGGGATTGATCCAATACAGAGCGTGTGTGAGGCGCACCCCGAAGTCTTTAAAAAAGGACTCGGAAAGTTCAAGGGCCCCCCAGTGACTTTCGACCTGGACCCTGGAGTACGTCCAATCAGACTTAAACCGCGCAGGGTGCCTTTCGCCCTAAAAGACAAAATAGAGGCGGAGTTGGACAAATTGGTGAGCCAGGGGATTCTTGTTCCTGTTGATTCTGCGGAGTGGGAAACTCCAATTGTAACAGCACTCAAGGCCAACGGGGAGGTCCGCATATGCGCCGATTACAAGTGCACCATCAATAAGGCGATCCGCCCTAATGCGTATCCGGTGCCGGTAGTCAGCCACTTGTTGGCCAGGTTGCACGGGGGGAGGTGTTTTGCTAAGCTCGACCTGGCCCAAGCCTACCAGCAGCTCCCGGTCACCCCCGCCGCAGCTGCTGCGCAGACCATAGTCACACACAAAGGGGCGTTCCAAGTATCGCGCCTCCAATTCGGCGTGAATTCGGCGCCCGGGATTTTCCAATCACTCGTGGAACGCCTCCTAAAGGGACTAGAGGGGGTGTTACCCTACTTTGATGACGTATTGATTACAGGGGGGAGCCGGGCAGAATTGGCAGAAAGGTTGGGAAGGGTCCTAGAAAAATTCGAAAAGGCGGGGTTGCGGTTGCGAAAGGACAAATGCGTCTTCTTCGCAACCGAGGTCGAGTTTCTAGGGTTCCGCATTACTCCCGAGGGAATAAGGCCATCCCAATCCAAAGTGGCCGCCATCAAAAAGGCCCCTCGCCCCACCTCCAAGCCCGAGCTGCAGTCGTTCCTTGGGCTGCTCAACTTCTACCACTCCTTCCTTCCTCGGAAGGCAGCCGTGGCGGAACCGCTACACAAATTGTTAAAAAAGGACGAGGCATGGAAGTGGGGCGACGACCACGAGAAGGCTTTCAATGACCTGAAGCGACTCCTGGCATCAGATGCTGTACTGACCCACTTCAATCCCAAACGCCCAGTGGTCCTGATTTGCGATGCATCCCCGGTGGGGGTGGGGGCGGTGTTATGCCACGTGCTGGAGAACGGGAGGGAGGCCCCGATAGCGTTTTACTCTAGGTCCTTGTCCCAAGCGGAGAGAAACTACGCCCAGACAGACAGGGAAGCACTAGCAATAATTGCGGGGACCAAGAAATTTCATGATTTCGTGTATGGCCGCCCCTTCACCATAGTGACTGACCACAAGCCCTTGCTAGGCATTTTCACCGCAGATAAGCCCACACCCCAAATCCTGTCCCCGAGAATGCTCAGGTGGGCCATTTTTCTCAACGCGTATCAGCACGCGTTGGTATACCGGCCCGGAAAGGAGATCAGCCACGCGGATGCCCTGTCGAGGTCCCCCATTCCCCGGGATTGCTGCCACGTGGGCGAGGAAGAGAGAGACCACCAGGTTTTAATGATAGAGGTCCTAGACTCCCCTCCAGTAGTACCGGCCGACATCGCCAAAGCGACCGGCAAGGACAAAACGTTAGCTACAGTCTGCTCCTGGGTACAGAAAGGGTGGCCCGTGTCTTCCCCAGCAGCGGAATTCGACACATTTTTCAAAAAGAAACTAGAGTTGTCCCTAGAGAGGGGTTGCCTGTTGTGGGGGCAGCGGGTAGTGATTCCCACGTCCCTCCGGCCGAGGGTGCTTAAGCTGCTGCACGTCAGCCACCCGGGGATCGTCCGCTCGAAGGCTCTAGCCCGCAGTTACTTTTGGTGGCCGCAGCTAGACGCCGACATTGAGCACATGGTCGGCACTTGTGAAGCGTGCCAAAGCTCCAGGCCAGAAGAGGCTCGTCTGCCACATAGAGAGTGGGACGCAGCGAGGGGGCCCTGGTCCCGGGTACACGTAGATTTTGCAGGGCCGTTCAGGGGAACGCTCTTCCTCCTAGTGGTGGATGCGTTCTCAAAGTGGTTGGAGGTCATCCCAGTCTCGAGCACCTCCTCGGCCACCACAGTTAAACAGTTACGGAGGGTCTTTTCCACGTTCGGTTTACCCGACACCCTCGTCAGCGATAACGCTAGCTGTTTTACGTCCGCAGAGTTCAGGGAATTCGTGGATCTCAATGCCATTCGGCACATCACCTCCGCCCCTTTCCACCCGGCCACCAACGGCCAAGTAGAGCGCCTCGTGCGCACCACTAAAGACGCGCTACGGCGCATGGGCTCCGGAGATCTAGACCGACAACTATGCCAATTCCTGCTACGGTACAGGGTCACCCCGTTAGCGTCAGGGTACTCCCCTGCGGAATTGCTAATGCGCAGGAAGCTGGCTACGGTAATCTCCAGGCTAGACCCCACCAGAGTAGAAGACAAAGGGCGAAATGTAGAGATGGATTCCTCAAAGAGTTTTAGCATAGGCGCCCCCGTGCATTGCAGGAACTACGCCAGCGGGGGACCAGCCTGGGTGCCCGGCATTGTAATAGAACAAACCGGCCCCGTCTCATACCGCGTGGAGACCAATACAGGCCTCCTGTGGAGGCGGCACGCAGATCAACTCAGGCGGAGGGTCCCCGAAAAGCAGGACGAAGACGAGAGTAGCAACGAATCAGCGTTAGGGTACTCCCCCACCCGCTTAACCCAAGGGGGAGGGAAAGGGGAACATGGGTCCCCACCAAGGGGGGAGGAAAGGGAATCGATCCTCAGAAATCTTTTGCGGGAGTTTGCGGCGGAAAGGAAGAGCCCCGATCCCACACACATCCCCCGGGAGCGTCCCAGAAATACAGATTCCCCAAGGAGCTTAGACCTTGATTTACAGTGCCAGGGGGAGTTAGCGGAGTGGTCCCCCACCCGTCCTAGCGAAAAGAGGGGTTTCAGTTCAGCCCCTGGTACTTCCAGTCCCAGTAGCCCCTGTGAATTAGAGTGCAACATAGCGCCAATGTCCCGGAGACCGACACCCCCAAGGCAGGAGGCAACGGCGAGGCCGTCCGCCACAGTCTCAAGGTCCCCCGAGCGGGGGACAGAAGGGAGCAGAACCACAAGGGCATCCTCATCGGTCCCGCGGTTCACGATCGGAGGGTCCCCGGGGTCCGAGGGAAACAGACAGGGGTTCACTTCCCAGTTGTTCATCCCATTCCCTTCCCCAGACGCCCCACAGAGCCACTAATGAATCCCCGTTTCCCGTTGCAGGACAAGCACCCACGGAGTCAGGGATCACAGGCTCTCCGGTACTAGGGCAGGCGCAAGCGCGCCCCAAGCGAATGTGCGGCAAGCCACATTGGTTGCGGGACTTTGTCCCATCCTAGGGGGGAGGGATGTTGTGTATGCATGTCTTGTACTGTCAGAATGTAACCACCCCAATTACAATGTATTGCAGCTGTAAAGGAACGCGAGCAAGCAGCCCATAGAGGGCAGCTGCGAGCGTTCAATCTCACATGGTTCACATTGCTCAATCACGGACAGCCGCGGGAAAACCTTCCCCGCATTCAGCAGCAGGAAAGAAGAACTACTGAAGAGAGGCGTGCCTGGGCGAGGCCTCGCAGGTAGCGGCCAATGAGCTACCGTGCTACAAGATTCAAATGTATAACCCTACTGTATATAAAGAGATGTATCACCGCCATTACCTCATGCTCCACCAGATCCCTATGCAATAAACCTGTGTTAAGCCAACCCTTCGGCTGTTCTGTTGTCTTTGGTCCCATACAGTAAACTTTTCTATTGGACTCCAGGGTGGATAACATAATGACCCAAACCAGAAAGCCAAAAAGAAAGTTGAAATAGTCCTAGGACCGTGATGGCGAACCTTAGCACTCCAGCTGTTCTTGGACTTCAATTCCCATAAGTGTAGTAAACCCATTCATGTGGATTCACAGGGACTTGGGCTTCTGGGAACTGAAGTCCAAGAACAGCTGGAATGCCAAGGTTTGCCATCACTGAGATCCTAGGACAGTGATGGCCAACCTTGGCACTCCATGTGTCCTGGAACCTCAATTCCCAGAAGCCCTAATCAGCAGAAGTACTCACTTGGGCTTCTGGGAATTGAAGTCCAAGAACACCTGGAGTGCCAAGGTTCACCATCACTGTCCTAGGAGGAGCAAAAGAGCTGGATCAGGCTAAAGAAATCCTTACGGCCTTTCCCTCAAGGAGCCCCTGCTGCTTGGTGCTCCACGGGATCCTAGGCTTCTAACCACTCGGGACAACGGGCTAGGCTGCCCCACCAGGTTCTCCAGCCTAACAATCCCTAAACTAAGCCTACCTCATGTTGTTCCCTGTGGCGGTGATCCTTCCCCTCCAGTCTCCGGATTGCTCCACCAACCAAGGACTTTTGGGTGTCCAGGGTCCCATGGGAGACCTCCTGCCCAGCCCAGCCCCACAGTTGTTCCTTGTCAGTCTCTTCTCAGCTGCAGCAATCAAAGCCAAGATGGGGACTGGACAGGTCAGGGGATCAAACTATGATCCAGCAGTGCTATTTTGCCCTCCAGGTCACCTGGTCAGACTCCCCTCAATCCCACTGAACAATGGATCTGGATTCTTCACACTGTCCGAAGTCACAGTGGGTCAATATCAAAAGCTCACCGTGTCTTCTTTCAGCAGAAGATCAAAACCCCCTTGCACCACCATGGCCAGTCAGGGCCAAGCCTTTAGGTGTGGCACGCCTTGACCAGAAACGCCATGGTGGCCACGGAAGGGCTTACCTTGGGCATCTTACGGAGATTGGGAGAAAGCTTCAGGCAGGTCACGTGGCCACGGTCGTCTCCAATGATGATGATTGGATAGATGGCATTGAACTGCACATGGGTGATTTTGTTCCTTTTCTTGGCCACCACTGACTGGTTGCAGATGTGCTCATATTTGTTGACACTCAGATCGAAGATGTACGTCTGGTGGAAGACCAAAGGGGCAGGCACGGAAGGGTTAAAGCCACAAGAAAAACCATGGGGGGCAGAGAGAAAGATGTACTAGGGTGAATATAAGGTCAAGGTTAAAGTCTCCCTTGCTCAAAAGCCAGTTGTATTTCACTCTAGGGTTCAGTGCTCATCTCCGTATACAGCCAAAGAGCCAGCTCTGTCTGTGTCTGCAGAAGTTTCCATGGTCACGTGGCAGGTATGACTATATGCTGGAACACATGGAATGCTGTTGCCTTTCCCAACAAAATGGTACCTATTTATCTAATTGCAATTTCTTGTTTTTGAACTGCTAGGTTGGCAGGAGTTGGAACAGACCACGGGTGCTCACTCTGTTAGGCAGCACTCGGGTCTTGAACCTGCGGAGCTTCTGGTCCTCGAGATTAACATATTAACCCTTTAAAAAAAAAGTAGACCCGATCTAAGTATTCTGTCCCAAGAAAATGGTGAAAAGGGTTTGCCACAAGTCAGAACTGAGTTGGCAATATTTTAATTTAAGGGAGCAAAACAAGTTATTTGGAGGTGAACTTTCATTCTTAGAAAAAGATGTAGGGGAAAAGGGAGGTGATCTTGGATCTAGTAGTAATTGAGTAATCATGCCAGCCCTCATCTCCAAACATCTAAATCAGGGGTGGCCAAACTATGGCCTGTGGGCCAGATCTGGCCCCCAATGCCAATTCATCCAGGCCGTAAAGACCTCGTCGCTCCCAGAAGCAGAAGTAAAACACACCCGTATGGGCACATTTTACTTCCGCTTCCGGGAGCAATGAGGGCTTCGCGGGCTGGATGAATTGGCCTTGGGGGCCAAATACGACCCACGGGCCATAGTGACTGGCCCCCTGAACCACCTGACTGGCCCATGGCCCAAAAGGTTTGGGCACCCCGATCTAAAAGCTGGAAGTTCAAATCCATCCTTACCCACAGAGCCAGGTATCCCTCCTCCTGTTGCAACCTGATCCTTCTGAAGAGGACACACCAGACAACCTGGACCGGCAGGCCAATGCGTGTGCCTAGGTTTACACACCTGGCTTCTCCCAAGGGCCTCTGGATGTCTCCAAGAGAAAGGATTATGTCCCTCTCATTTGCTCTGCTCCTTATGGTATTTGGGGTGGGGAGAGATGCTGCCCTCTGATTAAGGGCAAGTGAGAAGCAGCACAGATGATCTGCTGGAAGCATTCAGGCTGAGAAAATGATACCCAACAGGTAGAGTTTGGTCACCAGAGATAACAAAATCTGCTTCTAGATCTCATGAGCACAGAAAGGAAGATGTTGCATGTAAAACATGCCCAAAGATTGCTGAGCTGCTACAGACAGAAGGTGTTGGGTTTGGGAGTGGATGGGTAGGAGAGGCTTTAATTTTACTCCAGCTTTAATATTTTAATGGCTTTGGCCGTGAAATTCTGTTGTATTTATGCTATACACTTCTGAAAGGACACTGAGAATGAAATATGCACATGGCTTTTCTTCACGTAGAAATGGCGCCACTTTTGAAAATAAAGACTACAGGTGGAGAACTTTCTAAATGTTTCTACACTACAACTCCCATCAGGCTTGACCTCTTGCTATGAAAAGAAAGTGTATCAGTCAGGTTAGTGGTAAGGCACAATCACATTTAATTGGCAAAGCACACATGCACGCATGCACACATGCACGCACGCATGCACGCACACGCACACACACAATTGATATGCAGTGCCAGTGCATCTAAGGTTGCTGTTATCCCAACAGGAAAATGGATTGTTTTCCCATTCTTCTGTAGTCAATACATGTCTGATCTCCAACATTTTGGATTAAAAGATTTCCCTCCACATTGTAAAAATAAGAATAACAGCCTATGGGACAACTGGGAAGTGGTGGGTGCCTCCCCAGGGTATAATATAAATTGAATTCCTTATATTTCTGCAGAGATCAGTGATGAAAAGTCCTTGAGTCCTTTTTCATATTACCAACATTTTGGATCAGAGGCAGGTGAAAGCTTAGACAGCCTATGTATGAAGTGCTATCTATCACTTTGTCAGAATTTCCCCCTGAAGCTAGAACAGAATGAAATTTTTCATTTCGGCACCTTCAGGTGTTTATGTTGTGGACCTGTGCTTTTATATTAATCATGCATAAGCCATATGGACCCCCGCCAGGTGAGAGCCTTGTCCAGGCGCCTGGGGGCTTGAGCGGTCTAACTAGGCAGTGTTGCCCATGTCTTCTCAATCATGTTAGGTCGGGACTAAAACTCACCAAAGCGTCCTCCGTCGGATCCCTTGGGCAAGGTGAAAGTGGAGGGCACACATCATGGTCCGCCTAGTCAGCGGGTGACGTGATATCCAAATGGCTAAAAAACATGCATGCAAATGTACTTGATTTCTCAAGTCTATTTGCATTTATCTATCTATCTATCTACCTACCTACATATTCATTCATTCATTCATTCACACACTCAATCACATTTTACTGCCACCCTCTCACCGAGGGGACTCGGCATGTGCAGAATGTCATCATGGAGACATCTACCAATGTGTGGATTCCTCTCTGAATAACGGCTGCAAGGTATCCAAGGTAAGCCATATGGAAGCAGTGTGGCAGAAAGCCAACTGAGAAGCAATAGGAGGCTAAGATGCTGACTGGGAGGCGGAATGTCAGCAGTTTGATTCCTGAGTACTGCAGAACGGAAATGAGCTCCCGTCTTTGCCCCAGCTCCTGCCAACCTAGCAGTTCGAAAGCAAGAATTTGCAAGTAGATAATTAGGGACCACTTCGGTGGGGAGGTAACAGCGCTCCGTGCGCTCCGGTGTCTAGTCATGCCTGCCACATGACCACGGAAACGTCTGCAGAAGCTGGCTCTTCGGCTTTGAAACAGAGATGAGCACTGAACCCTAGAGTCGGATACGACTGGCTTTTGAGCAAGGGAAACCTTTACCTTTACAGAATCAAAGAATCCTAGATCTGTAGAGTGGGGATGGTCTGCAAAGGGCATCTAGTCCAGTGATGGCAAACCTTGGCACTCCAGTTGTTCTGGGGGCTTCAATTCCCAGAACAGCTGGAGTAGTGCCAAGGTTCGCCATCACAGATCTGGCCCAACCCCTGCCCGTGCAAGAGATCGAGTCCGCGAGCAAAGGCCAGGATGCCAGCAGATGTCTTCTTGACTGTCCCACGAATGTGAAATGAGTCAGAAGCAAGGGCAAGACCAACAATACAAAACCATTGGTAGCCTGACAATTATGTCTAAAATCGATTCCACGTGGAAAGGTGAGGTTTGATCTCATACAGAGATGCCCTTTATCTTGTGACAGGCATCTTGCTGTCTGGCTCCCTCCAGCCTCATGATGGATCCTGTTTCCCCCTTTCCTTTTTTTAAAGAAAGAAAAAAAATATCTTAATTTATTCTAAGAAAGAAAGAAAATCGACTATAAAAAAAACATAACAACTAGGGGCTACTGGAGGACAAATGTGACGGAATTGCAGTTCCTCGAATATTAATGTTAGGAAGATGGATTCTCTTAGGTTTAGAAATGTGTTACGATTTCTACAGAATGTATTGTTTTCTATTACTGTTATCAGCAGGTGCAAGATTGTTCCTGGAAGAAGCTGTCGCAGCTGTCCATAACAACTGTGGTTAATACGTGACCACTAGGTAGAGTTTAAACAATACGTCTGTGAGAACACTGTTAAAATGTTTTGGGAACATGAACATGTTATGAATTAAGTAACCCTCTAATTGTCTGTATGCTAATGAGCTTAAGCTACATGCCATGTTTAACATACTGTTGTGCATTCAGGCAGAATTGCAAGTTGCTCAAGCAACGCCTTGCAAAGACAAAACGGCGATTTCCCACCATCAGTATTAGGAGCTAGATTTGGCGCGCAATCTCCCATTATGATAATTAGAGTTCTGTGATTGGTTACAACTTTGGATACTGTTCCTGATTGCTTAATACTCGTATAGCATGTTATGATTGGTTAGTTATGATTGTCGGCAGGTTACTACATCGTAGCAAGGAGTCACCGCTGGGAAGACACGATATAAGCCCCACGGGTAAACAAGGGTGGGACCGGGCCGGATCTATGCTTCCCATTACCACTGCAGGTTAAGCCACGGAGGGCTAACCTGGGGTCTTCTCTATGCGCACATCCACAGGGTGTAGCTCAGAGCATTGCCTTCTACGGTGGAATTCAGAGAGACCGATTACATGGGACCATACCTGTCAAACACCCCGATTTGGCCGGGAAAACCCCGTAATTTGACGTCTATTGACGTCATAACCCGCCCCCCTCGCTGCCAAAACCCCGTAATTTGACAGCGGGGGAAAGCGCTTTCCGCGCATGCGTGGAAGGGGTAAAACCTCTTCCATGCATGCGTGGAAAGCAACCTGCGCACAAGCGATGTGCGCAGGTCCTGTTTTTGCGGAGCCGCGGATTGACAGGTATGCATGGGACTTGTGTAGCCATCTGATGTCTGGATAGCCTTGTAAGAGTAACCAGAAGGACTTTACAATAAACCCTTGTTGTTGTTCTGTTCATCGTTGCCTGGACTATTCTTTACAAAGGGCCGGACACGACACATACTGAATTATGGGATTGAGAGTCAGTTCGCATTTCAGTTCTATGGGAATCGGAGGAGAGGCCGGTTCTGTTCCAGCATGGATTTACAAGATGTAGTTTGCTAGGATGCAGACGTTACCAGACATGATTACTTAGGATACTCAGATTCTTTTGTGTTTGGGGGAAGGAGAATGTCTTGAATGTCTCTGATCTATTTTTGGTTAGTATTTGACTTTTTTTTTTTAATTTTTGTATCCTGAGAACCTACAAAAGACCTAATGCTTTCAACTCTCTTTTTATTCTAAATAAAGAAGACTTACTTTTACCAACAACGATGTGGTTATTGAAAGTGGTGGAAGAAGAGTTTTTTGCCAGGCCAGAGGCCAACACTACTATAATTCTACAACAAAGTTGTTTTCCCCCCGGCTGAGATTGCTTTAATTAAGTTGATATCTCCGGCAACTGGAAGGTTAACCAGTCAGGGGAAGTCTAAGCAGACTTCTTGGGAGGCTGGTAGTTCCGAAACTCTGGCCTTGGTAGTTTGGAAGGCCTGACACAGTTGGGACGCGAGGGAAGCCAGGCAGCGTAGCATTTCCGATATTGGTAATTAGTATTGGAAATTGAACACTTATAACCGTGATGGCGAACCTTGGAACTCCAGATGTTCTTGGACTTCAATTCCCAGAAGCCCAAGCCCCCATGAATCCACATGAAGGGGTTTACTGAGATTCATCCAGCCTGCACCGCCCTCGTCGCTCCCGGAAGCGGAAGTAAAACACACCTGTACGGGTCGGGCACGTTTAATTCCGCTTCTGGGAGCGATGAGGGCAATGCGGGCCAGACGAATTGCAGTAAACCCCTTCGTGTGGATTCACGGGGGCTTGGGCTTCTGGGAATTGAAGTCCAAGAACATCTGGAGTGCCAAGGCTCACCATCACAGGCTTATAACAACAACATGCTGTGTGAATGTGGAGAGATGCATGGAACTTTGCCGGCTCTACCCCAAGCTGCGGGTGAGCCACCACACCCCCGGGCCTCCGCCCCCACGCCATCAGGGCCTCAAAAGCCGGGAGGGATGGTGCGGTGGCAAGGAACTTTGCCAGCGCTAGCCCCAGCTGTGGTTGAGCCACCACACCCCCGGGCCTCCGCCATCATGCCATCGGGGCCTCAAAAGCCGGGAGGGACGGTGCGGCGGCAAGGAACTTTGCCAGCTCTAGCCCCAGCTGCGGGTGAGCCACCACACCCCCGGGCCTCCGCCTCCATGCTATCAGGGCCTCAAAAGCCGGGAAGGATGGCGCGGCAGCGAGGAACTTTGCCGGCTCTACCCGCAGCTGTTGGAGAGCCACCACACCCCCCCAGGCCTCCTCCCCCACACCATCGGGGCCTCAAAAGCCGGGAAGGACGGTGCGGCGGCGAGGAACTTTGGCGGCTCTACCCCCAGCTGCAGGTGAGCCACCACACACCCGGGCCTCCGCCCCCACGCCATCGGGACCTCAAAAGCCGGGAGGGATGGTGCGGTGGCGAGGAAATTTGCCAGCGCTAGCCCCAGCTGTGGTTGAGCCACCACATCCCTGGGCCTCCGCCCCCACGCCATCGGGGCCTCAAAAGCCGGAAAGGACGGTGCGGTGGTGAGGAACTTTGCCGGCTGTACCCCCAGCTGCAAGTGAGCCACCACACACCCGGGCCTCCGCCCCCACGCCATCGGGGCCTCAAAAGCCGGGAAGGATGGCGTGGCGGTGAGGAACTTTGCCGGCTCTACCCCCAGCTGCGGGTGAGCCACCACATCCCCGGGCCTCCGCCCCCACACCATCGGGGATGCAAAAGCCGGGACGCTCTATTGTTGAAGTGTTTATGAGGATTGATGATGTTGTATTGCCTATTCGTTTGATGTAATTGTTTTTTTATGATATGTGATATGTTTAACTGCTGTAATTGTTATATAATGATTATTGTATAATTATGCTTGGTGCTATTTTGCATCTCCTGTGTTCGCTTTTGTATTGATTATATGCTTGTACTGCTTGTTTTGTGAACCGCTTTGAGTTGCTCATTGGGTGAGTAAGCAGTATATAAATTAAAATTTCAATTTCAATTCATTGACTGGTCTACCAATGACTGCCAGAAATATGCACCGATGAGGACTTGGGTTTGGCCAACGACAAAGCCAAGAAAGCGGTTTCATATTGGCAGTCCAGGGTCTAATCAAGACACAAAAGAAGAAGCCGCTTCCACCAGCAACCTTGGATTCATGAAGAACTGTTCCATGTCTACTCTTATTGACCTGAGCATTTTACTTGACTTTATCATCGTGTTCCAATGCAAAATGAAATGTTCAACTGGGGACAGAAAGAGGCAGCCAACTTTGTTAAAGAAAAGACAAGAAAAAGCCTATTAAAATAGGCAAGCAGCTTCCAAGCCATTAAAAATGAGGAGATGGATGGTATCAAAATCCTGGATTGTCACACAAACCCTTTGTTGGTGACCTGAACCATCTGCCTGATTTAAGAGATGCAGAGGCTCCACTCAGCCTTGCTTTTCCATTAGAGTGGTGTTAAAATAATATTGAGGAAGCCAATTCATAAGAAGACAGGGTGAGTGCTGATTTTATTCAAGTAACTCCTTGGCCACGAAGAATGCCCTGGAAAGGAACTTGTAATTTGCCACCAGCCTGAGGGTATTTAGCATTACCAATAGAATGCAAGAGACATTTCTACCTGTGGACTATGGAACTCTAACTATAGCCCACCTTCTAGGAAGCCAATCCCCATTGCTAAGAAAAACTGGGCTGAGATCTGTTATTATTCCACAAGAGCAGCTTTTTAACCACGGCTTGGATCTAGTTTCTGGACTGAGCTAGAAACAAAATCCAGGCACACTAACAAAGGGAAAGAACACACTGTAATTTTATCTGCCTCTGATGGAAGGAGAAAAGAAAGTGCAAAGTGGGGGTGGGGGGACAAAATTCCTTTGCCAGTTTGGCCAGGTTATCCTGCTATGGTAATAGAGTAGACCACACTGCCAGCGACTCAACGCTGAGTGTCAGGCAGTGGTTAACTCACCTGACATCCCTGAGGACTAAGGGTCTTAGGTGATGATGAAGTCCACAGGGAAAGGTGATGGTCCCCAAGTGGATCAAATCCCTCTTGATGGAGAGAAGCAGCTTCCTCCATCCTGGCCTGGGGCTGATAAGGAGGACTTTGCATGTCAAAAGGGCTCAGGACCAGAAAGGGACTCACGGAACTGGATCAGTGGGTGTCACATTGCAATGGAAATGCCACTGCATTATGTGGTTCCCAGAACAACCCTCATCACTAATCGCCATGAGGATAGCCATTTGGAATTGGATATATCACTTAGAAGGAGAAGATGGAGATGGAGAAGAAGACAAAGAAGAAGGAAATGGAGGATGAGGAGAAAGAGAAGACGAAGATGAAGACGACAATGCAACGGCGAAGAAGAAGAAATTTCTCTTCTACATAGGAAGAATCACCCTGTCCCCCTCCCTACCAGAGAATCTTGTCAAGTCATGGAATAAAATGAAACACTGCCAGCACGATACCCAGTGTATCAGATATGGGAAACATGTGGCCTGCCAGATGCTTTTGGACTGTTTCTCCCATCATTCTCCACCATCAGCAAAGCTGGTTGAGATTATTAGAGGTTGCAATCCAGGGGCATTTGAAGAGACACAAATTGCCCACCCTCGCTGCGAAACATCATGCCGGCGTCACTGAGCATGCTTTGAGCATTTCAGATACATTATTGTGACACTTGTCATAACAACAACTGGAGAGTGGGCCACATCGGCAACATTTTCTTCAAGTGATTGGAGCCATTGGGGTGATGTTGGTGACTGAGGAGGTTGCCAGACAGACGGCTCTCAGACCTGCTAGTCAAAAGACATAGCACAGTCATTCTGCATTTTTATCTTCTATGGATTTTCTGTGATAAGAAAATAATACAGAAGGCTGGGATGAGGCATGTATCTTTCCTTGTAGATCTGGTATGGGCTGTGGGGAATCATACAAGGAATTCTCATCTGCAAAACCCTGGAGCACCAAAATGGGTCTTAAACAGAAGAAACCAAAACCCACCTCTTATTGCCTTGCCCAGTCATGGGAAGCAGGTGATGTTTCAGCATGAGAATGGCTGAAGGATAGTGGAAATGTCAGAAGCCACCTCCAGCCTCACACAGGCCTCAGCTTGAAGTGGTAGCTTGTCTAAACTATTCATGTTCCCATGTACACCTGCAAACCTAGGTTACATGCATCTCCCAGCATAACGCTCTATACCAGGGATTCTCAACCTGCAGCCCGTGGGCCGTATGTGGCCTGTGGCACCATTTCATGTGCCGCCCCCCGCTGCCTCCACCACACTGGAAGTACCATGTGGTGGAGGAAGGGCAAAATGGCCATCCGGGCCCCGAAGCTGTCTGTAGGAGCGTGCCCTGGCCCCCGGCTTTAAAAGGTTGAGAACTCCTGCCCTATACAGTTACTCCAGTCAGTACAATGTTCGTCTTCAGGGACTGGCAGGTCTGTTGCTCATGTGTCACTTCTTTGAACCCTGACCTTGTGCTGCAACCTGGTCTTGAGTTCTGGGCCAGGTAGCTTACCTAAATCCCAGAGGAGCCTATGTCGTGAGCTTCCCAGAGTTGTTTCAAGTTCGGTGGCTATATAAATTGGACAAATGAATGAATGAATGAATCAATGAATGCAATGCAATATCAAGGCCAAGCAAGGGTTATTTGCTGTTCACAGTGTGAGGGGGTCAACTGTTCAGCACTGAAGAAATGGTAAAACTACCCCAGGGGAAAAACGGAGGATTCCTGCCCAAGGTTTCCAGTGGGAGCAGCAGCCCACCCCCCACCCCCCACCCCACAGGCGTTGTCAAAGGGAGCCCAGTGTGGTGCTGTTTGTTATCCAAAGGACTGCTGGGCACAGTTTCGTTGTTATCCATCGGAAAAGGGCAACCTGCGTTCTTGCGACTGAGAGAGTGTGGTTTGGAAAACATCCATCCATTTCTAGAAGGTCACTGGTGAGTTGACTGCCTTTCAAGTCTCAAAAGGTTGCTCTGTTCAATGGTAAAGGCATTAAGGGCCCTGAGGACCACCTGTCTAAAAAAGAGCCGAAGCTCTCGACGAAGGCATGGCAGGCTGGTATTTATCTCCAGATCATTCGTCATGGCAAAGAGGACTCTAGACCTGAGCCCCAAGGAGCCATCTCATCTCTACACATAAATAAGAACAGATGCTCCCAAATGCAAAAGTCCTACATGCCCTAGTTGAGTCTTCTACAGTTTTATGTATCCTATTAAAGTTGATTTTCTTTCTGGCATTAACGCAGCCAATACTTCATTAGGTGGCGGCATTGATTAATTCGCCGTAATTGAGTTGTGGTTGTAAAGAAGGAGATCTTTACAACCTTCCCTGATGTGCACTAGAAAAGTCTCTATTAAAAGGAAATCAGATGTGTGTTTTTAACCATCATCTAAAAACTACTCTCTCCCACTGAGTTACGAGTCTGCGACAGATTTTCGAAACCATGCGCGCTTGTAGATTTGGGGCTGTCTTTGGCTGCAACGTTTCCAAAAGGGAGACAACGGCCCCAAAACCCAAGGATGCCTGTTCTGGACTTCCCAATCCATTTTTCAATCTGTTCGCTGAGGGGCAATTACTTTTGGGATGATAATATTATGGAGAAAGACATTAAAATCTAAGGAAGGAAGGAAGGAGTCAAGTTGAAAAATACACATTCCATTCCAGGCAGGGGGTTGGCAGGCAGGCAGGAGGAGAGGGATTCTTTCTATCACTCTTAGATTTTACAAGGTCAAACGATAATAATAATAATGTTTTATTTATATCCCACTTCCCTCAATCCAATAGACGACTCGAAGCAGCTTACAAGACATTTAACAATACAATAATAAGATACAAAATTCAGAAATACCGTAAGACAGTATAATAATTGAAGCTGGTTGGCGACGGGGAAAAGGTGCTTGTCCAAAACTTAGTGGTAGTTCGCTGTTCTCATATTTTGATCTGGTTTCCCCATTCCCCATAGAAACCCCATTGAAAACCAATTATTCCATTTCATTAAAAAAATTCTGTAAACTGAGCCACTATTTTCTATGCATTTCCTTTTGTTACGCGATTTTTATGTTAACTGAGATTAGTGGTTAAGACACTGAATTTGATGACTGAAAGGTTGACAGGTCTGTATTTCAAGACCTGACTGCTGCATGACAGAGAGAACTCCCGTCGTCTGTCCCAGCTCCTGCCAAACTAGCAGTTCGAAAGTAAGAAATTGCAAGTAGATAAATAGGTACAACTTTGGTGGGAAGGTAAACAGCATTCTGTGCACTCCTGTGTCTAGGCATGCCTGCCACATGACCATGGAATCGTCTGCAAATGCAGACAGCGCTGGCTCTTTGGCTATAAATGGAGATGAGCAGCGAAACCTTAGAGTTGGATGCGACTGGCTTTCGAGCAAGGGCAACCTTTACCTCTACTACTACTACTACTACTACTACTACTACTACTACTACTACTAATTTAATTTTTTAATTTAATTTTCAGACTTATATGGCGCCCACTCAGAGGAACCCAACTCAGGGCGGCTTACATAATAAATAACAGCATACACAATATACAACAATACCCACAATATACATAGTAATACACAGTAATGCACTATACAGAAAATCCAAACTCCCAAAACAGCATACAATATAGTAACATAATACTAAATCACAACACAATCCCTTCCAAGGCCAAAGGGGGCGGGGCCCAGGGGCGCCGGCAGGTGTTGCAATCCTGGCGCTCGTAGCCTGGCGGGCCTCCTCGCCCCACCCGAGGCCAAAGTCTGTGGGCAGCGGAGAGTCCATAATCATCTACTACTACTACTACAATGACGACTATGACTACGCCGCCGCTGCTGCTGTTGACGACGACGATGCTTGTAATTTTTAAAGTCATCTCATTTGGTTTATTGATGTGTTATTCATCCACTGTGGTTAACTGCCATGAGTAATGCCTAGGCACTAAACCCTTCAGTAGAGCAATACAACAAGTCCAATACATTGTGAAAGTCAACCGGTATGCAGACTCTTTCAGGAGAATTTCCCTTCATCAGACAACTTGACTTGCTAACTTTCCAATATCTGAAAATATATACAATATATATATATAGAAATTAATTCTGAACTGGAATATTGCTACTGAGCTAAGTATAAAAGAGAAACCCACCTGGATATATAACATTTAGTTTTCAAAGGGTATCTTGTTTTCATGTTGCATCCTAACCTCTTTTCGTTTATTCATTTTGGGCTGTGGATGTTACTAACTGAAAATATTACTCCCCTTATAAATCCTGCTGATAGGAAACCAGGTGTGCATAATCTAGCATTCCCCTCCCATGCCTCCTAATTGACTAAATATATTTATACATTTTTATATTTTTATACATTTTATATTCCAGGGCTACAAATTAACATAATTGTGTAAAGGGGGACAAAAATATATATCTACAGAAGTACATTACACCACAATGCTTGAACTCTTAACAATCTCAAAGTTGTATTAGCCAGGATAACGCTGGCCATGTAAGTAATTAGTAACAGCTGTGGGAAGAGGTCTCATGCTTGTGGAATCCCCACTGTTTTATAGTCTTTGTAAAAGCCCTGAGTAAACAGTTTGAAGCATCAAAATAGAGGTGCCATAGGAGGATCTGCCCATTCTCAAATGCCATAAAGCCAAGAAATACAAAAGCACAGGTACACAGAAGTGGCCAAATGGAGTGGCAATGTTCAAAGATAGGAAATCCATTTGAGACTTGAATATGTAGTAATATAATATAATGTTTTATTCTGGTAGTTGATATATTCAGAATCTTCCAGTAGAGCAATACAACAAGTCCAATACATTGTGAAAGTCAACCGGTATGCAGACTCTTTCAGGAGAATTTCCCTTCATCAGACAACTTGACTTGCTAACTTTCCAATATCTGAAAATATATACAATATATATATATAGAAATTAATTCTGAACTGGAATATTGCTACTGAGCTAAGTATAAAAGAGAAACCCACCTGGATATATAACATTTAGTTTTCAAAGGGTATCTTGTTTTCATGTTGCATCCTAACCTCTTTTCGTTTATTCATTTTGGGCTGTGGATGTTACTAACTGAAAATATTACTCCCCTTATAAATCCTGCTGATAGGAAACCAGGTGTGCATAATCTAGCATTCCCCTCCCATGCCTCCTAATTGACTAAATATATTTATACATTTTTATATTTTTATACATTTTATATTCCAGGGCTACAAATTAACATAATTGTGTAAAGGGGGACAAAAATATATATCTACAGAAGTACATTACACCACAATGCTTGAACTCTTAACAATCTCAAAGTTGTATTAGCCAGGATAACGCTGGCCATGTAAGTAATTAGTAACAGCTGTGGGAAGAGGTCTCATGCTTGTGGAATCCCCACTGTTTTATAGTCTTTGTAAAAGCCCTGAGTAAACAGTTTGAAGCATCAAAATAGAGGTGCCATAGGAGAATCTGCCCATTCTCAAATGCCATAAAGCCAAGAAATACAAAAGCACAGGTACACAGAAGTGGCCAAATGGAGTGGCAATGTTCAAAGATAGGAAATCCATTTGAGACTTGAATATGTAGTAATATAATATAATGTTTTATTCTGGTAGTTGATATATTCAGAATCTTCCAGTAGAGCAATACAACAAGTCCAATACATTGTGAAAGTCAACCGGTATGCAGACTCTTTCAGGAGAATTTCCCTTCATCAGACAACTTGACTTGCTAACTTTCCAATATCTGAAAATATATACAATATATATATATAGAAATTAATTCTGAACTGGAATATTGCTACTGAGCTAAGTATAAAAGAGAAACCCACCTGGATATATAACATTTAGTTTTCAAAGGGTATCTTGTTTTCATGTTGCATCCTAACCTCTTTTCGTTTATTCATTTTGGGCTGTGGATGTTACTAACTGAAAATATTACTCCCCTTATAAATCCTGCTGATAGGAAACCAGGTGTGCATGATCTAGCATTCCCCTCCCATGCCTCCTAATTGACTAAATATATTTATACATTTTTATATTTTTATACATTTTATATTCCAGGGCTACAAATTAACATAATTGTGTAAAGGGGGACAAAAATATATATCTACAGAAGTACATTACACCACAATGCTTGAACTCTTAACAATCTCAAAGTTGTATTAGCCAGGATAACGCTGGCCATGTAAGTAATTAGTAACAGCTGTGGGAAGAGGTCTCATGCTTGTGGAATCCCCACTGTTTTATAGTCTTTGTAAAAGCCCTGAGTAAACAGTTTGAAGCATCAAAATAGAGGTGCCATAGGAGGATCTGCCCATTCTCAAATGCCATAAAGCCAAGAAATACAAAAGCACAGGTACACAGAAGTGGCCAAATGGAGTGGCAATGTTCAAAGATAGGAAATCCATTTGAGACTTGAATATGTAGTAATATAATATAATGTTTTATTCTGGTAGTTGATATATTCAGAATCTTCCAGTAGAGCAATACAACAAGTCCAATACATTGTGAAAGTCAACCGGTATGCAGACTCTTTCAGGAGAATTTCCCTTCATCAGACAACTTGACTTGCTAACTTTCCAATATCTGAAAATATATACAATATATATATATAGAAATTAATTCTGAACTGGAATATTGCTACTGAGCTAAGTATAAAAGAGAAACCCACCTGGATATATAACATTTAGTTTTCAAAGGGTATCTTGTTTTCATGTTGCATCCTAACCTCTTTTCGTTTATTCATTTTGGGCTGTGGATGTTACTAACTGAAAATATTACTCCCCTTATAAATCCTGCTGATAGGAAACCAGGTGTGCATAATCTAGCATTCCCCTCCCATGCCTCCTAATTGACTAAATATATTTATACATTTTTATATTTTTATACATTTTATATTCCAGGGCTACAAATTAACATAATTGTGTAAAGGGGGACAAAAATATATATCTACAGAAGTACATTACACCACAATGCTTGAACTCTTAACAATCTCAAAGTTGTATTAGCCAGGATAACGCTGGCCATGTAAGTAATTAGTAACAGCTGTGGGAAGAGGTCTCATGCTTGTGGAATCCCCACTGTTTTATAGTCTTTGTAAAAGCCCTGAGTAAACAGTTTGAAGCATCAAAATAGAGGTGCCATAGGAGGATCTGCCCATTCTCAAATGCCATAAAGCCAAGAAATACAAAAGCACAGGTACACAGAAGTGGCCAAATGGAGTGGCAATGTTCAAAGATAGGAAATCCATTTGAGACTTGAATATGTAGTAATATAATATAATGTTTTATTCTGGTAGTTGATATATTCAGAATCTTCCAGTAGAGCAATACAACAAGTCCAATACATTGTGAAAGTCAACCGGTATGCAGACTCTTTCAGGAGAATTTCCCTTCATCAGACAACTTGACTTGCTAACTTTCCAATATCTGAAAATATATACAATATATATATATAGAAATTAATTCTGAACTGGAATATTGCTACTGAGCTAAGTATAAAAGAGAAACCCACCTGGATATATAACATTTAGTTTTCAAAGGGTATCTTGTTTTCATGTTGCATCCTAACCTCTTTTCGTTTATTCATTTTGGGCTGTGGATGTTACTAACTGAAAATATTACTCCCCTTATAAATCCTGCTGATAGGAAACCAGGTGTGCATAATCTAGCATTCCCCTCCCATGCCTCCTAATTGACTAAATATATTTATACATTTTTATATTTTTATACATTTTATATTCCAGGGCTACAAATTAACATAATTGTGTAAAGGGGGACAAAAATATATATCTACAGAAGTACATTACACCACAATGCTTGAACTCTTAACAATCTCAAAGTTGTATTAGCCAGGATAACGCTGGCCATGTAAGTAATTAGTAACAGCTGTGGGAAGAGGTCTCATGCTTGTGGAATCCCCACTGTTTTATAGTCTTTGTAAAAGCCCTGAGTAAACAGTTTGAAGCATCAAAATAGAGGTGCCATAGGAGGATCTGCCCATTCTCAAATGCCATAAAGCCAAGAAATACAAAAGCACAGGTACACAGAAGTGGCCAAATGGAGTGGCAATGTTCAAAGATAGGAAATCCATTTGAGACTTGAATATGTAGTAATATAATATAATGTTTTATTCTGGTAGTTGATATATTCAGAATCTTCCAGTAGAGCAATACAACAAGTCCAATACATTGTGAAAGTCAACCGGTATGCAGACTCTTTCAGGAGAATTTCCCTTCATCAGACAACTTGACTTGCTAACTTTCCAATATCTGAAAATATATACAATATATATATATAGAAATTAATTCTGAACTGGAATATTGCTACTGAGCTAAGTATAAAAGAGAAACCCACCTGGATATATAACATTTAGTTTTCAAAGGGTATCTTGTTTTCATGTTGCATCCTAACCTCTTTTCGTTTATTCATTTTGGGCTGTGGATGTTACTAACTGAAAATATTACTCCCCTTATAAATCCTGCTGATAGGAAACCAGGTGTGCATAATCTAGCATTCCCCTCCCATGCCTCCTAATTGACTAAATATATTTATACATTTTTATATTTTTATACATTTTATATTCCAGGGCTACAAATTAACATAATTGTGTAAAGGGGGACAAAAATATATATCTACAGAAGTACATTACACCACAATGCTTGAACTCTTAACAATCTCAAAGTTGTATTAGCCAGGATAACGCTGGCCATGTAAGTAATTAGTAACAGCTGTGGGAAGAGGTCTCATGCTTGTGGAATCCCCACTGTTTTATAGTCTTTGTAAAAGCCCTGAGTAAACAGTTTGAAGCATCAAAATAGAGGTGCCATAGGAGGATCTGCCCATTCTCAAATGCCATAAAGCCAAGAAATACAAAAGCACAGGTACACAGAAGTGGCCAAATGGAGTGGCAATGTTCAAAGATAGGAAATCCATTTGAGACTTGAATATGTAGTAATATAATATAATGTTTTATTCTGGTAGTTGATATATTCAGAATCTTCCAGTAGAGCAATACAACAAGTCCAATACATTGTGAAAGTCAACCGGTATGCAGACTCTTTCAGGAGAATTTCCCTTCATCAGACAACTTGACTTGCTAACTTTCCAATATCTGAAAATATATACAATATATATATATAGAAATTAATTCTGAACTGGAATATTGCTACTGAGCTAAGTATAAAAGAGAAACCCACCTGGATATATAACATTTAGTTTTCAAAGGGTATCTTGTTTTCATGTTGCATCCTAACCTCTTTTCGTTTATTCATTTTGGGCTGAGATACCCTTTGAAAACTAAATGTTATATATCCAGGTGGGTTTCTCTTTTATACTTAGCTCAGTAGCAATATTCCAGTTCAGAATTAATTTCTATATATATATATTGTATATATTTTCAGATATTGGAAAGTTAGCAAGTCAAGTTGTCTGATGAAGGGAAATTCTCCTGAAAGAGTCTGCATACCGGTTGACTTTCACAATGTATTGGACTTGTTGTATTGCTCTACTGGAAGATTCTGAATATATCAACTACCAGAATAAAACATTATATTATATTACTACATATTCAAGTCTCAAATGGATTTCCTATCTTTGAACATTGCCACTCCATTTGGCCACTTCTGTGTACCTGTGCTTTTGTATTTCTTGGCTTTATGGCATTTGAGAATGGGCAGATCCTCCTATGGCACCTCTATTTTGATGCTTCAAACTGTTTACTCAGGGCTTTTACAAAGACTATAAAACAGTGGGGATTCCACAAGCATGAGACCTCTTCCCACAGCTGTTACTAATTACTTACATGGCCAGCGTTATCCTGGCTAATACAACTTTGAGATTGTTAAGAGTTCAAGCATTGTGGTGTAATGTACTTCTGTAGATATATATTTTTGTCCCCCTTTACACAATTATGTTAATTTGTAGCCCTGGAATATAAAATGTATAAAAATATAAAAATGTATAAATATATTTAGTCAATTAGGAGGCATGGGAGGGGAATGCTAGATTATGCACACCTGGTTTCCTATCAGCAGGATTTATAAGGGGAGTAATATTTTCAGTTAGTAACATCCACAAGATACCCTTTGAAAACTAAATGTTATATATCCAGGTGGGTTTCTCTTTTATACTTAGCTCAGTAGCAATATTCCAGTTCAGAATTAATTTCTATATATATATATTGTATATATTTTCAGATATTGGAAAGTTAGCAAGTCAAGTTGTCTGATGAAGGGAAATTCTCCTGAAAGAGTCTGCATACCGGTTGACTTTCACAATGTATTGGACTTGTTGTATTGCTCTACTGGAAGATTCTGAATATATCAACTACCAGAATAAAACATTATATTATATTACTACATATTCAAGTCTCAAATGGATTTCCTATCTTTGAACATTGCCACTCCATTTGGCCACTTCTGTGTACCTGTGCTTTTGTATTTCTTGGCTTTATGGCATTTGAGAATGGGCAGATCCTCCTATGGCACCTCTATTTTGATGCTTCAAACTGTTTACTCAGGGCTTTTACAAAGACTATAAAACAGTGGGGATTCCACAAGCATGAGACCTCTTCCCACAGCTGTTACTAATTACTTACATGGCCAGCGTTATCCTGGCTAATACAACTTTGAGATTGTTAAGAGTTCAAGCATTGTGGTGTAATGTACTTCTGTAGATATATATTTTTGTCCCCCTTTACACAATTATGTTAATTTGTAGCCCTGGAATATAAAATGTATAAAAATATAAAAATGTATAAATATATTTAGTCAATTAGGAGGCATGGGAGGGGAATGCTAGATTATGCACACCTGGTTTCCTATCAGCAGGATTTATAAGGGGAGTAATATTTTCAGTTAGTAACATCCACAAGATACCCTTTGAAAACTAAATGTTATATATCCAGGTGGGTTTCTCTTTTATACTTAGCTCAGTAGCAATATTCCAGTTCAGAATTAATTTCTATATATATATATTGTATATATTTTCAGATATTGGAAAGTTAGCAAGTCAAGTTGTCTGATGAAGGGAAATTCTCCTGAAAGAGTCTGCATACCGGTTGACTTTCACAATGTATTGGACTTGTTGTATTGCTCTACTGGAAGATTCTGAATATATCAACTACCAGAATAAAACATTATATTATATTACTACATATTCAAGTCTCAAATGGATTTCCTATCTTTGAACATTGCCACTCCATTTGGCCACTTCTGTGTACCTGTGCTTTTGTATTTCTTGGCTTTATGGCATTTGAGAATGGGCAGATCCTCCTATGGCACCTCTATTTTGATGCTTCAAACTGTTTACTCAGGGCTTTTACAAAGACTATAAAACAGTGGGGATTCCACAAGCATGAGACCTCTTCCCACAGCTGTTACTAATTACTTACATGGCCAGCGTTATCCTGGCTAATACAACTTTGAGATTGTTAAGAGTTCAAGCATTGTGGTGTAATGTACTTCTGTAGATATATATTTTTGTCCCCCTTTACACAATTATGTTAATTTGTAGCCCTGGAATATAAAATGTATAAAAATATAAAAATGTATAAATATATTTAGTCAATTAGGAGGCATGGGAGGGGAATGCTAGATTATGCACACCTGGTTTCCTATCAGCAGGATTTATAAGGGGAGTAATATTTTCAGTTAGTAACATCCACAAGATACCCTTTGAAAACTAAATGTTATATATCCAGGTGGGTTTCTCTTTTATACTTAGCTCAGTAGCAATATTCCAGTTCAGAATTAATTTCTATATATATATATTGTATATATTTTCAGATATTGGAAAGTTAGCAAGTCAAGTTGTCTGATGAAGGGAAATTCTCCTGAAAGAGTCTGCATACCGGTTGACTTTCACAATGTATTGGACTTGTTGTATTGCTCTACTGGAAGATTCTGAATATATCAACTACCAGAATAAAACATTATATTATATTACTACATATTCAAGTCTCAAATGGATTTCCTATCTTTGAACATTGCCACTCCATTTGGCCACTTCTGTGTACCTGTGCTTTTGTATTTCTTGGCTTTATGGCATTTGAGAATGGGCAGATCCTCCTATGGCACCTCTATTTTGATGCTTCAAACTGTTTACTCAGGGCTTTTACAAAGACTATAAAACAGTGGGGATTCCACAAGCATGAGACCTCTTCCCACAGCTGTTACTAATTACTTACATGGCCAGCGTTATCCTGGCTAATACAACTTTGAGATTGTTAAGAGTTCAAGCATTGTGGTGTAATGTACTTCTGTAGATATATATTTTTGTCCCCCTTTACACAATTATGTTAATTTGTAGCCCTGGAATATAAAATGTATAAAAATATAAAAATGTATAAATATATTTAGTCAATTAGGAGGCATGGGAGGGGAATGCTAGATTATGCACACCTGGTTTCCTATCAGCAGGATTTATAAGGGGAGTAATATTTTCAGTTAGTAACATCCACAAGATACCCTTTGAAAACTAAATGTTATATATCCAGGTGGGTTTCTCTTTTATACTTAGCTCAGTAGCAATATTCCAGTTCAGAATTAATTTCTATATATATATATTGTATATATTTTCAGATATTGGAAAGTTAGCAAGTCAAGTTGTCTGATGAAGGGAAATTCTCCTGAAAGAGTCTGCATACCGGTTGACTTTCACAATGTATTGGACTTGTTGTATTGCTCTACTGGAAGATTCTGAATATATCAACTACCAGAATAAAACATTATATTATATTACTACATATTCAAGTCTCAAATGGATTTCCTATCTTTGAACATTGCCACTCCATTTGGCCACTTCTGTGTACCTGTGCTTTTGTATTTCTTGGCTTTATGGCATTTGAGAATGGGCAGATCCTCCTATGGCACCTCTATTTTGATGCTTCAAACTGTTTACTCAGGGCTTTTACAAAGACTATAAAACAGTGGGGATTCCACAAGCATGAGACCTCTTCCCACAGCTGTTACTAATTACTTACATGGCCAGCGTTATCCTGGCTAATACAACTTTGAGATTGTTAAGAGTTCAAGCATTGTGGTGTAATGTACTTCTGTAGATATATATTTTTGTCCCCCTTTACACAATTATGTTAATTTGTAGCCCTGGAATATAAAATGTATAAAAATATAAAAATGTATAAATATATTTAGTCAATTAGGAGGCATGGGAGGGGAATGCTAGATTATGCACACCTGGTTTCCTATCAGCAGGATTTATAAGGGGAGTAATATTTTCAGTTAGTAACATCCACAAGATACCCTTTGAAAACTAAATGTTATATATCCAGGTGGGTTTCTCTTTTATACTTAGCTCAGTAGCAATATTCCAGTTCAGAATTAATTTCTATATATATATATTGTATATATTTTCAGATATTGGAAAGTTAGCAAGTCAAGTTGTCTGATGAAGGGAAATTCTCCTGAAAGAGTCTGCATACCGGTTGACTTTCACAATGTATTGGACTTGTTGTATTGCTCTACTGGAAGATTCTGAATATATCAACTACCAGAATAAAACATTATATTATATTACTACATATTCAAGTCTCAAATGGATTTCCTATCTTTGAACATTGCCACTCCATTTGGCCACTTCTGTGTACCTGTGCTTTTGTATTTCTTGGCTTTATGGCATTTGAGAATGGGCAGATCCTCCTATGGCACCTCTATTTTGATGCTTCAAACTGTTTACTCAGGGCTTTTACAAAGACTATAAAACAGTGGGGATTCCACAAGCATGAGACCTCTTCCCACAGCTGTTACTAATTACTTACATGGCCAGCGTTATCCTGGCTAATACAACTTTGAGATTGTTAAGAGTTCAAGCATTGTGGTGTAATGTACTTCTGTAGATATATATTTTTGTCCCCCTTTACACAATTATGTTAATTTGTAGCCCTGGAATATAAAATGTATAAAAATATAAAAATGTATAAATATATTTAGTCAATTAGGAGGCATGGGAGGGGAATGCTAGATTATGCACACCTGGTTTCCTATCAGCAGGATTTATAAGGGGAGTAATATTTTCAGTTAGTAACATCCACAAGATACCCTTTGAAAACTAAATGTTATATATCCAGGTGGGTTTCTCTTTTATACTTAGCTCAGTAGCAATATTCCAGTTCAGAATTAATTTCTATATATATATATTGTATATATTTTCAGATATTGGAAAGTTAGCAAGTCAAGTTGTCTGATGAAGGGAAATTCTCCTGAAAGAGTCTGCATACCGGTTGACTTTCACAATGTATTGGACTTGTTGTATTGCTCTACTGGAAGATTCTGAATATATCAACTACCAGAATAAAACATTATATTATATTACTACATATTCAAGTCTCAAATGGATTTCCTATCTTTGAACATTGCCACTCCATTTGGCCACTTCTGTGTACCTGTGCTTTTGTATTTCTTGGCTTTATGGCATTTGAGAATGGGCAGATCCTCCTATGGCACCTCTATTTTGATGCTTCAAACTGTTTACTCAGGGCTTTTACAAAGACTATAAAACAGTGGGGATTCCACAAGCATGAGACCTCTTCCCACAGCTGTTACTAATTACTTACATGGCCAGCGTTATCCTGGCTAATACAACTTTGAGATTGTTAAGAGTTCAAGCATTGTGGTGTAATGTACTTCTGTAGATATATATTTTTGTCCCCCTTTACACAATTATGTTAATTTGTAGCCCTGGAATATAAAATGTATAAAAATATAAAAATGTATAAATATATTTAGTCAATTAGGAGGCATGGGAGGGGAATGCTAGATTATGCACACCTGGTTTCCTATCAGCAGGATTTATAAGGGGAGTAATATTTTCAGTTAGTAACATCCACAAGATACCCTTTGAAAACTAAATGTTATATATCCAGGTGGGTTTCTCTTTTATACTTAGCTCAGTAGCAATATTCCAGTTCAGAATTAATTTCTATATATATATATTGTATATATTTTCAGATATTGGAAAGTTAGCAAGTCAAGTTGTCTGATGAAGGGAAATTCTCCTGAAAGAGTCTGCATACCGGTTGACTTTCACAATGTATTGGACTTGTTGTATTGCTCTACTGGAAGATTCTGAATATATCAACTACCAGAATAAAACATTATATTATATTACTACATATTCAAGTCTCAAATGGATTTCCTATCTTTGAACATTGCCACTCCATTTGGCCACTTCTGTGTACCTGTGCTTTTGTATTTCTTGGCTTTATGGCATTTGAGAATGGGCAGATCCTCCTATGGCACCTCTATTTTGATGCTTCAAACTGTTTACTCAGGGCTTTTACAAAGACTATAAAACAGTGGGGATTCCACAAGCATGAGACCTCTTCCCACAGCTGTTACTAATTACTTACATGGCCAGCGTTATCCTGGCTAATACAACTTTGAGATTGTTAAGAGTTCAAGCATTGTGGTGTAATGTACTTCTGTAGATATATATTTTTGTCCCCCTTTACACAATTATGTTAATTTGTAGCCCTGGAATATAAAATGTATAAAAATATAAAAATGTATAAATATATTTAGTCAATTAGGAGGCATGGGAGGGGAATGCTAGATTATGCACACCTGGTTTCCTATCAGCAGGATTTATAAGGGGAGTAATATTTTCAGTTAGTAACATCCACAAGATACCCTTTGAAAACTAAATGTTATATATCCAGGTGGGTTTCTCTTTTATACTTAGCTCAGTAGCAATATTCCAGTTCAGAATTAATTTCTATATATATATATTGTATATATTTTCAGATATTGGAAAGTTAGCAAGTCAAGTTGTCTGATGAAGGGAAATTCTCCTGAAAGAGTCTGCATACCGGTTGACTTTCACAATGTATTGGACTTGTTGTATTGCTCTACTGGAAGATTCTGAATATATCAACTACCAGAATAAAACATTATATTATATTACTACATATTCAAGTCTCAAATGGATTTCCTATCTTTGAACATTGCCACTCCATTTGGCCACTTCTGTGTACCTGTGCTTTTGTATTTCTTGGCTTTATGGCATTTGAGAATGGGCAGATCCTCCTATGGCACCTCTATTTTGATGCTTCAAACTGTTTACTCAGGGCTTTTACAAAGACTATAAAACAGTGGGGATTCCACAAGCATGAGACCTCTTCCCACAGCTGTTACTAATTACTTACATGGCCAGCGTTATCCTGGCTAATACAACTTTGAGATTGTTAAGAGTTCAAGCATTGTGGTGTAATGTACTTCTGTAGATATATATTTTTGTCCCCCTTTACACAATTATGTTAATTTGTAGCCCTGGAATATAAAATGTATAAAAATATAAAAATGTATAAATATATTTAGTCAATTAGGAGGCATGGGAGGGGAATGCTAGATTATGCACACCTGGTTTCCTATCAGCAGGATTTATAAGGGGAGTAATATTTTCAGTTAGTAACATCCACAGCCCAAAATGAATAAACGAAAAGAGGTTAGGATGCAACATGAAAACAAGATACCCTTTGAAAACTAAATGTTATATATCCAGGTGGGTTTCTCTTTTATACTTAGCTCAGTAGCAATATTCCAGTTCAGAATTAATTTCTATATATATATATTGTATATATTTTCAGATATTGGAAAGTTAGCAAGTCAAGTTGTCTGATGAAGGGAAATTCTCCTGAAAGAGTCTGCATACCGGTTGACTTTCACAATGTATTGGACTTGTTGTATTGCTCTACTGGAAGATTCTGAATATATCAACTACCAGAATAAAACATTATATTATATTACTACATATTCAAGTCTCAAATGGATTTCCTATCTTTGAACATTGCCACTCCATTTGGCCACTTCTGTGTACCTGTGCTTTTGTATTTCTTGGCTTTATGGCATTTGAGAATGGGCAGATCCTCCTATGGCACCTCTATTTTGATGCTTCAAACTGTTTACTCAGGGCTTTTACAAAGACTATAAAACAGTGGGGATTCCACAAGCATGAGACCTCTTCCCACAGCTGTTACTAATTACTTACATGGCCAGCGTTATCCTGGCTAATACAACTTTGAGATTGTTAAGAGTTCAAGCATTGTGGTGTAATGTACTTCTGTAGATATATATTTTTGTCCCCCTTTACACAATTATGTTAATTTGTAGCCCTGGAATATAAAATGTATAAAAATATAAAAATGTATAAATATATTTAGTCAATTAGGAGGCATGGGAGGGGAATGCTAGATTATGCACACCTGGTTTCCTATCAGCAGGATTTATAAGGGGAGTAATATTTTCAGTTAGTAACATCCACAGCCCAAAATGAATAAACGAAAAGAGGTTAGGATGCAACATGAAAACAAGATACCCTTTGAAAACTAAATGTTATATATCCAGGTGGGTTTCTCTTTTATACTTAGCTCAGTAGCAATATTCCAGTTCAGAATTAATTTCTATATATATATATTGTATATATTTTCAGATATTGGAAAGTTAGCAAGTCAAGTTGTCTGATGAAGGGAAATTCTCCTGAAAGAGTCTGCATACCGGTTGACTTTCACAATGTATTGGACTTGTTGTATTGCTCTACTGGAAGATTCTGAATATATCAACTACCAGAATAAAACATTATATTATATTACTACATATTCAAGTCTCAAATGGATTTCCTATCTTTGAACATTGCCACTCCATTTGGCCACTTCTGTGTACCTGTGCTTTTGTATTTCTTGGCTTTATGGCATTTGAGAATGGGCAGATCCTCCTATGGCACCTCTATTTTGATGCTTCAAACTGTTTACTCAGGGCTTTTACAAAGACTATAAAACAGTGGGGATTCCACAAGCATGAGACCTCTTCCCACAGCTGTTACTAATTACTTACATGGCCAGCGTTATCCTGGCTAATACAACTTTGAGATTGTTAAGAGTTCAAGCATTGTGGTGTAATGTACTTCTGTAGATATATATTTTTGTCCCCCTTTACACAATTATGTTAATTTGTAGCCCTGGAATATAAAATGTATAAAAATATAAAAATGTATAAATATATTTAGTCAATTAGGAGGCATGGGAGGGGAATGCTAGATTATGCACACCTGGTTTCCTATCAGCAGGATTTATAAGGGGAGTAATATTTTCAGTTAGTAACATCCACAGCCCAAAATGAATAAACGAAAAGAGGTTAGGATGCAACATGAAAACAAGATACCCTTTGAAAACTAAATGTTATATATCCAGGTGGGTTTCTCTTTTATACTTAGCTCAGTAGCAATATTCCAGTTCAGAATTAATTTCTATATATATATATTGTATATATTTTCAGATATTGGAAAGTTAGCAAGTCAAGTTGTCTGATGAAGGGAAATTCTCCTGAAAGAGTCTGCATACCGGTTGACTTTCACAATGTATTGGACTTGTTGTATTGCTCTACTGGAAGATTCTGAATATATCAACTACCAGAATAAAACATTATATTATATTACTACATATTCAAGTCTCAAATGGATTTCCTATCTTTGAACATTGCCACTCCATTTGGCCACTTCTGTGTACCTGTGCTTTTGTATTTCTTGGCTTTATGGCATTTGAGAATGGGCAGATCCTCCTATGGCACCTCTATTTTGATGCTTCAAACTGTTTACTCAGGGCTTTTACAAAGACTATAAAACAGTGGGGATTCCACAAGCATGAGACCTCTTCCCACAGCTGTTACTAATTACTTACATGGCCAGCGTTATCCTGGCTAATACAACTTTGAGATTGTTAAGAGTTCAAGCATTGTGGTGTAATGTACTTCTGTAGATATATATTTTTGTCCCCCTTTACACAATTATGTTAATTTGTAGCCCTGGAATATAAAATGTATAAAAATATAAAAATGTATAAATATATTTAGTCAATTAGGAGGCATGGGAGGGGAATGCTAGATTATGCACACCTGGTTTCCTATCAGCAGGATTTATAAGGGGAGTAATATTTTCAGTTAGTAACATCCACAGCCCAAAATGAATAAACGAAAAGAGGTTAGGATGCAACATGAAAACAAGATACCCTTTGAAAACTAAATGTTATATATCCAGGTGGGTTTCTCTTTTATACTTAGCTCAGTAGCAATATTCCAGTTCAGAATTAATTTCTATATATATATATTGTATATATTTTCAGATATTGGAAAGTTAGCAAGTCAAGTTGTCTGATGAAGGGAAATTCTCCTGAAAGAGTCTGCATACCGGTTGACTTTCACAATGTATTGGACTTGTTGTATTGCTCTACTGGAAGATTCTGAATATATCAACTACCAGAATAAAACATTATATTATATTACTACATATTCAAGTCTCAAATGGATTTCCTATCTTTGAACATTGCCACTCCATTTGGCCACTTCTGTGTACCTGTGCTTTTGTATTTCTTGGCTTTATGGCATTTGAGAATGGGCAGATCCTCCTATGGCACCTCTATTTTGATGCTTCAAACTGTTTACTCAGGGCTTTTACAAAGACTATAAAACAGTGGGGATTCCACAAGCATGAGACCTCTTCCCACAGCTGTTACTAATTACTTACATGGCCAGCGTTATCCTGGCTAATACAACTTTGAGATTGTTAAGAGTTCAAGCATTGTGGTGTAATGTACTTCTGTAGATATATATTTTTGTCCCCCTTTACACAATTATGTTAATTTGTAGCCCTGGAATATAAAATGTATAAAAATATAAAAATGTATAAATATATTTAGTCAATTAGGAGGCATGGGAGGGGAATGCTAGATTATGCACACCTGGTTTCCTATCAGCAGGATTTATAAGGGGAGTAATATTTTCAGTTAGTAACATCCACAGCCCAA
The DNA here is from genome assembly GCA_035047345.1 of Bradypodion ventrale. NCBI lineage: Eukaryota > Metazoa > Chordata > Lepidosauria > Squamata > Chamaeleonidae > Bradypodion > Bradypodion ventrale. Next base: position 3,405,539 of record JAWDJE010000002.1, read on the forward strand.
AATGAATAAACGAAAAGAGGTTAGGATGCAACATGAAAACAAGATACCCTTTGAAAACTAAATGTTATATATCCAGGTGGGTTTCTCTTTTATACTTAGCTCAGTAGCAATATTCCAGTTCAGAATTAATTTCTATATATATATATTGTATATATTTTCAGATATTGGAAAGTTAGCAAGTCAAGTTGTCTGATGAAGGGAAATTCTCCTGAAAGAGTCTGCATACCGGTTGACTTTCACAATGTATTGGACTTGTTGTATTGCTCTACTGGAAGATTCTGAATATATCAACTACCAGAATAAAACATTATATTATATTACTACATATTCAAGTCTCAAATGGATTTCCTATCTTTGAACATTGCCACTCCATTTGGCCACTTCTGTGTACCTGTGCTTTTGTATTTCTTGGCTTTATGGCATTTGAGAATGGGCAGATCCTCCTATGGCACCTCTATTTTGATGCTTCAAACTGTTTACTCAGGGCTTTTACAAAGACTATAAAACAGTGGGGATTCCACAAGCATGAGACCTCTTCCCACAGCTGTTACTAATTACTTACATGGCCAGCGTTATCCTGGCTAATACAACTTTGAGATTGTTAAGAGTTCAAGCATTGTGGTGTAATGTACTTCTGTAGATATATATTTTTGTCCCCCTTTACACAATTATGTTAATTTGTAGCCCTGGAATATAAAATGTATAAAAATATAAAAATGTATAAATATATTTAGTCAATTAGGAGGCATGGGAGGGGAATGCTAGATTATGCACACCTGGTTTCCTATCAGCAGGATTTATAAGGGGAGTAATATTTTCAGTTAGTAACATCCACAGCCCAAAATGAATAAACGAAAAGAGGTTAGGATGCAACATGAAAACAAGATACCCTTTGAAAACTAAATGTTATATATCCAGGTGGGTTTCTCTTTTATACTTAGCTCAGTAGCAATATTCCAGTTCAGAATTAATTTCTATATATATATATTGTATATATTTTCAGATATTGGAAAGTTAGCAAGTCAAGTTGTCTGATGAAGGGAAATTCTCCTGAAAGAGTCTGCATACCGGTTGACTTTCACAATGTATTGGACTTGTTGTATTGCTCTACTGGAAGATTCTGAATATATCAACTACCAGAATAAAACATTATATTATATTACTACATATTCAAGTCTCAAATGGATTTCCTATCTTTGAACATTGCCACTCCATTTGGCCACTTCTGTGTACCTGTGCTTTTGTATTTCTTGGCTTTATGGCATTTGAGAATGGGCAGATCCTCCTATGGCACCTCTATTTTGATGCTTCAAACTGTTTACTCAGGGCTTTTACAAAGACTATAAAACAGTGGGGATTCCACAAGCATGAGACCTCTTCCCACAGCTGTTACTAATTACTTACATGGCCAGCGTTATCCTGGCTAATACAACTTTGAGATTGTTAAGAGTTCAAGCATTGTGGTGTAATGTACTTCTGTAGATATATATTTTTGTCCCCCTTTACACAATTATGTTAATTTGTAGCCCTGGAATATAAAATGTATAAAAATATAAAAATGTATAAATATATTTAGTCAATTAGGAGGCATGGGAGGGGAATGCTAGATTATGCACACCTGGTTTCCTATCAGCAGGATTTATAAGGGGAGTAATATTTTCAGTTAGTAACATCCACAGCCCAAAATGAATAAACGAAAAGAGGTTAGGATGCAACATGAAAACAAGATACCCTTTGAAAACTAAATGTTATATATCCAGGTGGGTTTCTCTTTTATACTTAGCTCAGTAGCAATATTCCAGTTCAGAATTAATTTCTATATATATATATTGTATATATTTTCAGATATTGGAAAGTTAGCAAGTCAAGTTGTCTGATGAAGGGAAATTCTCCTGAAAGAGTCTGCATACCGGTTGACTTTCACAATGTATTGGACTTGTTGTATTGCTCTACTGGAAGATTCTGAATATATCAACTACCAGAATAAAACATTATATTATATTACTACATATTCAAGTCTCAAATGGATTTCCTATCTTTGAACATTGCCACTCCATTTGGCCACTTCTGTGTACCTAGGCACTAAACCCAGCATAATATAAATATTATAAATAAGTAAATAAGACACATTTATTGCTCCAGCAGACTCCAGTTTTATTTATGTGGAATTTTTCGCTTAATATGACCCACAGACCATGGAAATCCTTCCTTTGTAAGGATAGGCTGGCCTCTTCTCTCTTTTCTTTTCCATGGCAATTGGAAGCATATTTTCATCCAACAAGCTTTTAATGTTTAATAGCTAGTTTTAACATAAGTAGTTACCCTACACGTGCTGCCACACTGTAATTTTAATGCATTTTTAAGAATGGTTTCCTACTACTTAATTGGTTTTTATATGATGATCTTACTATTTCCATGTTAAATCATCTTGGCAGCCCCAGCTTGCTTTGGTTCAATTCCTGCAATCGCAAAGGCTGGAAACGAACCAAAACAGAGTGCGCCTACCTTCACCAAGAAGAATGCAGATGCAAAGCAAAGCGATGCAAGCAAAGCAATGACACCCCCGTATAAACACTTAGTGCACTGTCTGGGCAGTTCACAAGGGAATTAGCATTTTGTCCCCAACATGCGGGGTATTCATTTTACTGACCTTGGAAGGATGGAAGAGGATGAGTCAACCTTGCGCTCTGGTCAGGATCGAACTCACAACCTTTTGGTTGCAGGACAGCAGTTTTAACCCCTGCACCACCAGGGCTGACTGAGTCGACCTTGCCGTGACTCTTCCCACATGAAGCCACTCCCCACTGCAAGCCAGATGACAACAGGTTCCTTTCTCCCCCACAAAGAGAAACCCTCACATGCCAGTTACAAGCAACCAGCCCTGCACAGGATGCCCGTCATTGAAAGGCACACCAGATGGCATCAGAAGAAAGCACAACATTCTCAGCCTAGATCGAGGGGTCAGTCAGGAACGCTGAAAGAAGGCCCGATGCCCCAGAAACCCATGCCATCTTCTGCTCTCCGGTTTTTCCCCTCTCCCTCGTTATGAGGAGACCCACACGCTCCCCTTCCTTCATCTGCTTCTCCCCAGGGGACTCCTCAAGAGCAACGTCCACCACCCTACCTTTCCCTCTGTGGTCACAGCAGCAAAGACGGTGGAGGAATATGGGGCCCAAGCCACGTCACCCACAGCAGCGTTCAGGTCATAGATGAACATGGGAGTCCTGGAAGAAAAGACACTGGAGGTCAGGAGAACGATGGGGTAAGAAATCTTGGCAGGAGGGCAGAAGCAAGTTGAGATGCACCAAGGCAAGCAGGCAGGTAAATAACATGTGGGGGGAAATGGGCCAAGCAGAAGGTATAAGGAAGAGGCTAACAGAGGGCACCAACAAAACTGAAATGGCCAACCATAAACTGGCAGGTTCAGCCCAGCAGCAGACCCTCCTAGACCAGTGGTGGCAAACCTATGACCCTCTCTGTGGGCATGCATGCCATTGCCCCAGCACAGAGTTTGCCCTGCTCCTCTGCCCAGCAACCCAATGGGAGCACTTCCTCCCTCCCCCAGCACAGAGTTTGCCCCGCCTCTTTGCCCAGCAGCCCAATGGGAGCACTTCCTCCCTCCCCCAGCAGAATTTGCCCCACCCCTCTGCCCAGCAGCCCAATGGGAGCGCTTCCTCCTTTCCCCAGCACAGTTTGCCCCACCCCTCTGCCCAGCAGCCCAATGGGATCACTTCCTCCTTCCCCCCAGCACAGAGTTTGCCCCGCTCCTCTGTTTAGGCACTCGGTCTCTCAAAGGTTTGCCGTCACTGCCCCAGAGAGAGATAGAAGGGCTGATGCGGGTCCTTCTCCTGCTTCCATTCATTTCTTAAGACAAAGGAGGCCAGGAAGAAGGAGCACCAGCAGTGAAGTGACTTTCAAACTGAGCACCCCAGGACAAATAGGACTTTGTGGGACAGATCTTTTGCGCCTCAAAGAGGGTGCACCTTATGGCTCAAGGAACTCTAACCCTAATCCACTCTGCACAATGGGACATGATCCTGCTGTCTGCCTTGGACAGCATCCACCATGAGAGAGTTTGGAGGCATCTCTCTGGCTTTCCTACAGAACACGCCGCTCTTGGAGTGAAGCCCTGCTTGGCTCCAAGCCTTTGGAGACAGGTGGCCACCTGAGCACGAGCTGCAACTGCCTTCCAGCCCCCTCCCCAGTTGAAGGAGATCACCAGGTCACTACCTGTAGCCTACGGCCAGACCTACTTGATGGTGTGGTCCCAGATCTTCACAGTCCAGTCTGAGCTGCAGGAAATGAAGACCTTGGGGTGGTAGGGGTTCCAGCTCACAGCATCAACGGCCATGTGATGTGCATTGAAGATGTCAAGGAACTGGCTCGAATAGGCTTTTGAACACTGCCAAAAGACAAGGAGTGGGTGATCACAAACAGCCCTTGGGAGCCAGGGCTGTTGGCTTCCCTTTCAAGAGAAACCCAGGCTTCATTTGTAGAGCGGATGGCTCCGCCAGGAATATCTTGGTGAATCACTTGGCTGGAACACCAATCGATTTCCATTTCAAATGACAAGCTATCCCTGCAGGTATCATCAGGGGTCGGCAACCTTTTAAAGTTGGGAGCCGTGTCACGCTCCCTCAGATTGGTGGTCCCCCGCCATAAACACATCTGTAAACATGTTCACGACAGCCATAAATGCATCCACATAGGGTGGTGGCAGTGGTGGTTGGAGCGGGCCAGATGATTTGGCACCACAGGCCGTAGGTTGTTGACTCCTGGTATAGATTGATCACTACCTAGTACTGTATCAATCCCTTCTCTCACTGCCCAGAGTAGGATACCACCCAAATGGGCGGTATAGAAATATAATAAATAAATAAATTCTCTTAGGGTTTTTTGAAATAGAACCATCAAGCCACCACTCAGCTTTTCAATTGTTCTTACTACAACAGAGTAACACAGTGCGTGTCTGGAATTAATTTTAGAATTAAGACAAATAAACCGACGTTCAGCCCTGATAACACACCCCTTCCATCCTAAGTACAGTTAGGTGAAGATTGTAGTTGTTAGCAGTTTGGATCACTTGTAAAGTTAATTCCTCCTTCCAAAACATTACAGCATCAACCTTAAACCTATCTGACAGATGAGGATGAATCATTTGTCCACTGGTATTCTGAGCATGTAGGTGATGTGGAACACAGCCAGGACCACCGAGACTCAAACCTAACATTTTGACCTCTAGACCAGCCACCCCCCCCCAAACCTTTTGGGTCATGGGCCAGTCACGTGGTTCAGTGGACCGGTCACGTGGGTCCTCCCACCAGCAGCAGAAGTAAAACGCACCTTGCAATCTGCTTTGCAACAGGATGAGATAGATTTTAAGCTACCATTTTCTCTGCTTAAACCAAGGGTGCACAAACTATGGCCCAGGGGCAAGATCTGGCCCCCGGGCCATAGTCTGGGCACCCCTGCTCTAGACAATCACAAGCTGCTGAATGAGCCCCACTTCTTTTTTTAAAGTCCTCTCCCGAAAAGCAACATGATTAAATGCTGACCTGTGGAATGGCCTTGATAAACCTTTTCCTCTCTCTGCTAAATTATGGTGAATCAGACTAAAATTGGCCTCACGGATAGATTAGCCATTCTAGTGTTCTTGAAATTTTACAGATGTTCAACTATAGCAGCCATTCTTCAATGAGACTGAGCTCCTGGCCCTGCAGTAATTAGACCACTGAAAATGCACTGATGAAGCAACAACACTCCACAATTCTTAATGGTGCTTGAAAACAAGCACCCTTTCCTCCCCCCGCAGAAAGAGATGCACAGGCAGGTCATCCGTGATTTAACAGGGGATGGAAGATGTTTGGCTTGGCCAGGCATGTGTTTTGGGCCCAGAAGGGTTCTTTAGGGCCAGAGAAATTCCTTTCAGGGGAAAAACATGACCTGTTCCAGAAATATTAATGTTCCCAGGACAAAGGCAGCAGAGGCTGCTGTTTGGACAAGATCTTGGGGCTACTTTGGCTAAATGCATCAAAAGGATGGGCAAAAGAGGACTTTGATGCAGGTGACACTCAATAGGCTAGATAGCTCAGTGAGTTAGGTCCCTGGCTGCAGAGATGGAGGTTGGGTTTGATTCCAGGGAGAAAGAGCCAGCTCGTGTAGCCTTGGGCAAAAACTCCACAGTCCCAGGGACCAGGAAATCTTTTCTGAGTACTGCTGGCTCAGACCCAGTAAGAGCTTTATGGCAAGAGCAAATATCCTTGTGGGTACATTTGGTGTCTTGCACGGAAGACAAAGAAGGAGCCGCAGTGAGGGCTAAACGCAGGTTTATTTTATGATGGTCAGAATGAACATGTGGTAATGGCAGAGGTACATCTCATTATAAACTGCAGTAAACACATTTGAATATGGTTGCACGGTAGCTCATTGGTCGCTACCGGCGTGACGTCACTCCGAGTCACGCCCATCTTCTCCAGGTGATCCTCGCGTGGGAAAGATTCCCGCGGCTGCCGGTGATTTGGGGAATGTGAACCATGTGAGCTGAACGCTCGCAGCTGCCCTCTATGGGCGGCTTGCTCGCGTTCCTTAAACAGCTGGGTTACATTGTAATCTTGTCAGGTTACATTCAGGTTACATGCATACAATCTTAAAGCAACATTGTTTCATACACAACACTCCTCCCCCCTAGGATGGGACGAAATCCCTCAGCCATTGTGGCTTCCCGCACGTGCGTCTGGGCCGTGCAGTTGCTGGGTTTAGCACAGGGGAACTAAGGGCTCCGAGTTCCACGGAGTCTCGTCCTGCAAAGGAAAGTGGGGACTCGTTAGTCGTTTGTTGGGCGCTCTGCGACACCCTAGCATTGGGGGATGGGAACGGGACATACAGCTGGGAGGTGAACCCTTGCTTGTTGCTTGTGGCACCTTGCCCCCCCCCAGTATGAACCTCGGGACTGACGAGGAGACCTTCCCCTTTCGCCGCTACCCGGCGTGCTTGCGCTCCCCCCTGCTACTTGTCCGGGAGTTCTAGGTGGTGCGGGGGCTGACTTTCCCCCTGCTGCCTGCTTCGCGGGACTCGGAGAAATTGTGTATTCTAAAACAAAAGGACTGGGGAGGCTGGAAGTACCAGGGGCTGAACTGAAATCCCTCTTCTCGCTCGGATGGGTGGGGGACCACTCCGCGAAACCCCCCTGGTATGGAAACTCATAATCAAACTCATCCCTCTCTTTCAAAGTATCCTCCTCCTCGGCTGAGAATCCAGGGTATGCATTTGTACCCGCGGACGCCGCCGTTTCTCCCCCTTGGGTTACGCGGGTGGGGGAGGACCCTAACGCTGACTCCCCTTCACTAGTGACTCGTCTTCTGAGTTGGTCAGCATGCCTTCTCCAGAGTAGACCTGTGCTAGTCTCGACCCTGTAGGACATGGGCCCCGTTTGCTCAATGATTGTCCCCGGGACCCACGTTGGTCCCGAGGCCATGTAATTTCTGCAATATACCGGGTCCCCTACTGAAAAACTTTTGGAACTCTCTATCACTATGTTTCTCCCTTCATCCTCCACCCTGGTCGGATCCAGCCGATCAAACAACGTTACTGGCCGTCTCTTCTACTGGCCGGTGAAAACCCTGAAGCTAGGGGGGTTGCCCGATAGCAGACAGATGAGGAACTGACACAGTTGGAGGTTCAACTCACCGGGACCCATGCGCCGCAGTGCATCTTTTATAGTGCGCACTTGGCGCTCTACCTGACCGTTTGTGGCGGGGTGAAACGGGGCTGCGGTAATATGCCTGATTGCATTTCTCTCGATAAACGTCTTGAACTCTGCGGACGTGAAGGTACTAGCGTTATCGCTAACAAGGACGTCTGGCAGGCCGAAACAACTAAACACCCTGCGCAAGTGTTTAATGGTTGCCGCAGAGGAGGTGCTCGTCATGGGGATTACTTCCAACCACTTGGAGTATGAATCGACAATCAGCAGAAACATGGACCCGCGGAATGGGCCGGCGAAGTCGACATGTATCCGGGACCATGGCCCGCGGGCCGTGTCCCATTCCCTATGGGGTAGCCGGGATTCCTCGGGCCGAGAGCTCTGGCAGCTCTCGCACGTGCCCACTAGGCGCTCTATATCCGCGTCTATTTGGGGCCACCAGAAGTAGCTCCTGGCCAGAGCCTTGGAGCGCACTATTCCTGGGTGGCTGGTATGTAGTAGCTTCAGGATCCTTGCCCTTAACTTCTCTGGGATGACTACCCGCTGGCCCCAGAGTAGGCAGCCCCTTTCGAGAGAAAGCTCTACTCTGCGCCTGAAAAACGACTTAAATTGCTCCTCGGGAGAAACTGTAGGCCACCCCTTCCTAACCCAGGAACTGACTTGAGCTAGAGTCTTGTTGGCCGCCATGGCCTTGGCGAGGTCAGCCGGAACTATGGGGGGTGAGTCGAGAGACTTGATCAGCAGGACTTGATGGTCCTGCTCCACCTCGCATGCGGGGTCCCCTAGGCTAGGGAGGGGGGACCGGGACAAAGCATCCGCATGGGAGATCTCCTTCCCTGGGCGATAGACCAGTTCATATTGGTAGGCGTTAAGGAAGATTGCCCAGCGCAACATTCTGGGGGATAGAATTTGTGGGGTGGGTTTGCCTGTTGTGAAAATCCCCAGGAGCGGCTTGTGATCGGTCACGACCGTGAACTCGCGGCCGTAGAGGAAATCGTGGAACTTCTTTGTTCCCGCGATTATGGCCAGGGCCTCCCTGTCTGTTTGCACGTAATTGCGCTCTGCCTTTGAGAGGGACCGTGAGTAGTACGCAACCGGGGCTTCCCGCCCGCTCTCCAACACGTGGCACAGCACCGCCCCCACCCCCACTGGGGACGCATCACAGACTAAAACTACTGGTCTCCTCGGATCAAAGTGGGTCAGGACGGCATTAGAGGATAACAGTGCCTTGAGTTCCCTGAATGCTTTCTCTTGTTTGCCCCCCCCCACCGCCAAACCGCCTCTTTCTTTAGCAGCGCATGCAGTGGCTCCGCTTCCGATGCCTTTCTCGGCAAGAAGGAGTGGTAAAAGTTTAGGAGCCCTAGGAATGACTGCAGTTCCAGTTTTGCGGTGGGGCGAGGGGCGTTTTTTACGGCCTCAACCTTGGACTGGGACGGTTTGATTCCCTCCGGGGTTATCTTGAACCCGAGAAACTCAACCTCCCTCGCAAAAAATACACATTTGTCCCTCCTCAGTCGAAGTCCCACTTTCTCAAATGCTGAGAGGACCCTGTCTAGCCTGCTAGCTAGTTCTGATTCGTTCCCCGCTGTTATCAACACATCGTCGAAGTATGGGAGGACACCTGGAAGCCCCTTCAACAGGCGTTCCACGAGGGACTGGAAGATCCCGGGGGCCGAATTCACGCCGAACTGTAGGCGCGTGACCTTAAAAGCCCCCTTATGCATCACGATGGTTTGCGCGGCGGCAGCAGCTGGGGTTACTGTGAGCTGCTGGTACGCCTGCGCCAGGTCTAGCTTAGCAAAACACTTCCCCCCATGCAACGTGGCCAGTAAGTGGCTAACCACTGGCACCGGGTATGCATTTGGCCGAATGGCCTTATTAATTGTACATTTGTAGTCAGCGCAAATCCTGACTTCCCCGTTTGATTTTAACGCTGTTACAATCGGAGTCTCCCACTCCGCTGAGTCAACTGGAACCAAAATCCCCTGCCCCACCAATTTGTCCAGTTCCGCCTCTATTTTGTCCTTGAGGGCGAATGGCACTCTTCTTGGCTTGAGGCGTATGGGCCGGATCTCTGGGTCCAACTCGAAGGAAACTGGGGGCCCCTTGTACGTTCCGAGCCCCTTCTTGAAAACGCCCGGGTGCGCATCGCACACGTCTCGCATCGGGTCTGTCTCAATGTCGTTAATGCCATACAGTTCGATTCCCAGGGGGGCGAACCACTGGGTTCCCAAAAGGCAGCATCTTCCCCCCTTGAGGACCACTAAGGGCAGCTTCTCGGTGTGGTTTTTGAACTTTACTGCGAAGTTCCCCACCCCCAACACTGGGATTCCCTTGCCCTGAACGTCCCGCAAGTTTGACTTCATGGCCCGCAACTTGGGCCGCGCATTAGGGGGAATGCGCATGAATTCTTTTTGGGACAGGATGGAGTAGAACGACCCCGAGTCTACCTCCATCCTCACTGGAACCCCTTGTAACAGTACCTCGACATAGAAACGCCGGTGCTCCAGGCCCACGCGGTTCACGCCTTCCGCGCCATCGCTGGTGGAGGTCCTCCCGATGCCGGCCGCTTTTCGCTGGTGCGTTTGAGGGTGTCTCGGTGTGCCCTTGTCCTCGTTTCGCCCGCACCTGCAGACTCTGGCGATGTGCCCCTTTCGGCCGCAGTTGTGGCACTCGGCCTTCCGGAAAGGGCATCTTGTCCGGTCGTGTGTGGCCCCGCAGCCGTCGCAACGGCGGCCCTCTTGCTTGCCGGTCCGGTGCTTCTCTCCGCGCTTCTTTACCCTCTGGACGTCGCCGTCGTCGCTGGAGCAGGGATCCGCAGTCGTCGACGACTCCTCGGAGGTCGCTGGCGTGGCTGCGGGCGATTGTGGCGCCCGCCAGGCCGTTTTCGCCGCCGTCCACCGGGCCGCGTGTACGGGTGACTTAGGCCCCTCGGGTGCGCCCCCTCGGGCCTTGAACACTCTGACCCCGCTCCTGGCCGCTTCGGCTGCTTGGGCTTCCCGCAGCACCTCGTTGAAGGTGAGGCGATGGTCACGGGTCATCAGCTTTCTCTGGACCTCCTCGTCCCTCAGGCCACACAGCATGCGGTCTCAGAGGACCGTGTCCAGGTCCTCCCACTGGCAGTTGACCGCCGCAAGCCTGAGGGCCGCCGCGTAGGCGGACACGGATTCCCCCGGACGCTGGTCCCTCCTGTGGAACGCGACTCTGGCTGGGAAAATCGAGACGGGCGGCTGGAAGTGCTCACCCAGGAGCGCCAGGATGCGGTCAATGGGCACCACGTCTACCTTCCGGGGGGCACCAGGTTCTTCAGGATACGCAGCGTGGCCAGCCCCACCTGGGCCAGGAAGTGCGAGCGCATCTTCGCATTGTCGTCGATGCCCGCAGCTTCCATTGCATGCCGAAACTGGCACTCGTACAGCTCCCATTGTTCTGGATCGCTGATATCAAACTGGTAAGGCTTGACCTTGGGATTCGCCATTCATCCCACCTTTGTCGCCAATTTGGTGTCTTGCACGGAAGACAAAGAAGGAGCCGCAGTGAGGGCTAAACGCAGGTTTATTTTATGTTGGTCAGAATGAACATGTGGTAATGGCGGAGGTACATCTCATTATAAACTGCAGTAAACACATTTGAATATGGTTGCACGGTAGCTCATTGGTCGCTACCGGCGTGACGTCATTCCGAGTCACGCCCATCTTCTCCAGGTGATCCTCGCGCGGGAAAGATTCCCGCGGCTGCCGGTGATTTGGGGAATGTGAACCATGTGAGCTGAACGCTCGCAGCTGCCCTCTATGGGCGGCTTGCTCGCATTCCTTAAACAGCTGGGTTACATTGTAATCTTGTCAGGTTACATTCAGGTTACATGCATACAATCTTAAAGCAACATTGTTTCATACACAACAGTACACAAGAGCAAAACCAAATTAGAAGATGGAGGAAGAGCTGACTGGATATGGCTGAGGAGCTCAACCTCCCCTACGTCACTTGGAGGACCCTAAACAGCCTGAGGGTTGGACTCCATCAATGCAAGACCAACATAACCAAGTGGGGCTGATAGTGGACAACAACATGCTGTGTGAACGTGGAGAGATACAGAATCCATTGACTCATTTGCTGGTCTGCCGATGACTGCCAGAAACATGCACCAATGAGAACTTAAGTTTGGCCAACAACAAAGCCAAGAAAGTGGCTTCATTTCGGCAGTCCAGGGTTTGATCAGGACATGGAAGAAGAAGTACTGCAATATTTAGGGATCCCTGTGAAAGATTGCCATAACTCAGACTTGACAGCAGAGAATGATTTATTATTAACTTAGGTGCACAAATGCAAACATAGAGAGGATTCTTGTCATTTGAACATAACGGCAATGTCTTCTGCTCCAGTGGGGAAGATGATGACCAGGTGGCTCAATGTCTCCAGTCCAGGTGCTCAGAGTGGTTTGGTAGCCGAAGTCCTTGACCTTCCTTCTTTGACTCCTCCGTTTTTAAACCATGCTTGGGCTTTTCAAAAGCAGAACTGTTGCCCCTGAAATAAGATACATGGCCACTCTGACCCTGGGCCAAGAAGGCACTCAAGTGCCCGGCCTCGCTGCCCACAATGAGCTGGGTGGTTCGGGGAGGCTGCAGTCCAACAAAGTCATTCGCTCCCCAAACTTATTCTTACGACTTGCTTGTGTGATCGATCCTTACATACCTGCCTTTAAAGCCCAGGAATGAAGGATGATGCACATAACATTTCATTGGTGTCTTTTGGGCTAGGGTAGTGTTTCACTTCCACTTCCAGGAGCAATGAGGGTGGCGTGGGCCGGATGAATCGCAGCAAACCTATTCGTGTGGATTCACGGGGGCTTGGCCTCTGGGAATTGAAGTCCAAGAACATCTGGAGTGCCATGGTTCACCATCATGGTTCAAGGTGTCTCCCTTGCTTGAAAGCCAGTCGTATCCAACTCTAGGGTGCAGTGTGCATCCCTATTTACAACCAAAAAGCCAGCGCTGTCTGCATTTGAAGATGTTTCCATGGTCATGTGGCAGGCATGACTAAACACCGGAGTGTGCAGAATGCTGTTGACCTTCCCACCAAAGTAGTACCTAATTAGGTAAAGGTCACCCTTGCTCAAAAGCCAGTCTAGGGTTTGATGTTCATCTCCATATATAGCCAAAGAGCCAGTGTTCTTTGCATCTGCAGATGTTTCCATCATCATGTAGCAGGCATGACTAGACACAGAATGCTGTTACCTTTCTCGCCTATTTATCTATTTGCAATTTCTTGCTTTCGAACTGCTATGTTGGCAGGAGCTGGGGCAGAGACGGGTGTTCACTCTGTCACGCAGCACTCAGGTCTCAAACTGCCGACCTGCCAACCTTCCAGTCGTCAAGCTCATCGTCTTAACCACTAAGCCACCGTAGATACATCTTTACTCGCTCACATATCCATGTTTCCACCATGCTGCCGCCTTCCGTTCTTCCTTTCCAAACCTGCTCTCAGCTCCCATGGCCAAAGGCTCCATCCTTTGCGAGGCATGGATTTGTCGCCAGAACAAGCATGGGGGCTGTTTAGCACCACATGTAAGCATGAATGCAGAAACCATTTATCTGCAGGGAAGGGCATAGATAGGCCTGGGTGTAATTAAGATAATGACTTCATGGCTTCCAAAAGGCTATTAACTGAGCTGATTTTTGAAATTGGCCATAATTGTTCTACAGCTAAAAATTAACACTTTATCAGACTGGCAGCTGACTGGCTTTAGAAGCAACAGCATTCCCTTTTAATAACCATTTTAAAAAAATAAGCTAGCATGATAGCTGAGCTTCATTCGTGACTCCTCTTTTTGCAAATTCTTTAAATCTTCGTGGGACAAAGAAGTTTGATGAATTAATTCCGGGTTTCTTTGGCTTGAGATGTTTCATTTCCTTGAAGGGCTTCCGGATGTTTCATTTACTGGGTGTTGTAAAGAGCCCTGGTGGTGCAGGGGTTAAACTGCTGTCCTGCAAACAAACTGCTCTGAGCTCCATCCTGACCAGGGCTCAAGGTTGACTCAGTCTTCCATCCTTCCGAGGTTGCTCTATCAAGTTCTTCTTTGTGGTCACTGTGAATCCACACAAAATGGGTTTACTACGCGTACACGCAGTAAACCCATTTGTGTAGGTTGACAGGGGACCACGAAGAAGAGTTACAGGAAAGCCACCTGTCATTATAGAGCCCCGGTGGTGCAGAGGTTAAAACTGCTGTCCTGCAACCAAACGGTTGCGAGTTCAGTCTTGATCAGGGCTCAAGGTTGACTCAGCCTCTTCCCTTCTTCTGAGGTGTGTAAAATGAGTCCCCAGCATGTTGGGGGCAAAATGCTAATTAACTTGTGAACCGCCCAGAGAGTGCACGAAGCGCTTATATAGGGCAGGGTATAAAAGAGTGATTGCTTTTCGCTTTGCTTTGCTCCACATCGGAATGGAGCTGGGCCTTCACGGAAAGACAATGCACCCCGCACTTTTTGTGCTCCCTTGCACAACACACAGACTCGTCCTGCTATGAGTTTTGGAAACATCCTTTACTGTATGGGACCAAAGACAACAGAACAGCCGAAGGGTTGGCTTAACACAGGTTTATTGCATGATGTTCCGGTGGAGCATGAGGTAATGACGGTGATACATCTCTATATATACAGTAGCATTATGCATTTGAATCTTGTAGCACGGTAGCTCATTGGCTGCTACCGGCATGGCCTCGCCCAGGCACGCCTCTCTTCAGTAGTTCTTTCTCCTGCTGCTGAATGCGGGGAAGGTTTTCCCGCGGCTGTCCGTGATTGAGCAATGTGAACCATGTGAGACTGAACGCTCGCAGCTGCCCCCTATGGGCTGCTTGCTCGCGTTCCTTTACAGCTGAGATACATTGTAATTGGAGTGGTTACATTCTTATCTTACAGTACAATGAACATGCATACATAACATCCCTCCCCCCTAGGATGGGACGAAGTCCCGCAACCATTGTGGCTTGCCGCACGTGCGCTTGGGGCGTGCTTGCGCCTGACCTAGTACCGGAGAGCCTGTGATCCCTGACTCCGTGGGTGCTTGTCCTGCAACGGGAAACGGGGATTCGTTAGTGGCTCTGTGGGGCGTCCGTGCCTGCCTTGCGCTGGGGGATGGGAATGGAATGAACAGCTGGGACGTGAACCCCTGCCTGTTGCTCTCGGACCCCGGGGACCCTCCTATTGTGAACCGCGGGACCGATGAGGATGCCCTTGTGGTTCTGCTACCTTCTGTTCCCCGCTCGGGGGACCTTGAGACTGTGGTGGGCGGACTCGCCGTCGCCTCCTGTTTTGGGGGTGTCGGTCTCCGGGAAATTGGTGCTATGTTGCATTCCAACTCACAGGGGCTACTGGGACTGGAAGTACCAGGGGCTGAACTGAAACCCCTCTTTTCGCTAGGACGGGTGGGGGACCACTCCGCTAACTCCCCCTGGTACTGTAAATCAAGGTCTAGACTTCTTGGGGAATCTGTGTTTTGGGGACGCTTCCGGGGGCTGTGTGTGAGATCGGGGCTCTTCCTTTCCGCCGCAAACTCCCGCAAAAGATCTCTGAGGATCGATTCCCTTTCCTCCCCCCTTGGTGGGGACCCATGTCCCCCTTTTTCTCCCCCTTGGGCTAAGCGGGTGGGGGAGTACCCTAACGCTGATTCGTGGCTGTTTTCGTCTTCGTCCTGCTCTCCAGGGATCCGCGTGCCGCCTCCACAGGAGGCCTGTATTGGTCTCCACGCGGTATGAAACGGGGCCGGTTTGTTCTATTACAGTGCCCGGCACCCAGGCTGGCCCCGCGTTGGCGTAGTTCCTGCAATGCACCGGGGCGCCTACGCTGAAACTCTTTGCGGGTTCCACCCCTACGTTCCGCCCTTTGTCCTCTACTCTCGTGGGGTCTAGCTTGGAGATTACCGTGGCCAGCTTCCTGCGCATTAACAGCTCCGCGGGGGAGTACCCTGACGCCAATGGGGTGACCCTGTACCTTAGCAGGAATTGGCACAGTTGTAAGTTAAGATCTCCGGGGCCCATGCGCCGCAGCGCGTCCTTGGTGGTGCGCACGAGGCGCTCTACTTGGCCGTTGGTGGCCGGGTGGAAAGGGGCGGAGGTGATGTGCCGAATGGCGTTGAGATCCATGAATGCCCTGAACTCGGCGGACGTGAAACAGCTAGCGTTATCGCTGACGAGGGTGTCGGGTAAACCGAACGTGGAAAAGACCCTCCGTAACTGTTTGATTGTTGTGGCCGAGGAGGTGCTCGAGACTGGAATGACCTCCAACCACTTGGAGAACGCGTCCACCACAAGGAGGAAAAGTGTTCCCCTGAACGGGCCGGCAAAGTCTACGTGAACCCGGGACCAGGGGCCCCTTGCTGCGTCCCACTCCCTATGTGGCAAGCGAGCCTCTTCTGGCCTGGAGCTTTGGCACGCTTCGCAAGTGCCGACCATGTGCTCGATGTCGGCGTCTAGCTGGGGCCACCAAAAGTAACTGCGGGCTAGTGCCTTAGAGCGGACGATCCCGGGGTGGCTGACGTGCAGCAGTTTAAGCACCCTCGGCCAGAGGGACGTGGGGATCACTACCCGCTGTCCCCACAGAAGGCAACCCCTCTCTAGGGACAATTCTAATTTCTTTTTGAAAAATGTGTCGAATTCCGCTGCTGGGGAAGACACGGGCCACCCTTTCTGTACCCAGGAGCAAACTGTAGCTAACGTTTTGTCCTTACCGGTCGCTTTGGCGATGTCGGCCGGTACTACTGGGGGGGAGTCTAGGACCTCTATCATTAAGACCTGGTGGTCCCTCTCTTCCTCGCCCACGTGGCAGCAATCCCGGGGAATGGGGGAGCTCGACAGGGCATCCGCATGGCTGATCTCCTTCCCGGGCCGGTACACCAACGCGTGCTGATACGCGTTGAGAAAAATGGCCCACCTGAGCATTCTCGGGGACAGGATTTTGGGTGTGGGCTTATCTGCGGTGAAAATGCCTAGCAAGGGCTTATGGTCGGTCACTATGGTGAAGGGGCGGCCATACACAAAATCATGAAATTTCTTGGTCCCCGCAATTATCGCTAGTGCTTCCCTGTCTGTCTGGGCGTAGTTTCTCTCCGCTTGGGACAAGGACCTAGAGTAGAACGCTATCGGGGCCTCCCTCCCGTTCTCCAGCACGTGGCATAACACCGCCCCACCCCCACCGGGGATGCATCGCATATCAGGACCACTGGGCGTTTGGGATTGAAGTGGGTCAGTACAGCATCTGATGCCAGGAGTCGCTTCAGGTCATTGAAAGCCTTCTCATGGTCGTCGCCCCACTTCCATGCCTCGTCCTTTTTTAACAATTTGTGTAGCGGTTCCGCCATGGCTGCCTTCCGAGGAAGGAAGGAGTGGTAGAAGTTGAGCAGCCCAAGGAACGACTGCAGCTCGGGCTTGGAGGTGGGGCGAGGGGCCTTCTTGATGGCGGCCACCTTGGATTGGGATGGCCTTATTCCCTCGGGAGTAACACGGAACCCTAGGAACTCAACCTCAGTTGCGAAGAAAACGCATTTGTCTTTCCGCAACCGCAACCCCGCCTTTTCGAATTTTGCCAGGACCTTTCCCAACCTTTCTGCTAATTCGGCCCGGCTCCCCCCTGTAATCAATACGTCATCAAAGTAGGGTAACACCCCCTCTAACCCCTTCAGGAGGCGTTCCACGAGTGACTGGAAGATCCCGGGCGCCGAATTCATGCCGAATTGGAGGCGCGTTACCTGGAACGCCCCTTTGTGGGTGACTATGGTCTGCGCAGCAGCTGCGGCGGGGGTCACCGGGAGTTGCTGGTAGGCTTGGGCCAGGTCTAGTTTAGCGAAACACCTCCCCCCGTTTAACCTGGCCAACAAGTGGCTGACTACCGGCACCGGATACGCATTAGGGCGGATCGCCTTGTTGATGGTGCACTTGTAGTCAGCGCATATGCGGACCTCCCCGTTGGCCTTGAGCGCTGTTACAATTGGAGTTTCCCACTCCGCAGAATCAACAGGAACAAGAATCCCCTGGCCCACCAATTTGTCCAACTCCGCCTCTATTTTGTCCTTTAGTGCGAAAGGCACTCTACGCGGTTTAAGTCTGATTGGACGTACTCCAGGGTCCAGGTCGAAAGTCACTGGGGGGCCCTTGAATTTTCCGAGTCCCTTTTTGAAAACCTCGGGGTGCGCATCGCACACGCTCTGTATTGGATCAGTCCTGGTGGCGTGTACTCCCACGGCGTGCACCCCCCCCAATGAACAACCCCAGGGGCTGGAACCATTGAGTCCCGAGGAGGCTGCATTTACCTCCCTTGAGGATGACTAGGGGAAGCGTTGCGGCGTGCTTTTTAAACTGGACCTGGAACTTCCCAACCCCCAACACCGGGATGCGGTTCCCTTGCACGTCCTTCAGCGTGGACCTCAATGCTTTGAGCTTGGGCCGCACGTGGGGGGCGATTTTCAGGAACTCTCCCTGGGAAATGATAGAGTATGAGGAACCCGAGTCCACCTCCATCCTAACAGGGGTCCCTTGTATTACTACCTCAACGAAGTATCGGGGGTGCTCCGTGGATACGCTGAAAACCGGAGCGTCGTCCTCGCTGTCGTCGGAGATGCGCCCTACTCCGTCCCGCTTCCTCGTGGTCCAGGTGCCATCCTTGGGCCTCGTGGTGCGGTCCTGCCTCGCCGAGCGGTCTGGGGAACTCCTCTTGGCCTCGCGCCATTTCCGGCAGACTTTGGCGATGTGCCCGCGCCGGCCGCAGTTGTGGCACTCGGCCTTGCGGAACGGGCATTTGGCGCGGGCGTGGGCGGCGCCGCAGCCGTCGCAGCGCCGGCCCTCCTTCTGGACCCTCCGGACGTCCTTGTCGTCGCCGCTCTCCGCGGACGAGTTCGAAACTCGCCGTGCCGCGCGCACCGAGCTCTCTGCCTTGGCGGGTTTCGGGCGCCAGTCCTGGAGCTCTTGCACCCCGGCCGTCGTGGCTTCCGCGGCCTGTGCCGTGTCGAGGACTTGCTGCCACGTGGGAGGCGGCTCCTGTCTCATCAGCGCGCGCTGAGTCTCGGTGTCCCTCAGGCCGCAGAGCAGGCAGTCTCGGAGGGTGACTTCTGGGGTCTCCCACTTGCATGGGCCAGTGGCCAGCCGCAGGGCCGCGGCGAACTCAGCGACTGATTCCCCGGGCGCCTGGACTCGCCTCCAGAACGCGCTCCGAGCGGGGAACATCGCTATCGCGGGCCGGAGGTGGGTGCGCAACACCGCCAGGAGCTCTTTGGCTTTGAAGTCGCTCACCCTCCTCGGCGCGATCAGGTCCACCAAGGTCCTCTTGGTCTCGTGTCCGAGCATGCGGACGAAGATGGCCCTCTTCTTGTCCTCATCTGAGACTTCGAGCTCCACCAGCGCTCCATTGAAGTCTATCTCAAACAGCTCCAAGTCTCCCGGCTTCCTGATCTCGTAGCCGGCGCATATCTTGGTCCCGTGGGCAGCCATAATCCCACCTTCATCGCCAATTTACTGTATGGGACCAAAGACAACAGAACAGCCGAAGGGTTGGCTTAACACAGGTTTATTGCATGATGTTCCGGTGGAGCATGAGGTAATGACGGTGATACATCTCTATATATACAGTAGCATTATGCATTTGAATCTTGTAGCACGGTAGCTCATTGGCTGCTACCGGCGTGGCCTCGCCTAGGCACGCCTCTTTTCAGTAGTTCTTTCTCCTGCTGCTGAATGCGGGGAAGGTTTTCCCGCGGCTGTCCGTGATTGAGCAATGTGAACCATGTGAGACTGAACGCTCGCAGCTGCCCCCTATGGGCTGCTTGCTCGCGTTCCTTTACAGCTGAGATACATTGTAATTGGAGTGGTTACATTCTTATCTTACAGTACAATGAACATGCATACATAACACATCCCATGTGAAAAACAGACACAAATCCATGTATGGACTTTTTGAAAGACCCCTGAAGACCTGAGCAAGGTTGATAATGACAGGAGATGATTAAGTCAAAAGGTCACCATAAATTCGAAGATAACTAAAGCTACAGCAAATCATTTCAGGTGTTTAGTCTGTTGCCTCCTCTGTTCTCAGCATCAGGCTAGCCCTTCTTTGGGGTCACAGACTCATAGAATCCCTGAGATGGAGGAGGTGTGTGTGCTTTGAGGACATTGAGTCCAACCCCTTGATCAAGGAAGGGATCTGAATCAAAACAGATCTGATGGATATGGTGGTCCAATTCTCTCTTGAATGCTTCCAGTGTTGGAGCGCTCTCCACCTCTCGAGGCACTGGGTTCCACTGTCATACTGCTCTAACAGTTAAGAAATTCTTCCCGATGTTCAGCCTAGATCTGGCTTCCTTGAGTTTATTACGTGTCATGCCCTCAGGGACGATGGAGAACAGATCCTTCCCTTCCTCTTTATGACTATTTTTCAGGTATTTGAAGGGTCGGTGCTATCATCACCTCCCCTCTCAATCTCCTTTTCTCAAGACAAAACTTGCCCAGTTCCTTCAGTCCAACCTCACGCCTGCCTATTGCAAGGAATCCACTGCAACAGCACCTGACAGCAGAGTTAACAGTCACAAAAAGGTGTGAATGCAGCCAAGGACAACCTGAGGAGTGGAAACTTGAATCCTTCCTGGAGAACTTCTCTCATGGCATCCACCCCAAGGCCAATTGGCTTCTCTCGTTGGCTCTTCCGCAACACTGGTCCCCCAGCTGGTCCCCTAGTCAGAGGACTGCCAGGATCTTACCTTCACCTTTCGCTTCTGTTCTGGTTGAAAGAAAGCCCAGCCCAGCATCCTCTCATGCAGATTCAACCTGTCTCTTCTTATCACCCTTCTTTGCTGTCTTATAGTATTCATGTCTGCCCAGGTTATCCGGCTATGGTCATAGAGTAGACTTGTCATGGTGAACCTTGGCACTCCAGATGTTCTGGAACTTCAATTCCCAGAAGCCCAAGCACCCTGTGAATCCACACGAATGAGTTTACTATGATTCATCCACCCCGCGCTGCTCTTGTCGCTCCCGGAAGCGGAAGTAAAACGTGCCCAGATGGAGGAAGGGTTAACCCAAAAGAGCCTTAACCGTCTGGGCACGTTATACTTCCGCTTCTGGGAGCGACGAGGGCAGCACGGGCCGGATGAATCGCAGAAAACCCATTTGTGTGGATTTAATTTTAAAATTTAATTTAATTGTCACATTTATATACCGCTCACTCGGCCAAAGCTGACTCAGGGCGGTTCACAATAAAAATTAAAAAAAACATGTTAAAAACAGTTAAAACTACCCACCCCCTAAAAACAAGGGGTGCAGGATCCAAAGGCACCATGGGGAGGAGTTCTTCTACACCAACCAATCACAGGGTGCTTGGGCTTCTGGGAATTGAAGTCCAAGAACATCTGGAGTGCTAAGGTTCGCCATCATGGGAGTAGACCCTACTACCAGCAACTCAACGCCGATCATCAGGGTTTTTTTAAGTAACCTGACAACTCAAGAGGACTAAGAGCCTTGGGTGGCTACGTCCACATGGAATGAAGGGTGAAGGTCCCCAAGTGGATTAAATCCCACTGTAATCCCTCTCGATGGAGGGCAGCAGCTTCATCCATCCTGGCCTGGGGCCAATGAGGACTTTGTGTGCCAAAAGGGCTCAGGAAAGTGACTCACAGCCTCACTTCCCAAATCCCAAAGTTTGGAGATCTCTACCTGATCTTCCTACCCTCCAAATATCTCCTCCAAACTCTCTATTTTTTTAAACAGAAAAGGATCCCTTGTGCCCTCTCGTGGTTGTAGCTGCAATGAGCTATTTTAATCCCACTCCCTACCCAGGTTTCTTGGTTGTCCCCAGTGGCTTCCAGTTATGCATGCCGCTCCCACAATGAAGCAGCTCATGGCCCCTCCACAAATGGCAAAATTGCCCCCAACACCCCACAAAAGGCAAAGGGGGACTATTTGAATGAAAACTTTAAAAAAAAACGGGTTGCAAAAGGCTGGTAAAGGCAAAGCAAAAGCAATTACACTTTCTCATCCCTAGCCCTTTTGGCACACAAAGTCCTCCTCAGCCCCAGGCCAGGATGGATGAAGCTGCTGCCCTCCCTCAAGATGGATTCCAGTGGGATTTAATCCACTTGGGGACCATCGCCTTTCCCTGTGGACTTTGCCACCCAAAGCTATTAGTCCTTAGGATGGTCAGGTTAGTTAACCGCCGCCTGGCACTCAGCATTGAGTCACTGGCAGTAGGCTCTACTCTATGGCCATAGCAGGATAACCTGGCCAGGACAGCATCCTCATTTTGAGGGGACATTTGCCAGCACACCCATAGACCATCCTGGCCTCCGTGATCAACCTCATGAAACATCGTGCAGCTGAGATTCCATACAAGGAGGAACAGAGCCGCACTTTTTGGGGTGGGTGGGGGTGGGGGACAGAAATCTCTGGCTGCCTGGTGTGATGACCCTTACCTTGTAAATCTTGCCTTCTTCTGTGCCCACAAGAAACAAGTAGTCGATCTTCTTGTGAAAGTCAAAGGAGGTCCCACAGCCTGTGGGGGGAGCGGGAGGGTGGACAGATCAAACCATCTTCTTGGCCCTCTCCTTGTTCAACAGTTCTGGGGCTCCATTTCCAACCCCATCCCCAACTATTCAAATCACTATTGAAGAGAAGCCACTGCTGCAGATTAAACGGCCACTTGACCAGGGTTGGGAACATTAATGGCTGCGTTTGGACAACTGGATAGAGCTAAATGTCGATTGATTTGCCCGACTTTCCAACAAAGAAATGGCCCTTCGAGGGCAGGAGAACAACTGAGCCTTTCAATCCAGCTGTGCTGAACAGAGATCTTGCCTCAGCTGGTGGGTTGGGGTGGTTTAATGCTGATGATGAAACTCATTCTGCCTTGTCTCATGCCTGCCCCCTCCCCTCCTTGCCACTTCTTGAGCACTGATCTTGCAGAGAAACTGGGTGCGATCCTGCACCGTAGCATAGTACATTGCACTAGAGCAGGTGTTCTCGACCTTTTCAAGTCAGGGGCCGTGCCAGGCTCCCTCAAACTGTTGTTGGGCCAGAATGGTGCCCCAGCTGCGGCCGCTGCCACCACCGGAATCGGCCATAGACTCTCCATAAATGAGTCCACAGCACTCAACACGTTTACGATGACTGTAAATGAGTACTTGATCGATTCTGTTGGTGGCGGCAGCTGGAGCGAGGGCAGGATTATTTGGTGTCACAGGCTGGATCCGGCCCATGGGCCATAGGTTGAGAACCCCTGCACTAGAGCACTGGTGGCCAACCTTGCCACTCCAGTTGTTTTTGGACTTCAATTCCCAGAAGCCTAAGCCAGCACTCCTGCTGATCAGGGCTTCTGGGAATTGAAGTTCAAGAACACCTGGAGTACCAAGGTTGGCCATGACTGCACTAGAGTAAGCCCCCACTTGAATCAATGGAACATACAGGGGAGTTGACTCACCCAATCTTCAGTGATTCAGCAGGACTATTCTGGTGTGGTTTACTATACTAAGTGACAGGATGTCAGCCAGTAAATCTTGAATGTCTTATTTTTCTCTCTCTGAAGGAAAATGTTTCTGAAAAAGTACTAAATTTGTTGCCGGACCATGGAAACGGTAGCAGAACATCCTAATTGATATAGCGGACATCTTGTCTCTTGGGCTAAGAGGGTCTCATTTGAATATGACTCATGGGATATAAGTGTAAACAAACAAAGAAGCAAACAAACAAAGGTCTCCCTTGCTCAAAAGTCAGTCATGGTTGACTCTAGGAGCCGGTGCACATCTCCATTTATTTATTTATTGTTTGTTTGTTTGTTTATACTTTTATCACTGCCCCATCACCGCCCCCTCTACTTGCAATTTCTTGCTTTTGAACTGCTAGGTTGGCAGAAACTGGGACAAGAGACAGGAGCTCACTCCATCACACAGCAATCAGGTCTCGAACTGTTGACCTGCTGACCTTCCAGTTGTCAAGCCCAGCATCTTAACCACTAAGCCACTGGGGCCCGTACGACTTGTGTTACCTGCCTCTAAATTAGTCAATGAGAGAAATCCAAGACAATTTATTTTTTTACTGCGGGCCCAACCAGTCCTGTGAGGCCCTTACTCCTAAGAAAGCCCATCTAGAACTGCACTGTCAGTGCCAGCAACAAACTGGGCAGAGGGGAATTGGAGTTGTACCGATGGTATACAGCTGAAGTCCCTCCGGCCCTTCCACGGTTGTTCCATCCACCAGCAGTTTGATGATATCAGTGTGAACCAGTTCGTTCTGTTGGGGAGAGGAAAGGTCAGAATAATTTCCGGCATCTTTGCAAGAACAAGGCGTTGCTTTTGAAACAAAGCATCTTGTTGTGGGGTTTGAAAGAAAATGGGAAATTGCACCACTGAATATTTCGTGATGCTGGCCAACAGCTTGAAACAGCTGGGCATTAATGAGAGTTTCTGCCACTTCTGGGTGTTCCCTTGGGTTGTATTTTAAGCACTTCTGGGTTATTCTAAGTTCTGTGCTCTGGCACCTGCCTGAAGTTCAGTTCACACACACACACACACACACACACACACACACACACACACACACACACACACACACACACACACACACACACACACACACACACACACGTGTGCACGCATGCAAGCTTCTCGGACACAGAAAGTGTAATCTGTCAGATTCTGAAGATCAGATGAATGCAGGGCTGACAAGGGCTCCCAATCCTCATTTAGGTGTCTGTCGGGCAGATTGGTACAGTTAATAATTTAAAATAGAATAAATAGGATTTGAGAAAATAAGTGCAAGAAGCAGAATGGCTTAGCCCACATTTTTGAAATCTGGGCTGGAAGCATCACAGAGTGGCTGCGTGCAGACATTCAAACTCCAGCATGAGTGGAAGAAGCAGAAGAAGCAGATGTGAAAATTACATAGCGCATATATTTTGCTAGCCGAGATGGATTGGCTCCCAGATGTGACTTGCTAGCATACATGTTTCTAGAGCAGTGGTTCCCACTGTCATGTCCCACCTACATTCTGATTTTCTCTCCCCCCTTTAAAAATATCAAATTGCCCCCTTGTGGGGCCTGTGCCCCTCGTTAGGAACTATAGTTCTAGAGGTATCTGTCTGTCTGGTAGAGCTCAAGGAAAAAAGAGAAGGGAAGGCAGGAAGATACATTTGGCCCTAGGGGGGCTTTACAATCAGAGAACTAATATACAAAATAGACATCATCGTTAAAAGTCCATGTTTCACTCCTTATTATCAGAGGCTGCTTAGAGCAGGAGTTCTCAACCTTTTTAAGCCAGGGGCCGGGTCACACGCCCTCAGACAGCTTCAGAGGCTGGATGGCCATTTTGCCCTTCCTCCACTACATGGCACTTCCTGGTGTGGTGGAGTCAGGGGGGGACACATGAAATGGTGCTGCGGGCCGTATTCAGCCCATGGGCCGCAGGTTGAGAATCTCTGGGTTAGAGAGAGGATATGTCTGGATGCACATGAAACCAGACAAATGGGCAGGAATACGGACTTCCATGTGCTGAGCTAATGGCTAAGAACTGCTCCCAGGACATGCCGTTGTGCATTTGAAGGTTTGTCTTAAAGGGAATGGGAAAACACAGCTTTTTAAAATTCTCCATTCACCCTCTATGAGAAACGCTTGACAAAACCCTGCAGAAGAACAGAGAGTTCTGGCTTCAGGCATGAAAGAGCACTCCACCCTCCACTTCCATCTCTGTTTCTGGAATCTGATCCTAGAAATCTGATTGACTTTACATAATGGGCACTTGGAAAGAAGATGAGGGTTTTGTGAAGATTAAAGGCAAATTTGTTCAATTCTATGGTCTTGAAAGCAATGACATATACGGCAGTGAAACGTGAGCTTTAACAACTGCGGAAGAAAAATGGCTGCAAGTAACACAACGAACAATGGAGAGATCGATGCTCAGAATCTCACTTTGCAATCTTCTATCTCTCTATATATAAAACAGAAGTGTTTGTTTGTATGTGCTCCAAAGGCTCCTGCACCCCTGGACCGATCCTGCTGAAATTTGGCACATACATACCTTGGGCTTGGGAGATGAGCACTGTGGGGGTCTCGAAACCCATGGGGGGTACATCCCAAAAAATTGGAATGCAATTGATCTATACAATGTGTGTGTTGCCCAGCGATGTAATTGAGCTGATGTCATAGACCCATTGTGACATCATCTGACTAGCTCAGCTGTAACCCTCTGAGTTCAGCTGTAGTTTTCACAGTAGAAGGAAGGCAAATGGGCATGCAAGATCAGCGCTGTAACTGACTATTGACAGAGAAGTGGGACGAGTGAGGGAAGAGAGAGACGGAGGAAGGGTGGCAGGAGTGACCCACATACATCCCACAAGGTTGCCAAGAGGGAAAGGCTGGCCTATGTTAAAGAAAAGAAAAACCTGAGCGAAGCCGGGTAATCGGCTAGTAAAGTAAAAAAATGAGGCAATCAGGCGAAGATCACTGCTAAAAGACATACAGGTAGTAACAGAATACCTGGCGAACAAATTTAAGGTGGGCTGGCCAAATTTAAGGTGGGCTGGCCACACAAGTGACAACAGATGGAGTGCCAGTAACTGAGAGATTGCAAAAGACCCAGGGGAAGATCACCTCACAGATGGGAAAATTTTCTCAAGAAAAATGTTAGACCAACATGAAGAACTGCCAGGGACAGATTGTTATGGACAAAAGTTGTGTGGAATGTCATTGCGGAGACGTCTACTCATACAAGGACTCCCCTCTGAATAATGACTCCAACTTCTGTGTCACTCCAGGTGGTCTGGATAATGACTCCAAAGTATCCAAGGTAAAAGGACAAAGAGTAAATAAAGCCTTCCAGGAGACTTCAGAGCAGCTGAAACCAAGAATCTGCAACTTGA
Source organism: Bradypodion ventrale (assembly GCA_035047345.1). Lineage (NCBI taxonomy): Eukaryota > Metazoa > Chordata > Lepidosauria > Squamata > Chamaeleonidae > Bradypodion > Bradypodion ventrale. The sequence continues at coordinate 3,432,121 of JAWDJE010000002.1, forward strand.
GTGAAGGGATGTTGCCGGAGACTCAAGGGTTGGCCTGAACGACTCAAAGACCAATTTTAAAAACCCACAACGTGTTGTGAGCATACCTGTCAACCATCCCGATTTGGCCGGGATTACCCCGTAATTTGATGCCGATTGACGTGATAACCCGCCCCGTGCTGCCAAAACCCCGTAATTTGGCAGCGGGGGAAAACGCTTTCCACGCATGCGTGGAAGGCGACCTGCGCACAAGCTATCTGCGCAGGTTCGGTTTTTTCTGTAGCTGCGGGTTGACAGGTATGGTTGTGAGCAGCTGCCTTTGAAAGTTTAAGACAACCCCATTAATACAGTGGTACCTCACATAACGAACGCATTGCATAGCAAAAAATTCGCATAACGAAGCGTTCGTTATGCAAAGGCGATACCCCGTATAATGAATTTTCCCCCATTATGTGGGTTTTTTGGTAACCGGGGTATACCCACTTAATGGGAACCCCGGTTAATGAACTTTTCCGCCCGTTATGCGGAGTATCTCCCATAGGGAACCGCATAACAGAACAAAAACTGCATAGCGAAGAGCTCCGTGGAACAGAGTTTTTTTCATTATGCGGGGTTCTACTGTACTTGGATTCTCATTTGAGAAGCACCACCATGTTTGGGATTGATCAGTAGAAGAAAACCAGGCAGAAAGTACCAACTGCCATTGGTACAGACAGCAAGCAAGGTATGTCCCCCTCAATGTGGTTGACGTCCACCACCATCCAGTTGCCATAGTTTGGCATCTTGCACGAAAGACAAAGAAGGAGCCGCAGTGAGGGCTAAAACACAGCTTTATTGCATGATGGTCAGGATGAACATGTGGTAATGGCGGAGGTACAGCTCATTTTATACTGCAACAATACATTTAAAAAGCGTTACACGGTAGCGTATTGGCTGCTACCTGTGTGACGTCATTCTGAGTCATGCCCTTCTTCTCCAGGTGTTCCTTGCGCGGGAAGGTTCCCGCGGCTGCTGGTGATTGGGGGAATTTGAACCATGTGAGCTGAACGCTCGCAGCTGCCCTCTATGGGCAGCCTTCTCGCGTCCTTTAACAGCTGGGTTACATTGTAATCATTGTCAGGTTACATTCAGACATTCTTAAAGTGATACAGTTACATACACAACACATAGCCAGTCAAGTCAGCATTGACATAGGATGGAAAGAGTTGTTCATCAACAGCTGGAGGGACAAAAGACAGTCTGCTGATGGATTAGCAAGGAGAGAAAAAGTCAAGAAAAAGACTGCAGTCATGAAATAAAAAGACACTTATTCCTTGGGAGGCAAGCTATGGCAAACCTAGACACACTGATTACCAGAGCATGTAATTCAATGCCAAGTTACTGGAGAGGATGAGCAAAGCTGAAAATGAAAACTGTACCTTCCTTATCATCATGAGAACTCGTTCATTCCATTACAATGAATTAGTGTGTGTGTGTGTGTGTGTGTGTGTGTGTGTGTGTGTGTGTGTGTGTGTGTGTGTGTGTGTGTGTGTGTGTGTGTGTTCAGACTTTCCAGGGATGGAGGGGAAGAGGGGAGCTCTGGAAGGAACCACATAACAAACCTCTTCATTTCTCCATTTCAGCTTAACCCCATGGACTACAGTTAAATGGGTTGTGAAATCCTCTGGCCTCCCCAGAATGAAAATTGGTACCCTCAGGAAAAAAGCTTGGCTACTCCTTCCTTTAGCGCTGAAATGATAGCTGTCCTCTTCCAAGTTCAGTGAATGGACAGTCTGAGTATTGCAGAGAAGGGTTTGATTGCACAATGGCCTCTTTCAAGGTTCAAGTACAGTCCTGCCACACACACACACTCCCAGCTTGGGAGGCAAGCGATGGCCAACCTAGGCAGCCTAATAAAAAGTAGAGACATCGCCCTGCCAGCAAAAGTCCATATAGTAAAAGCAATGGTCTTCCCAGGGTCATGTAAGGCTGTGAGAGCTGGATCCTAAGGAAGGCTGAGTGCAGCAGAAGAATTGACGCCTTTGATCTCTGTGGTTCTGGAGAAGGCTCTTGAGAGTCCCCTGGACCACAAGGAGATCAAATCAGTCAATCCTAAAGGAAATCAATCTGGACTGCTCATTGGAAGGACAAGCGCTGAAGCTGAAAGCTCAAGTACTTTGACCACCCAATGAGAAGAGAGGACTCACTGGAGAAGGCCCTGATGCTGGGAAAGATTGAAGGCAAAAGGAGAAGGGGTGTCAGAGGATGAGGTGGCTAGATGGCAGCATTGATGCGGTGGGTGTAAATCTGGGCAGACTATGGAGGATAGCAGATGACACCACCACCACCCCAGTCCGATTAGTTATGCTTTTTATTTCATTTATTCATTTTCATTTATTCGATTTATATCCCACCCTTTTTATAAGAAAGCAGCTGCTTGGATGGCCCAATGAGCCTCACATCCGGCTGATGACCCAGAGGTTGGGAGTTCAATTCCCCGCTGTGACTCCAGGAATTAAAGCCAGCCTATATAGCCCTGAGCAAGTGTTACAATCCTACGATGCCCCCAGAAGAAGGGAATGGCGAACCTCTTTTGAGCACTCTCTACTAGAAAATTCTGGAAAGGTTTGACGTAAGCCAGAATTTATCTTAGCAGCAGAGAATTACATAGTAAGAAGATGCAAGAAAATCAATAAAGGAAGCCTTAAACTGGCAAGAGCTGAGCAGGGCTGTTAAGAGTAGGATCTTTCAGAGTTTATTAATTCATAGGGTCACCATAAGGTAGAATCAACCTGATGATAAGCAACACACACACACACACACACACACACACACACACACACACACACACACACACACACACACACACACACACACACACACACACACACACACACACACACACACACACACACACACACACACACGTGTGTAGAAGAGAACTGAGCACATCCACACATGCAAAACAAGTTGACATCACTGTTAATGAAGCCATGCACACAGTAACATGCTACACCAGTTGAGAAAATATATACTCTTGTTGGTATCACTCCACTTAAGATCAGGAGAGAAGTAGCAGCAGATACTGAGAGAACTAAGCAACAACCCTCAATACCCTCTGAATGGAGATGAGCCTCAAGTCCACCATCTCAGATCCAGGAAGAGCTTTATGGCAAAAACAAACATTCTTGAGGGTACACGAGAACAAAACCAAATCAGAAGATGGAGGAAAGAGCTGACTGGACAAGGAATGACACTAAAAGGAGGAGGTGGCTGAGGGACTCAATGTCCCCTATGTCACTTGGAGGCTGAGAGTTGGAGTCCCTCAATGCAAGCTCAACAGGCACATGTGGGGGCAGATGACAGATAACAACATGCTGTGTGAATGTGGAGAGACACAGAATCCATTGGCTCATTTACTGGTCCACCGATTGCTGCCAGAAAGATGCACTGATGAGGATTTAAGTTTGGGCAACAAGAAAGCCAAGAAAGTGGTTTCATTTTGGCAGTCCAGGGTTTGATTGGGACACAAAAGAAGAAGAAACAGAAATTGTGAGTCTCATGGAGGAAAGCTTTAGCACTTCCATTGGTAACTGCCATATCCACAATACAGTCTATATCAGGGGTTCCCAACCTTTTTATACTGCGGGCCTGACCACAACCCCCAGGCAGCTGAGTGGGCCAGATCACACCCCCTGGAAGCAGAAGTAAATGCGCCCGCTTCCACATTTACAACAGCTGTGGGAACATTTACGGTTGACGTAACCGTGTTTCTGCATGCGTGAGTGCATTTTACGGCTGTTGTAAACACGCCCGCTTCCACTTCCGAGTGCGGCGGTGGTCCAAATGACATGGTGCCGCAGGCCAGGTCTGGCCTGTGGGCTGTAGGTTGGGAACCCCTGATCTATATTATCCTACTATTCAATGACACCACTAATGAAAGAAAAACACAACATCCCTCTCCCTGTGGCTCTACCAGGGCAGTCAATGTAGCAGCAGCTCAAGGCCACTTAAGGCTGGGGGCAATTAGTTACCTTAACCACCGTCCAGGACACAATGCGTCCGTCCGAAGAGACTGAAAAGAAGTTCACATTATTGTCCATGTCATCTTTCTGCCACTTTACCTGGAAAGGAGAAACATGGAGAACAGAAACAAAGACTCTAATTGGCAATTACAAAATGAAATAAATGGCTTTGTCAGAAGGCAAAGAAGCCAAAGGTTGCTTGTGGATGAAGGGAAATTAGCCCTTGTGGTTGTGTCTAAATCCATGGCGGTCTACAATAAGTCAGAAATCTTATAGAATTTGTAAGACCTAAGGTTTGGTTTGTCATGAACTTCCATGTCCTCAAGCAAACGTCATCACAAAAGCTCATGAAAAATTAAAACCAGTTATTCTGAAGGGTCTTTACAAGACTCCTGGACTCTTCTAGATTTTTACTGACACTGAGAATTGAACACCAACTCCAGAACCAATCCTTCTGTTGCACTACATCTGTTTATTTCAATGCAGCTTGCACCCACATCTAGAAGTGACAAAGTAAGAAAATGTACTTCATTTCTTGCTAGTTTACATAATTATTTTTTATCACTGAGCTTCACTGCCTTGGTCATGGGCTTTGAGCCACCAACCTGGAAGGGCAAGTTTGGGGGGGGGGGCCCCGACGGAGTGTTGACTCCCGCTCATTGGCTGTGTTAGTGTTTTATGTCCCTTTTACTGACTGTGGGGAAGGGAGGGTCTTTTTTAGATACGGGATGGTTTTTAAATAGTCTTTTATTAAGTTTTTATTGGGGTTTGTATGGTTTTTAGATGATTGTGCTGCCGCCCTGAATTGCCCTAGGGCAAGAGGGTGGGATATAAGTCCAAATAAATAAATAAATAAATAAATAAATAAATAAATAAATAACCTTTGATTCCAGATCTCCTTCTGATATATAATAATCATATGCCATCAAGTCAATTCTGACTGATGACAACCCTTTTCAGGGTTTTCCAGGCAGACAATACAGGTATACCATCTTCTTCATCTGGGGAATTCCTGAGCCCGGGCAGCTTGCCCGAGATGGATTCAATTGGGACTTCCTCCTCCTCCTCCTCCTCTTCTTCTTCCTCTTCTTCCTCCTCCTACTTCTTCCTCCCAGACCTAACTTTAAACTGCCAGGATGAAACCACCTTCTTGGCCTTGTCGTTGGCCACAATTAAATCCTCATTGATTCATGTACTATTTAAGACTTTCACCGGGGGAGAAGTGATACTTTCCCTGAATGTCCCTTTATGATTAGCAAGGCAACGATTCTGCCCTGTCCTTTCCCTTTCCAACTTGGCTGCCATAGGCGAACTGCTTTCCACGTGGAAGACGGAGGGATGAGCCTGGAGCTCCATCATGGAGGAACCTGTTTTTTATGCAGCCTCTCCCTGCCTCAACCCTTCAGTTGACGAAAGGAGCAGGTGATGGTGAAGCCCTCTCCTTGAGGCTCTCAAAGTGGCTGCTTCATGGACAAAAAGTGGACTAGATGAGTAAAGAGATACCTCTCTTACCAGCATCCAAACAACACGCCAAATTCTTGGTCTTTACAGAAAGCAGTGGCTCAAGCAGCCAAGACGCTGACTGGAAGGCGGGAGGTCAGCAGTTCAATTCCCAAGTACTGCAGGACGGAATGAGTTCCTGTCTTTGTCCCAGCTCCTGCTAACCTAGCAGTTTGAAAGCAAGAAATTGCAAGTAGATAAATAGGGACCACTTCAGTGGGAAGGTAAACAGCGTTCCATGAACTCCGGTGTTGAGGCATGCCTGCCACGTGTGCAACAGCACACAACAGAGCAGGTTTAAACAAATAGTTATATTTAGCAAGTTCTCCAAATATGAGACTCCCATTCTAGCCCACCAAATTAAACTCTCCACACATCTTGTAGTATGCAAATACAGTGATACCTCACACAACGTCCAAAGTTGGTTCCACAAGTTTGGACTTTATACGGATTTGGACTTTGTATGAGACATGCAAAATCCTAGCCACGATGCCTCATACAACATCCAAATCCTTGCCATGATGCCTCGTACAACGTCATTTCCATAGAGATACATTGTACTATAACTGTCGGAGCCATAGTCCACCATGGCTCCCGCCCCGCCCAGCGGGGGGAGGTGGGAGCGCAGCTGACCGGCGTTGTTGCGGCAGGACCTTTGAAAAGCCGCACCGCCGGAGTTGCCGGTCTATTTCCTGGCCTTGGCTGTGTTGGGGCCAGGTCGTCTTCTTCTTTGGCTCCGTTCATTAATGTGCGGGCCATGGGGTTCTGCTTTGGGGACATTAGTAGCTGAGGGACTGTGTAATTAAATGTCTATTGTATAATTCATTGTGTAATTTACTGTATTGTATTATTATTATTTTCTTTTTTCCTATTGTATTTTTATGCTGTTATATTGTGTCTATATTTGATTTGTTATGATTATATTGTATTTTTGGATTCACATCGTGTATTATTTTGTATTACTTTGTATTATTGATTATTTGTATTATTATACTGCTATAATTGTATGTTTATTAATTGTATGCATATTAATTTTTTGTTGTAATTGTATTTATATTATTGTGTTGTAAGCCGCTCTGAGTCGGCCTTTTGGTCTGAGTAGAGCGGGGTATAAATCCAATAAACATAAACATAACAGCACAGACTTCAGGGCAAAGTCAAGGAAACTGACAGAACTTTAAGAAATCATTGTCTAAAGGCTGAAAACATTACAAAAACATGTCAAACAACCCTGATTGTCCAAGAACCTGAAGAATGCTGCAAAAATCCCAGGAATGCTTCTAAAAAGTCTGACGAAAAAATTCAAAAAAAATTCAAAATCGCACTCAAAACCACTCCTAAACACTCTTTGCCTCATGCAAAACCCACAAGAGCAATGCACGCATGTGTCCTGCCTTTTATACTGTCCAGGCACAATGCAACCTGGGAAAACCCCAATGCCTCATACAACGTCACACGACTTTGTATGAGGCAACTTTTTTCAAGGAATTAGGCAATGTTGTATGAATCCGATGTTGTACGAAGCGGACTTTGTATGAGGTATTACTGTAACAGTCTTTTGCTTACAGTTGTGTTTCTTTAGATAGGAGAATAAACAGTTGCTTTGTTGATAAAACAGTTCTATACAACAACTGTGGTAGATAAACAAACCTACTTGGCTTGTAAGGCAAACTGGAGAGTGGGAGAGAGAAGAGAGCAGAATAATAAGCATGAGGATGAAAAATACCTCAGAGTCGTTGACTGACTAAAACTCAAATTAGCAACCTACTACAGGTCAGGTGACCCGACAGACAGGAAACCAGAGAACTCATCATCATCATCATCATTTTAATTTATATACCGCTCTATCTCAGCCCAACGGGCGACTCAGAGCGGTTCCCAACATGTAATAATACAAAATACAATACAGTAAAAATATAAACAATATAATCAATAAATATAAAGAGCCCATAAAGACAACATATCAAAATACAAGTTAAATATACAGTAATATAAAAATGTACATAAGCAATTCAACTCTTCTGACTGGCTGGTTATCCACCTAATTTATATCAACCCACTGCATTGTGGGGGGTTGCATTCAACTATTCAACACATACTGTATGTGAGGTGTTGCCACATTTATCACTGTGCTTTGCGTCGTCCTTAGAACAACCCCCGGCAGCCCCCACTGCTGCAGGAAAGGAGATTCACTCCACTTTACTCTGTGTGCAAACACCCTGCGTGATGGCCGGCACAGGATGGATGGTGGTAGAAATCTCCATCTGAAATCAGATGCCCCACAAATGATCCAATTTCCAGCTCTGGAAATTCAATTAGACCCGGGAGTAAAAGATGACCTGTCACATCCCCTGTGTCCATCTGTATCAGCCAATCTATTTACAGCAGCCAGGGTGGCCACATTGTGCTAATGTCCCCCACCGCCTCCGCAACTGATTGTGCAACAAGAAGGTAGCATTTGTCTCTGCTGAAGATAATGATTATTTTCAGCATCACCCATTATTATTAAGCGAGACCATTACCCTGAAATTTACCATATATTTCATGTGTGACAGGTTTATCCACGCTATAGCTGCTCTCCCCTAAATGAAAATGGCAGCATGAATGGTGGGTTGATGTGCATTGCCATCCCTAATTTCTAGTTCTTGTGCTTCCTCCAAATGGACCACTCTTTCAATACTCACACTCCCCACAAACCTAGTTTGGAGGACTCACTGAGTAGCAAATAATCCACCAATATAAAGTTCCTCTCCCTTTGGAAGGCAACAGGTAATAGGAGCAACATTAGCAGCTATCTCTCCACCCAGGCCCGTGCTGGCCATTTGGGACATAGGGACGTCCCGGTGCGCCCCAGTGGCTGGCGCTCTCCAGAGGTGGGCAGAAGTATGTCACCTGGCGGCTACAATCCATGACATCATGCAGTACACCCCATAGGCATGACCCCCTTCCTGTCCAGCGCCCTTTTAGCGTAGCCAGCACGCCCCTGTCTCCACCTGCTCTATCTTTGCCAAGGTTCATCACCTGTCCCAAGCCAAGCTTGATTGTCCAGGTGGCCACGACAAGGACCTGTCCAGCCATCCTACACATGTAGTGTGTGTGTGAAATGACTCTCAGACAGGGTGTGAGCAAAGTGGGGCCCTCCAGATGTGGCAAAAGTGAAGTTCTCACCCATCCAAAGCAGCATCAGCATTAAATGATGAGGAAGTTAAATACTGTAACATCTGGAAGAGAACCAGCTGACTAGATCACCAAGAAGATGTGAATGGCTGTATGGCAATTCTTCACGGCAAAGGAAAGAACATTCATAATGGATAAAGGATGTGAGAATGGCCACATCTAAGATCACTGAGGCTGCAAGAAGCTCCATAAAGTGGCCACGTGGTGGAGAGTCCACTCTGAATGTTTGGGAATAATGAGCCAGAACCTCCGAGAAACCCATCCACTGCCTCTACTCTATGGCTCTGCATGTTCTAAATGAATTTTGCTTCCATATCCAAATCCAGCTTTATCCACCCCTTTTCTCAAGTGTAACCACACAGTGAGCAGTGCACACATGGCAACAGATTAGACATCAGTGGATTTCTTGGGCATAATAAATAGGAATTTGGGGCTGTAGATAAGGCTTGATGGCATGATAGAGAGAACTTCAGTTTAAACAGGAAACCAAGATCTAGCCAATGTTGTTGGGGTTTTTTTTAAAAAAAGGAACATCTTTCAGGGGTTCCTTTTAAATGCAAATATTTGAATTCTGCCACTTATCTGAAGATAAAGGGAAGAGCTAGGCAGTGTAGCGAACAGAGAAACACTGGACAGATGAATCCAGGGGCTTTGTGGGGTAAATGCAATGACGCAGATGGGAAGGAGTGTTCATGTGCATTTTAAAAGGGAAAAAAGGAACCACAACAATCTGAGTTATCAACAAACCAATGTATTCCCTTCACTTAAAACAGACCAGCCTTCACCATGCATCCATGCAGTGGGACCACTAAGGACAGACCACTGGGTCTAGAATACAGGCCCTGCAGTCCAGCTGGTTTGGGATTGTCACATGCTATGGTATGAGTGATGTATATGTGTGTGTGTGGGGGGGGGGCTGATGCTGCTCACCACAGCACCCTTTCTTTTGACGCTACCTTTAAAACAACTGGAAGGCTGGCAGGTCAGCAGTTCGAGACCCGAGTGCTGCATGACTGAGTTCCCATTGCCTGCCCCAGCTCCTGCCAACCTAGCAGTTTGAGAGCAAGAAATTGCAAATAGATAAACAAGTACTGCTTCGGTGGGAAAAGTAAAAGCATTCCGTATGCTCTGACATCTAGTCATGACTGCGGGAATGTCTGCAGACACAGAGAGCACTGGCCCTTTGGCTATAAATAGAGATGAGCACCAAACCCTAGTGTTGGATACGACTGGCTTTCAAACAAGGCCTTTATTCTCATCCTTTATTATCATCCATGAGCGATTGGCCAGATGTACAGTATACATGTTTACAAATGCTCTATTAGTTTTCCTTTTCAAAAAACTTTGAGGCTATATGCAATTCATAGTCGTAACTAAACTAGAGTCACTGGATTAATGGGATGTGCATAATTGTTAATTCAGCTAGGCTCATTCAATCCTTGAGTCTATGCTATCTGAGATAAACTACTGGATTTAGCCAATCTCCTTTTTATGCCACTAAAAGCTGCTTACTCCCAAATGAAGATATTGAGCAGAACAGAAACAGCCCCAAACTCCACTTTCGATTCCCAAAATTATGCTGACGTGAGTCCATCACGTTTGTCAGGTTTTGTCCAGTGCATTGTCTTGTCCTATTTGGTAACATTAGTTTTTGTTTGCTTAGGCAAGGGTTTAGATATCTGGCTGAGGATTGAAAAGTTGGGAGTTCGATTCTCCCACTGTGCCTCCCAGGAGAAGAGGCAGCTTATGTAGCCTTGGGCGGCTGCAGGCTGCACAGGGAACAGTGAACCATGTTTGACTATGCTGCTCTGCCCAGAAAATATTGGAAAGGATTGCTTTTCTTTTATCATCCCCAAAGATGCAGACCACATGCATGTATCTGTGCAACCCACCACCTGCTGTTTCAACCCATGGCTTCTCTGGGGGACTGAATATGTACAAGAGAGGAGAACATGCCTCCTGCGTGCTAGAGTGCTTCGAGGGAGATGGCAGCCTAATCTCCCTTGCAAACAACAACAACAACAACATCTTCCTGAGAGCGGGGTTGACACCTGGAAGAGTGCAGGGCTGGGCTTTTGGACTACAATTCCCAGATTTCCACAGGCAGCTATTTCTAGAAGTTAAGAAGTTAAAAACACACACCTGCTTGCCAAAACAGTCACACACTCTCTTCATCCAGAACAATGCAAAACTAAGGTAGCTGAGAGGGGTCTTGCCTTCGCCTTCCTGGTACTATTGCCTCATTACAAATTCCTTCTGTTAAATGAACTTTCCGATTGACTGGGTGTCATTAATTCAGATTTTTAAATTACCAGCGGGCCTTTTCTGCTTCCTCACGTGATATGACGGCGCAAGACTCTTTCTGTAAAGGTAAAGGTTTCCCTTGCTCGAAAGCCAGTCGTATCTGACTCTAGGGGTTAGAGCCAGCGCTGTCTGCTTCTGCAGATATTTCCGTGGTCATGTGGCAGGCATGACTAGACCCCGGAGTGCACGGAATGCTGTTTACCTTTCCACCAAAGTGGTTCCTATTTATCTACTTGCAATGTCTTGCTTTCAAACTGCTATGGTTGGCAGGAGCTGGGACAAAGACGGGAGCTCATTCCGTCCTGCAGTACTTGGGAATTGAACTGCTGACCTCCCGCCTTCCAGTCAGCGTCTTAGTCACTTGAGCTACAGCTTTCTGTAAAGACCAAGAATTTGGCGTTTTATGGATCTCCTGGTCATATGGCAAACAAGTGTGACTGGTTTTGTTTTCTTTTCTTTTGTTTTGCCAGTGAATTTAAATAAGCACAATCTAGAACTTGGGTTTGATGTTTCGGTCCAGGGAATTTGGAGCTCAGCTATTTGGGGTGTGTGTGTTATGTATGATAACTGTTGTTGGAACTGTCACAACTATTTAAACCGCTGAGTTCCCGCGCTTTCAAGCTGTCAAACAGCGTCTCTGTTTGACAGCCATGAAATCTCATCAGACAGCGTAGTCTCGCGAGATTTCGAGAGGCGCACAATTTGAAATCTGACAGGCGCGCAATGTATCTCCTGTATGCAAAGAAGGGGATTAAGAATGTGCACATGTTGTTTGGCCAATCGGCATTGTTCTTTATTGGTACTGTAACTTTCTGTATTGTATATAAGTTCGAGTTTTGCCCCATCCAAGTTGTGTTCAAACTCTGCAAATAAAGAGCTGTGTTTCACGTCCAATGCTTGTCATCATAATTCCTTGAACACCAAAGGGTGGGTGGGAGTTGCTTGAGCTTCTGGTACTGTAGTGCCCGGCAGGAGACATCCCCTAGGTCTAGGGTGCCTGAAGCACCAGCTTCTTCCCCAGGACTTGCCTGTCAATAAAGATCGTCTCCAGAGGCTGTTCTTTGGCTACTTCTGACCAGGGTTACTGGAACAATGGGCTTTTCCTCTTCTGGAGGTTTCCCCTCAACCATATTTTCTATGCAGGGAAAGTAAGCCAAAGAACAAAAACGGGCAGAAAGAGCCTATGAAGGGTTGGCATGAACTGATGGAGGGTGAGGGGAGCATGCTTGTATTCCCCCAGTTGCCCACTGGATGGTTGGTGATGGTGATGGTGATGGTGATGGTGATGGTGATGGTGATGGTGATGGTTATGGTGACGATGATCTTCTTGTTTTTCTTGTTCTTCTTCTTCCAGATCAAACTTTAAACTGCCAGAATGAAACCATTTTCTTGGCTTTGTCATTGGCTGATTCCGAATATTGGCGATCATCATGGAGATCAGCCATGAAGATTGTCCTGGGAACAATATAATGCAGTGGCCTTCCATTTGCCTTCCGCATTGCAGTGTGACCTCCGTACCACAGATCCAGTTCTGTGAGTCACTTTCTGGTCCTGAGCCCTTTTGGCACACAAAGTCCTCATCATCATCCTTAGGCCAGGATGGATGAAGCTGCTGCCCTCCATCAAGAGGGATTCGAGTGGAATTTAATCCACTTGGGGACCATCATCCTTCCCTGTGGACTTCGCCACCCAAGGCCATTAGTCCTCTGCATTGTCAAGATAGTTAAACTTCAACTGACAATTGGCACTGAGTCGCTGGCAGTAGGGTCTACTCTATGACCATAGCAGGGTAACCTGGCCAGAGTGGGGTCCTCTCCACCTTTAGAAATACATCCCGTTTCCCTAGGCTTGTAAAGGTATCTTTCAACAGCCCTTAACCTGCTTCTTTCACAAGCTAGCGTTTCATCTGGTTTAGCCTTATTATTTCGGTATTATATCACAATCCTATTCTGGGAAAATGGAAGTCCCACTGAGTCCAGCATCAAAGCTCATGCCAGCTGAAAGGCTCCTCAACTGCAACTTTATGGATTTTTCTCCGAGGCTCTTTTTCAGCAGATGGTGGAGCAGAAATCTTTTACATATATTTGCTTTCAATGAGAGGTGTGCAGACTGGCGTTTTAGTCACACAGAGAAGGAATACTGGGGTCCAAACACACCCACACACACTGTCAGCTTTTCAAAGAGAGAGATTGAGATAATTTCAAAAGAGGGAGAGTCTCTATCCTTTATTTAAAGCATCTCATCCAGATTGTTTGCCAAAACTGGCAACAAGAGCCGTTTTGCAAAGAAATCACCAATAAGGCAGACTCTGTCCTTAGGCTTGCAGAGTGAAAGGCGTGACAGCACTAAAAAAAAAGGGATTTTGAGCAAGTGAACATGGCAGAATGAAGAGATTCCAGTTCCTTTCCCCTGCTCCTGCCTTCCACGTAGCCTGCTCTCGAGGGCTGAAATGCCGTCTGGAAGAGAGGAATTACTCTCTGGTGCAATTGGACATCTGCTATCAGTTAGCAGTTTGAAACTCGAGTACAGCATGATGACAGAGTGAGCTCCTGTCTCTGTCCCAGGTTCTGCCAACCTAACAGTTGGAAAGCAAGGAATTGCAAGCAAATCTTGAATTTGCTGGTGTATAAGACCCCCTTAAAATACACTGGAAGAATGGAGTGCTTCTTGTACTGTATATAGTGGCCTATTTTGGTAATAACGGGGTGCATCTTATACTCTGATGCATCTTATACACTGGCAAATAGGTACCACTTCAGTGGGAAAGGTAACAGCGTTCTGTGCCGTCCGGTGTCTAGTCATGTCTGCCACATGACCAAACTCAGACAGCACTGGCTGTTTGGCTATAAACAGAGATGAGCACTAAATCCTACAGTTGGATACGACTGGCTTTTGAGTAAGACTAGATTATTGTAATGTGCTCTACATGGGACTGCCCTTGAAGACCATTCGAAGGCTGCAGCTAGTACAGAATGCGGCTACCTGGGTGGTGATGGGGTGTGGGCGTTATGCCCGTGCTTCCCCACTGCTCCGGGAGCTGCACTGGTTACCAGTGTGCCTCCGGGTGCAATTCAAGGTGTTGGTTTTGACCTATAAAGCCCTACATGGTAGTGGGCCAGGTTATCTAAGAGACCCCATCGCCCCAAGAATGTCTGCCCACCCAACCAGAGCGGACCAGAGGGGCTCTCTGGTGGTACCGACAGCTAGGGAGGCCCACCTCTCTAGCACGAGGAGGAGGGCCTTCTCCATGTCCACCCCGGCCCTATGGAAGCTCCTGCTGGTAGAACTGTGGCTGCAGACATAAGAACATAAGAGCAGCCTTGCTGGAAGAGGCCACAGGAGCCCAGTCCAGCCTTCTGTCTCACACAGTGGCTCACCATGTGCTTCAGGGTATTATTGCCAAGCAGATGCCTTCACCTGCTTAGGATTCCCTGGAAATGGCATTGAGAGATATCCTGCCTATCTATCCAACCCAGAGGTTGTCCTTAGGTATCCATATAATTATAGCCATGGATACCCTTGTCCTCCATGAACTTGTCTAATCCTTTCTTGAAGCTGTCAAGACTGACAGCTGTCACCACTTCTTCAGGCAGGGAGTTCCATAGACCAGGGATCCTCTGGGTGAAAAAGTACTTTCTCTTATTTGTTTGAGAACTAGTACCCAAAAGTTTCATGGAGTGTCCCCTAGTTCTAGTGTTATGCGATAGGGAAAACAGTTTTTCCTTATCTACTTTGTCCACACCGTGCATGATTTTATAAACTTCAATCAGGTCACCTCTTAGACGCCGTCATTCAAGAGTGAAAAGGCCCAACCGTTGCAGCCTCAGATGGTAAGGAAGGTGTTCCAGTCCCCAAATCCTTCTGGTTGCCCTCCTCTGCACTTTTCCCAGCTCCATAATATCCTGCTGCCGCCCTTTAAAAAAGGACTTAAAACCTGGCTGGCAGGGCAGTTGTGGGGCATGGATGGGGAGGTGGCCCCTGTCCGGTGGCTCGTGAATTTATGTCCCTCTCTTCAGTTGGGGTGGGTGAGTGTTTTATGGGTTTTAATAGTTTTTAATGGTTTTTAGTGTTTTATTTAGATTTTTAGTGGATGTAAGCTGCCGAGAGTCGCTCCAGCGAAGGGGGCGGCTATATAAATGTAAATAAATAAAATAAATAAATAAATAAAGGACCACCTTTTTATTCAGCTAGCAGGCTAGATAGCTCAGTGGTTTAGGTTGGGAGTTTGATTCCCCCATTGTGCTTTCTGGGAGAAGAGCTAGACTGTTTGGCCATGGGCAAGTGACACAGTGTGAGGGGAAAAAAGGAAATGGGAAATCCATTTTTTTGTGTATAGTATTCTCTATCTAGGAAGCCCTGGAAAGGGTCCCCGTATGCCAGAATTGACTTGACGGTACACAATTGTTTCATTTATTCACACAGTGCCATCGATATGTGTTATTGCTTTACAGCATAACATAAAGAAGCATCACTCCAAAGACTGCAAGATAAATTGCAACCATGAAAAATATAACAGAGGAAAGAAACAAAGGGAGAGGGAAGGGCAACAACGGACGAAGGAAGTTGGAAGCCAAGGACGACAGCACCTGCCTTGGGTCTTCCTCTGACTGGGGCTGAGGGCAAACTTGGAGTCCCCGTGCTTCTCAGTCCAGAGCAGAGCAAAGCAATCACACTTCTATGCCACCCCACAGCGCTTAGTGCACTCTCTGGGTGGTTCACAAGTTCATTAGCACTTTTGCCCCCAACATGCTAGGGATGCATTTTACCAACCTCAAACGGATGGAAGGCTAATCAAACTTGAGCCCTGGTCAGGATCGAACTCAGAACCTTTTTTGTTCCAGGACAGCAGTTTAACCAATGCATCACTGGGTCTCCTCATTTGCCTGCCTCCTCCGCATGGCTTGCTGGGGAGACTCAGCATCAAAGGGAAAGTAATGTACTTTGTCTTGGTATCAGGATCCAAAGGAGGAGGGAACCTCACTTTCAGATCTTGCATGCTAAAGCTGAGATGTGGCACCACACGGTCCCTCTAAGGCTACAACCCTGCCTCAAAGTCCAGCACCAGGTCTTGGAGATCCTCCTCCTCTTCCTCCTCCATTTCCTCTTTTACCCCTTTGGGTGTTGAGGGAGAGACAAGGTTCTTGTTCTGGCACATCTATCAGCCTCCACCAGCATTATTGGCCGTTCTTGTAATAGTTCTTTGATGTTCTCTCTCCACCTTCCTCAGAGTCTTCCTTGTGGCCTTTGGCCTTCACCTCGTTCCACATATGCCTTATATGGGATAGAATTCCAAGACATTCTCTCCAAATAGGCAAACCACTTTATTTGTTGTCTCTGTAAGATTGCAAGATAAGATTGGTTCTATTCCAATCCCCCCCTTTATAATATCATTCCTGATTTTATCCCTTCCAGTCACTCCAACAGCCTTCCTCACACATCTCATTTCCGTGGTGACCAACTTTCATTTATGCTTTGTTGTAAGTGTCCATGTTTGGCACTGGTAACATGAGGTAGGAATGAGTATGTGTTGTATGGGGGTGCTGTATGAGGTCCTGGAGATGCTAGTGCAGTGGTGGGCGAACCTTGGCACTCCAGGTGTTCTTGGACTTCAATCCCCAGAAGCCCAAGTCTCTGTGAATCCACATGAATGGGTTTACTGCATGTATGCACAGTAAACCCATTCGTGTGAATTCACAGAGACTTGGGCTTCTGGGAATTGAAGTCCAAGAACACTTGGAGTGCCAAGGTTCACCCACCACTGTCCTAGTGCCATGAAGGAACACTTTCTCTGCAGATGAGCAACCCTGGGGCATCCTCTGGGTGAAGCAGGACACTTACGGCAGACCTGACTGCCTATGTGCTCGGGGCGGGGTTTAAATCTAAGCGGGATCATCCATCAGTCACACAAGCAACCATCCTGGAGGTAATAGCAGCCTCGTCTTGTCAAGAGGAAGCTGTGTATGGATTCTGGTCTAGATGAGACAGACAGGGAACATCCAGGCAGCTGCCGTGTCCGGGATGGATTCAAGGGGTTCTCTTGGGTTCCTTTGTCCAAACAAGAAGGCAGCTCAGGTGTGTGTGTGGGAGACAGAAGGTCTACAGCCAGAGCTCCCTGACGGAAGGTCTGGGTTTAGAGGTAGATTTCTATTTTAATCCTCAGAATCCTGATTATTCTGGGTTGAAAGGATTTTTTGCGGAAGAAGCTCCACTCAGAGAACGCCCAAATGAGGCTCCTTTCATGTTCCCAAGAGCTGGGACAGAGACGGGCGCTCATTCCGTCATGCAGTACCCGGGTTTCGAACTGCCAACTTGCCAGCTTTCCAGCTAACAAGGGGAGCTTCTTAACCACTGAACCACCACAGCCCCACATGATCTGCCCAGATGTTCAATTAACACTGAGGTTGGTTTTAATGCTTCCTTTGAAATATTATTTCAAAGTCAGAAATGTCCAACAGTGCAAACAACGAAGAGTCTCATGGCTGTGCAAAAACCAACCAGTTTTATTGGGCACCTTTATTGGTGAGCAGCATAAAGGCTGATGCCAAAGAAACGTTCCCGACATTTTCTTTTGACTGGTATGCCACTTATTATTCTGCGATGCATGCATTCCACCGGCTTAAACAAATCCCCATTTAATAATTTTAATGAATTTCAATCCAGTTCTTCTGTTTTTATTTCCGAGGAGAGGGAAAGCTTGCCTTCATTTTTTAAAATTGAAAAACAGGGTATGAATCAATTAACTGGAATTCTATGACTCAGCCCAGACTCGCGGAACTGGATCAATGGTACGGAGGTCATGCTGCAATGTGGGAGGCAAATGGAAGACCACTGTATTATATTGTTCCCAGGACATTCGTCATGGATGATCGCCAATATTTGGAATCAGATATGGCGCAACAACAAGATCAACAACAATAACTTCCTTCTTCATCATATTCCCGTCCCACACACGCACGCAACCACTGACTGTCTTAGATCCTATCTCAAAAACAGAAAGAGGCTCTTGGTGTGAGTTTGGCTTTTTAAACGATTGGCATTCGAGGAGACAGGGGAATCAACGTGCCGTGGCTATGGGTGGTGAAACTCATCTTCTTGCAGGGAAATGCTATTCCTGTTGCATGGAACGAGGAAGATTTACAGAAAATGAATGCGGGGAGGGAGAGAGAGAAAGAAAGAAAAAGAAGAAGAAAGATCTATATCGAGTGAGATTCTCAAGCTCAAATGATTTATATCCAGTAGTTAATGAAGCACCTTCTGGTGAGACATTTGCCATTTATCTATGGATCAAGAAAATTTTAAAGCAGAAAACCCCAAAGGGAAGGTGAGGGTTAGGGTCGGGGTGGAAGAGTGAGCAGAGCAAAGGATAGTGGGGGAGATGCTTACAGGGACAAAGAACACCCACCTGCCACACGGGGTCGGTGTGCTTGGCAGGGTTGGAGTTGCTCTTGTAGCCAGGCTGGGAGCTGGCAGGCTTCTTCAGGTTGTAGATGGCCACATTGCCATCGTAGAAACCCACCACGATCAGGTAGGGGTGGTCTACGTGGACGTCCAGGCACATGATCCCACTTACAGTGTTGAAGATGTACTCGGGAAAGGAGGGATTCTTCAAGGTGTACAGCAAGAGCATCCCTCGGCTCTGCTTCATGAAGTTATCTAGAGAAAACAAACCCACAGGAGGAGGTAGATATCAAACCAGGGTCTCCATTGAAGAAGCCTTGTCAGCTAGAATCACTGGGAAAGAAAACAATGCTATAAAAAGTACACTGCTAGAGTGACTAGAAGGGATAAAATCAGGAATGAGATTATGAGGGAAAGAGACAACATATAAAATGGTTTGTCCATTTAGAGAGAATGTCATGGGATTCCATACCATACAAGGCTTATGTGGAAAGAGGAGATAGGCAAAGAACATGAGGTAGACCCAGAGGAAGATGGACATATGTCACAAACCAGGGGTTTCTGCTGCTGCTGCTGCTACTTGTGGTAAGAAACACAATAACTTAATTGGGCGCTTTGTGAAGCAGTACAATCCTTTCCCTCTATCCTGAATGTCCCCCTGATCATTCCAATGGATGACCTTTTTGCTCTCTTTGCTGGAACACTTCAAGCCATGATTAGACACAGCTGCAGATGCTAATCCAGGATTTCTCCAAATGCGACATTTGACTCTTGCAACAAAGATCCAAATAATTATGTATTCCCAGTGTTGCTTTATGGCAGGGGTTCCCAAACTACGGCCTGTGGCGTCAAATCATCTGGCCCGTGCCACCCTCGCTGCTCCTGGAAATGGAAGGAAAACATGCCCATGCATGCACAAAATGCTGCCATAAATGCATTTACCACAGCCATGGGTGCATTTGGAGCATGCATGGGCGCGTTTTACTTCTGCTTCTGGTGGGAGGAACCACGTGACCGGCCTGCTGAACCACATGACCGGCCCATGGCCTGAAAAGTTTGGGAACCTCTGTTTTATGGAGTCGAAACTTGGACATTGACTAAAGCATCTGGAAAGAAAATCAAAACTTTTGAAATGTGGATCTAAAGACAGCTGCTAAGGATGTCATGGGTTGACCATGTGACTAATGTGGAAGTATTGCACCAGATGGATGAAGAACAAGATCTGTTGAAGACCATTAAACAAAGAAAGCTCCAATACATTGGGCATGTCATGAGGAATGGCATGAAATACAGAATGCTCCAACTTGTTATGCAAGGGGAGATCCTTGGGAATCATGTAGGTGGACCTCGTGGCTGAAGAACCTGTGAGATTGGTGTGGTCTGTCCTTTTTTTTAAAAAAAAACTGTTCCAAGGAGTGAAGAACAGGAAGATTATTGCCATGATGATAGTCAATATCCAGAACAGATACGACACTTGAAGAAGATGAAGAAGGAAGGCATGGGCAATTGAGCCTTTTGGTGAAGTGTCATGTAGGCACACCTTGGATACTTTGGAGTCGTTCTTCAGCAAGGAGTCCTTGTATGAGTAGACATCTCTGCAATGACCCTGGCAGCTCTTCTCCATGTTGATCCAACATTCTTCTTGAGAAAATCTTTCCCGGGGTCTTTTGCAATCTCTTGGATACCAATTCATTATTCTGGCACTCCATCTGGTGCCATTTGTGAGTGCAACATTGCCAGCCCACCTTAATTTGTTCATCAGGTACATTCTGTTACTACACCTTTTAGCAGTGATCTTTGCCTGAATGCCTGATAGCCTCATTTTTCACTTTATCGCAAAGTGAGAGTCTGAGCATTGAACTCTCTATTGCTCATTGTGTTACTTGCAGCCGTTATTCTTCTGCAGCTGTATACATGTTGTTCAGTCGCACAGTCGATTCTGGCCCTTTGTGACCCTATAAACCATTGTCCTCCAGGCACCTCTGTCCTCCACCCTCCTCCTCAACCTGCCCAACTCTGTGCCCATTGTGTCTACAATACCATCTAGCCATCTCATCTTTGGTTGCCCCCTTCTTCTTTTGCCCTCCACCTTTCCCAGCATCAAGGCCTTCTCAAGCGAATCCTCTCTTCTCATTTGATGTCCAAAGTACAGTACTTCATCTTCATCTTTACTATTTGGCCTTCCAAAGAGCAGTCAGGGTTGATTTCTTCTAAAATTGACCTATTTGTTCTTTTCGTTGTCCAGGGGACTCTCAAAACTCTCCTCCAACACCACATTTCAAAGGCATCTATCCTTCTGCGTTCAGCTTTCCTAATGGTCCAGCTCTCACACCCATACATTACCACCGGGAATACCATTGTTTGACTATGCGAATTTTTGTTTGCAAGGTGATGTCTCTGCTTTTCACTATGTTCCCCAGGTTTCTCATAGCTTGTCTCCCAAGAATCAGTCGCCTTTTTATTTCATGGCTGCAATCTCCATCTGCAGTGATCTTGGATCCTAAGAATGTAAAACCTGTCCCTGCTCCTCCTTCTTCCCCATCTATTTCCCAGGGACTGATGGGGCCTGTTGCCATTAACTTGGTTTTCTTGATGTTGAGTCTCAAGCCAGCTTTTGCACTCTCTTCTTTCAACCTAAGCAGGAGCTTATTTAGGTCTTCCTCACTTTCTATGGATAGTCAGTGCAAAACAAATGGATTAAAAAAACTCCCTTCTTCGCATTGCCATGCAGTGACTCCTTTGTGACCTCAATTAATTTCAATAATGAAGGAAACATTTCCAGAGGGTGCCAGTAGCCACACTTTTTACAAGTCCTCAGTTCTATCTGAGATATATTAAACACATACAGGTGCAGTAAATCAGATAGAACTGAGGACTTGTAAACAATATAGGGAGGTCATTAGTTTGTCTGCATCCACTGAAAATAGATAAGCAGAATTTTGGATGCTAAGCAGATGCATATTAACTAGCTAGGACGACACAAGAAAGAGAAAGCAATGGCAACAACCACAGACGAAGAAAACAAATTAGCACTTGCATTTCCCTCCTCTCCATTTAATTAGACAGTTGAAAGTGTCGCCTTCGTCGTGCTTAGTACCTGCTGGATACGGTTATCTTTTTACAGGGATTTTGACAACTCTTCATGTAACTCATGGCTCACTCAACATTTAACAGTGCCCTCAAGCGGCAAGAAGCCTTTGGACGCCTGTGAACAGCGCTGTGGGATGTGCAAACTCCTGCGCAAGTGGTGGCAGGCTCCACAAAAAACAATCTACACATGTGTTAAATCAGCACGGCTTAGAAACAAACGGAGGATTTGGGTTGCCACAAGCAAACCTGTGGTCTCATGTTACCATGCCAATGTTTTTGTTCTTCAGGGAAGGTGTTTCTGTGACAGGGACACCATAATCACAAAATGCCATTAAGAGCTGTCCCTGTTGCCTGGCCCAGATGCTTAGCAGATGGTTCCCAACACAGCTGCCGTACCATGACCTTGGACACCAAAATGCACAGGCTTAAAATGGGTCTGTATGTGAAAGATTGCCTAAGGCTTTTTAAACAATCCATTACTTAGGAAGAGGATTAGAAGAAACGAGAAAACAGATGCAGAAGAGAAGATGCCACGAGATCACCAGCTGAGGATATTGGGTAGAAAAGGAAAGAAGATGCATTCTGGTTTAATTTATTCATATTGTTTTGTTGAGCTGGGGGTATTGTAAAAATAACATATTATTCCATGGCTTGCGACTATTTAGAAACCCGGGCTATTCTGCAAGCAGGGACTTCGCTTTGACCAGAGGATCATCTCATGTTGGCATGCAAGATAAAAGCTTCTACAGAAGAAGCAATTTTAAAAATAAATAAATGAAAGGAGTCTCTAAGGGCCCCTCCAGGTAAAGCACAAAGCGGTTGAACTCTCTAGGATATCAGCAACTCATTATATTGCTTTCCAGTCTCAAGTGGCTAAGAAGCTGACTGGGAGGCGGATGGTCAGCAGTTCGATTCCCAAGTACTGCAGGACGGAATGAGCTCCCGTCTTTGTCCCAGCTCCTGCCAACCTAGCAGTTCGAAAGCAAGACATTGCAAGTAGATAAATAGGGACCACTTTGGTGGGAAGGTAAACAGTGTTCCGTGCGCTCCGGTGTCTAGTCATGCCTACCACACGACCATGGAAATGTCTGCAGAAGCAGACAGCGCTGGCTCTTTGGCTTTAAAACAGCGATGAGCACTGAATCCTAGAGTCGGATACAACTGGCTTTCGAGTAAGGGAAACCTTTACCTAGAAAGGAGTCTGGCCAGGTAATCCTGCTATGGTAATAGACCATACTGCCAGTGACTCAATGCTGAGTGTCAGCTGGTGATTAACTAACCTGACCACCCTGAGGACTAACAGCCTTGGGTGGTGAAGTCCACAGGGAAGGGTGATGGTCCCCAAGTGGATTAAATGGTCCCACTTGAATCCGTCTTGATGGAGGGCAACAGCTTCATTCGTCCTGGCCTGGGGCTGATGATGAGGATTTTGTGTACCAAAAGGGCTCAGGAGCAGAAAGTGACTCGCCGAGCTGGAGCAGTGGTACAGCTGTCACGCTGCGATGCGGAAGGCAGATGAAAGGCCACAGCATTATATCCTCAGGACAGTCTTCATGGCTGACCGCCGTGATGATTACCAATATTCGGAATCGGATATGACACAAGAAGAAGAAGAAGACATCTAGACAACCAAACAGATCTTGTTTTAGCGTGGTTTGGAGCTCACAGGGCAACTGGAGTGACCCAAAGAGCTTGGCTTGGCTGACAGCAAGGAGACAGCCAAGGGCTGGTCGTGACACCAGCAGGCTCAGTGGTGCTAAAAGCTAAAGCGAGCATGACATAGGATAGGGAGCAGGTAGGCAGGCAGGCAGGCTCCCAGACTGGGTGAGGGCAGGAGAAGCATTTCGGTACTTGGATCATTCATTCATCTGTTGGTTTACATTTATACCCCGCCATCTAGGATACCCTCCTACTCTGGGTAGTGTACTGAAAAAAATTGAAAGGATTTTCTCATAAGTAACAATACAAGACATAAACAACAGACCGCACAGAACAAACCATGGGCAGAAACGACAAACGAGAATGGCCAGGTCTACCTTGAGATGGGAAAGAGTGACACGGCCTGACACCTGAGTGGCCTTTGGGCAAGTGGCACGAAGCCACGCTACTGGTTTGTACTCTGGGATTGTGAGTAAACCATGGAGCACATCACGCCTAGAAAACCCTGGAAATGTCACCCGAAATTAGAACTGCCTTGATGAGATAGGAGGGACTGTAGTGGCTTAGTGGTTAAGATGTTGAACGTGATGACTGGAAGGTCAGCAGGTCAGCAGTTCGAGGCCCGAGTGCTGCATGACGGAGTGTACTGTTTGATCTTGAAATATATATTGTCTATTACTATGAAAATTGTATGATACTGCATTATGATGTTTATTTTGAATTTTTGCAGTGTTGTATTTTTACTGTATTATACAGATTCTGTTTTTTGAATATTTAAATGTATTTATGTATTGTTTTTGCTTTGTTATTTTTATATTGTAATTTTGATACTGTACTGTATTTTTGTTTTGTTGATTTTTGAACATGTTGTGAACCGCTTTGAGTTTGTCGTTGACAAAGGAAAGTGGTATATAAGTTCAAATATGATGATGATGATGATGATGATGATGATAACAATAACAATAACAATAACAATAACAATAACAATAACAATAACAATAACAATAACAATAACAATAATAATAATAATAATAATAATAATAATAATAATAATAATAATAATAATAATAATAATAATAATAATAATAATAATAATAATAACAACAACAACAACTTCCGTCTCTGTCTCCGCTCCTGCTAGCCTATCCGTTCGAAAGCAAGAAATTGCAAGTAGATAAACGAGTTCCACTTGGGTGGGAAAGGTAAACAGCATTCTGCACACTCTGGTATCTAGTCATGCGTGCCACATGTCCACGGAAATGTCTGCAGGCGTAAACAGTGCTGGCCCTTTTGGCTATAAGTTGAGATGAGCACCGCACATTAGAGTCAGATATGACTGGCTTTTGAGCAAAGGAGACTTTGCCCTTTCCCTGATGGGATGCAATTATTTAAATAAACTCCAAAGTCCATTGAGTGTCCTTCTCCATAGCTACAGGCCCACAACTACATGCACTGCCTTCTCTTTAGTTAGAATAAACTTTTCAGTTTAGTTAGAAGGCACTTGTAAGTATGTGTAGGAAGGGGTTAAAAATATTAAAAGCCATTAAAAGCCATTAATTCAGCATAAAGGAAAAGATTGTGGGCAACAGTCCCAGCTTCCACCCTCATAAGCCATCTCAGTTTTCTGATTAAGTATGTGTTTAAAAACCCAATCACAGCCAAACGCCACAGTTTGCTGATTGCAGAATGAGACGTTTCACCTCTGGGAAATCAGACAGTTGCACCGAGACACTGCGAGAAGGTGCCTCGCGTGCGCTCCTGCACAAGACCTTGGCTCCTGAACATGGGGGTATTTAATGATGTGCTACCCCTACATATTAACTTGGGGTTTGCAAGAAATTGCAACTGTGAGAAACAACTGGGGTTGTAAGAGAGTTTCAGTCAACTAGTGAAGGTAAAGGTAAAGGTCACCCTTGCTTGAAAGCCAGTCGTATCCGACTCTAGGGTTCAGTGCTCACCTGTTTCATAGCCGAAGAGCCTGCACTGTCTGCTTCTGCAGATGTTTCCGTGGTCATGTGGCAGGCATGACTAGACACCGGAGCGTACAGAGCGCTGTTACCTTCCCACTGAAGTGGTCCCTATTTATCTACTTGCAATTACTTGCTTTCAAAGTGCTAGGTTGGCAGGAGCCTGGGACAAAGACGACGGGCACTCAATCCATCCCCTATCTGCTATCTGCTGAGACAACCATCTATGGGGAGGGGGCGGCGGCATCTTTAACTGGGAAAACAGCAGGGCAGTCAGTGGTGCCAATCCATATCAAATCTCACCATGACTGCTTTTCCTAAAGTTCGAAAACATGGAGATAGCATTATACCTTTCACACCTCACTGGTACTGGTGCTCTGTTTTTAGTATGACTGACGACAAACCTAAGTGCCATTTATTTCAACAGATTGGTTCTAAATATCAAGGAAATCTCAAATTTGAATGCCCAGCATTAAATGGAGCATTAAGCATCAGTCCAAATGTGTCGAGACCATGGGCAAAATACTCTTGGATCTACCACAGCATGTGACAAATCTGATTCCAGAAATAGAACATGGAGTGAAATTCATCATCTACTGTGATGGGTTGAGAGCAATGAGAAAAATTTCTGGTGGCAACTTCCAGCCCAAGAGACACTGAAAGTGTTTTCAGAGATGTTCATCACTGGCTTTTAAGAAAGTCAACACATTTAGAAGAAGGCGCTACTTCAGGTATCGTACATAGCTTTAAAAGTAATCACCAGTGTTTGAATCACTGTACTGAAGCAGCTGCAAAGAGCCCTGGTGGCCCAGTGGTTAAATTGATGTACTACAACCAAATGGTTGTGAGTTTGATCCTGGCCAGGACTCAAGGTTGTCTCCGCTTTCCATTCTTCCAAGGTTGCTCTATCGTGTTCTTCTTTGTGGTCTTGTGGACCCACACAAATGGGTTTACTGCTCGTATACACAGTAAACTCATTCATGTGGATTCATAGGGGACCACAAAGAAGAAGAACTGTTACAGGGGTTAAAACTAATGTGCTGCACCCAGAACATTGTGAGTACGATCCTGATGGGCATCAAGGTTAATTCAGCTGCTTCTATCCTTCCAAGGTGGGTTAAATGAGTCCCCAGAATGCATTTGGGGGCAAAATGCTAATTACCTGTAAACCGTCCAGAGAGTGCTCTAAGGCAGTATATACTGTTTCATTGCTTACTTTGCTAATGACCAGCATCCACAGCTCTGAACTCACAGGCACATGGGAAGTGGTGTTCTTTAACAAAATGTCAGCTCATTTTTTTCAAGATTGACATAAACTTCACAGGGATCCCATGCTTAGATCTATTTTTGTACCATTTGCAGGGAAAGCCATTCACCGACAAAACCGAAGATATGCAAGATGATTTCTCTGTGAGTAGGAGTGTCAAACTCCTCTGAAATTGCAAAGTTATTCAATATAAAAAAACAGAACAGAGTAGAACAAAAAGTAGTTGGATGAGCAATTTCTTGCTGCAGGACTACAGAGCTTTAGTGCCAACCTTTGTTGCCTTTTGTTCCTCTAAAATACATTCCAGTCTGATCAGGTTACCCTGCAATGGTCATAGAGTAGACCCTACTGCCAGCGACTCAGGTGGTGGTTAAGAAACCTGACAACCCTGAGGACTAACGGCCTTGGGTGTGGCGAAGTCCACAGGAAGGGTGATGGATGATCTCCAAGTTGATTAAATCCCACTTGAATCCCTCTTGATGGAAGGCAGCAGCTTCATCCATCCTGGCCTAGGGCTGGTGATGAGGACTTTGAGTGCCAAAAGGACTCAGGACCAGAAAGTGACTTGTGGAACTGGATCAGTGGTACTATGGGTATCATGCTGCGATGCGGAAGGCAAATAGAAGGCCACTGCATTATATTCTCAGGACAATCTTCATGGCTGAGCGCCACGAGGATCGCCAATATTGATAGTATAAAATACTTGGTCCTACAGGAAGTAGTTCACACCGGCTTTTATAAAAGATACTTTATTCTAACAAGCACGAATGAAGCAGGGTGATGGCGAGGGATAACTGCCACAACCAATACCCCAATATATGTATATTAGTGTAACCCGCACCACCTGATTCCCCACTATGGTATAACATAAGCTGCCTTAAGGCAACAGTAACCCATTACACATTATACTCCTATGGACCTAACAAGGTAAGGGTCAAGATCCTGAAGTACTACCAACCACTAATATATAACACCCCTCTCCCCTAAGTCTCGATGTTCCCCAAGAAATAGTCTTTCAAATAGCCTGGTCTCCGGCCTTCTCTCTGCCCCCGCCCTGACCCCAAGTTTGGTTCCTGGGCCTGGGGCAAGGCTGGTTCCATTTGTATCGAACTCCCTAATGGAAAAGAGGTACCCATTGATGGTAAAATGGTGGCCCCCTGGGACTCTGCTTGCACGACTACCGGACTCTCCAAAGCCTCTGGGTTAGGTGATATTGGTGGCAATGGGGTAGCCCCTTGAGCCTCTCTTTGTTCAGCCCCTGGACTCTCCAAGGTTTCGGGTGTCCTGAACTCATTAATACCTCTAGGATTTTTAGACTCCCTCTCTAGTACCACCTCCTTCCCCAAGGAGCCTTCCTTCCCTGGATCCTTCTTTGGTCGAAGCTGATCTATATGCCTTTTCCAGAGTAATCCCTGTTCCGTGGAAACCTCATAAGAGGCCGGGCCTTTGACCCCTTCCACTGTTCCAGGGACCCATATTGGGCCGCTTCCATAATTCCTGGCATATACCTGATTTCCTGGAGGAAAACCTCTTGGAACAACTCTATTCTCAATCCCTGGCCCCACATCTATAGCATGATCTGGATGGATCCTATCTAATATAGTAGTCAATTTACGCCCCATCAACAATTCTGCTGGGCTCCGGCCCATAGCTGTAGCACGGTGTAGCATGCTGTGCTATCAAAAACTTTGCCAACTTATAATGCCAATCCCCTTCTCCAAATTTCCTTGGTAGTACGTACCATTCTTTCTGCCTGGCCATTTGTGGCCGGATGGAAAGGGGCTGAACGAATATAGCAAATCCCGTATTGTAATTCTTTGAAGTAAAGGCTGTCCCGTTATCCAAGACTACCGTATTGGGAAGTCCAAAAGTGGCAAATAGCTTACACAATGCCCTCATAGTGGTAGCTGCCGACGTAGTTTGAACCGGCACCACCTCCAGCCATTTAGAATGTGAATCTACCACCACCAAGAAAAACTGTCCTTTAACTGGCCCCACAAATCTACATGTAAGCAGGACCACGGCTTCCTGGTATCTTCCTAGGTCATTCCTGGAACTTTAGGAGGACTTGGTAGATAGATAGATAGATACATCTTTATTGTCATTGTCCTGCACAGAACAACGAGATTGGGAATTGAATGTGGCACAAGAAGGAGGAGGAGGAAAAGTACATTGCTTTCAGCAGTTTAAAGACTAAAATTCAAGTGACTTTCAGGACATAAATAGTCATTCCTTCCTAGAGGAGCTGCCACTCTCTCTAAATTGCAGGCTTTGCCATTTGTTTCCTACTTAAAACAGCTACTGCTATTTCAGAAGATGGGACTCAATCAGGAAAGTCGCTTATTCCTGGCTACGCAATCATGAGTCAGTTCATGTTTAAGATGAAATTACAACAGTATTGATTTTAAAAAAAAGCCAAAGGCTGTTTGTTGAGCAAAATGATTGACCTTCTCGAATGGAGTCCAAGGTGAAACTGTAGAAGTTGAACAGATGTGCAAGAGGCAATGCAATTGTTCTTTTTGAGCACTGGCCTCAAAGCAAAGGATTCTGCTTTCAGGTCTGGCAAATGCTACAGCCAAGCGCAAAACTTTTTCTTTAGCACCAGGGAGAAAATCTAGCAGACTGACAAGCTCAACTTTCATTTGAAGTTTAAGAAAGCCGTCATGGCTGTAGATGCAAACTAGGGAAAGCATATCAGAAACACACAACAAAATCCTAAAAGCTGATGGAGAAAACTTTGAATGGCTAAAAGATAAGGATTTTAGTTGGCTTTGCATCACTTTGATCTCTAGGTAAAGGTCTCCTAGTCGTATCCAACTCTAGAGGCTCACCTCCATTTATAGCCAAAAGGCCAGCACAGTCTGTCTCTGCAGACGTTTCTGTGCTCTTGTGGCAGGCATGACTAGAGTGCGTGGAATGCTGTTACCTTTCCCGCTGAATTCTTGCTTTGAACAGCTAGGTTGGCAGGAGCTGGGGCAGACAATGGGAACTCACTCCGTCATGCAGCACTTGGGTCTCGAATTGCTGACCTGCTGACCTTCCAGTCACCAAGTTCAACATCTTAACCACTAAGCCACCGCACCCACCCCCCACCCACCCCCAAAAATGAAAAGCATCACTTTGGATTATTGTGGCACTGTGTCAAGGACGCATGGTGACCCACCAACAGATGCATGCAGGATCTTGTCCCCAGCCTGGCATGTCTTTCTGCTTGGAGTGTACCAACCTTTCATTTTCTCACACTCTCTTACTGATAATCAATGCTGAGGGGTGGGACTCTATTAACAGCCAATTAAAAATGCAATTGTTACACAGGCTGTGCTGGCAGAAACTAGACAATATATTGGATAATTTAAATTACTAAATAGCAATCAACCTGCTGGCCTAAAATTAATGGCTGACTTCAACCATTCTTCTGCTTGTGCTGTGTTTATCGGAAGGCTGCGTGACCTAATAGGGGTCATCACTTTGACGAGTACAACATCCACACTTTTTCCAATCAGGAAACATATTAGTCCACAGGCTTACAGAGACCCATTTGTTCTGCCTGATTTACTGCACCTCATTTGTGACCCTCCAATGAGTCTCTGTACAACGCTGGCTTTAGATCATCATCCCAGCCTTCTTGCCGACAGGCACTTGCTGTTGCTTTAGGCCAAGGGTGCCCAAACTATGGCCAGAGGGCCAGATCTGGCCCCTGGGCTGTAGTTTGGCCACCCCTGGTTTGAGCAAAGTAAATGGCAGCCTAAAATCTATCTCATCCTGTTGCAAAACAGATTGCAAGGTGTGTTTTACTTCCACTTCTGGTGGGAGGAACCACATGACCCGCCCACTGAACCACATGACTGGCTCGCAGCCCAAAAAGTTTGGGCACCCTGCTTTAGGCAGCCAGAGCTTATGCCCAGGAACCAGTTTTTATTTTATTTATTACATTTATATCCTACCCATCTGGGATATCTTCCCACTCTCAAGATGGATGAGGTTTCAGCTTGACTGAATTATAAATAAGTTGGGTATGAATATCATAACTTGTTTAAATGTCTCGCCCGGGAACCCACGCCACCGGCTCCCGGGAGTGGAGACAGGTGGGAGAGCCACACACCCCCACACAGCTGACTTCGCTCTCTGGTCCGGCCCACCCAGAGAGCAGAAAAAAGGGGAGACGCCGCCGTCGCGGAGAGGGACTCCCTGTCTCGCCCGGGAGCCCACGCCACCGGCTCCCGGGAGTGGAGACAGGTAGGAGATGCTGCGGGTTGTCCTGGTTGGCCCCCTGGGATGCTTCGCTACCATCTTCTTGTTGTTGGCTAGGACTTGGGGCCAGCCGCGGCGGGCGGCTGGACTTGCCATGGTCTGGGCCTTGGTGGAGGCGAGGAGGCTGGTCGGCTTGGAGCTTCAGGACTTGTGCACGCTTTTGTCCCACCCACCCCCCTTCTGGAAGGACTAAAAAGACTGTGCTGGGTATATTTTTATATTGTTATTTGACGTTCCGAAATTTTTTCGAATTTTTTTTTTAATATTGTGTACTCTTTGATGTGATTAACTGATGTTTAGGATTTTATTGTATTGTACCTTATTTGACGTATTGTTAGAAACTGTTTTGTAGTGCACATGTAGTGCATATTGTAGTATATATATATATATTTCTGTAATTTTTGCAGACAGGGATTTGTAATTGTACTTTTGGTGATTGATTTTTTTGCTGTATTTATTGTATGTTATGTTACTGTATTTCGAATTATTGTCCGCTATGTAAACCGCCCTGAGACGGGTTCGCCTGAGTGAGCGGTATATAAGCGCGAAAATTAAATTAAATTAAATTTAAATTAAATTAAATTAAATTAAATGGTTTAAATAGTTTCCTTATCTACTTTTCTCTTATTTGTTTGAGAACTAGCACCCAAAAGTTTCACGGAGTGCTCCCTAGTTCTAGTGTTGTGCAATTGGGAAAAGTTTTTCCTTGTCTACTTTGTCCACACCGTGCATGATTTTATAAACTTCAATCGGGTCACCTCTTAGACGCCGTCGTTCAAGAGTGAAGAGGCGCAACCGTTGCAGCCTCAGATGGTAAGGAAGGTGTTCCAGTCCCCTAATCATTCTGGTTGCCCTCCTCTGCACTTTTTCCAACTCCATAATATCCTTCTGGAGGTATGGCGACCAGAACTGTACACAGTATTCCAGGTGGGGCCTCACCATAGATTTATAAAGAGGCAAAATGACACTTGCTGACTTATTTTCTATACCCTTTCTAATGATCCCTAGCATTGAGTTTGCTTTTTTCACTGCTAAGGCACACTGGGTTGACACCTTCATTGAAGGGGGTCCACCAGGACACCAAGGTCCCTTTCCTGGTTTGTCACATAGAGTTCAGACCCCATCAGTTTATAAATGTAATTGGGGTTTTTTGTCCCCACCATATGCATCACTCTGCACTTACTAGTGTTGAAGCTCATTTGCCACTGTTTTGCCCACTCCCCCAGTGTCAAGAGATCCCTCTGGAGCTCTTCACAATCTCTCACATTTTTCACTACCCTGTATAATTTAGTGTCGTCAGCAAATTTGGCTACCTTGCTTTTTACTCCTACCTCTAGATCATTTATGAAGAGGTTGAAAAGCAGGGGTCCCAGTACTGAACCTTGGGGGACCCCACTCTTTACTTCCCTCCACTTGGAGAAGTGTCCATTGAGTGCTACCCTCTGTTTCCTGTCCCTTAGCCAGTTGCTGATCCAGGACAAGACCTGTCCCTTTATTCCATGACTGGTAAGTTTATTCAAGAGCCTTTGGTGTGGGACCTTGTCAAAAGCCTTCTGAAAGTCCAGATAAACAATGTCAACTGGATCCCCCTTATCCACATGCTTGCTGACACTCTCAAAAAATTCCAACAGATTAGTGAGGCATGATTTGCCCTTGCAAAAGCCATGTTGGCTCTCCTTTAGCAGCGCCTTCTCTTCTATGTGCCTATTAATTCTATCTTTTAGGATGGTTTCCATCACTTTACCTGGGACACTATGTCACTTGGGTGTTTATTATGAATTTACTTTTTTTTTTTTGGTTTATATAATGATGTGATATATATATTTTTTATTTATTTAAAACATTTCTATCCTGCTTCCCTCGCTCGAAAGTGACCCGAAGCGGCTCAACAACATAAGATAAAAACAAAGGCAATAAAAACAGTTTAACATGCCCATTTAAAATCCCTTTTAGATTATATATATAAAGAATGAGAAATATACACTATATTGAATAATGATGAGTTTTAAAATGTATTAAAAAATTTCTGGGTGTTAGAATGTAAGTTAGAGATGTATTAGAGTATTAAGCATGTATTTTGTTTGTATTTTTAAAATGTTTTATTTTTGTTGCTTATTTTGTTTGTAAATTTACTTTGAAAATTTAATAAAAATTTACTTTTCTAAAAAAAAAACTATAGCATATTCATTCTCACCTGATGTTACCAGTGACACGCATGGACGCTTACAACAAAATTTAAGCAAATGAGATGTCTACAGAAATGAGATGTCTGAGGAAGGCTACAGGAGTGACTCAAAGAGATAAAACCAGGAGTGAGATGATAAGGGAAAGAACTGGAATGAGACCAATCTTGCACTATCTCCAGAGACAACAAACAAAGTGGCTTTGCCCATTTGGAGAGAATGTCTTGGGATTCCATACCTTACAAGGCATCATGTGTGGGAAGAGGAGAAGGACAAAGACCACAAGGCAGACCCAGAGGAAGAAGGTGGAGAGAGAGAACATCCGAGAAACATTACAAGAACACCAAAAAACACCGGTGGAGGCTGCTAGGAGTGTCAGAGCAAGAACCTGGCATCTCCCTCGAAACCCGACGGGGTCAAAGAGAAAGCAAAGAAGAAGAAGAATGTCAGCAGCGAGTGCAGCTTGACCAGCAAATGAAAACGGGGAGGAAGGACTTTACTATTTTGATATACAATAATCTCCCCACAACCTAATACAGGGCAAGTACCCTGCAAGTAAAGGTAAAGGTCGACCTTGCTCGAAAGCCAGTTGTATCCAACTCTAGAGTTCAGTGCTCACCTGCTTCTGTGCGTTTCTGTGGTCATGTGGCAGGCATGACTAGACACCGGAGCACATGGAGCGCTTTTCACCTTCCCAATGAAGTGGCACCTATTTAGCTACTTGCAATTACTTGCGCTCAAACTGCTAGGTCGGCAGGAGCTGGGACAGAGACGGAAGCTCACTGAGTCATGCAGCACTCGGATCTCAAACTTCTGATCTGCTGACCTTCCAGTCATCAAGTTCAGCATCTTAACCACGAAGCCACTGCAGTCTCATGCAGGTACCTTATAGGCCTGCAATTACTGTCGGCAGCAAGAGCCAATTATTTGTCACTGAGGGTGGAACCTCAAGTTTGATAAATTCTGGTAAGCCACAGTTTCCTCATGCCTGACTTAAAGGCAGAACACAAGAAGAGCATAGCCTCCAGCTCTCTTATGGAAGCTTTCTCCTCCACACTCTCAGTCCAGATGAATGCCCATACTCTTATTTTGGGTCCAACTTACAGGATCCATGTCCCACGACAAACAGGTCCTTGTATTTGGGGTTCCTGTAAGAAAAAGAAATACACCGCTGTTGAAACGTCTTGAGGTGACAGGCAAATCTTTTTGACAAATATTTTGAATAAAGCCAACCGAGTGACATGTGAACCATCACCAGGCGCTTCTGACAATATTCCCGCCTCTCTGTAGGTTTTCCTTCTATCAGGAGAGCTCTCGTGGATAAAAGGAATCTACCTTTCCAGTCCATATGTATAGGTAGTCCCAGGGTAGGATGTTGGAAAGGAGAGGCAAAGTGGGTGTAATGATCTAAGATCCAGAGGGATGTGTAAGTTAAGTTTTTCCAAACAAAGAAAATGAACTCCTAATAAAAGTATCCATGAACCAAATGTAGACTTTAGAAAGAATCAGCTGGATTCATTGTGAGTTCAATCCTGATGGAGATCTAGGTTGACTCAGCCTTCCATCTTTCCAAGATGGCTAAAATGAGTCCCCAGCATGTTGGGGGCAAAATGCTAATTAACTTGTAAACCACCTAGAAAGTGTACTAAGTGCTATGGGGGAAGTATAGAAGCATAATTGCTATTGCCATCTATTTGTTAATTATGAAAATGTTCTAATGATGGGCTTTCTACAATTCCTGCTTCTGCCCTTATGCTCTATCAAGTTCTTCTTTGTGGTCTCTCTGTGAATCCACACATGTGGATTCACAGGAGTACACGAAGAAGGAGAACAGTTATAAGTAAGCAACCTGTTGGTATAGAGCCCTGGTGGCGCAGTGGTTAAACTGCTGTACTGCAACCAAACGTTTGTGAGTTCGATCCTGACCAGTGTAATAAGCAAACAACTACTGTGATGGAAGTATTACATTGACTTCCTGCCACTCTCTTTATTAAATCTGCACAGATCAGAAACCTGCACAGTCCATGTTGCCCGGGGGATTCTGGGAGTCATAGCTGTAAAACAAAGATTTTCCAATATCTCAACTTCTTAATTGTAAAAAAAAAATGTTTTTTTTTTTAACTCGTTTTGTGCTTTTGGGGAGTTGGAGTGAAGGCAGAAGGTCTCTTTGCCCTCATGGACATATCCATATTCTTCTTCCATATCCAGGCTAGATGTCAAACTGCCAAAATGAAGGCAACGTTTGGCGCATTCTGCAGTTCCTTTGGCCGGACCTGGTAGGAGAGGAATTAGCTGGCAACACAAGAGTGCCATTACCGGGGTATGCCAGCTTGTGGCTCAAAACGACCACCGTCTTCGAGGAGGCTCTTTCTGTGTGCCCCAGGGATGAATTGCCCAGCTCAAACTCAACTGCAAACGGCTGAAAGCTTGCTCACTATCAACCAGCTCTTGAGGCTTCTTGTGGGGTGGCCCAGGGTTGAACACTCATCGCCATTCATGAAACCAGGTTTGCAGGGTCCAACCCAAAGCCCAGGGCAACCAAAGGTGTTGGTGCCATGAATACAATCCATCCCACTCATCTCGTGACCCCCTCCCAGCCTCTTTCAGGTTGGTCCCAAGTACTGTACAGTTGCTTGAAGGTCTTCCCCCATGTTGAACTGAGACTGGCAATTGGCTTTGGAGGACTCCCAGGAGTGCTTAGTAAGGGCAAAGGTCACGATCACTACAGTCACCCTTGCTAGTCATGTCCAACTCTAGGACTAATGTCCATTTGCAGCCAAAGAGCCAGTGCTGTCTGCATCTGCAGGTGTTTCAGTGGTCACGTGGCAGGCATGACTAGATGCTGGAGTGTACAGAATTCTGTTACCTTTCCTGCTAAAGCTGTACCTATTTATCTACTTGCACTGTCTTGCTTTCAAATGGCTAGGTTGGTCAGGAGCTGGGACAGACAACGCCGTCATGCAGCACCAGGGTCTGGAACTGCTGACCTGCCAACCTTCTAGTCATCATGTTCAGCATCTTCACCACTAAATACTGCTTAGTGTTTATTCCCTAAAACACATGGTCATTACAGATGACAGTAAACATCGTAGAATTCATATCTCAAGGCAAACGTTTTCTGCCTGGCCAGACATGTATTCTGCTAGCCCCTGCGCTGCTAAGTCTTTTTCATGGCAATAAGTGACAAATGACGCAAGTGATCTAAGCTAATTTCTGCCACCTCCGAATAGCCCCCGAAGGACCTCCTTACTTACCAGCAGAGGGCAGTGACAGCCAACCTTTTGGCTTTGTCGTACTGAAACTTCCACAGAGGAAGCAGAGTTCCCATGTTGTCTCTGTACTCATCAGAGGTATCTTCGAAGTATTTGAAATCTGGCAAAAAAAAGACAAACTATGAAGTTTGATGAAACATCTTTAAAGTTTTGAAACTGTTTAAAAGCACTAGCTTTTTAATTCACTGAGATCAAAAGTTATTAACAATTAATAGCAATTACACCTATATATCGCTGCATAGTACTTAGTGCACTCTCGCGACAGTTCACAAGTTAATTAGCAATTTGCCCCCAACAGCTGAGTTGGAAGGATGGAAGAATGAGTCAACCTGGAACCCAGTTAGGATTGAACTCACAAACATTTTGGCTGCAGTACAGCAGTTTAACCCCTGTAGCACCAGTGCCTTGTGCCTTTCAGTTTCCTGATCTTGCCTTTCCAGAGAAAATGTAGCTTTGCCATCTTCTGCATCCAGTTTATTTATTTATTTATTATATTTCTATACCACTTTCCGTCCCCTAAGGGAACTCAAAGTTATACAGTCTATCTGATCTCCATATTGGCATCCAGAAATAAGTCCAGAGGTAATAATTTCATGATAATTTTGAATGCCACTTAACAAGACCACACATTTATATATCATGTCCTCAAATTTGTCCAAGTAAAACTAGGGATAAACAATTTTTCTCCACTTCACACCCTTATTTTATTCAGCTCCACATTATGCTCTCTCTGCCTCCTAGTTTAACTCTGATGACATTCGAAAATGAAATTGTAGGCAGAGCGCTTTCAGAGTTTGACATTTTCCCGTTGCACTCTATTTCTTGTTCTAAAAAGTTATTAATGAGCAGAAGGGTGCATGTGCATTCAAATCACAGTAGAAAGAAATGTATATTCATGTCAAGCTTGCAGAATTCTTTGTATTGTGCACTGAAATCACGGTACCAACAGCTATATATTCAAGAAGAGTTTGGAGAATTCTGTTTTGTACTATAGCTTAATAAATTTGGATATTTATTTATTTTTGTTTATTTATTGCATTTATATCCCTCCCAATTGGGATATTTTCCCACTCAGGGCGGCAAACAACACATTAAATATATTTACAATAAAAATGTAAACAAATTGAATGAATTATAAATTATAAATATCAGCAAAAGCAAAAATACTGTAATACCCCCCCCCCCTCATTTAAAAAATGCCAGCAACAAAACCAACTTTTGACAACCTATTGCTCAGCCATTGGTGGTATATCCTTAAAAGCCGCTTTAAAAAGGAATGATTTTAGTCATTTTCTAAATATAGGCAGAGATGGAATCTGGTGCAGCTCAGCTGGGAGAGAGCTCCACAAAGTTGGTGCTGCCACCGAGAAGGCTCTTCTTTGAGTCACGGACTTTCTTGCCAGTCTTGGGGTTGGCACCAGGAGCTGTGCCATCTGGGAGGAATGAGTGGTGCGGGGCTGATGTTCTGAGGGGAAGTCGTTCTGCCAGGTAGGAAGGTCCCAAACCATTTAGGGCCTTAAAAGTTAGAACTGAGACCTCGTACCTGACACATGGTACATGTAGAGTCATCAGAGAAAAGGAAGCAGGAAAGAAGGCAGGCTGGCTGGTGCATTTCAAGTGGTCTGATTAAAATCCGCAGCTACAAATGGGTGCCGGGTTAACCTTTGTCAGTGATCTAGCTTTCATACCTTGTGCAACATCATCAAATGTGTTCTGATTCACCATCCGCTCAACAATCTTGGCCGCATTTGCAACCTTGGTGATATCATCACCCTGTTGGGGTAGGAAGAAGAACAAGTCAAAATACTATCACAATTCAAAACTGACAGAAAAATAAGATAGTCTCTTCAACAGGATTCCACAGTACTTCCTCACTTAGCTCCTTTGAGTATCTTCTTCTTCTTCTTCAAGTGCCATATCTGATTCCTAATATTGGTATTCCTCATGGCAATCAGTCATGGTGTTTGCCCTGGGAACAATATAATGCAGTGGCCTTTCATCTGCCTTCTGCATCACAGCATGACACCCATAGTACCACTGATCCAGTTCCACGAATCACTTTGTGGTCCTGAGCCCTTCTGGCGCGCAAAATCCTCCTCAGCCCCAGGCCAGGATGGATGAAGCTGCTGCCCTCCATCAAGATGGAGTCTAGTGGGATTTCATCCACTTGGGGACCATCACCCTTCCCTGTGGACCTCACTACCCAAGGCCATTTGTCCTTAGGGTTGTCAGGTTAGTTAACCACCACCTGATGTTCAGCGTTGAGTCGCTGGCAGTAGGGTTTAGTCTATTACCATAGCAGGATAACCTGGCCAGACAAAAACTATTAGCATTACAGAATAAAAATGAAGCCACAACTTTCAGGTCATCCAAACATTTGTATTCTTGACGCTCCATAGTTAACACATAGAAATAATTTCCTAAGAATATCTTCTTTGAAGATTGGGTCAATGAAGCCTTTGAACTATATAGGTATCTCAAATTTTGTCAAGCTCAATGCTGATTAATAGGTTTTTTTAAAAAGTAGACTACAATCTAATACATTTAACTACCTTCCCTAACAAAACTATCATGGCTCAGTAGCATAACTACCTTCCCTAACAAAACTATCATGGCTCAGTAGGTGTTTGGGCTCTTTTCGGTGCAAAAACTATCCAGTTAAGACACAACTGAATTCCTGGGGAAAACCTAACCTTCTCGTAATTTAATATAATCCAGGAAAACTCCATTAATGAAAATAACTTTATCGTTGCATTCCTTCTAACATATGCATTCCTTCCAACATATGTGATTGAGCTTTATCAGGACAGGATCCCACTGAGCTAAGCCTTTAAAAGCATGAAGTTGGTGTGAAACAAGCAGATAATAACCCAAACATTAAAGAACACATACAACGTGATCTCATAGATTGTTTATACATATTGCAAATTTAGATACCCAGTGTGGTATATTGGATCTAGTGATGAATTAGAATTTAGGAGACATGGTTTGAATCCCTGTGTGGCTGTGAAAACTCAGTGGGAGGTCAGGATGGCTCTGGTAAAACCATTCCTTAAATGGTTGGACACTCATCGTAAAGGTTTGAATATTAGCCAGTGGTTTCTGGGACATTATCAAATTTGATACACAGATTATTATATGCTGCTGTATATTTTGTATATTATACTAGCATATTTTGCCCAGCGGTGCCGGGCTTTTTAAAATTGTGTTGGATAGTAAAGGGTTTCGTTGTTTTTTCTTGAACCAATGGTGCTGGGCTGTTTTAAATGGTGTAAGGTTTTGTGATTTTGTGGCTTCGAGGCACTGCGTCTGCCTGCGGCGGACTTGCGCTCCCAGTGGGTTTTTTTTTTGTTTTTTTGCATGCTGTGCTCTTTATATTGGTTTTTGAAGTTTTTTGTTTTATGTTTATGCAAATTTTATTTTAATTTAATTTAGTTAATTTAATTTAATTTAGTTTATAATTTAATTTTTGTTTTTTAAATCTTTATTTTTATGCATTTTTTATTTTTGGTTTTGGTTTTTTTGAGTGAAAAGTGATTCCTGGTTTTTTTGGTATTTTTTAAGATTAGTGTGATTATTTTTGAATGTTTTTATAACTTATTTGATTATTTTTGGAATTAATCTTATTAGTTTCAATATTTTTGAATGTTTTTTCTCTTTTGGCCTCTGGGTGGGGGTGGTGAGCTTTTCTTCCTCTCTGTAATTGTTCTCTTCTGTCCTCTGGGTGTCGCTTCCGGTAAGTTTTTTCTTTCTTTTCTCATTTGAGTTCCGGTCCTCATGGATAGAAGACGTCTTTTGGTAAGCTCTCTGGGGGTTTTTTTGGTGTTTTTTTTTTTGGGGGGGGTGTCTGTGTGTTTTTTCTTGTTTGTTTTTGGCTGTGTTTGTGTTTCCTTTTTGGATTTTGGAGTGTTTTTGATTGTTTTTGGTTTGTTTTTTGGGGTTAACTTTTTCAGGGGGGGTGGCTTTCTTTCCCGCGGGCCATGCTGGCTGGCCTGTGGGAAGGAACTGCATTGGCGGGGGGGGGGGCTTTCTTTGCTTTCTTCTCCATGGGCCATGCTGGCTGGCCCGTGGGGAAGAAGGGCAGTGGCAGCGGGGGTTTCCTTTTTTGTCCCTGCAGTCCATGCTGGCTGGCCCGTGGGGAAGAAGGGCAGCGACGGCTGGGTGTTCCTTTTTTTCCCCCGTGGGCCATGCTGGCTGGCCCGTGGGGAAGAAGGGCAGCAGCGGCGGGTTTTTTTAACTTTTATTTTTCTTGCGCCAGCTGGCCCATCGAAAGGAAGGGCAGCAGCAGCGGGGGGTGTCTTTTTTTTCCCCACGGGCCATGCTGGCTGGCCCGTGGGGAAGAAGGGCAGCAGCGGTGGGCGGTTTTTTTTTTACTTTTATTTTTCACGCGCCGGCCGCCTCAGCGTTCTGCGCGCTAATGGCACACAGTAGTTTTGCCTGCGCGTGTTTGCTTACTTTAGCGGTTTGTTTCCTGCGGCTTTTTTTTTGATTGGCAGCGGCATGTTTCCGAACGTTCCTTTTGCCTTTCTTCAAAAGATTGGCTCTGGCGCGATGCAAGGAACATTGGGAATTGAAGTGCCCTTTTTTTGTTTGTGACTGGGGGGCTCCTGTCCCCGGGTCGAAAATTTCAACTTGACAGTTACCTGCGAACCAGGTTCGGGCGAGTGAACGGAGGCCCATTACGGGCTAGTGGGGCCTGGTGCAACATCCTTTGTCACATTCCAATGGTTAATGCATCATTTTATAGGTATAGATTTTGTTGTATTATATCACCTTCACAAACTTTCCAGTAAAATTCTCTCTCACAGAATGGAGGATGTGCTGACACAGTAACACAAAGGTTAAACTCATGAGCAAATGTTTAATGCCAGGTGTTTGTTTTGTATCTTCCCACTATTTACAATTGAAAAGGGGGTATTTAGAGCTAATCCATGTAACATCCAGAGATCATCTGCTACTGCCAGCTGTAGGAAGCTGTATTGATTTGCATACTTAACTGTCATGTTGATTAATCACTCTATGCGTCAGTATCTTGTGTATGTAAGTTCATGCCTTGAAGTCTCACTCCTATGTCTGATGAAGTGGGCTTGATCCATGAAAGCTCACACTAAAATATAGCAGATAGTCTTTAAAGTGCTACAGGGTTGTAGTTTTGTGTGTTGTTTTGTGTGTGTGTGATTTTTTGTGTGATTTTTTGTTTTTGTTTACCTGTATTCTTTTATATTCTTTAAATATTAGGCTCAACTAGAAAGGATGGCACATGACACACACATATGGAGTCCTGGTGGTGTAGGGGTTAAACTGCTATACTGCAGCCAGAACATTGTGAGTTCAATCCTGGCCAGGACTCAAGGTTGACTCAGCCTTTTGTATCCTTCCAAGGTCAGTAAAATGAGTCCCCAGCATGTTGGGGACAAAATGCTAATTAACTTGTGAACTGCCCAGAGAGTGCACGAAGTGTTATGGGACGGTAGTAAAGGCCACCATTTACATTTATGAGGTGCTGTGGGGAGGTAAATGTCACCCTTGCTCGAAAACCAGTCTTATCTGACTCTAAGGTTCAGTACTTATCTCTATTTATAGTCAAGAGCCAGCGCTGTCTGCATCTGCAGATGTTTCAGTGGACATGTGGCAAGGCATGACTAAGCACCGGAGTGCACAGAACACCATTCCCTTTCCTGCCAAAGTGGTACCTATTTCTCTACTTTGCAATTTCTTGCTTTCAAACTGCTAGGTTGACAATAGCTGGGACAGAGACGGGGGCTCACTCTGTTGTGCAGTACTCGGGTCTTGAACTGCTGACCCGCTGACCTTCCATTCGTCAAGTTCAGCATTTTAACCACTAAGCCACTGCAGTGGTGAGGCAGTGGTATATAAGTGTAATTGCTATGTGCAAATATAAAAAAGGGCTAGATTTAAATTTATGTGACTAATCTATTGAAATATATTTAATTGTGCTGCAGACCATTATGATGACAACGACAACTCCCTCCACTAGTGCTTGGACTGTGTTTTTGGAACTCGCTTCTGCTCAGCTTCTTAGAAAAACGTATTCCTGCCCAGCTGGGCTGTCAGAAGTGCCCAGCCATAGCGTGTAAAGTAATGAACATCATTAAGAGGTATATCCTTAAAAGCTCATTAAGAGGCTCTGACTGCAGGAACCTCCCTGCATGGGGTACTCAGAAGCAAGCTCACATCTTCCTTCTCCAGGTGTGATTTATTCAGCAACTCCTTGAAATGAATCATAGAGGAAATCATGTGAGTAATTTACCTCCTTTTAAGATCCACTTGGAATCGATGTTCGCCGCCCAAATGGCTAATTAATAGGCTCTTGGAGCACAAGATCTGGCTCATCAACACACTAATTTCTGCTTCCTATTTCACTCCCCCCCCCCAAAGCTAAGTTATTTGATACATCACCCAATAGCATTAGCAGAAGCATCCATTAAGACTACATAATGGTCCCAATCTAAGAAAACAAACATTGTGAGCTAGGCACGGCATTCATGTTCTCTGTAAAACTGCATGTTTGTCTTGGGCCAGCAGACTTCAGGCCACAAAGTACTCTTGCTCCATTGTCTTTCCCATCTTTTAATTAAGGCAAAAAAAAAGAAAGAGAATTCTGGCATAAATAATATTCTCAGTGAAAGGCCCTTGGAACACCAGCATGTAAATAGATTAGGTAACGGTAAAAGGTCACCTTTGCTCAAAAGCCAGTCGTATACGACTCTTGGCTCAGTGTGCATCAATGTTTATTGCCAAAGAGCCAGCACTGTCTGCATTTGCAGACGTTTCGATGGACATGTGGCAGGCATGACTAGACACCAGCATGCATGGAATGCTGTTACCTTCCCATAGAAGTAGTACCTATTTATCTACTTGCAATGTCTTGCTTTCAAACTGCTAGGTTGGCAGGAGCTGGGAGAGACCGCTTGGTTTCTTCTCTTTAAAGATGGAGGGTTTTTTTAGGAGGGGGGAATCGATCCACTCTCCCTGGTCTCCTGGGTCCAGAAGGGTTGGGGGGACAGATCCCTTTTGTCCCCACAAACCTCCCAAACCCAGGTGAGCCAGCAGAGATGGGGATCGCCACCCCCCACCTACTGATATTAAAGGGGAAACTCCAATCAGGACCTTCAGGTGCCATTGGTGAGGGAAAGAAGGGTGGTTGGTGTTTGCGTGGCTGTGAGGCAGTGAGGTTTTCTTTTTAAATTTTCAGGCGCCGGCTTCCTCAGCGTTCTCATGTTGAGCAGGACTCTGGGGCTTGTAGTTATGGGTTTGTGATTTGTGGTTGTGGTGCATTTTTTTCTGCGGCTTTGTTTTTGATTGGCCGTGGCGCGTTTCTCAATGTTCTTTGTGGTCGCGCCTCTCAGCCTGATTGGCTGTGG
This sequence comes from Bradypodion ventrale, assembly GCA_035047345.1. Lineage (NCBI taxonomy): Eukaryota > Metazoa > Chordata > Lepidosauria > Squamata > Chamaeleonidae > Bradypodion > Bradypodion ventrale. The sequence goes on from JAWDJE010000002.1 coordinate 3,475,557, forward strand.
CACGGCACGGCGCAAAGAACGTTGGGAAATGAAGTTGTTTCCCTTTTTTCGCGTTTGTGGGGCTGTTGCCCCACTGCCTGTTTTCTCAGTCCTTTGTTGACCTGCGGACCCAGTTCGGCTGTGTGCACGAAGGGTGGGTGCGGGTCATTAGGGCGAGGCTTAGGAACCTATAGCAAGTTCCAACGGTTAACCCTTGGTTTTATAGGTTATGATCAGAACAGTCTTGCTGGAACCGGCCACAGGAGCCCATCCAGTCCAGCATTCTGTCTCACACAGTGGCTCACCATTTGCTTCAGGGTATTATTCCCAAGCAGATGCCTTCACCTGCTTAGGATTCCCTGGAAATGGCATTGAGAGATATCCTGCTCGGAGGCAAGCAGGGAAAAATCTAAACAATTAACTTATTGGCAAAGGTAAAACATCCAAATCCATCAGGGTGCATGCAGAGCCCTTTGGAGTAAAACTTCAGGCATGGAAGATGCGTGCTTCACAGCCAGAAACCTACAATGGTGTTCCTTTGAGTTGAGGTCCTGGATGCATTGCACCACCTGAACGAATCACCGGTGGAATCTCAGTTCTGCCTAGAGTGGGAATTTTAAGAAGCTAACAAGACAAAGGAGGGACAGTTTATTTCTTGAAGAAATATTCCCTCCTTGCTGTCTTGAGATAGAAAACGGATGACATCTTTACTTTGAGAACTGTCAGATTTAATCAGTGGGGGGAATTTGTCCTCTACGCTCCCCTACTCAGTTGACCTCTTGGGCTCCAAACTTCCAAATGAAGAGGAGGAGGAGGAAGAGGAGGAGGAGGATGCTAAACCGAAGGTCCCCTGAGACAGTTTGGAGGATGTGTGGGGTTTTTTTTACTGGAATTCGCAGCAGCAAATAATCAGGAGGTGACGGTAAGAGGCAGATGCTGAGAGCCAAAGTGCCGATTTTCAGGCTTGCTATGGGAACTAATGAAGCAGAGAGAGAAAATTATCTCGGAGACCCCCTCGGAGCAATTCCTGCTTCCTTCTAATTATCTATTTTTGGCAGCCTCATTCTTCCAAACCAATAATAACATCACCGTCTTCATGAAAAGGAAGACTTCCTCAAAGTCTCTCCCAGGCAGGAAGCCTTAATCCCAAGCTGAGGGGACACAATACAGCCTCTTTGCTTTCTTAGGTAATGGTGTAAGACTCTCTTGCTCGAAAGCCAGTCTTGTCTGACTCTAGGGTGCGGTGCTCTTCTCCGGTCACAGCCAAAGAGCCAGCACTGTCTGCATCTGCAGAAGCTTCCGTGGTCATGTGGCAGGCATGAGATCATCCAATCCCACGGGGTGAGATATCATCAGTATGCTGATGATACTCAATTGTATATCTCTGCCCGTAGTGTTCCCAGTGATGCAGTCAAGGTCCTGAGCAGTTGCCTAGAGGTGGTTAGGGTCTGGATGGGGGGCAACGGACTACAGCTGAATCCCGGCAAGACTGAGTGGCTGTGGGTGAGGGGACCTGGTCCTCATAAGGAGTTATTACCACTGGTTTGGAATCGGGCATTGTTACCCCAATCCAACCCGGTGCGCAACCTGGGGGTCCTCCTGGACTCGTGGCTTCTGCTCCAGGAGCAGGTTTCGGCCGTGGCCAGGAGGGCCTTCGGACAAGTGCGTGTTATTAATCAATTGTGCCTACTCCTGGACCAGGATGCCCTGCTCATGGTCACCCATGCCCTGGTCACCTCTCATTTGGACTATTGTAATGCGCTCTACATGGGGCTGCCCTTGATGACCATCCGGAGACTGCAGTTGGTCCAGAATGCGGCAGCCCGCGTGGTGGTGGGGTGTAATCATTTTGCCCATGCCTTGCCACTGCTGCGGGAGCTGCACTGGCTGCCTATATGTCTCCGGGTGCAATTCAAGGTGCTGGTTGTCACCTTTAAAGCCCTTAATGGTAACAGACCAGGATACCTCAGGGACCGTATCATCCCTAGGACATCGACCCATCCCACGAGAGCAAACCGAGAGGCACCCTTCAGGTACCATCCATTGAGGAGGCTCGTCTCTCCAGCACAAGGAAAAGGGCCTTCTTGGTCGTAGCCCCCACACTATGGAGCCTCCTCCCAGTAGAACTACGCCTCCAGGCCCAGTTGCTACCATTTAGGAAAGAGCAGAAGACGTGGTTGGCAAAATGGGTCTGGGGACCGGGATTGTCAACAAGCTCCCCTTTTTGGCTCGTCTGAGGCTTCCCCCCTCCTGTAATTAATTTTTAGATTTTTTAGATTTTAGATTTGTTTTTAGATAATAGATGCCACGGCGGGGGGTGGGTAATATTGTTATGGTTTTTATGGTTTTTTAAAAAAATTGTTTTACCTGCATATTGGTCTTAGTGTACACTGCCCAAAGTCCTTTGGATAGGGTGGTATATAAATCTATTTAATTAATTAATTAATTAATGGCTAGATGCAGACGCACATGGGACGCTGTTACCTTTCCCGTTGAAATGGTACCTATTTCATTTCATTTCATGTTTAATTTCTATACCGCTTTACTCGACCCAGCGGGTGACTCAAAGCAGTGTACACAATCACCATAATACAGTAACACAAGTAAATATAACTCAATACAGTCAATAATACAACAATAATACAATAATATCATCGAGTTACAAAATTACAATTCAAGGGAAAAAAATACAGTATTAAATACGAAAAACATCAATGAATGCTGCCCCTGACTCACAAGTCCATGACGGGGCCAAGGGAAGAAACCAGTCCGGCAGAGGAAAAGAAATGTCCCTTCCGTGGCCTCCCCGTGGATTCAAGCCTCTCGCCACAAAGACAAGGTTCAGCTGGGCTCCTCTCGCCTCCCCTGACCGGCTGGGCCAGAGGAGGGGGTCAGAGATGGTGCAGGCGGCTCCGGAGTGCTGGCGGCGGCTTTTTCAAGCCCCGCCATGGAGACGAGGCTCAGCTGGGCTCCTCTCGCCTCCCTTGACTGGCTGGGCCAGAGGAGGGGGCCAGAGATGGTGCATCTACTTGCAATTTCTTGCTTTCAAACTCCTAGACTGGCAGGATTTGGGACAGATGTTGGGAGCTTGCTCCGCCATGCAGCACTCGGGTCTCGAACTACTGGCCTGCTGACCTTCTTTTAACCACTAAACCACTGCAGCCCTTCTTTCCTTTCTGTTGTATATGTAACCGAATGCAATGTGAATGAATCGGATCTAGCAATCCTCCATTTTCCCACCCACTTCCTTTCCCTTGTGAATACTCCTAGTGTATAGATACTGTATATGCATGTAAATTGTCTGCCACTCACATACAATTCAGCTGCCAGCAATAGCGCAGCTGAAGGTGCTCAGCTCACGTGGCTCTGATCACCCAATCAGGGATTAGCGCGATGTTGTGTCCTAATGGTTTGATCCTCCACATGGATAACAATGTATCTGAACCAATGTAACCTTGCCTATGGGCAACAATGTAACCTTCAGCTGTATCACATAAACCCTGTAATAGGACGCGAGCTAATGACCACCAGCTGGCAGCAGCGAGCGTCCAAGCTCTCTTGGTCCAAACTCATCAAAGGCAACAGCGCGGGAAGTTTTCCCGCCACCACCTACACCTGGACAAGAAGGGCGTGACAAGCAATGACGTCACGCAGACAGTAGCCAATGGGCTATCATGGAACCACGTTCAAATGTGTTACGACTGTATATAAAGAGCTATTGATCCGCCATTACCTCATGTTCCCTCTGACCACCATGCAATAAACCTGAGTTAACCCAGCCCGAGGCTGTGTCCTGTGTCTTGGTTTTCATACACCAAATTGGCGACGAAGGTGGGATAATGGATCCCCAAGGAGCAGCCAGGGCACAGAGCGGGTTCAACATCACCAAACCGCAAGACTGGGAGCTTTTTGAGATGGACTTCCAGGCGGCGCTGGTGGAACTCAAAGTCAAAGAAGACGATGAGGAGAGGAAGAGGGCCATCCTCACCAGAATGCTTGGGATAGAAACCAAGCGAACGCTGGTGGGCATCATTGCACCGAAGAAGGTGAGCGAATTCAAAGCAGACGACATCATGAAGCTGCTGCGTGAGCGTTTCCGTCCCTCGAGGGCAATGTTTCCCGCTCGGAGCGCGTTTTGGAGGCGAGTCCAAGCGCCGGACGAGTCGGTTGAGGCATTCGTAACAGCCATGAGGATAGCCGCCGGCCCCTGCAGATGGGACGACCTAGAGACGGCCCTCAGGGACGGAGTGCTGTGTGGCCTGAAGGACAAGGAGGTGCAGCGCAGCTTGATGAACAAGGAGCCACCACCCACGCTGGCGGAGGTTGTAGAGGCCGCGGAAGCCGCGGAGTCCACGAATGCTGGAGTGGACGAAATGCACCAGTGGCGTGAGTGGCGTCCTAGAGCCGGCAAAGCGGAGAATTCGGTGCACGGAAAGTCCGGACAGTCGGTGCACGCAACCCGAAGGGCCTCAAAGTCGTCTACGGAAGGCAGCGACGGCGAGGAGGTCCAAAGGGTCCGAAAAGGGGGGCGCCGCTGCGATGGTTGCGGAGCGGCCCATGAGCGCGCAAGGTGCCCATTCAGGAAAGCCGAGTGTTACACCTGCGGCCGTCGGGGGCACATCGCCAAGGCGTGCAGAAAACGGAAGGAGGGCCGGAGGCAGTCACAAGACCGCTCAACCAGACCGGACCGTCCAGCAAGGTCCAAAGATGGCGCCCAGACCACGAGGAAGCAGGACGGCGTGGGCCGCATCTCGGACGACAGCGAGGACGACGCTCCGGTGTTCAACGTGTCCGCGGGACAGTCCCATTACTTCGTTGAGGTACTAGTACAAGGGGCCCCTATCAGGATGGAAATTGACTCGGGGTCCTCCTACTCTATAATTCCCCAGAAAGAGTTCTTAAAAATCGACCCCCACGTGCGACCCAAACTTAAAACGTTGAGGTCCACGCTACGAGATGTACAGGGGAACAGCATTCCAGTGTTGGGGGTCGGGAAATTTCGGGTCAGTTTTAAGAGACATTCTGCGGAGCTGCCCCTAGTTGTCCTTAAGGGGGGTAGTTGTAGCCTCCTAGGGACGCAGTGGTTTCAGCCCTTAGGTTTGTTCATAGGGGGAGTGCATACCGTGGGGGTGGATCCAATACAAGCGGTGTGCGACGCGCATTCCGCCGTTTTTAAAAAAGGACTTGGAAAGTTCAAGGGACCCCCTGTAGCCTTCGACCTAGACCCGGAGGTCCGCCCGATAAGACTCAAACCGCGCAGGGTGCCGTTCGCACTAAAGGACAAAATAGAGGCGGAACTGGACAAACTGGTGGGCCAGGGGATTCTTATTCCTGTTGATTCCGCGGAGTGGGAAACTCCAATTGTAACCGCTCTGAAGGCTAACGGGGAGGTGCGCATTTGCGCTGATTATAAGTGTACAATTAACAAGGCGATCCGCCCTAATGCATACCCGGTGCCGGTGGTCAGCCACCTGCTGGCCAGACTGAATGGGGGAAAGTGTTTCGCTAAACTCGATTTGGCTCAAGCTTATCAGCAACTTCCGGTAACTCCCGCCACGGCCGCGGCACAAACGATAGTCACACATAAAGGAGCGTTCCAGGTGTCGCGTTTACAGTTCGGCGTGAACTCGGCACCCGGCCTTTTTCAGTCGCTTGTGGAACGCCTCCTGAAGGGGCTGGAGGGGGTGTTGCCTTATTTTGATGACGTGTTGATAACAGGGGGGAGTGAGGCCGAACTGGCAAAGAGATTGGATAAGGTTCTGACTGTCTTCGAGAAAGCGGGGCTACGACTGAGAAAAGACAAATGTGTCTTCTTCGAAACTGAGGTTGAGTTTCTAGGGTTTCGAGTCACGCCAGAGGGTATTAAGCCATCCAAATCCAAAGTAGCCGCCATCAAGAACGCCCCTCGCCCCACATCCAAAACCGAGCTACAGTCATTTCTGGGGCTCCTCAATTTTTACCATACCTTCCTTCCACGGAAGGCGTCCGTGGCCGAGCCACTCCATCGGTTGCTAAAAAAGGAGGAAACATGGGTGTGGGGTGATGAGCAAGAGAGGGAGTTCAAAGAGTTGAAGCAACTCCTAACATCCGAGGCAATCCTAACGCATTTCGATCCCAAACGGCCAGTGGTCTTAGTCTGTGACGCATCCCCGGTGGGGGTGGGGGCGGTGCTTTGCCACGTGTTGGACGACGGAAGGGAAGCCCCGATAGCGTTTTATTCAAGGTCCCTGTCCCAAGCAGAGCGTAATTACGCACAGACCGACAGGGAGGCACTAGCGATAGTAGCGGGGACCAAAAAATTTCACGATTTTCTGTATGGTCGGCCGTTCAAAATCGTGACTGACCACAAGCCCCTATTAGGAATTTTCACTGCAAGTAAGCCCACACCACAGATCCTGTCCCCAAGAATGCTGCGGTGGGCTATTTTTCTCAACGCATACCAGCATGAGCTGGAATACCGGCCCGGAAAGGAGATCAGCCATGCCGACGCACTCTCGAGGTCTCCTTTGCCCTTGTCGGGCGTCCAAAAGGAAAGGGCAGAAAGAGATCACCAGGTTTTGTTAATAGAGGTCTTAGACTCACCCCCGATAGTACCAGCCGACATTGCCAGGGCCACAGGTAAGGACAGAACGCTAGAGAAAGTTAGCTCATGGGTACAGAAGGGGTGGCCGGCGTCATCCCCAGGTACGGAATTCGACCCATTTTTTCGAAAAAAAATAGAGTTGTCCCTAGAGAGGGGCTGCCTTTTGTGGGGCCAACGGGTGGTGGTTCCTACGTCCCTGCGACCGAGGGTACTTGAACTGCTGCACGTCAGCCACCCCGGCATCGTCCGGTCCAAGGCGCTGGCCCGGAGTTACTTCTGGTGGCCACAGCTGGACGCGGACATTGAGCACATGGTCGGCACTTGTGAGGCATGCCAGGGCTCCCGACCAGAGGCGGCCCGTCTTCCGCATAGGGAATGGGACACAGCAAGGGGGCCATGGTCCAGGGTGCACGTAGACTTCGCTGGCCCATTCCGAGGAACAATGTTTCTCCTGGTGGTGGATGCATTCTCCAAGTGGTTGGAGGTTATCCCAGTAAAGAGTACGTCCTCCGCCACTACAATTAGCCAGCTAAGGAGAGTCTTTTCCACGTTCGGTTTACCCGACACTTTAGTCAGCGATAACGCTAGTTGTTTCACCTCCGCTGAATTCAAGGCATTCATGGAGGCAAACGCCATTCGGCATGTCACATCCGCGCCGTTTCACCCCGCCACGAATGGCCAAGTGGAACGGCTGGTGCGAACGACAAAGGATGCGCTGCGGCGCATGGGCCCGGGGGACCTAAATCACCAAGTATGTCAGTTTTTGTTAGCGTATAGGGTGACCCCCTTAGCGTCAGGTTACTCGCCGGCAGAGCTGCTGATGCGGCGAAAACTGACCACGATCCTGTCCAGGCTAGACCCGACGAGAGTCGAGGACAAAGGAAAAAATATAGGGCTGGCAGTCTCGAAAGGTTTCGCCGCCGGCGATCCTGTTCACTGCAGGAACTACGCCAGCGCAGGTCCAGCCTGGGTACCAGGGACGGTTGTGGAACGGACAGGGTCAGTGTCATACCGGGTCGAGACTAGCACGGGTCTCCTCTGGAGGAGGCACGCGGACCAACTTAGGCACCGAGTGAGTGGGGGGCCGGTCAGTGGAGCTCAGCGACAGGACTCAGCGTTAGGGTTCTCCCCCACCCGTTTAGCCCAAGGGGGGGACAGCAACGGACAACGGTCCCAAGCAAGGGGGGAAAGCAGCGGCCCCGACTCATACCCTTTTGATACGCCAGCTCTATCAGAGGCTGGGGAAGGGGGAGAGGAGTTCGCGACCGCTGCCCCCGAATTTAATTCTGATTTTGATTTTGAGAGCCGGGGGGGTTTTCGGGAGTGTTCCCCCACCCGTCCAAGCGAGAAGAGGGGTTTTTCGTTAGCCCCCAGTGCCCCCGGTTCTTCCCCAATAAAGCACACACCTCCCAACAACGCCGCGGAGCCGCGGCAAGTCACTAACGAGTCTCCCTCTCCAATTACAGGGCAGGAACCCAGGGGACAAAGAGAAGGTAGCAAACCAGGGGGAAGGCAGCCCGCACCGAGACCCCAGCGTGTTCGAAATAAGCCATCTTGGCTGAGAGACTTCGTCTCATCCTAGGGGGGGGGAGTGTGGTTTCGAGACTTCGTCTCATCCTAGGGGGGAGGGATGTTGTGTCCTAATGGTTTGATCCTCCACATGGATAACAATGTATCTGAACCAATGTAACCTTGCCTATGGGCAACAATGTAACCTTCAGCTGTATCACATAAACCCTGTAATAGGACGCGAGCTAATGACCACCAGCTGGCAGCAGCGAGCGTCCAAGCTCTCTTGGTCCAAACTCATCAAAGGCAACAGCGCGGGAAGTTTTCCCGCCACCACCTACACCTGGACAAGAAGGGCGTGACAAGCAATGACGTCACGCAGACAGTAGCCAATGGGCTATCATGGAACCACGTTCAAATGTGTTACGACTGTATATAAAGAGCTATTGATCCGCCATTACCTCATGTTCCCTCTGACCACCATGCAATAAACCTGAGTTAACCCAGCCCGAGGCTGTGTCCTGTGTCTTGGTTTTCATACACCAAACGCGGGAAACCTTCCCGCCACAGGTGAGCCACCACCAGGTATGAAGTACGTCAGAATGATGTCACTGACATAGTAACCAATGGGCACCTTTGGACGAAATTCAAATGTACTATACCATATATAATGAGCTGTGTCTCCGCCATTACATCATGTTCAGATTGACTACACTGCAATAAAGATGTGTTTGGCCCCCTGACTGCTGCCTACTTCGTATCAATCTGCAAACATCAAACTTTCTTAGCTTACATCAATATGTGTGTGCATGTGAGTGCACCTTCTTCACAAGTTACGTGGAATAATGTTGGTGGCTGGCCAGGCAAGAGAGCTAGGCCTGATCCACCCCTGGCCGTCCAAGCTCCCTAGATGTGTCCAAATGAAAGTAACCTATTCAAAAGTGGGATGTATTGAAACCTTCTTTTATTTTCCCTCTTGCAAAATCAGTTTAAAGGGGCTGCTCTTTTCTGACTGGAAAAAAAGGTGTCCTTGTGATCAAATGTGTGAACCAAAGTGTTATGTCTGTTCTCCTCCTAAACCGGGGTGCCCAAACTACCACCCCCATGGGCCGGATCCGGCCCCGATGCCAATTCATCCAGCCAGTAGTAGGCTCCAAAAAAATTGCTACCACTGTGGGGGTGGCATGGTGGGCATGACCAGGGGAAAGCCCTGCATTGCACCTGAATTAGGAGTACTTTATTTCAAAACTTGGATGGGCGGGGCCAGCCAGAATTTCTGCTACCGGTTCTGGCGAACTGGTGCGAACCCTGCTGATGCTCACCACTGCATCCGGCCCACAAAGCCCTTGTCGCTCCCAGAAGTGGAAGTAAAACACGCACGTAAAGGGGCCAGATCCAGCCCATGGGCAATAGTACCGTCTCTCTGAACCACATGACTGGCCCATGGCCCGAAGAGTTTGGGCACCCCTGTTCTAAACTTCCCAGGTCTCTGTTGTATTGTAGCACTTTCTTGGCACTACAAAATGAAGAGGTTGGAATCTACAGAATAGGAAACAGGTGCTGGCACTGACCAAGTGTATGGTATGCACAATGAAGCTGCAGCTGATCCTGTTACATCCCAAATTAAGTCAGGGACATACATACATACACTTACTTATATACACATTTACACATACACCACACACAGGGCTCCTTATGTGGGGTGCAATGATTCTGAACTCTATGGAGGGTTAACAGAATGGATTTAGTCATATTTGAGCAGTTACTTAGCAGAATCAGTTTTGACCCTGGTACACTTTTTCTGGGGACTGTGGTGGCTTAGCAGTTAAGACACTGAACCTGATGTCTGGAAGGTCGGCAGGTCAGCAGTTTGAGACACGAGTGCTGCGCAAAGAAGTGAGATCCTGTTATCTGTTCCACCTCCTGCCAACCTAGCAGTTTGAAAGCAAGATAGATAAATAGGTACCGCATCAGTGTGAAAGGTATCAGCATTCCATGCACTTTGGTGTCTAGTCATGCCTGACACATGACTCCAGGAGTCCCCTCCAAACATAACAAATTTGTTCCCTAGCAGGCACCAGTGAACATTCTGAGATCAATCGCCTTAAAGACTAACAGGTTTTATTTGGCATCAGTTCTTCTGTGCTCTATGTCCACCATCTTCATGGCGTTGGACCTGGGTACTTAAGAGACCGCATTGCCCCAAGGTTTTCAGCCCGTCCTACAAGGGCAGACAGGAGAGGCTCATTGGTGGTCCCATCAGCAAAAGAAGCCTCTCTTATGGGGACTAGAAGGAGAGCCTTCTCTGTGTCTGTCCCAGCCCTCTGGACCCTCCTTCCATCAGAATTGCATCTCCAGTCGGAGCTACTCCCCTTCAGGAAGATGCTGAAAACCTGGCTCTGCCAACGGGTGTGAGGCACATTAGGCTCCACTTCTCAAGCCCGTTGGCTTCTCTAACCTGCCTGTTGTGGGATTGATCTCCCCCCCCCCAGTTCTTTGACAATTCTATTTTATTGTGGGTGGAGGGAGGGTTAGGGTAATTTTTAATGATGACGTTGTTAGTTTTTATGCATTTTAATTCTGCTTTTAGCTGGGATTTTTATGTAATGTTTTATTGGTACTGGTTTTATCTTTCTTGTATTGTACTTTTTCGTTGTTGCCGCCCTGAGTGATGCGTTGAACTAGGAGAGCGGGGTAGAAACCAACAAACAAACAAACAAATAAATAAATAAATCTTGGGTTTCATATACTCATTGAACAGGCTCTAGAAGATTTCATATATTCAAGTTTACCCAAAAAGTTCTCTTGGGTCCAGGACAGAGACCAGAACTGCTTACTGACCCTATATAAATCTAAAGCATTATAGGATTTGGGTCTACCCAACCAGTGACCAGACTTCTATGTGTTACAGACAAAGATAGATCTATTATTCATTTAACATGCCCTTGAGCATACAGAGCTCTGTGATTGGGTCTTGTCCAAAGTGACCAGAGGCTACAAAAAATAGGCAAAGGCTATGGAGAACGAAAATGTGCAGGAACCAATGTCTCTCTTCATCAATAATGGAATTGGGGAATGTCTAAGAGCACTTCAAGGAAATAAGGGCTAGAATTATAAAGCACAGAACACTGTTGTAAATCATCAACAACATATATAACAGTAGCACCTGAGATTCCAAAGAAGTTAATTTTCTGCCCCCTGTCTTATCTTCTTTCTTCACCACTGGGGCTTTTTGTTTTTCTTTCTCCTTTGACCTTTCCAGTTTCTGGAGTTCTTCCAAATAAGCGTCATAGATCTCCCACTAAAAGAGAGGGAAATGGCATGATGTTGGAAATACTGTATAATCACTGAATCATCAGAGTGGGAAGGGAACTAACAGGTTCAGCTAAGATGATCCTTGATCCTAGCACAAGGGAAATATAGTGCTTTAAGTAAGTTAGTAGGGACCCAACATGCTCTTGGAAACCTCTAAGAAAAGTGTCAGAAAAGCACAGAAAATGGATGGTAGCATACAAAAATATTACCATACAGCACTTGACCATATACACGTTATATAAGCAAAAGGGAGGGGGAACCAAGCCCTAGGGCAGTGATGTTGAATCTTTGCACTCCATGTGTTCTTGAACTTCAATTCCCAGAAGCCCAAGTCTCTGTGAATCCACACAAATGAGTTTACTGTCCATATGCATACATGCAGTAAACCCATTTATGTGGATTCATAGAGATTTGGGCTTCTAGGAACTGAAGTCCAAGAACAGCTGGAGTGCCAAGGTTCACCATCACTGCCCTAGAGTCAAACTAGACATTAAATGAAATGTATATTTCCTACAACTAAATTGTTTTCCTTCCCCAAACAGGGTTTTCTCAGAGATACATGCCGCAGTGTCAGATCTACAAGTTAACCTTGTGTTTATCTTTCTATGACCAATCACAAAAAAGCACACTAAACACAAGTTATGTGGATGTTAGCACAACTACTGAAGCTGAAGCTCAAGTACTTTGGCCGTCAAATGAGAAGAGAGTACTCATTTGAGAAGGCCCTGATGCTGGGAAAGATCGAAGGCAAAAGGAGAAGGGGGCGGCAGAGGATGAGATGGATAGATGGCATCCTCAACACAGTGGGTATAGATCTCGGCGGGCTACGGAGGATGGCAGGTGACACCAGGAGCCTGATGTGCAGTGGTCCATGGGGTCGCAAAGGGTCGGATTCAACTGTGTGGCTAAACAACAACAAATGTGGATCCTGGCCCAATTCAACATGGGCAGCTGTTCCTACCACGGCCAGGATTATATCACAGCTACCTGGATATGGAGTATCTCAGAACAGGAGGTTTTAACATAACTCTGAACCACAGACTTGGACAAAACACAGTGGAAAAGAACCAGAGGAGAGACAGAGCCATGCTGGACCCGGAGAGGGCCAGATGACCCCTTTCACCCCTTATCCCATAGCTCCAGGCAGTTTGTTACAAGAAACCTCAAGTAAGGTACAACTTAGAATGGTCCTGGTCCAAATTTAGAAGAATGGAAGAGGAGGCGGAGGAGAGAGGAAAGAAGTATAAATGTTACTTCACACGCATGGAATTTAAGTAAACCAATGAAAGGTGGAATTCTGTTCTCCATTTAAAATCTGTCAGATTTAATGAGTTGCTCCTCTAAATGACTCATCCTTATACAATTATCACAGTCTGAAGAGAATTCTGCCAGCAAGCGATAGGCATACAGCATTGTTTCACCACTCCGTCTGGAAACAGAAGTCTCCAATTAAGGACAATTTGAAAATAATAAAGATACATCTTTTTCTTTCTCTCCCATTCTCCAACAGTAGAGAATATCTGAATACACACTTTCTGCGGGTTTTTTGGTACTGCTCTTCAATAAATAAATCAGTGGAAATTGGAACAATTGCCACCGAGCCAAGGAAAATAAATTGATTCTACTTCTAGGTAACAATACTTTTGAACAATGAACAAAACCTTGAGATTGTGGATTGAGATTGAAAATGCTCATTTGCCTGGAAGTAGTGAGTGTCAGGCAACTGTACAGCTGGAAAGGACCTCCTGAACACTGTAGGGAATCTATAGTTAAACCAATCTAACCTTTATTACAGAAACCTTCAATGAGGAAGAGTCCCTCATTCTCTAAAGCAGTTTATTACAGTGTCCAAAAGCTCTCACCATCATAAAGTTTTTAATGTGTAAGTGGAATTTCCTTTTTCACAGTTTGAATCCAATGCTTCAGGTCACATCCTCTAGCGCTAAAGAAAAATGAGTTTGCCCCATTTTGCATGTGGCAAACCCTTCAAATATTTGAAGATCACTATCTTACCATTTCCTGGTCGCCTTATCTTGGTTCCCAGACTTTTTACTGCTGTGATCCTCCTCTTCTGGACATATTCTAGTGTGTCAATTCCCTTCTTAGACTGTGGAGCCCAGACCTGGACACAGGTTACTTCCCTTGAGTTACTTCCCTTGAGTTAGGCACTGGCCTTTTGTTGATGCAGCCAAGGATTGCATTTACTTCTCTTACCATCACAAAACACTCATGTTTCACTTGTAATCTACAAAGACTCCCAGATCCTTTTTACGTCTACCACTTATGGCTAACCTAACGGTAACCACCACCACCCCACTCCCAATGAAACTCAATTCTGAATTGATATTGACAAGATTGCTGTAAGGCACTTTCTAACACTCTTTTAGTGAATGAGTGGATATTCAAAACTTTTTTAAAAAAATCCAAAGTTCAATGGGGAAGTTGAGTATCTATGTTGACCCTGAATTTCTTACAAGCCATTGGGGACAAAACTAGGAAGACATGAACTCTAAGAGACCAAGGTCAACATGGATGACTACAGAGGAGCATTTACCTGGTTGGCAGTGTCGGAGAAGATAGCTCTTGGTGGGGGTTCCATCTGACATGCCCTGTCCTGGAAAAAAGGAATATTCAAGCTGCATACAATGCAAAGCAAAGCAATCACACTTACATACCACCCATAGTGCTTAGTGCATTATCTGGGCAGTTCACAAGTTAATTAGCATTTTGTCCCAAACTTGCTGGGTGTCATGAAAATCCTTAGGGAACGTAACTATTCTTTGAATTACTTTATATTCATTTAAGCATACTATGGTTTTTATATCCTCTTTAAGGTTGAGAAAGGCTAACTCTCAAATAGAGAAAGCATCTACATCAATAACATTCCACACTCAGCACACTCCGCACGTTCGCACGTGATTGAGAATAGGGATGCCAATCAAAAGAGGAATCCCGGAAATGAGAATAAGGTGACAAACAAACACCTGAGAATTCAAATCAACAAGACAATAGTCAAAACAAAATTCGCTGACCCCTGTCCCCTGTCAGGAGGGGGGGAAAGGTATTTAAGACTGAAAGGAACCTTTCCCCAGATAGGCGGAAGCCTTTCTTACTCTCAATCAGAACCATAAAAAATCCACGTCTCGAATGAGGACTATTAAATTTATTAGCTAATGAGGTTAGCTATTTTTCTCAATTAATTATTTTCTTAGTTTCTAAGTCAGAGTAGACTAGATTAGTTCTTCACAATGTTTATCCTGCACATTATGGATGAATATTATGCTTCAATAAAAACTCCGAAAAGGCAAGTTCCGGAGTTGCGTCTTTGCTCTGAAGAAGGGAGTTTTCACCAGAGAACTGATAACAGGTTTGCCAGCTGGGAATAAGGCTGTACATGCACACCAAAACAACCTTGAGCATCAGCTCTTCTCAAAAAGGGACATCTTATTTTAAGATAAGGGATTGCTACCATGATCCTAAGGCAGGTTGCTTTCAATTTCATCAGCCTGGGAAATTTTATCAATGGGACATTCCACCTTTGAAGGTAAAAGTTACTTTTTATACCACATCATTTTCCCACGGCCGTCCCGTGTGTTTGCGTGGTTGTATGGAAATTGGCAATATAGACTGGACAAATGCTTTGCCACATTAACTGCTACCACTATTCCTGCTAGAAAGTGGGTATGCCATCTTCCCAATAAGACACTAGCTTAACTGGGTTTGAGGTCCATGCCAGCAGAAAAACCCATGTAGAGTGGAACGCCTCGGCCTGGGCCATGAAGCAACAGAGGGAAGAGAGGAACTGGGGTTCCCGGGGAAGCAGTGAATTTGGGCAGCATGTGTGACCCCAAAGATCCTGGTTTTATGACACTGGGTACTCATTTTACCAACCTCGGAAGGATGAACGGTTGAGTCAACCTTGATCCCTGGTCAGAATCAAACTTCCAACCTTTTGCTTGCAGTACAGCAGTTTACCCACTGCGCCACCAGGACTCCTCAAGTTCTTGGTTTGGGAGATTGGAAAATCTACTCAGACACCACCCAATGCAGGAATGCTAAAAGAAAAACATCCTCTAATTCAGTGGTTTCCAAAGTAGGGCCCACGCCCCACAGGGGGGCTTCAATTTCCAGAAGCCTAAGTCAGCACATTGGTTGATCAGTGCTTTGGGGAATTGACTGAGGCTTCTGGAAATTAATGTCCAAAAACCAAAGGTTGGGAAACACTGCTCTAATTTCTCCTAAAAAATGGTGAGGTTGTTCCCAAGGGCTAAGTGTTTATATCAACATGACCAAATTTATTTGCAACCAGAGCTGATTTGTTGCTGAGATGATCACAGATTTGTAAATTCAGGGCAATAAACAGCACCTTGAGAGCAAAATTGGAAAGATCACTGCTTAAAAGTGTTAAAAGTTTGCATCAGAAGAACCATTCTTATTGCTACTCCAGCAAAATCTGCATAAAGAGAAAGCTGATTTCTAAACAGGGAAGAATAGGTTCTGCTGCCTGTATGATATCTCCCTCCAGAAAACCCTATTCTTGTCCCCAAAGATCAGAGATACAGGGGAATTTAAAACCATTAAAGGCCAAATCCTCTTAAGCAATTCCACACAGGAGCTATTGCGTAGTGTTATCTTCCGTTTCTGGCTGTTCTTTCTGCAGCAAGCCTTGCCCAGTTTTAATGACTAGTCATGCAAAGAAAGTCCGGCCAGATAGAAATGAATGCCTGTGTGATTGATCTTCTGCATATGCCCTTCTTCAATTGCCCTGCTATGATCCCATAAGCCAATTAAGGGCTATGTTTCAAAGATCCGTTTCCTGCTTCACTTCAATGCTCTAACTTGGTCGCATGCATAGATCTTACCCCTGCTTTGTATGGCTGAAAACTCTTGTGCTGAGTAGAGCTGCATTTAGAGCAGTGTTTCCCAACCTTTGGTTTTTGGACTCAATTTCCCAGAAGCCTAAGTCAATTCCCCAAAGCACTGATCAGCCAATGGATTGACTTAGGCTTCTGGGAATTGAAGTGTCCCTGTGGGGTGTGGGCCTCACATTGGAAACCACTGATCTATAGAGATGTAGTCTGTCCAAATTATCCTGCCATGGTCATAGAGTAGACCCTACTGCCAGTGACTCAATGCCGCTTGTCAGGTGGCAGTTAACTAACCTGACAATCCTAAGGACTAAAGTCCACAGGGAGAGATGATGGTCCCCAAGTGGGTTAAATCCCACTGGAATCCCTCTTGATGGAGGGCAGCAGCTTCCTCCATCCTGGCCTTGGGCTGAGGAGGACTTTGTGTGCCAAAAGGGCTCAGGACCAGAAAGTGACTCATGGAACTGGATCAGTGGTACTATGGGTGTCACCCTGCGAAGCAGAAGGCAAATGGAAGGCCACTGCATTATATTGTCCCCAGGACAATCTTCATTGTTATCTCTGATACAACATAAAACCTTCACAACTTGGCGAACAGCTCCATTCAGCTTAACCAAGGACAGGAAGGAAAGAAGGATGCATGTAGCCAATCCACAGAGGATATGAAGCTACAAGCAAAACCATTCTGTCTCTCCCCAATGGACCCAAGTGTTGATTCTAGGGTCAACAGAAAATCCCAGGTGGGTGGAGCAGCCCCCTGACACTTGGGGCCAAAGGTAAAAAGCTCACCAGCCTCTTTTATCGGTTATTATAAAACACTAGCCCCGAAAAGCCAACCCACTCAGAGACACACAGGAAGGATTTTGGCAACTTTCAAAGGGGCAACGGAGATGGCAAGCTATACCCTGACGGGATTGTTGAAGGTCTGTGAAGCTCTTTCGCTGAAGTTAAATTGGTTGGTGAGCTTTCGTTCTTGCACCGGCCGGGGACGAAATTGTTCTTCCTCTTCCTCTGGGGCTGCCACCTGAATCAGAAAAAAAACAGGGGATGGACCTGGGACCTATTTTTGCAGGGTGGCTGCAGTGATGTGCTATTTCACAGCATAGCAAAACCAGGTATTGACTGAGGGCCTGAAGATGAGAGGTGAAATATATTTTTTCATCCTCTAAATTGCTGTTAGCGAAGTTATGTGAATCGTCACAGGATGCCTGAAAACTACGCCAGTTGAGAAAATATCCCTTCTTGTTGGTATCGCTCCACCTAAGATATGGAGAGACATATCAGCGGATGCAGAGAGAAATAAGCAAGAGAAGGACCCTTCTCAACACCCTCTGAATGGATATGAGCCTCAAGTCCACCATTTCAAATCCAAGAAGAGCTTTATGGCAAGAATAAACACTCTTGAGCAGGGGTGCCCAACCTTTTGGGCCATGGGCCGGTCACATGGTTCCTCCCATCAGAAGCAGAAGTAAAACCATGCCTTTGCAGCAGGATGAAATAGATGTTAAGCTGCCATTTTCTCTGCTTCAACCAGGGGTGCCCAAACTACAGCCCAGAGGCCAGGTCTTGCCTGATGCCAATTCATCCAGCCCACACCACCCTCGTCACTCGTGGAAGTAAGATGCGCCCATATGCCCACGGGTCGTACGGGCACGTTTTACTTCCGTTTCTGGGAGCAATGAGGGTAGCGCAGGCTGGATGAATTGGCATCAGGAGCCAGATCTGGCCAATGGGCTGTAGTTTGGCCACCCCTGCTCTTCACGGTACACAAGAGCAAAACCAAATTAGAAGGAGCTCAATGGGCAAGGTACATCATTAAAGGTGGATACAGCCAAGGATCTCAAACTCTCCTACATCACTTGGAGGGCCCTGAATAGGCTGAGGGTTGGAGTGCCTAAATGCAAGACCAACAGGCTCAAGTCGGGGCTGCTAAAAATAAATTTCATGTCAGAAATTACTCTGAGTTGAAAGGGTTTTTGCAAGAGAAACTCAGGGGATGCTGAATGAGGCTCCTTTCATGTCCCCAAGATCCATCGTGCACCACTCGGGTATCAAAACACGACCTTCCAGTCTCCAAGCTCAGCTTCTTAACTACTAACCCACCACAGTGCTGCTGGTGGACAACAAAACACACTGTGAATGTGGATAGATTTGATTTCTTCCTTCCTTCCTTCCTTCCTTCCTTGTTTGTTCATATTTGTAGTGCCGCCCTCTCGCCGAGGCTACTCCGGGCAGCTCACAGGTGTAAATATAAAAACATTCCAAAACAATAAAATCAAGAAACCTATCTAAATACCCTCAAACATTAAAAATCCTTTAAAATACCCATAACATACCCTCTTCTACAACCACTAAAACCAGGCTAGCCCTTATATAAGCTCTGTGTGTGTGTGTGTGTGTGTGTGTGTGTGTGTGTGTGTGTGTGTGTGTTCCGCACCAGCAGCACCCCACACCTGTTGTGCAAGCCAGGTTTTGAGAGTTTTTCTGAAGGGGAGGAGCTCTGCCTGGAGACAGAGCTGGGTAGGGAGGAAGTTCCAAAGTGCCGGAGCAGATGCCGAAAAAGCCCTCCAGGACAATCAGGGATCCCCTCCGGTCTGCTCTAGTGGGACGGGCTGATGTCCTTGGGGCAATACGGTCTCTTGGGTACCCTGGTCCACTACCATGTAGGGCTTTAAAGGTCATCACCAACACCTTGACTTACACCTGGAGGCACACCGGCAGCCAATGCAACTCTCCAGAAACAGAATCTGGCTCATTTACTAGTCTGCTGATTACTACCAGAAATATGTCCCAATGAAGATTTAAAATTGGCCAGTGACAAAGCCAAGCTTACAGGTTGGCAAGAAACATTACCGGTTGATCAGCTTTTTCTCCTTCTTCACCTTCTTCTTCCTCCTCTTCTGCCTCTCCTTCTTCTTCTTCTTCTTTCAGTTCTGCATCCAAGGCCTCAAAGTCCAGCACCATGGATGCAACAGGAGCAACAGCTGACAAAGAAATGGACTGTCAATGTAGGCTGTGTGAAGAGCATCCAAAACAACCACAGCAGGTGGAAAGAAAAAATCAGTCATAAAAGTATATAGTTTACTTTAAATTGTAGTGTGAGCCACACTATTGAGTGTCTTATGACTGTAACATTTCTAAGAATTTCATGTCACTTGGATGTGAATTTACCTTTTGCTTTAGATAAAAGGACGCTTGTGTGTTCCATAAAAGTACGGGAGTTTAAAAATGTCTTGTGTGTGTAGAATCAAAACACAGGAGGGGAGTCAGAGAGAACAAAAAATAATGTTCCTTTAAAACAGGGGTTCACAATTTTTTTGTGCCACAGGCCAGAACACGCCCCTTCAGACAGTTGAGTGGGCCAGACACATGGTTCCTCCTGCCATAAATGCTGCCTTAAAACGTGTCCGCAGCTGTCGTAAACATGTTTACGACAGCTGCAGGTGCATTTACGGCTGTTTTCGCCAGTTCTGGAGCAAGGGTGGTGTGTTTTTGGCTGTTTGTTCATAGGAATGAGGGCGGTGGGCTACATGAAATGGCCTACCTGGTTGGTCTGGCATCTGGCGGTGGCAACCGTGGCTGCGCCAGGGTGGCCGGAGATTCCCAAGGCCTGCGGAGGGCAGGAAGCGCCTGTCGGGGCACAGCGGCAGCCCACCCGTGACAGCCTGTAAGCCAGGAGGGGTGCGGGCAGGGGAACGTCAGGCCGACTGGCATCGGTGCGGGGTAAGGGTGTGGGGCCCCACCGAGCGTGCACAACCCTTGCCAACTGGCCTGCCACTCTCCCCCGTATCCCTCCCGGCCCAACGCTCTCCGCCCACCCGTGCTGGCCCCTGTGCACTCGGTCACCCCCCCCCATCCTTTCCACGGACCCTTGCCAACAGCCCCGATGCTCCCCCCACCCCTCCTACCTTGCGCTCTCCACCGCTTCCCCATAGCATACCCGGTTGGGTCCCACACACAGGCAATGCCGGGTACCCCTGCTAGTTACTACTAATATGTAGACATTCACACTGGAAGACTTTCCACCTGCAAGACACAGGGGTGGCTTTCCCCAGCGCAGAGGGCACATGGCTTCCACACCTTGCTTATTGACTTGTTTTCTGCCAACTCAAGAAACCTACAAGAAATCTGGCTCATCTTCAGGCTCTGCCTCCGCCCTTCATCTGAATCTTTGGAGATCAGGTTCCCACCAAGGGTGAAATGGACTGCCATCTGCTCCACTGCCGTGATTGCCTTATAGGTTCTCTCCTGAAAGAGAAAGGGAAGGAGGGGGGAAAGAGAGAGAAATCAAATTGCTGACCCACCCTTTCTTTTGCTTAAGAGTAAGAAGGTAGCTTTATGGATTGTTCGCTTATATTCACTAACAGACAAGGTGTGCCACTGCAGGGAATAAAAGCATCCTAAGAGGTGCAAATCTTGCAACCTTGGTTCATTTCTAGTTGGCATACACAGTTCTGACCCCTTGGGAATGACCACAGCCTAAGGTTGTCAAGTGCAAGCCCTTGTGCACAAGGCATTCTAAGTTTCATCTCCACGTGTGGGTGGGAAAGTCCTTCTCTGAAATTTTGAAGAGAATCTTTATTCCAGTTAGGGAAGACATTTTTGAGTGAAAGAGACCAACTGCCTGAACCAAAAGAAGGCAATTTATGTCACTCTTTACAAAGCAGACTTTTCACACTTCCACAGTATCACCTATATATATCCTTCCATCTCAAACTCAGCCCTTGAGAGTTTGCTACTGGGGCCGGGAGGTCATGAACTTGGTTGTTTTTTTTTTTTATGTTGAGTTTCAAGCCAACTTTTGTACCATACTGTCCATGGGGTTTTCTTGGCAAGGATACTGGAGCGGGTTGCCACTTCCTTCTTCAGGGAATTGCATTTTATTTAAGGTATTTATATACCGCCTTCCTTGTCTTCCGACAACCCAAAGTGGTTTACAAGCAATCTCAAAAAGTAAAATAAATAATTACAGGAACAAGTTACAATCAAAACAATAAAAATATAAAATACAAATTACAGATCAGAAGTACAATGTAGCAACCGAAAAATGCTCAACGGCCGGGGAAGGAGCTGAGCGAGGCGGCGCTAAAGGCAATTTTTAAAGTCCACGACGTCCGGGAGCCCAGGTGAGCTCAACTTCCCCACGGCCAATGCCGGACCAGGGAAGAGGGCTCAGACGAGGCATTGGCGGCACCCGGCTTGAAGTTTATGCCACGCCAGGAGCCCAGGGTGTTCTCACTACCCCGCGGCAAGTGCCGGACTGGGGAAATGGCCGAGCATCCTTTTTTATCCCTGCCGGGGCGGGGGTTGATGAAAGCGGCTACAGCTGGCCTTGACACCCTGGCCGATGGCGGGGCTGGGAGAGGCAGCAGCGAGGTCCCGCATCATCCAGCTGCACCGTCCTTTATATCCCCGCCAGGGCAGGGGTCGCCGAAAGTGGCCATTTAGTCTGAGTTCTCTTCTATGGCCTGCCTATCTTAGGTGGCCTTATATGGCACAGCCCATAGTCTCATCAAACCACACAAGCCCCCTCACCATGGTAAAACAACAATACAGGTAATTAGGAGGGTGGGGGCTTCCATTAGTCATCACTCACCTAACCTCTACGGGCAGGAACAGAAGAAAAAACCAGACTCCAAACATTTTTATGACTATATACAAATGATTTCATTTGCACAGATCTGATTTGCAATGACTTTAGTCGGGTATACTCTGGTAACGGCAACCTTGTGTTGCCAGCTAATCTTTCTCACATTAGGTCAGGCAAAAGGAACTGCGGAATGAACTCACCCAAAAGATGCCTTCATTTTGGCAGTTTCACGTCTGGCCTAGACACAGAAGAGGAAGGAGGAGGCTTATTGATGGATAACATGCAACTGTATTTGAATTGGACAATTTATATTTTACATTTGATAATACGTGAGAATCAACGTAATGAGGAAATGTCAAACTCCACATTCTGAATGTGAGTTTCAGATCAAGTCTTTCCTCCTTTCTCAACAAACTAATGATCCACATCTCACATGGATTTCAATGAAAAGTAAAACACTTACTTTAAAGTTGTATCTGACAATATTCTGTGGTGCATGTGGGTTCTTCGCTTTCAGGATCCGAGTGATCTCCTCTTTCAGTTCCTATGAGAGGGAAAGTTGGCTCAAACACAATTCCCGTTGTTTTATGGAATAGTAACCATGTTAGTCTGTGTTTCAAGCATACCATGATGCCATGAAGTCCCACTCCCATGTCTGATGAAGTGGACTTGATCCACGAAAGCTAACATTAAAATTTAATGGAAGGATGTCCAAATTCATCATCTGTCATCTGGAATTATTTATTTGTTTATTTATTTTTCATACTTCTATTGCCGCCCAACTCGACAATGACTCTGGGCGGCTCACAACAAAAACAACATTAAAAACTGGCTAAAAACACATAAACCCCATTAAAAGTTCCAATAATTTACCCACCCCACCTACGTCCATAAAAAAGAGAGAGTCTCAATAGTTTAAACAAGCCAGCAGGTGGGGGGTCACACCTCCATCGGTGCCCCACACTTGCCCTGCCAGCCAGGTTTTCAGTTCTTTCCTAAAGGGCAGCAATTCTGTCTGTAGGCGTAACTCTATTGGCAGGAGGTTCCAAAGTGCTGGAGCAGACACGGAAAAGGCCCTCCTCCCTATGCTAGAGAGAGGAGCCCCTCTAGCCAATGGAACAATTAGGGAGACCCTCTGGTCCACTCTAGTTGGACGGACAGATGTTCTTGGGGCAATGTGGTCTCTTAGGTATCCTGGTCCACTACCATGTAGGGCTTTAAAGGTAATTACCAGCACCTTGAATTGCACCCAGAGGCATACTGGTAACCAGGGTAGCTCCCAAAGCAGTGGCAAGGCATGAGTATAATGCCCACACCCCATCACTACCCGGGCAGCCGCGTTCTGGACCAGCTGCAGCCTCCGAATGGTCGTCAAGGCAGCCCCATGTAGAAGGCATTGCAGTAATCTAGTCTAGAGGTGACCAGAGCATGTGTGACCATGAGCAAGGGGTCCCGGTTCAGGAGCGGGCGCAACTGGTGAATCACACAAAGTTGTGCAAAAGCCCTCCTGGACACGGCTGCCACCTGCTCTTCAAGCAGTAGTCATGAAGCCAGGAGGAACCCCAAGTTGCGCACCGGGTCTATCTGGGGCAAACTAACCCCGTCCAGAACCAAAGATGGTAGCTCCTGAGATAACGCAGGGCCCCTAATCCATAGCCACTCAGTCTTGCCAGGATTCAGTTGTAGCCCGTTGTCCCCCATCCAGACCCCAACAGCCTCTAGACACCTGGATAGGACTTTGACAGCATTGCTTGGATCGCCACGGGCCGAGATGTACAACTGAGTGTCGTCAGCATACTAATGGTACTTCACCCCATGGGAACGGATGATCTCACCCAACGGCTTCATGTAGATGTTAAATAGGAGAGAGCACCGAGCCCTGAGGCACCCCATATTGGAGGGGCCTAGGGCTGGATGTCTCACTCTCCAACCACACCGACTGGGTCCGGCCCTTCAGGAATGAGGAGAACCAGGACCACACGGTGCCCTGGATCCCCAATCCCTTGAGCCATTCCAGAAGGATACCGTGGTCGACGGTATCGAAGGCCGCTGAGAGGTCAAGAAGAACAAGGACAGATGGGTGACCTCCATCCTGCTCTCGCCAGAGGTCATCCATCAGCGCGACCAATGCCATCTCTGTACCATATCTGGACCTGAATCTTGACTGAAAAGGGTACAAATAATCCGCTTCATCCAGGAACCCCTGCAACTGCCGTGCCACTGCCTTCTCCAATACCTTCCCTTGGGAACTCCAACGCCAACTTTGAGGCAGCCTCGAGGAGCTCAGGCAGGGAGTCCCTTACACTGCAAGCGGGGGGGAGGTACAGGAGTAAGACTCCCAAATGACCCTTAGGGCCCAACCGCAGGAGCAGGGCCTCACAACTCGGCACTTGTGGAGCAGTGGCTTTAGCCACTCCAATGACTCTCTGGCTACAATAGCGACACCACCGCCCTTCCCCTCTCCCCTAGGCTGGTGCCAAATACCGAACCTGACTGGACACATGTCTGATAGAGGCACCCCGTCCTCCGGTGCCAGCCAGGTTTCAGTGATGCATGCCAGGTCAGCCCGCTCCCCCAAAATGGAATCTTGAATCAATGGGGCACAGCCCTCTTTCCACCGGCGGTGGCAGTGGCATCGAGGTCTTTTGAAGCTGCCCGCCTGGCCCCAAAACAGCTGCGGGCTTCTCTCCCACCGGCCCGGTCTGGTCAGGAGGAGGCATCGGTGGCGGTAGTGGTGAGGTCTTTTGGAGCTGCCCGCCCAGTTCCAAAACAGCTGCGGGCTTCTCTCCCACTGGCCCGGCTCCATCTGGGGTAATTGATGCTGCACCTTTTGCAGCTGGACTCATTACATCAGCCTATCACCAGTCATAAAGTTTGGGAATATAGGGAAGGTCAACTTGACCTGGCCTATCTCTTCCTTGTTTTGTCTTGTGATAAGACTCTGTAGTTGTTATCCAATTACTCCATCAGTTGTTTTCCTGCCCATAGCCAAGGACATACATTAAACATCCTGCCAAAAACTCCCTGCCTATCCTACAACTGTATATCTTACTAACTGACAAGTTCCATGGGAAAGCATCTTCGTCCAGTCAGCATGATCTTGCTCAATACACAAACTGATTAGCAAGCATATTCTCATACAGTACATTAATACACACACTTATATGATTTTAACCACATCAGAACTGTAGAGAAGGAAAATGGGTAATATCACTGTAATTTGCAATATTCTTCCGCAATAGCCAATACAATCTACTGGAGTTTGGAGTCCAGTGAAGAACTGAACCTTTAGCTCTCCTATCCACAGCTACATTGTTGTACGCATAAAGTACTAGTCTCTGTGGGATCATGGCCTCCATGGACACCAGACCCCAAATGACAGCAGTCCAAATTTACTTACAGCCTCGGTCAGCTCCAGCTGGTCTACGGGCTTGATGAGTGTCTTGGATTGTGACCATTCATCAGCCCCTTCTCCCACATCAGTGCCACCATCTTCATCCTGAAGGAACAACACACAATACAGACAAATTATGAGCTGTAGGTGGGACTCTACTAGGGCAAAAGAAAAGTGAGCAGACCATCCATGCTGGCATTTTCCAGGCAAAGTTGAGGTAGAAGTGCTGACGTTCACAGCAAGAGCAGCTAAGATTTGTGGCCGACAAGCTTAATTCAGCTGACATTTTCATGGGTGGCAGCTCAGCTCAGCTCAGCTCAGCTAATGCACAGTACCAGTTTTATACACAATCAGTACCAGTTTTATGCACAATCTAATTTAGCTAAGTTATGTAAGGAATTGCAGTGGCTTAGTGGTTAAGGCGCTGAACTTGATGACTGGCTTTTTCCAATAGGAAAATGCTTTTTACATAAATTTAAGCAAACCCATAGGAAAAATGATTTTTTTACAAAACTCGAAGCAAACCCATAGAAAATTGTGTTACATAAATCAGGGTATTTATGTAAATCAGGACATGGCTTTAGTGCAAAATTCATTACGTAAGTTGAATTTTACGTAACTCGAGGCATACGTAAGTCAGGGTTTTACTGTAGTTATATATTCGATTCCCAAGTACTGCAGGACGGAATGAGCTCCCATCGTCTGTCCCAGCTCCTGCCAACCTAGCAGTTCGAAAGCAAGAAATTGCAAGTAGATAAACAGGGACCACTTCGGTGGGAAGGAAAACAGTGTTCCGTGCGCTCCGGTGTCTAGTCATGCTTGCCACATGTCCACAGAAATGTCTGCAGAAGCAGACAGCTCTGGCTCTTCGGCTTTGAAACAGAGATGAGTACTGAACCCTAGAGTCGGATATGGCTGGCTTGCGAGCAAGGGAAACCTTTACCTTTACTAGTTATATTTTCTCATTTTAAAATTGTCCATTTCTTTTTAAAGACTGAATTGTAAACTGCCCAGAGTGGGAACACCGTATTCTCGGCAATCTAACGTATCAGCCCCTTTATGCTCTTTTTAAAGAGATACCCAGAGGCATCTGACTGGTCATTTTAAAAAGCAAGATGATGGATTAGACAGGATTTCCTCCCAATCCGGCCCAGCCCGTTTTACTAACAAACCTGTGTCCACTGAAGTCTGATAGCCATCCCTTAACAGGGGGGGGGGGGGGGGAGGTACCTTCGTACTCTAGTCACCTGCTTCCAAAAAGCCATCCATCCCTTGTTGTGACACCAATTCAAGTATGTGTCAGTGTTTTGAGCATTGTGCTGACATTCAGTGACTGAGTATTGTGGGACTTCCTGACCTGCATTCGTTTTCTCATGAGAGAGTTTAACCCCCTGGACCTTCACTGTCTATTTAAAGATCAGTACATCCCTCAGGAGGAAGGGGCGTGCAGGAAGAACAGTTTTGTTTGGTGTGTGTTTTTGCTTGGGTCTGCATTTTTCTGGTTTATATCTCCCCTTTTGTCAGCTGCAGGGGACTCTGGAGGAAGCAGATTACTTTATCTGGACCCCTTTCAATCAGGATTCAGGCCCGGACATGGTACGGAGATGGCATTGGTCGCACTGATGGATGATCTCTGGCGGGAGTGGGATGGCAGTTATCTGACAGTCCTTGCGCTCCTTGACCTCTCAGCGGCCTTCGATACCATCGACCACGGTATCCTTCTGGAACAGCTCAAAGGACTGGGGATCCAGGGCACGATGTTGTCCTGGTTTTCCTCATTTCTGGAGGGCCATACCCAGTCAGTGTGGTTGGAGAGTGAAAAATCCAGTCCTAGGCCCTTCAAATATGGGGTGCCACAGCGTTCGGTGCTCTCTCCTCTCCTATTTAACATCTACATGAGGCCGCTGGGTGACATCATCCGTTCCCACGGGGTGCGGTACCATCAGTACGTGGATGACACTCAGTTGTACATCTCGGCCTGTGGTGATCCCAGTGATGCGGTCAAAGTCCTGACTGAATGCCTGGAGGCTGTTGGGGTATGGATGGGGGACAACAGGCTTCAGCTGAATCCTGGCAAGACCAAGTGGCTTTGGATCCGGGGTCTGGGGTTATCCAGTGAGTTAGCACCTCTGGTCTTGGATGGGGCAGTTTTGCCCCAGACAGACCCGGTGTACAACTTGGGAGTCCTCCTGGACTTACAGCTGCTGCTGGAAGAGCAGGTGGCGGCCGTGGCCAGAAGGGCTTTTGCTCAACTTCAAATAATCCACCAGTTGCGCCACTCCTGGACCAAGGACTCCTTACTCATGGTCACTCATGCTCTGGTCACCTCCAGACTAGATTACTGCAATGCGCTCTACATGGGGCTGCCCTTGACGACCATTTGGAGGCTACAGCTGTTTCAGAATGCGGCTGCCAGGGTGGTGACAGGGTTTGGACATTATGCCCGTGCCTCTCCACTACTCCAGGAGCTGCACTGGTTACCAGTTTGCCTCCGGATGCAATTCAAGGTGCTGGTTTTGACCTTTAAAGCCCTATATGGCAGTGGGCCAGGATACCTGAGAGACCGCATCGTCCCAAGAGTGTCTGCCCATCTGACCAGGGTGGACCGGAGGGGCTCCCTAGTTGTGCCTTCAGCTAGAGGGGCTCGCCTCTCTGGCACGCGAAGAAGGGCCTTTTCCGTGTCCGCACCAACCCTCTGGAACCTCCTGCCAACAGAATTGAGGTTACTGACAGAATTGCTGCCCTTCAGGAAAGGTTTGAAAACTTGGCTTGCAGGGCAGGTGTGGAGCCTTAATGGGGTTACGGCTCCAGCCTGTTGGCTCATCTCCAGTTAGTGTCCCTTCTTGTGTGTTGCTGTATCCCTCCTATTCCATTTTATTCTTTTTTAAATGGGGTGGGAGGGTGGGTGACTTGGGTTTTGTAATCTGTTTTTATATGTTTTTAATTGCTGTACGCCGCCCTGAGTCAGGTTCGCCTGAGTGGGCAGCATAAAAATTTAAAAATTAAATTAAATCTATTTGGAGTGAAAATGAAATTGTTATTTTCCCTAACATCTTTAGCATCACCATGTAGTATAAAGTAGATCAGGTTTTCCTGGGGGATTGGGGTGGGTGCGAGGTTGTTCCCTAATACTGCTGCTTGAACTGAAATTTCAAAGCCAGTATTTCCAATGCCCAGAAGGAGCTTAGTAGAAAGTGTGGAGAAAAGTGGGGGTAAAATTCCCAGTGGGAAGCTTTCTGTGCCTAAAGCTGAGATAGATGTTATGATCCGGAGGACTACATCTGACCAAGAAAGGGTCACTGACCAAACCCATCATGTTCACTGCCATTCCCTTAGGCCTTTTATTTCTTGACTTATTATTTGTCTCCTTCTTTATTCTGATTCAAAGCAATGTTAATCCAGTTCTGTCAAAACTAGCTAGAATTCCAGTGCAGGGGGAAAAAAAAAACATTCACACCTTAGGTAATGGACAGCATAAGACAGGGGTTTTCAACCTATGGCCCGTGGCACCAACTAATCCAGCTCCCAACCCCGCTCCAACCACTGATGCCGCCGGCGGAATCAACCACAGACTCATTTATGGCTGTCATAAATGCATTTACAACAGCCGTAAATGAGTCTGCAGCCATTGTAAACACGTTTACTCCAGCCGTAAACGAGTCCATGGCCGTCATAAATGCATTTATTTATTTGTTTGTTTGTTATTTTCTTAGATTTGTATCGCCACCCCTTATAACAAATGTCACTAACCCGACATAAAAAACATCCCCATAATAACAATTCATAAAACCTCAAGTTAAAATCATTAAAACCTTTTTTTAAAATCCTCTACCTCCTGTTCCCCATCTAAACTAGCTAAAACTAAGATAAAAAAGCTAAAACTACCCCGGATGGCCCTTATATCAACCAACCGGGGGGGAGGGGGGGTGTTGCCCAACCGACAGCACCCGACATCTGTTGAGCTAGCCATGTTTTTAGTCCCTGTCTAAAAGGCAATAGCTCTGTCTGGAGGCGCAAATCGATTGGTAAGAGGTTCCACAGGGCCAGAGCAGATACGGAGAAGGCTCTCCTCCTGGTCCCAGTGAGATGTGCCTCTCTTGCAGATGGAGCCCTTAGGGAGCCCCTCCGATCTGCTCTGGTGGGATGGGCTGATGTTCTTAGGGGTGATGTGGTCTCTCAAATACCCTGGTCCACTACCAGGTAGGGCTTTAAAGGTAATTATCAGCACCTTGAATTGCACCCGGAGGCACACTGTCAACCAATGCAACTCCCGAATTTTATGGCAGTGTTTATGGTGGGGGGGACCACCAGTCAAGCCTGCTCAGCTGTCTGAGGAGGCTTGGTCCGGCCCACGGCTGAAAAATGTTGAGAAGCCCTGGCATAAGATGTCACAAGAATGACACAGGAATGAACAACTGGAGATCACAATTAACTCCATTTCGCATTTTGAGGGAGTATCAACGTTTCTCAGACAAGAAGCAGCGTTGAAACCTAATGCATTTCGCTCATTCCGTAGCAAAATGTAAATCCTTGTCGCAAGTGTGGTGTATTCCCTCTGATGCACGAATTCACAACAGTCTGGTTTCTCTGGCGAGAGTGTTCCATCCTAACTTAGTCACATCTCTTAAATTCAACAGATTTATCCACAGTGTGATACTTAAGAGAAAACACTTCTCTGGCCAGGGCCAACGATTGACCAACACCCTTGCTTTCTTAATTGACACATTCATGTGCAAGTGCCCGGCATTTTCCATGCATCTTTGCAAAGCTTCTGTTCCAGAAATTTCAAAAGCACTAGTCATGTTAGTCTACTGCAGCAAAATCAACCAAAGGTCTTGTGACACCTTCAGGCTATAGTAAGCTTTAACTGGCATAAGCTTTTGTGCAGTACAGCCACTGAGCCCAAGAAAACATTGACAAATAAAGCATACAATATTTCTCCTCCTCCTCGATCCAAATCTAGGCAATCCTCATGGCAATCAGCCATGAAGACTGTCCTGAGAATACAATGCAGTGGCCTTTCTTCTGCCTTCCGCATCACAGCGTGGCCCCTGTACTACTGAAGTGACCCAGCTCCATAAGTCACTTTCCAGTCCTGAGCCCTCTTGGCACACAAAGTCCTCCTCAGCCCCAGGCCAGGATGGATGAAGCTGCTGCCCTTCATCAAGATGGATTCAAGTGGGATTTAATCCACTTGGAGACTATCACTCTTTCCTGTGGACTTTGGCACCCAAGGGCGTTAGTCCTCAAGGTGGTCAGGTTAGTTAACTGCCGCCTGACACTTGCTGGCAGTAGGGTCTATTCTAGTGTTTCTCAACCTTTGGTTTTTAGACTTCAATTCCCAGAAGCCTAAGTCAGTCCATTGGCTGATCAGTGCTTTGGGAAATTGACTTAGGCTTCTGGGAATTGAAGTCCAAAAGCCAAAGGTTGAGAAACACTGGTCCCCCCAATCTCATTGTTCTGTGCAGGACAATGACAATAAAGATTTATCTATCTATTCTATTCTATTACCATAGCAGGACAACCTTGCCAGACTGCTAACCTGGCCAGACTGCAGAAAATGCTAGATACTGAATTCTTTTTAATTCTACAAGACCAAGTACTTCCAGAGGATGAATCCCGGTTCCTACCCGACATCTATCTTTCCTTCTTTCTGAAAGCTGTTAACATGCACAGTCTGTACAATGCATTGCACAAGGAGGCACAACCCTAACCATTTGCACTTGTTATGCCCTCTATTCTGGGCAATTGCCCCTCTTCTGGGTCCTCTAGACTCAGACCCAGGCGCTCTGCACAAACCCCTCATCTGTTTCACTGGAGGTGAAATGCCTGGAAGATCTGAACTTGACCCGGGAAGAAAATGCCAACAATGAAGGGGAATTTAAATTCCTAATCATGGCTGATGTGTGGAACCAGGTTTCCAGCTGAAATTTGTTCAGGGCTTCTGGGCACTTCCCCGTTTTTTGCTCTCAAAGGCGCTCCTGAGCTGAATTTCAAATAAATCCGCCCTTCTTTTTCAATCTGCTTTTCCTCGTCAGCACCAGTTAGACGACCCATGCCTTGGATGGATGCAGCAGATATAAAACCCAGGGCCTAATTGGATCTTCCTATGCATGAATGCACCCAGCCAGGCTGGATGGAATATTGATCACCCTTCACAGGCCTGCATTGGCTCAAAGAAGTAAGTGAGCCCAGCCGCCACCGAGGCCTCCCTCCCAACACCAAGGGGAAAACTTCAAGGGAGGAAGCAGCAATTTCAGCTTGCAGGGATTTGCAACCATCCCCCCCTGCTATGTATAGATCGGGGTACCCAAACTTTTCAGGCTGCGGGCCAGTCAAGTGGTTTATCAGGGTGGCCACGTGTTTCCTCCCACTGGAAGTGGAAGTAAAGCGCACCTTGCAATCTGTTTTGCAACAGAATGAGATAGATTTTAAGCTCCCATTTTCTCTGCCTAAACTAGGGGTATCCAAACTATGGCCTGTGGGCCAAATTCAGTCCCCCACGCCAATTCATCTGCCCCAGCCCACCCTCGTCGCTCATGGAAGTAAAACGTTTTACTTCCACTTCCGGGAGCGACGAGGGTTGGCCGGGGCAGATGAATTGGCATTGGGGCCCGGATCCGGCCCACAGGCCATGGTTTGGGCATCCTGGGTATAGACTGTGCTTTTTATGTATGCAAAGCTGCATATCTAAGATCAATAATTCTAATGTGGAAAAAGTATTATGTTGGGCATATGCCTGAGGCCATGTAACGCCAGTTACCTCTTTAGAAGTTGTGTGAGTTTTGTTTTCGACAGGCCAGTTTTAATGGAGAATGCAAAAGTGTTTTGTTCTCTTTAGGATGCCCAGCTCTGGGTTTTGACTCCACAATCACCACAGCCGGATTTGTTGAACAAGCCAGAGGTCTGAACCTTTGCCCCCACTGATATGCTGGATCTTGCCCTGGTCTCCAGTGATGTGCTGCAAAAATTTTTACTACCCCCACCCTGGGCGTGGCTAACTCTGTGGGCCACACCCACTTGGCCGGACACACCATGGCCTGGGGTAGGGAGGTGGGCGTAGCCAACCAAGTGGGTGTGGCCTGGGGAAATTTCCGCTACCGGTGCCCGCGCACCCGTGGGCACCGGGAGCAACACATCACTGCTGGTCTCTGTCCAGAAGATGCTGTGACCTCTCTAAGCTCTGGACTGTGAGAGACAGTGAGAGAGCTGAAGGAACAAAGCGTTGAGTATATCAAAGCCACCTCACCATGCAATGGGTTGTTCATGTGGACTGTGTCTTTAACTAGCCAGTAGAAAAGACTTCTAGTTTTTCCACCTCTAGATTCACTTGATGTATATTAAGCTGCTTGTTACGTCTGGCTGGACATCCCACTACAGTAATGGAGTAGACCAGGAATTCTCAACCTTTTAAAGCTGGGGCCCGGGTCACACTCCCTCAGACAGCTTGGGGGGCTGGATGGCCATTTTGCCCTTCCTCCATCACATGGCACTTCCTGGTGTGGTGGAGGCGGTGGGGGCCCACATGAAATGGTGCTGCAGGCCACATCTGGCCCATGGGCCGCAGGTTGAGAATCCCAGGAGTAGACCATACAGACAGTGACTCAACGCCGAGTGTTGGGCGGCAGTATATAACCCGACTCCCTAAAGGGGCCAGCGGCTACAGGCAGATGAGCAATTTTAGGTGGAGTGATGGAGGAAATGCCACTGGAAACCATCCTATTGGGCCCAATGGCAAAACGAGTGGAGGAGGAACTCTGATTCCCAACGGTCATGGAGGCGGAAGAGGCCATTTCAGATGGACTGGCTGTGAAGGTGCACCTTGTCAATATCCTCAAGACTGTGGCAGTCCTTTGCAGTCCCGGCGTTAAATCCTGCATGTCTCATTTCATGTGTGCCGCGGGGATGGCTCTGTGTGATCACAGTGTGTGGGTCACCACATGGCAAGCTGGGATCCACCTTAAACAAATTCACGCCAATGGAATTTTCCCTGCTTCAGGAAAAAATGCATTCTCGGCTATGAGTTGCAGCCAACAATGACGACATATGAAGCTGCTTGTTACTATGGTCTGTTAGCTTCAGTGTTTTTTGTTACTCATTGTGTTTGTTCCAGTTATACTCTCCTGTTTTATACTGTTTTTTTCTCTCTCTATCTCCTATTATTGCCTTACAAGCAAAGTATGTTTGTCTACAATGAAAGTTATTGTAAAGCACTCTTTTTATCAAGCAAAGCAACTGTTTACAAATCTATCTAAAGCAAGTGTAAGTAAAGAACTTTTTTCTTATATTTCTAAACAAGTGTGGAGAGTTTAATTTCTGGGCTAGAGTGGGGAGTATAATACTTGGAGAACATGCAAACTCGAACTTCTCCATGGCCCTGTCTTGTCTTGCCATGCCTTGCCAGTTGCCCCATAAGAACATAAGAACAGCCTTGCTGGAACAGGCCACAGGAGCCCATGATCCAGTCCAGCATTCTGTCTCACACAGTGGCTCACCATTGGCTTCAGGGTATGATTCCCAAGGAGATGCCTTCACCTGTTTAGGATTCCCTGGAAATGGCATTGAGAGATATCCTGCCCATCTCTCCAACCCCGAGGTTGTCCTTAAGTATCCATACTTATAGCCATTGATACTCTTGTCCTCCATGAACTTGTCTAATCCTTCCTTGAAGCTGTCAAGGCTGTCACCACTTCTTCTGGCAGGGAGTCCCATAGACCAGTAATCCTCTGGGTGAAAAAGTACTTTCTCTTATCCATCCAGCCCTCTCCCTCCATTAACATGGGCATCCTTTTATGGATCAGAAGGTCCACCAGAGAGAGGAATACAAGGTCAATGGCAGAGGAATGGCTAGTTCAATGCCTAGGCACGGCTTCTGCGAGGGACATGTCCTTTGGAAATCGGCTTGGGCCTGTCTCTTATTTTCCTTTCTCTCTCAGTTTATTGTACAGTAATCCTGCTTTTTTAGCCAGATATTGGCTGCTCAAGTTGGCTCCCATAAACTTAAACACAGACATCAATTAAAATGCAAATCAACAGGCTGTTGAGATGGGAGGTTCTCGGCAGAACTGAGTCAAGGCATGGAAGGTTTCCAAGATTAGCTTCTCCTATCATTCTGTTATGGAAACAGGCCATAAAGAGAGAGAAATGAGGCATAAATTCCCTTGACGGTGGTCTTTTTCACCCACCCACCCTTCCTTCCCCTAGGATTTTTACTTTGAAGAGACTGGGGAGCCAGATTTTTTGGGGGGTGTGTGTCTCTCTCTTCTCCTGCAACTCTCTACACAATATATTCACACCAGTACACGCTACATGATCTCTAGAGACTGTCTTTGTAGAACTATCATCCTTACATTTCTTTTCACACAAGAATATAAACATATTGAACTAGCACATCAGGCTACTTATTCACAGCTCCACACAATCATGATTTGTCATGAATCCTCAACAATATGATTGACAGGTTTTTTGTGTTTGTTTTTTTAAGGAAAACACTGTAGTAAGATAACATTTTACATTCTGGATGTATTTTGGGTTTATAATCATATAGGAGGGGGGGGGGAATAACAGATTATATTTATTTAGGACTGGATATAAATCTCACTGTGTGAATCTTACTCTAGCAAGTATGTAAATTATTCCAGCCAGTGGGTTGTATTCTAAACATGCATAACTACTGCTAAGATAGTTATTACTAATTCCATTAAAAAGAAAGAAGTTTGCTGCCAAATTTATATGTTTAGGGTGTTTTAATGTTTATGCGTTAAAAACATAATGTGGTTCTCCCACCTCAACTCCAATATGCTTTCCTAGGGGGGAAATGCATTCAAGGTATGTGCCTTGCCTTGAAAATAATGTATGTAAAATATGAATATCTTACCCGTCTTCTTATATTTGTTTTTGAAGATCTAGCGAGAGATATGCTCTAAAAACAAAAGAAAAAGACACAAAGTCAACCATTTTTAGTTGTTGGGTTTTTTTTAAAAAAAATACTAAAATAATCATGCCCAGATTGGGTAGACAACCACTGACAAAAGGTTATCTGTTTTAGGAGAATTACAAGCAGCCATTCAAAATAAAATGTTTCCTCAATGTAGCATACCGCAAATAAAGGAATACAACCCCCAGCAACATTGGCATTTTCTAAATTAAATGGCCATAATGATAGAAAACAAAAAAAAGTGTATCCGTAATAATATAATTACCTTATTTTCAGCCAACCATTCTACCATAACATTTAAAATGAAACCTCTAAGGATATTTGTAAAAATGTGAACTCTCAGTCAAAAAGCAACAATCAAACACATTTTCCAAGCTTAGCTAAAAGAAACTTAGGTGAGGATTGAACATATTTTCTGTGGGAAGAACTTGCACACCTTTGAGGGCATCACTGAGAAGACCCTTGCCATCTGTTTGTCAGGCTGACCACCTCTCCTAGCAAGGCATTTAACCAGAGCCTCTGTAACTGATCTTTAATTATTAGGCAGCTTCATACAGATGTAGGTGACAATTTAAGTTACTTCCTACCAAACCTTTCATACCTTAAAAATTAACATTAACATTATTCATTGGACTTATCAAGGCAGCATTTTGTGTACTATGGTCTACATCCATGGTTCCCAACATGGGGCGCACACACCACAGGGAGGCAATTTTAAAAAAAAAAATTGGGGGGGGTGATTTCAAGGGGGGCAATTCAAGAATGAGTTATTAACAGTTAATGGCCTTTTAGGGTTCCTCCACGTGAAAAGTTTACTTTTTGAATAATAAGAATTTATATGTCATGGGGGAGGCATCAGGATT
Source organism: Bradypodion ventrale (assembly GCA_035047345.1). Classification (NCBI taxonomy): domain Eukaryota; kingdom Metazoa; phylum Chordata; class Lepidosauria; order Squamata; family Chamaeleonidae; genus Bradypodion; species Bradypodion ventrale. The sequence continues at coordinate 3,511,595 of JAWDJE010000002.1, forward strand.
TTAGAGATGCCTTGGTGGGGCATGGCCAAAAGAAGCTGTTCTACCCACATTAAATCTTCAGCATATATCATTCACCAGAAGCGTTGAGGATGTTTTTGAATAACCGCAGGCTGTAAATCAGGCCAGGCGGGATCAGACTAGATATAAATAGTCAGTTTCATCTAAAATTGCTTGCAGTTGGAGTAAGCAAAATTTTAAAAAAGCAAAACTCTATCAACAGAAATAAACATTGAACTATTCAAGAATACCTATTTCTTGAAATAACATTGAGAAAGGAATTGAGGTGGGTGGATGGGACAACCAGCCACACAGGCAGCATGGGAAAGAGTTGTTCTAGTCCAGTGTTTCCCAACCTTTGGTTTTTGGACTTCAATTCCCAGTAGCCTAAGTCAATTCCCCAAAGCACTGATCAGCCGATGGACTGACTTAGGCTTCTGGGAATTGGAGTCCCCCTGTGGTGCCTGGGCTACATGTTAGGAACCACTGCAGCCTTTCTCCAATCTGATGCTCTTCAGAAGTTTTTAACTATAACTTCCACCATTCCCCACCATTGACCATGAAGGGTTAGGAAAGACAGAAATAATCGTCCAAAACATCTGGAGGATGCCAGGTTGGAGAAAGCATTTGCTAGGTGCTTAAAACACATTCATGTATTTCTAGATATATGCATTTCACTTATGGCCTAACATTGGAGGTCAACTGCCAATCAATCAATACTCATGTTTTTGATCTGGTATTTTATTACGGTATAGAATCATTGACAAGACCAACAAGTAGGCAGCTTTCTTTAGTAAGGCAACGAAAAGATACAGTAGTTCACTTTTTAACCTTGCACAGAAAACATGGACACATGAACCCAATCTATCCATGACCCTTTTCTTATAAGCTGAGTATATTGGATACTAATTTAATATCCAATTTTAGGCAGCATAATAGGACATTTCCAATGCACAGATTAATTTAGATCCAATTGAGCCAGAAAATTGCTAATTTTAAGCAGCAAATAAACCCTGCTGCTATTACCCTCTCTACACATGAGTCTATACGATTATTAATCTGCCAGGAAAGGCATCGACAAGAAAATTGGATGGTAATTGTCTTGGGCAGTTGTACATATTTCAATTAACTCAACACAAAGAGAAATCAAGTAAAATGTGAGTAATGTTTCTTTAGCTTTGTGATGAGAAACTCTAAAAACTAAGTTGCATGCAAAAAGAGGAAGATGTGCTCTAGCAAGGAAGGCAGCGCTGTGTTAAGTCTCTCAGCCAGTTCTCTTCTCAGACATTACAGACAAGATGGCGTAGCTGTGACTCAGATGTACCAGCTCAGATGGCACATGGGGTGAGTGCAATATAATTGGAAGGCCTTCCTTTTAAAAAAAAATAACCTTGCATGTGGAAGCTTGAAGGTGTGATATATGGAAGAAAGTGCTTTGTATCAGAGCAGCACTCAGTTAAGAGTCTGCAGTCTCCAACAATATTATTCCAGGTCCATCTCACCATCTCACCTCTTAGTTTGAGCAACAGGACCTTCATGGGAAGAAAATGTGCCTCATGACACATGCATGTTACATGCTGCGCAAGCTTCTAATGTGGAATCCCACAGCCTTCAGGGGCTAAGCATGGACAGTTTTGCTCTTAGGCGTGATGACACCTGAAGATGATCTTGAAAGGACTTGACACAAGATTTACTGGAGTCAAAAACAAGCAACCTAAGATTAAGCAAGAACTGTCATCCTGGCATTCATTATTTTATACTGTGCAATGCCCGGTGTTCCAATCTTTTGTGGGGAGGGAGAAGCCGACTTCTCAGAATATGTAAAGATTGGCTGCATGATTAGTTGTGCTGTATTTCTATCTATCTGTCTGTCTGTCTGTCTGTCTGTCATCCTTCAGATGCAAGCACTACTCAGAGTGGCTTACAATATATAAACATACAATACAATATGAATATTTTAAAAATCAGGATAAAATCATCCAAAAATAACCCAAAGAGAAAATGAATTTCTCTATTTATAACCTGTTTTATTCACAAGAGCTCAGGGTGATAACAAGATTGGAAGCATACAGTGTAATTATCCATTAAAAATGTATAATGTAGCAACATAAACAAAATATTTATAGGTCTGTAAAACAGAAATCTGTCTTTAAAAGTATATTTTTAAGGCGATACCATCAACATGTACAGTACTCATTAGCTAAGTATAGGCTCTTAATAAATAATGCATGAGCTGCATTCTCAATATGAGAGGCATTAAGGAAGAAAATTATGCCGATAAAGCCTGGGGAAGTGACTGAATGAGAACTGTAGTTATACCACAGGCCGAATGGACAGGTGGGACAGACTCGGCCTGCTCAGAATCCAGAGGATCGAGTCAGATGAGAGGGCTTTGGGGAAGATGGCTAGAAAGAGGAAGACTAAAGTAAGGAAGAGGTAGGGACTTAATGGGTCAGTAGCCCAAGAAAAGACTTCAGTCTATAGAAGAGAGGTGAGGAATCGTGGCCAGGACGTGCCCATGGCTCAAGGCAGAACTGGGATTGGCAGAATAAGCTGTAAAGCCAAAATAGGCAGACGGTATAGCTCAGGGTTTCTCAACCTTGGATCCCCAGATGTTCTTGGACTTCAATTCCTAGAAGTCCTAGTAAGCAGGTGTAGTGACCTGGGCTTCTGGGAACTGAAGTCCAAAAACACCTGGGGATCCAAGGTTGAGAAACCCTGATGTAGTTTATTTGAAGTCCAAGTCCAGTTTGAACCCTGTCACCCAACGTCTATGTGCATCTAGGATGCAAAGGTGTCCAAACACTGGCTCCAACCTCCAATCCACACCCACAAATCTATGAGGCTGGTTCCCAGATGCTTTCCCCCACTCAACCTGCTTAACAGCAGGAACCAAGTGGGAAACCTTGACTTCCTTCCACCTTAGTGCCTGCTGAAAATGGTGATGGCAACAAACCTGGTAGCAGATGCCACGGGAAAAGTCCCTGCTATTTGCATGGATGGAAGGCAAATAATATTATAGTGCTGCAGGGCTTCTTCTTCTTCTTCCATGTCTAGGCCAGACATATGCCCGACTGTGGTTCAATAATGCCTCAATCTTCTAGGAGGCTCTAAATGAGTTTGGTGCCCTTGAAGAAATAGCATTTATTGAGGCAAGAGGGACTCCCAGGACTGAGGAAACCCCGTGCAAACCTCTCTGCTGTCCCCTCACAATGACTGTTCCCCACTGTTGAGTTGGCCTTTGCTCCCTCTTCCCTTCCCTTCATTGCTATCCTCCTTTATCTTCTCCTCCTCCTCTTGTTACCAAGTTGGTCTCTGACAGATTTAGCAGGAGGCTCAACAAGTAGCAAGAGGAGCATACCTAAGGAACAACCACTGGTGGCTGGTGGCGGGTATGTTCTGGGTTGAAAGGATTTTTGCAGAAGAAACTCCACTCAGGAAACGCCCAAATGAGGCTCCTTTCATATCCACAAGAGCTGGCAAAGAGATGGGCATTCAATCCTTTCTGATATGCCCAAAGGCATTGGAGCTTTCTTTCTTAAATGGTCTTAAACAATTCTTGTTCTTTACCCCTCTGGTGCAACACTTCTACATTAGTCACATAGTCATCCTATGATATCTTTAGCAGCCATCTGTAGATCCACATTTCAAAAGCTTTCAGTATCTTTTCAGATGCTTTAGTCAGTGTCCCAAGTTTCAACTCCATAGAGCAACACTGGGAATACATAACATCACTATTCTGGCCAGGTTATCCTGCTATGGTCATAGAGTAGACAGTACTGCCAGTGACTCAACGCTGAGTATCAGGCAGTGGTTAACTAACCTGACTACCCTGAGGACTAACGGCCTTGGGTGGTGAAGTCCACAGGGAAGGGTGATAGTCCCCAAGTGGATGAAATCCCACATGAGTCCCTCTTGATGGGGGCAACAGCTTCATCCATCCTGGCCTGGGGCTAATGAGAACCTTGTGTGCCAAAAGGGCTCAGGGCTAGAAAGGCACCGCGCTCCTCTCCTGGCCCGGCTGGTCAGTGAGAGTGGTAGCAGCTGGCCTCGCAGCTCCAGGGCTTTAAAAACGACGCCTCCATCACCGCTGCAAAGGCACCGCACTCCTCTCCTGGCCCGGACGGTCAGCGAGAGTGGTAGCAGCTGGCCTCGCAGTTCCGGGGCTTCAAAAACGCCGCCACCATCATTGCTGCGAAGGCACCGCGCTCCTCTCCTGGACAGGCCACGTGAGTCACCACCGGCGCTCTACCAACCAACACCTGTTTGGTCTTCCCTTTGGTCTGGTCACCCCTGGGAGTTGCAGCTGGTGGTTGTTCCCATGGATAGGATGACAGGAGCCATTGTCAACTTAGTTCCAGCTGATGCCATCACTTGGAGTCGGCTGCGTTGGGATGGAGGGCAACGGGACTATTCGGGTCTACAACTTTGTTGTCCTGCCGGGCTTTGAAGGCAGGAAGCCATGGCTGGTTACTTTGGTTACTGTCTGGGATGTTGTTGGGGTGTGGTGTGGTGTGGGGTGGTACATGTCGGGACTATTCTATTCTATGTTGTGATACTATGGTATATTTATTTTGTATTGATTTGTAATTTTTGTAATTAGTAATTTGCAATTGTATGCTATTGTATTTTGTGTGTTGTTTATATTGTTATATTGTATTTCATTTGTTATACTGTATTTGATTTACTTGTTGTAAGCCGCCTTGAGTCGGCCCTGGGCCGAGTAGGCCGGGATATAAATCAAATAAATGAAATGAAATGAAAATGACTCGCATAACTGGAATAATGTTACGTGGTGATGCAGAAAGCAAATTGAAGGCCACTGCATTACATTCTTAGGATGTTCTTCATGGCTGATTGCGATGATGATAGCCAATACTTGGAATCAGATAGGGAGGAAGAAGAAGGTTGATAAGTATCTAAATAAGAGATTGACCAAGAACTGTATGAATGTTACTTAAGGGTATCCCATCTTCTGTACTAGCTCCTATTATGTTTTTGTTCTTCTTCGTTCTTTTATAAAACATTCTTAATATTTGTGATCTGAGGCAGGGGCTCAGCACCGTATAGCAGCTTAGATGCTGCAGGACTTTGGAGAGTTCCATTGACTCCATTGAAAGGACCCCTTCCTATAGATGCAGCGACTTAGACTTAAAGAGATCTGCCCCGAGTCTCTTGCCCAGGCCTCTCTCAAAATTTCACAATGTTCAGGCTGCCGCTGTTGTAGCACTGATTTTTATGGACTGTGGGGCTGTTGGAGATCAGTGTACTGGCTCGGTGTGGAAGCTAAGCTCACACTTCACAATTATCAAGATTCAAAGGCCTCCACTATCTCAAGCTAAGGTCTATCTGGGCTGCTGTGGTTTCTCCCTTATTCTGTTGGCACGTCTTGTTCATAAATCTCTGAATCTGTGGCCAGGTCACTGCCAGAAACCAAGGTCATGAATGCTGTATTATATATCATTATTGCTTTCAGCACTGCAAACATACTTATAGTGCTGTTGACAATATTACAAGGTGTTATGCTTAGAGTGAAAACCCAGCTGGGTATCTTTATTAATTCTATTAATATTACTGAACATAAATAAATATACCAAAATTAGCAGCAGCATGGAAGGGCAAATTGGTTCGAACGAACAGAGCAAGGTTTGGATATCAAAAGTTGAATGAACATGAGTGCTACTTACAGTGCAATACTGTCTGCAATATCAGGGCAAACGTATTCAGTACAACAGTGTTACCAGCAATGTTGTATGCATCCGAAACATGGACAATAACAAAACAAGAGGAAGACAAACTGACGGTAAACCAAAGAGCAATAGAAAGATGGTTGTGCGAGTAATAATCAGGGATACGCAAAGCAATCACACTTATATACTTCCCCATACCACTTAGTGCACTCTCTGGGCAGTTCACAAGTTAATTAGTATTTTGCCCCCAACATGCTGGGTACTAATTTTACCGACCATGGAAGGCTGGAAGGCTGAGTGAACCTTAAGCCCTGGACAAGAACAAACTTACAACCATTTTGGTTGCAATACAGCAGTTTAATCACTACGCCACCAGCAATAAGGAATTACGCCAAAGAACTGGACTGTGTGACATGGTCAATGAACTATATGTGACAAAAAGAAGATGTGCAGGCCATATCACCCACCTAAAGGATAACAATGGACCTGTTGGCTGACAGACTGGATACCAATGGACCACCAAAGACCTCAAAAACGATGGGATGAGCCAATGGTAAAGCTGTTTGGCCAGAGATGGAAACAGAAGGCAAAGGATAGAACATTTTTGCAGTTCAGTTGATTTGCGCTTAAACCAAGAAGTGACAACAAATTGATATTGGATATTGGACTGTCTGCATCTACAAAGATCAGTCAGTCTTACACTCAATCAGCATGTATAGAATTGCATCCTTAGATTCTAAATGCTTTCCTCAGTATTTTGTACAGTATTGCTCTAAAAGAAATATAGGATTTCTTGACACTTAAGAGAAAGGAATTTCAGAACTGAAGAGCAACCAAAAAGCATTCTCTGCTTCACTGTCCATGTTTAAATCTGGACATGGGTAGGATATTCTGATAGTTAGCAAAACCAAAGTGGAACAAAATGGAAAAGGAAAATGTGTATGGTCCTTGTACACAATCCAAAGGCAAGGGTTAGTGCTTCCTTCATTAAATTACTAAAAAAAAATCACAAGCTGAAGCTAGCTTCCAATGCTTTTGCAAGTCTTCATTAGGCTGGGCGTCACAGAGCGGTTGATGGTGCAGAAGAAATCATAATACCTCCAAAAATCAAGACCAAATGTCCATTACAGGTTCCTTTGTTAAAACTGAATTTCAAAATAGGGGCTGCACACTGTTCATGCTGTAATAAAATTATCACCAAATCTGTAGTGAAGTTTAGATATTATGGTGGCACATGAGAAATTTCTGTATTCACGGATAGACTTGATTTCTATCTTGTTGTATTCCAGGACTCTCAGAATGGTTCTTAGCCGTTTTCCTAAGTGTGTTTGAAAGATCTGCCCCCAAACGGTTTATGGGCTAAAGATGATTCCCCCCCCCCCCCGGAACTATTTCTGTTTCTGATAATGTTTACTTATGTCTGCTGCAGCTTCCGTGTTCTCATTCTTTCCACTGGCACATACTTACTGGACTGCAAGGAGTTAATCAGCAGAGAATAAACTGTATGAAAGATAATTTAGGAAGGACACTTAAGCCGAGGGCTATATGGAAAACCACTTTCACCATCTAGAAAGGCTTCCATTAAGAGCAGGAAGAACTCTTTCTCAGGGGAATCAGGGAAAGAGCAGCAAGCTTATATAGGTAACTGTAGCAAGGCAAGTTATGATGCATGCTTCTCTTTCTAAATTCTTTATAAATGCAAAAGTGTGTTCTTGTATATCCTTCTATTGCAATAAATACTATATGCAATTATGCACATATATAATTCCTCATTTTAAAATATCAAATAGTCACAGTGTGGCTTGGGGGTACAATTAGACCAATGAAGCACAACTTATATATTGGGCAGACACCAATGACATTCAACTTGTCCATGATCTGAAACTGCCTGCATCATTTAAAAGTGGTCGATGGAGGAAGGGATATGATCTTGACATAGCAAGAAGAGAGCAGCAGAGTGCATGAAAGCCATTGATGATCCAATTCTGTGCACTCAAATTATGCCTATCGTATATAAAGTAAATGCTGCCATGAAACCCCAGAAGGTGCCTTTTTGCTGATGTTTTAATTTTCAGAAGGCTAAAAGGGTGAATTTTCGAGAACAGCTGGATAAAAGTGTGGAGAAGATCCCTCCTCCTTCATCCAGATAAATATGATACAATTATCCATTTTGTCAAAGTAACATCAAGGAAAATATTCCAAGAGGATGCCGCACCCAGTACATCCAGGGCCTGATCGACAACATCACACCTCTGTTGGACAGGTATCAGTTGAAGAGTTGCTTGATTGAAACCCAGCAAAGGCCCAGCTACTGACCAGTGTCACTCCTATGCCCCCTTTGTAAGGCATTGGAACAGATAATTTACAATCGTATTTCAATTCAATTCAATTATTCAACTTGTATGCCGCCCCACTCGCAATGCGACTCTGGGCGGCTAACAAAGAAGCAATATCAGTTACAATAAATACAATTACAATATCACAGTTATAAAATATCACAGTTACAATATCACCATTACAATTATAAAGTAATTACCAAAATATTTCAAGAGCAAAACTCAGAAATACATTACAAACTCAGCCCAGACCACTATGTCCATTTCCCTCCATTCCAGGGTCAGCTGAGGGAAGAGTCTGGTGATCGTGGTGGGTGGTGGTGGCATTTTTGAGCTCCGCCGAGCCATGCAGCTACTCTCTCCCCTCCTGGCTGGCCCGGCCGAGGGTAGTCCGGTGGTGTGGGAGGCAGTGTCGGCCTTTCCATCAAAATTATTGATGGAAAGATCATGAAGAAGCAAGCAGTCTTCAAGCAGGGAAGGTCATAACATGGTCAAATTCTTAACTTTACACAACACATTGAGGATGGCTTCAAAATAAAGCTAATGATGGGAGTGGCTTTCATTAACCTAACAGCAGTTTACAGTACTGTCAATTACAGAATACCAGAGGTAATAAGGTTACTAGGGTCATCATTGGCAACTTTCTCCAAAACCAGAGATTCTATCTGATGATGAATTGTAAGGACAGCAGATGGAATGACACTTGACATAAAGCAACCACTAGGAAGGCCTGCAACCAGATGGGAAGATCAGTTTAGGGAGAAGTTCCTGAGGCCCTGGATGAGACTGGCATGGGATCGGAGACAGTGGAAGATGATGCTTCAATCCACCACATCAACCTGATGTGTGAAACACGGATCAACCAAGTAACCAAGTAAGTAGTAATACCTCATACAAAGTCCGCTTTGTATAACATCAAATTCATACAACATCGCCTAATTCCTTGAAAAATGTTGCCTCATACAAAGTTGTGCGATGTTGTATGAGGCATTGGGGTTTTCCCAGGTTGCATTGTGCCTCGGCAGTATAAAAGGCAGGACACATGCGTGCATTGCTCTTGTGGGTTTTGCATGAGGCAAAGAGTGTTTAGGAGTGGTTTTGAGCGCGATGTTGGATTTTTTTTTTTTTTATCGTCAGACTTTTTAGAAGCATTCCTGGGATTTTTGCAGCATTCTTCAGGTTCTTGGACAATCAAGGTTGTTTGACATGTTTTTGTAATGTATTTAGCCTTTAGACAATGATTTCTTAAAGTTCTGTCAGTTTCCTGTCTGTTTCCATGACTTTGCCCTGAAGTCTGTGCTGTTACAGCACAATATATCTCTATGGAAATGACGTTGTACGAGGTATCGCGGCAAGGATTTGGATGTTGTATGAGGCATTGCCGCTAGGATTTTGCATGCCTCATACAAAGTCCAAATCCATATAAAGTCCAAACTTGTGGAACCAAGTTTGGACGTTGTATGAGGTATCACTGTAGATGGAAGTTGCAGAAGAATGAACCACCATAAGGATGGTGACCAAAGGCATTCAGTATCCTTCAGAAACATCCTCAGACAGTCTGCTACCACTCTTTCTATCACCTTTCCCATAAAAGAGATATTAGCAATGGGGGTGATAAAATCATCCATCACTAGGTTGGATTTTTTCAAGATGGGTAGATTGACCATCTCCTTCAGTTGCACAACGCGCTCATGGAGAGAGGAATTAATGAGCTCTCCAAACCATCCTGATCCCCCCAAAGTGGCCACTTTTACGATCAATGAAGAACAAGGATCCAAGTAAGTGGTGGTAGCCTTACAAAAAAGTGACTGTTATCCTGATATATGTTACAGGCTGAAACTGACCCAACAAACATGGACTAAAAACATGTGTGTTCTGACCTGTTGTATCAAATATGGAATTGAGGGCCCTACCCTTCCATGTCTTCTTCTATGTTTTCAGACTCAGTGAGTGGGTTTAGGTTGTGTTGCTTTATAATGATGTGATTTTTGTATTTGTAACTTAAACAATTAATTGTATTATTGACTTGACTTGACTCTTTGTAAAGTTTATTGTGACTTGTATTATTTATGGTATTTTGCACTGTTATTTCTGTATGTTGTTGTATTTCCCCTCCCCCTCCCCTGTACTTATGATTTGCTTTGTATTTATTTTATTGTGCTTTGAGTGGTCAATAGACTAGTAAAGCGGTATACAGTATATGCATACTAAATAAATTCAAAAAATAAAAAATAAAATCCCCTTTGGTTTTAAAATATGTTGCCCACCTATCACAGCTGACAAGTGATGGCCCTAATTCCTCCATCTGCCCCCCCATCTTTATTTTAATAACATATTTCAACTTATTATTAATTAACCCCCATATTACCATTTATTTCATAAAACCGAAGAGAAATGAAGTGTCACAAAACGGTCTGAATTGATCTTTTTGAACGAGTGATAGTAAAGGTAAAGGTTTCCCTTGCTCGAAAGTTAGTCGTATCCGACTCTAGGGTGCAGTGCTCATCTCTGTTTCTAAGCCGAAGAGCCAGCGCTGTCTGCTTTTGACTCTGCATGTGCTCTTAAGCAGAGCTGCTGCTGAGGAGAGCCAAACAAAGGAAGTGAGTACTGGTAAGTTTTGCAGTTGTAGAGCTGCTTTAGATTGCAAACTAGGAACAAAGGAAGAATATAGTCTTACTAGGTAGAAAGGTAGTAAAATGTACATTTTTGAGGCCCAGAATACTGCACTTGTTAAAATGGATTCTGAGGGAACAGCTGTAGTTACCTGCAATACTTGTGTCATGTTTGTGTTCTTGCCAAAGCATATGGAGAACTACACTTGCAGCAAGTGCAAGCTGGTTGCACTACTAGAAGAGAAGGTCCAGCAGCTAGAGGCCCGCATATCTAACCATCAACAAATTAAGGAACTTGAGCTGTTCTTGGACAGAGCGGAGCAGACTATGCTGGACAAAGAAGAGACAAGGCACAGTTCTGAGGGAGAAGGCGCTTCACTAACTCAGGAGGGAGATGTTTGGAGGAATGTGACTCAAAGGAGGAGAAGAGTATTGGTATCACTGAAACCTGGTGGACGGATGATAACCAATGGGATGCAGTTATCCCAGGCTACAAACTGTACAGGAAGGATAGGAAGGGGCAAACAGGAGGTGGTGTGGCCTTGTATGTCAAAGAAGTGATAAAATCGTATGAATTGGAATATCTAGGTGATTTGGAGTCACCATTAGAAGCTCTGTGGGTAAGAGTACCAGGCCACAAGGATGGTCTAACAGTAGGCATATACTATCGGCCTCCGACCCAAACTCTTGAGGGAGACTGGCAGTTGGAGAATGTTGTAAAGGAGGCATCCAAGAAGGGAAGCCTGGTTATAATGGGGGACTTCAATGACCCTCACATAGACTGGGTGAACTGTTGTTCAGCACATGATAAAGAGATAAAGTTCCTAGATATGCTAAATGATTGTTCCCTGGGACAGATGGTTGAAGACCCAACTAGAGGTACAAGAATCCTTGACTTGATCTTGAGTAATACTCAGGATCTGGTGCAAGATGTTAATGTGACTGATCCAATAGGGAACAGTGACCACAACTCAATTATGTTTAACTTGATCATAGACCGCAAGTCACTGATAAAATCTAACACAGAGACCTTAAATTTTCAAAAAGGAAATTTCCCAAAGTTGAGGAAACTAGTAAAAAAGAAGCTGAAAGGGAAAATTGAGAGAGTCCAAACACTCCAAGAGGCATGGAGGCTGTTTACAAAAACAATAACAGAGGCTCAATTGGAATGCATACCCAAAAGGAAAAAGGGCACTGCCAGGTCCAAGAGGACTCCGATGTGGCTTACAGGAGCTGTTCGGGAAGTGATCAAGAGCAAGAAAAGCTCATTTAGAAGATGGAAGGCTTGTCCGAATGAGGACAGCAGGCAGAAACATAAATTCTGGCAGAACAAATGCAAGGCAACAATCAGGAAAGCAAAGCAAGACTTTGAGGAGCGTATAGCTAAAAATACTCAGAGAAATAACAAAGACTTCTTTAAGTACATTAGAAGTAAGAACCCAACTAGGAAGGCCATTGGACCATTAGATGACAATGGAAGGCAAGGGGTTATTAAAGAGGAAACAGAGATTGCAGAGAGACTCAATGAATTCTTTGTTTCAGTATTCACTGAAGAAGACAGAGACCACATGCCCAAAACAGAGCCTATCTTCGTAGGGAGGGAAACCGAAGAATTAAGCCAGATAGAAATAACCAGGGAGGAGGTCCTTGCATGTCTTGTTAAACTAAACACTGACAAATCATCAGGACCAGATGGCATCCATCCACGAGTTCTCAGGGAACTTAAAGATGAAATTGCTGATCTCCTAGCCAAAATATATAATCTTTCCCTCAAATCAGGCTTTGTGCCTGATGACTGGAAGGTAGCGAATGTAACACCAATTTTCCAAAAAGGATCCAGGGGTGATCCAGGGAATTACCGACCTGTCAGTTTGACATGTGTCCCAGGTAAAGTGATGGAAACCATCCTAAAAGATAGAATTAATAGGCACATAGAAGAGAAGGTGCTACTAAAGGAGAGCCAACATGGCTTTTGCAAGGGCAAATCATGCCTCACTAATCTGTTGGAATTTTATGAGAGTGTCAACAAGCATGTGGATAAGGGGGATCCAGTTGACATTGTTTATCTGGACTTTCAGAAGGCTTTTGACAAGGTCCCACACCAAAGGCTCTTGAATAAACTTACCAGTCATGGAATAAAGGGACAGGTCTTGTCCTGGATCAGCAACTGGCTAAGGGACAGGAAACAGAGGGTAGCACTAAATGGACACTTCTCCAAGTGGAGGGGAGTAAAGAGTGGGGTCCCCCAAGGTTCAGTACTGGGACCCCTGCTTTTCAACCTCTTCATAAATGATCTAGAGGTAGGAGTAAAAAGCAAGGTAGCCAAATTTGCTGACGACACTAAATTATACAGGGTAGTGAAAACTGTGAGAGATTGTGAGGAGCTCCAGAGGGATCTCTTGACACTGGGGGAGTGGGCAAAACAGTGGCAAATGAGTTTCAACATTAGTAAGTGCAGAGTGATGCATGTTGGGGCAAAGTACCCCAATTACATTTATAAACTGATGGGGTCTGAACTCTCTGCGACAAACCAGGAAAGGGACCTTGGTGTCCTGGTGGACAACTCAATGAAGGTGTCAACCCAGTGTGCCTCAGCAGTGAAAAAAGCAAACTCAATGCTAGGGATCATTAGGAAGGGTATAGAAAATAAGTCAGCAAGTGTCATTTTGCCTCTTTATAAATCTATGGTGAGGCCCCATCTGGAATACTGTGTACAGTTCTGGTCGCCATACCTCCAGAAGGATATTATGGAGCTGGAAAAAGTGCAGAGGAGGGCAACCAGAATGATTAGGGGACTGGAACACCTTCCTGACCATCTGAGGCTGCAACGGTTGGGCCTCTTCACTCTTGAACGACGACGTCTAAGAGCTGACCTGATTGAAGTTTATAAAATCATGCACGGTGTGGACAAAGTAGATAAGGAAAAACTGTTTTCCCTATCGCATAACACTAGAACTAGGGGACACTCCATGAAACTTTTGGGTACTAGTTCTCAAACAAATAAGAGAAAGTACTTTTTCACCCAGAGGATTACTGGTCTATGGAACTCCCTGCCAGAAGAAGTGGTGACAGCTGTCAGTCTTGACAGCTTAAAGAAAGGATTAGACAAGTTCATGGAGGACAAGGGTATCAATGGCTATAATTATGGATACTTAAGGACAACCTCCGGGTTGGAGAGATAGGCAGGATATCTCTCAATATCATTTCCAGGGAATCCTAAGCAGGTGAAGGCATCTGCTTTGGAATACCCTGAAGGAAATGGTGAGCCACTGTGTGAGACAGAATGCTGGACTGGATGGGCTGCGGCCTGTTCCAGCAAGGCTGTTCTTAGGAGTAGGGGATCACAGAGTCTGAAATTACAGAATAAATTTGAGGCTCTTTCCCTCATCACACCTGATGAGGAACACACAGAGGAACAACTGGTTCCACCTGATGATCTCTCCTTCATCACACTTGATGAGATCCAGGAAGATAAACAACAGGAACAAACTGAGGTTCTCTCCCTTAATATGGTTGATGAGGTGCATGTAGATGAACAGATTGCAGGAGAGAGGCTCCTTGTACTAGGCGATTCAATAATTAGAAATACAGAGAAATGGATTTGTGATGCACATGATAACCGTATGGTGACTTGCCTGCCAGGTGCAAAAGTTGCAGACATCAGAAGAAATCTAGATAGATTGTTAGAGAAAACTGGGAACGAGCCAGTTGTCACGGTACACGTTGGTACCAATGATGTTGGGAAGGCCAAGCGGTCTGTCCTGGAAGCCAAATTCAGGTTGTTAGGAAGAAGATTGAAGTCCCGGACTTCCAAGGTAGCATTTTCAGAAGTGCTGCCTGTCCCTCGCGCAGGACCTACCAGGCAGGCAGAGCTCAGAAGCCTCAATGCGTGGATGAGGCGGTGGTGTCGAGAGGAGGGCTTCAGATTTGTCAGGAACTGGAGAACATTTTGGGACAAGCCAAATCTGTTCAGGAGGGATGGGTTGCATTTGAACCATGATGGGACCAGATTGCTGGCACTCAACATCAAAAAGGCTGCAGAGCAGCTTTTAAACTGATAACTGGGGGAAAGCCGACAGGAGCTGGGCAGCATCCGGTTCGGGAAAGTGTGTACTTGAGTAGTGAGGAGGATGCAAAAATTACTGAGCAGAGCAAGGAGCTAGTCACCAACACTCTAGCAGAAGGATGCAAGAGGCAGTCTAACAATGCAACTGGACACAAAAGACTGTGTCAGAAAAGCATATCTAAATGCTTGTATACAAATGCCAGAAGCCTCCGGAACAAAATAGGGGAGCTGGAATACTTAGCAATAGATAAGAATATTGATATTATTGGTATCACTGAAACCTGGTGGACGGATGATAACCAATGGGATACAGTTATCCCAGGCTACAAACTGTACAGGAAGGATAGGAAGGGGCAAATGGGAGGTGGTGTGGCCTTGTATGTCAAAGAAGTGATAAAATCGTATGAATTGGAATATCCAGGTGATTTGGAGTCACCATTAGAAGCTCTGTGGGTAAGAGTACCAGGCCACAAGGATGGTCTAACAGTAGGCATATACTATCGGCCTCCGACCCAAACTCTTGAGGGAGACTGGCAGTTGGAGAATGTTGTAAAGGAGGCATCCAAGAAGGGAAGCCTGGTTATAATGGGGGACTTCAATTACCCTCACATAGACTGGGCGAACTGTTTATGTTCAGCACATGATAAATAGATAAAGTTCCTAGCTATGCTAAATGATTGTTCCCTGGGACAGATGGTTGAAGACCCAACTAGAGGTACAAGAATCCTTGACTTGATCCTGAGTAATACTCAGGATCTGGTGCAAGATGTTAATGTGACTGATCCAATAGGGAACAGTGACCACAACTCAATTATGTTTAACTTGATCATAGACCGCAAGTCACTGATAAAATCTAACACAGAGACCTTAAATTTTCAAAAAGGAAATTTCCCAAGGTTGAGGAAACTAGTAAAAAAGAAGCTGAAAGGGAAAATTGAGAGAGTCCAAACACTCCAAGAGGCATGGAGGCTGTTTACAAAAACAATAACAGAGGTTCAATTGGAATGCATACCCAAAAGGAAAAAGGGCACTGCCAAGTCCAAGAGGACTCCGATGTGGCTTACAGGAGCTGTTCGGGAAGTGATCAAGAGCAAGAAAAGCTCATTTAGAAGATGGAAGGCTTGTCCGAATGAGGACAGCAGGCAGAAACATAAATTCTGGCAGAACAAATGCAAGGCAACAATCAGGAAAGCAAAGCAAGACTTTGAGGAGCGTATAGCTAAAAATACTCAGAGAAATAACAAAGACTTCTTTAAGTACATTAGAAGTAAGAACCCAACTAGGAAGGCCATTGGACCATTAGATGACAATGGAAGGCAAGGGGTTATTAAAGAGGAAACAGAGATTGCAGAGAGACTCAATGAATTCTTTGCTTCAGTATTCACTGAAGAAGACAGAGACCACATGCCCAAAACAGAGCCTATCTTCGTAGGGAGGGAAACCGAAGAATTAAGCAAGATAGAAATAACCAGAGAGGAGGTCCTTGCATGTCTTGTTAAGCTAAACACTAACAAATCATCAGGACCAGATGGCATCCATCCACGAGTTCTCAGGGAACTTAAAGATGAAATTGCTGATCTCCTAGCCAAAATATATAATCTTTCCCTCAATCAGGCTTTGTGCCTGATGACTGGAAGGTAGTGAATGTAACACCAATTTTCCAAAAAGGATCCAGGGGTGATCCAGGAAATTACCGACCTGTTAATTTGACATGTGTCCCAAGTAAAGTGATGGAAACCATCCTAAAAGATAGAATTAATAGGCACATAGAAGAGAAGGCGCTACTAAAGGAGAGCCAACATGGCTTTTGCAAGGGCAAATCATGCCTCACTAATCTGTTGGAATTTTTTGAGAGTGTCAACAAGCATGTGGATAAGGGGGATCCAGTTGACATTGTTTATCTGGACTTTCAGAAGGCTTTTGACAAGGTCCCACACCAAAGGCTCTTGAATAAACTTACCAGTCATGGAATAAAGGGACAGGTCTTGTCCTGGATCAGCAACTGGCTAAGGGACAGGAAACAGAGGGTAGCACTAAATGGACACTTCTCCAAGTGGAGGGAAGTAAAGAGTGGGGTCCCCCAAGGTTCAGTACTGGGACCCCTGCTTTTCAACCTCTTCATAAATGATCTAGAGGTAGGAGTAAAAAGCAAGGTATCCAAATTTGCTGATGACACTAAATTATACAGGGTAGTGAAAACTGTGAGAGATTGTGAGGAGCTCCAGAGGGATCTCTTGACACTGGGGGAGTGGGCAAAACAGTGGCAAATGAGCTTCAACATTAGTAAGTGCAGAGTGATGCATGTTGGGGCAAAGAACCCCAATTACATTTATAAACTGATGGGGTCTGAACTCTCTGCGACAAACCAGGAAAGGGACCTTGGTGTCCTGGTGGACAGCTCAATGAAGGTGTCAACCCAGTGTGCCTCAGCAGTGAAAAAAGCAAACTCCATGCTAGGGATCATTAGGAAAGGTATAGAAAATAAGTCAGCAAGTGCCATTTTGCCTCTTTATAAATCTATGGTGAGGCCCCATCTGGAATACTGTGTACAGTTCTGGTCGCCATATCTCCAGAAGGATATTATGGAGTTGGAGAAAGTGCAGAGGAGAGCAACCAGAATGATTAGGGGATTGGAACACCTTCCTTACCATCTGAGGCTGCAACGGTTGGGCCTTTTCACTCTTGAACGACGGCGTCTAAGAGGTGACCTGATTGAAGTTTATAAAATCATGCACGGTGTGGACAAAATAGATAAGGAAAAACTGTTTTCCCTATTGCACAACACTAGAACTAGGGGACACTCCATGAAACTTTTGGGTACTAATTCTCAAACAAATAAGAGAAAGTACTTTTTCACCCAGAGGATCACTGGTCTATGGAACTCCCTGCCAGAAGAAGTGGTGACAGCTGTCAGTCTTGACAGCTTTAAGAAAGGATTAGACAAGTTCATGGAGGACAAGAGTATCAATGGCTATAATTATGGATACCTAAGGACAGCCTCCGGGTTGGAGAGATAGGCTGGATATCTCTCAATGCCATTTCCAGGGAATCCTAAGCAGGTGAAGGCATCTCCTTGGGAATACCCTGAAGGAAATGGTGAGCCACTGTGTGAGACAGAATGCTGGACTGGATGGGCTGTGGCCTGTTCCAGCAAGGCTGCTCTTATGTTGTTATGTTCTTATGCTTCTGCAGACGTTCCTGTGGCCATGTGGCAGGCATGACTAGACATCAGAGCACACGGAACGCTGTTACCTTCCTACCGAAGTGGTCCCTATTTATCTACTTGCAATTTCTTGCTTTCGAACTGCTAGGTTGGCAGGGGGACAAGTCAAACGACTGATAAACCATGATTAATTAAAGGGGGGGCCCTCTGTAGGTGTCCTCGTGACGTCACGAGGCAGAGTGCTGACGTCATGGGATACTTGCAGAGCAAGCGGCGACGACGTCTTGTCAATGTAGAGCGTGATTTTAATATAATAAACATTCTTCATGCTTGATTACTACAAGCCCACTGTTCAGCCCCATGGCCGGTTGGGCGCTTGGAGAAGCCGACGTCAGGAGGAGCCGGAAATCTGACGTCATGGAGAGCAAGCGATGACGTCACGTTTGCCCCCCCTCTCCTTGTCTGTCTCCCTACCTGTCTGTGCTTCAGCTTGTCTTTCCCAGGCATAATCCCAGCTGTCCGTCCACTGCTCCTTCTTTCCTTTTTAATCCTCCTTCCAGCTGCCGGAAGTTGACTTCGGCTTCCATGGCAACCAACCGGAAGCGCAAGCGTCGTCTCCACCCTTTTTCAGTTGTCAAGTCAGAGTGGACCCCTCTGAGACGGGTCGACTTGGGAGCGTCCACCTTTTCTCCTTTCCCCCCTCCTCTTTGTGTTCGAATGGTTCCTCCCTGGCCGCGCCTCACCTCCTCTTGGCCTGAGGAGGCGAGTCCGTGTGGCGAGCGAAGCCCCGCCCACCCCTTCGGCTCTCCATACAGCGACTCGTCTCAGCCTCCCTCTTATGAAAACGCAGATGAGGTGGGCGTGGTTCAGCTCAGCGTTCGGCCGTCTCCGTCGGAACTCGGAAGGGAGCGGTGTCTCGGTCCTGGTCGCGCGCGCGCGCGAGGCCTCGGCTGCGCCTGCGCAGTGCAAAACGGGGGGGTGGGGTGGGGTGTCTGAGATTGACTGACTGAGTCACGACGGGCGGCGGTTGAGGCGGCCTCTCGTCCTCGTCAGCGCCCGGGCGGCGGCTCTGCTGTGTGAGGGAGGAGGGCGGGGATGAGGCGGAGGCCTCGGGCCCAGCAGGCCAGGAGGTGGCAGCCCTGAGGAGAAGGAGGAGGCCACAACCGCATCCTCGGCGTCGCCTGCCCTTCTTCCCTCGGCCCAGGCAGGCCCGGCCCTTCTCCCGCCCGGCACCATGATGGAAGAAATCGACCGCTTCCAAGTGCCCGCCGTGCGAGCCGAGATGCAGCCGCTGGTGAGTGAGTCGAGAAGAAGGCGCCTTCTTTTGTGTGAGAGCACATCTGCTCCCCCCCCCCCCACGCACACACAAAGTAACTGTTCCGACGTGCAGGGAGACACGCGTGTGTGTGCCTCAGCGCCTCCTTTTTCTGGAAACATTGGTCCTCCCTTCACCCCTCAGAAAAAGACACCCAAAACCGAGGGGTGGGGGGAGGGCGAGAAGGAAGGCTGCGCCCCCCCCCGCCTTTCTCCTCCTCCCCCCCCTTTGAGGGCAAAGGTCTCTATGGGGAGGGGTGTGTTTTTTGTTTTGTTTTTGCCTGACTCCCCCTCCTCCAACACAGACAGATGTGCAGACACCAGACGGAGGACCCGTGCCTGGTCTGGGGGTCAGCCGCCAGCTCCACCTCTGCGGCAAGCTGGCCTTGGGGATTGAGGAGGGGAGGGCAAGGATAAGGGAGCCCCCTCCCCCCCTCCTGGGCAGGAGGAGGTGAGGCAGGCAGGTTTCCCTTGCTCGAAAGCCAGTCGTATCCGACTCTAGGGTGCAGTGCTCATCTCTGTTTCCAAGCCGAAGAGCCAGCGCTGTCTGCTTCTGCAGACGTTTCCGTGGTCATGTGGCAGGCATGACTCGACACCGGAGCGCACGGAACGCTGTTACCTTCCCACCAAAGTGGTCCCTATTTATCTCCTTGCAATTTCTTGCTTTCAAACTGCTAGGTTGGCAGGAGCCTGGGACAAGGATGGGAGCTCATTCCGTCCTGCAGAAGTACTCGCTGCCCAGTCAGCATCTTAGCTACAGGAGGTGAAGAGGAGAGGAAATAATTGAGGGGGGGGGACAAAATGTACACACATGAAACACACACACACACACACAAAGGGAATGAGAACAGAGAAGAATGATCCACACATTTGGGGTGGGGACATTTTTTCTTTGATTGTAGAAATAGTTCCATCTGAAGGGGAGAGCAGGTTCTCAGGTAGGATTTGGTCCTTCTAAAGAACTTGCTTCTCTCTCTCTCTCTCTCTCTCTCTCTCTCTCTCTCTCTCTCTCTCTCTCTCTCTCTCTCTCTCACACACACACACACACACACACACACACACACACACACACACACACACACACACACACACACACACACACACACACACACACACACACACACACACACACACACACACACAGGGAATGAGAACAGAGAAGAATGTCATCCACCAGTTTGGGGTGGGGGCATTTTTCCTGTGATTGTAGAAATAGTTCCATCTGAAGGGGAGAGCAGGTTCTCAGGTAGGGTTTGGTCCTTCTAAAGAACTGCTTACTTCCTCCCTCACATGCACACAAACGTTAGAAATGGATCATGATTTATCCTCAGCTTTGGTTTGCATGCATGTTTGTGTGATCCCTTTCAAGTGGGATCCTTGGGAATTAAGACCCAGCCTGCCCAGCTTTAGTTTGGGGGGGGGGGGCAGACCTTCCAACCCCACCCAGCCACACCTGGAGGCAGCTGGACTCTGGCTTCAAGGGCCTAGTCAGGACACTTCTTTGTCACTAAAATGATGGGGCTGGGATGGTTTATGGTGGGACAATTGCCAAGGTGTGCTGACATCTATCTCAGAGGACAAGGGAGTGATCTGTGGGTTCCTACTGGAGTCATGAGGGGGTTCTTATCCTAAACCCATGGTGGCGAACCTTGGCACTCCAGATAATCTTGGGCTTCAATTCCCAGAAGTCCAAGCACCCATGAATCCGCACAAATGGGTTTGCCGTACAGGCGTGTTTTACTTCCATTTCCAGGAGCAATGGGGCCGGCAGGGGCTGGATGAATCGCAGCAAACCCATTCATGTGGATTCACGGGGGCTTGGGCTTCTGGGAATTGAAGTCCAAGAACATCTGGAGTGCCAAGGTTTGCCATCATGGTCCTAACCATAACAAGGTCAGTGTAGATAGAAGCCATTCTCTTTTACCCAATGACGAGTGGAAGCAGAGATCTCCTGATACTCCATTGCCCTCACTTCTGGTATATTCAAGATTGGGGTGGTGCCTTTCTTCCCTGTACTAGAAAAGAATCTAGCAGAAAAGGGTGGTTGAGTTTGACTAGACCATTCTATAATCTGTTTTGTAGTCCCACCACAGTATGCTCAATCGTATTGTGAACGTTTTGTTTATATTCTGTTCTGGTCTTTGACTGTAATAAAAATTGAAATGAAGATGATCTGCTTACAGGGCACTTTGCAATGCTTGGGTGAGTAGCAGGTCAAGGAGTAACTCTTCCCGACACTCTGGATTTTGGACAGTGTAATACTGGGGGAAAGAGGAGCAGGAAATGACAGGTTTTGTAAGAGCCCACCCTCTGCCATCATCTGTTGTTTCTGTTCACCTTCAAAGTTCTGATGGCTTCACCTCTTCGGGCATACTCCATTTCCTTTTCTGCGAAGAGTCCCACTCTATTTTTGAAATGTTATGTTGACCTGTGATCATAAGGTCCTGGGATCTGTGTCCTCCATCCGCTAGTACAAATGGGTTTATTAGGGCCTTGTGCAATGACTGGCAAACAGAAAAAGATCAAAACAGGACTGAATGTTTTGGATCTTTTTCTGGCTGGTTGGTGACGTAATCCTTTTGTAAGCGTGTATTGGCGGAGGAGAAACGTTGCATGTGGGCAGCAACTACAGGCAGCAGGAGAAAGAACAGACTGAATCCAACACATCCTGTTCCTTTCTTCATGCCCGTATACACGGTCAGTCTTCATCAAGGATTGCAGTGAGTTTTCTGCTTCTCAGACAGTAGCCTTGGAGCAGGTTTGAAAGGACGTTTCCATTCCCTGGCAGGGCTGAGTAGTGTGAAAAGCATTGCGCTGTTCACTAGGCTGCTGTCCCTTTCTGTGGTTCTGAAATTGTCTTCGGCAAATGGCAAATACTCTTGGGAAATACGTACAGGGATTCTGTAGATTGAGAAATCTCATAGGATCATGTTCTGTTATTCATTCTTAGGAAGCAGAAGTCTGTTGCTTTCCTTTCTTCCCTATTTTTCATGGCCTTGTGTCCCAGTCTACCTGCCTCACAGTGCAGCTTTTTGAGAGAGAGCTTTAAAAGTATATCTGATTCTTGGGTGTCTGCACATTCTTTTTAGATACAAGCTGTTTGCAATGGCTGAGACTATGGTTTCTAGGCATCTGGAATGTTTTGGTTTCCTCACCCCCCACCCCCCACCCCCCCACCCCATGCGCAGCTCTTCTTTCTCTTCATGCTCATGCCATATTGGTCAGATATCCTATCTCATTTTACAATCAGATACTATTTGTCATGTTTCATACCATTCGTATGGCACAGAGGAAAAGGCTTGCCATGGGCTGAGCTCAGGTTGCCATTTACATATCTTTTCTTGTATGATAAATCACTGATTAAAGTGCTTTGATGCATGTCAGGAAATTATTTCCTGTTTACTCACCAGTAAGCATTAGTCTGACCATGTAACTTTTCTGGCAATATTCTGTACCCTTCTCATTTTCCTGTTATTTTGTGTGCTTTCCTTGTGCTTAAATAATGTCAAAAGGTAAATGAACGTTTTATTCCTTTGGGGAAGTATAAGCCTATTGATTATTATTTTTTGCTTCTTATTTTATCTCTGTGTTTGTTTTTATTATTTGCTAAATATTTCAGGGTGAAAGAAATCTCAGGAAACTCATTACTTTGTTTTGGTGGACTCGTGATTTGTTCAAATATTTAAGCTCAGTGCTTCAATGTCTATACTCGCCCCATGTCATATCATGAGTTTTCAGAAATACTATAAGATAGTATATAGAGACCTGTTATTGGAAACAATTTAGGAGCTCTAGTTATTGCAGAATTTACCGGATAGGATTTTAGCTCCTTTTAAAAAACAAAAACTGAACCTAATATCTTTCTCAATGTTGGCATGTATCTTTAACAGTCTGAATTGTCTGGAATCCATATGGTTGAAATCTGTAGACTTTTCCTCATTGAGAGCATTTTATGAAAAACTGGAGAGTGAAAGGCACTGAAATGTTTTGAAATTTTGTACATTGATGTACCATGGATTAAACGCTGTGATTTAACACACTGAGTCACCCTCATTTTCAATGTCATTGTATGTCATTGTCAATTTGGAACTGGCTTATTGTAACTGCATTAGGACTTTTGAGATATGAGATATTGGAGGAGGCAGCTGGTTCCACTCCCCCAGTGATCTTCTATGACTGGATGGTGATTTGAACCCAGTTCTCTTGAATCCTGGTCCATTTCTCTCTCCACTTTACCAAACTGGGTATCTAGAAGAATGAATTGTATAGAGATGCATAAAATGCACGGTTTTGTTTAATTTGATTTTGAGGCAAATGCATTTAAAACAATTTGTACCATATTTTAATAAGTAATTACATGAAACAGCATTGTTGTTTTTAAAAGAGTAGATAATTTCTGACTGAAAAGTTAAGCTATGGAAAAATTTCCAGGGGTGGGGGGGACCCTGACATCACCATCCTTCTCATAACTGCTCACCCATGACTGAAGATCTTCCACTGGGCCCTATTCCATACCTTGGCCTTGAGATGTGTACGATATAGTTAGAAGAGGTGGTATTCTGACTTTCGTGTGCTTTTCCTATAAAATTACACCTGGCACCCTATTTACTACGGTTTTGACAGCACATTGAGTTGTTTCTTTTTCATACAGCCAGTTTAGGTTGTTAAACCTAACCATTTATTATTAAATTGAGTTTTCCCCTCAAATTTTATTTTGTCTGTGGGGTGTTTGTTGTCTAACAGCACTTCGCAATGTTTTCAGGTCGTGGGCCTGACCACACTTCTCAGACAGCTGTTTAGGCCGGTCACGTGGTTCCTCCCACCCACAAGCAGAAGTAAAATGCGCCCATGCATGTGCAGAACACATTTAGCCACATTCTGCGCATCCGCAGGATGCATTTTACTTCCGCTTCCAGGAGCAGCATGGGCCAGATGAATTGGCATTGGGGGCCCGGGTCTGGCCCACGGGCCATAGGTTGCGAAAGCCTGTTGTATAATATCAAGTTTAAGATTTTATCATTCAAATTGTACCCAATCCTGGAAACTTTACAATCCTGTGATGAAGGTAGCATAGAAATCTTTCTAATAAATGAAATCTTTAAACATTAGTATTATGTCATCTGTATCATCAAAATTATAGTAGTTGCTTATATGCTTACCTTTTTTATCTTTAAGCTTATGATAAGTAAATTTTGAAATGTCAATTTGACAGCAATTTTATGGTAGTCTGAAATTGCAAAAGCTACTGTGCGAAGTTGTATTTTGTCCTCTTGACTGAATTGTGTATATTGTACTTCCATATTGCAAGATCCATAAATATTCTGCATGTTTTAGCATGTTGCTGAAATACAGATGAAAAAACTGCTTGGTTGTTTCCCTTGCTCGCAAGCCAGCCGTATCCGACTCTAGGGTTCAGTGCTCATCTCTGTTTCAAAGCCGAAGAGCCAGTGCTGTCTGCTTCTGCAGACATTTCTGTGGTTATGTGGCAGGCATGACTAGACACCGGAGCGCACGGAACGCTGTTACCTTCCCACAGAAGTGGTCCCTATTTATCTGCTTGCAATTTCTTGCTTTCGAACTGCTAGGTTGGCAGGAGCTGGGACAAAGACGCGAGCTCATTCTATCCTGCAGTACTCGGGAATCGAACTGCTGACCTTCCCCCTCCTAGTCAGCGTCTTAGCCACTTGAGCCACTGCAGTCCCTGAAATTTAATCTACCCTGCCCTTATTATATGATACTGTCTTTAGATGTCTTCAGCATGAGGTTTATTGTTTTAATACTTTTATCCATTTGTATCCCCTTTTTACTTTGTAAAAAGAAAGGACAGTTGTTCTCTAGTTAATAGATAATTAATAAAATGCAAAAGAAAAGAAATTGGCCCAAAAATTCTAATAGGTTGGTATATGGGTGCAATGTACAGTATATACAAAGCATGGTATTGCTGAAATCTCTCTTCTGAAAATCTTCTTGATACGCCTCATGTTTTTTAGGCCCTGGTACATGCTGTTTCCATGCTGTGAAATTTTGCTGCTGAGACAATGGAAGGCATGTTTAAAATACGGTAATAATGGTTGTGGCAAAAGATGGGGTACACAAAAAAGAGCCTCTTTGGAGATTGTGGTATTCTTTTTTAACCACAATTCCCACACTAGGTCAGGCTAAAGGAACTGTGAAAATAATGAAAATAAGAACATAAGAGCAGCCTTGCTGGGACAGGCCACAGGAGCCCATCCAGTCCAGCATTCTGTCTCACACAGTGGCTCACCGTTTGCTTCAGGGTATTATTCCCAAGCAGATGCCTTCACCTGCTTAGGATTTCCTGGAAATGGCAATGATTGAGAGATATCCTGCCTATCTCTCCAACCCCGAGGTTGTCCTTAGGTATCCATAACTATAGCCATGGATACCCTTGTCCTCCATGAACTTGTCTAATCCTCTCTTAAAGCTTTCAAGACTGACAGCTGTCACCACTTCTTCTGGCAGGGAGTTCCATAGACCAGTGATACTCTGGGTGAAAAAGTACTTTCTCTTATTTGTTTGAGAACTAGCACCCAAAAGTTACATGAAGTGCCTCCTAGTTCTAGTGTTGTACGATAGGGAAAACAGTTTTCCTTATCTACTTTGTCCACACCGTGCATGATTTTATAAACTTCAATCAGGTCACCTCTTAGACACCGTCGTTCAAGAGTGAAGAGGCCCAACCGTTGAAGCCTCAGATGGTAAGGAAGGTGTTCCAGTCCCCTCATCATTCTGGTTGCCCTCCTCTGCACTTTTTCCAACTCCATAATATCCTTCTGGAGGTATGGCGACCAGAACTGTACACAGTATTCCAGATGGGGCCTCACCATAGATTTATAAAGAGGCAAAATGGCACTTGCTGACTTCCTAATGATCCCTAGCATTGAGTTTGCTTTTTTCACTGCTGAGGCACATTGGGTTGACACCTTCATTGAGCTCTTGTCCACCAGGACACCAAGGTCCCTTTCCTGGTTTGTCGCAGAGAGTTCAGAACCCATCAGTTTATAAATGTAATTGGGTTTTTTTGCCCCAACGTGCATCACTCTGCACTACTAGTGTTGATGCTCATTTGCCACTGTTTTGCCCACTCCCCCAGTGTCAAGGGATCCCTCTGGAGCTCCTCACAATCTCTCACAGTTTTCACTACCCTGTATAATTTAGTGTCGTCAGCAAATTTGGCTACC
This sequence comes from Bradypodion ventrale, assembly GCA_035047345.1. Classification (NCBI taxonomy): domain Eukaryota; kingdom Metazoa; phylum Chordata; class Lepidosauria; order Squamata; family Chamaeleonidae; genus Bradypodion; species Bradypodion ventrale. Next base: position 3,537,975 of record JAWDJE010000002.1, read on the forward strand.
TTGCTATTTACTCCTACCTCTAGATCATTTATGAAGAGGTTGAAAAGCAGGGGTCCCAGTACTGAACCGGGTTGGGGGACCCCACTCTTTACTTCCCTCCACTTGAAGAAGTGTTCATTCCTGTCCCTTAGCCAGTTGCTGATCCAGGACAAGACCTGTCCCTTTATTCCATGACTGGTAAGTTTATTCAAGAGCCTTTAAATTCACCAAAGGTGGCTTCTGTTTTGGCATTTTCACATCTGGCCTAGACATGGGAGAAGAAGAAGCAAACTGTTCAGACAAGTATTTTATATATTCCAATGTCTGTCTGGCTACCCTTTTGGTGTGTTTCTCTTGATGAATGATAACTTTCTTTCTCCTTTATGTTTTGATTCTGGTAGTTTCCTGTTCAGTCTATATAATGTGGCATAAATGGTTGTAGCTCCATGAAGTCTTTTTTCCCTCCCTTTCCTGATTTGTAAACATAAAGTACGCAAATTTCATCTTATTGTAAGCAAAACCTTGTTTTCAGGGAGCTCACTCTTAGAAATCCCATTGTAAAGACTGTCAGAAGTCATAGCCCCCAAGGACAGGAAATGTGCTATGGGAGAAGGCTTACAGATTGTCAAAGGATTTTCAAGATTTGCTGTACAGATTCTTAACATATGGCAAGCTGTAGAAGGAATGGCCTTGTGCCTGCAGCATCCTTTATGTCCCTTTGAATTAAGTGTTCCAGATGTACCCTTTATGTTGGCAGCATGCTGCATATGTTGGTCCTTGTTTGTTTTTGATTGTAACTCAGTTGCTCATCATTCTCTCATCTCTGTACTTGGTTATCTTTGCTTTTGTTCCTCCTGCTGCAAATGCAGCTGGTAGAGAAATAATTCTAGATGCAAGAGTTTTGGGAAGTCTCTCTTTCATGTCACAATCTATCCTTGGAATGCCAAAATGAAGCCACTTTCTCGGCTTTGTCGTTGGCCAAGCTTAAGACCTCATTGGTTCATGTTTCTGGCAGTAATCGGCAGACCAGTAAATGAGCTGGATTCTGAATCTCCACATTCACCCAGCTTGTTGTTGTCCATCAGCAGCCCCCACTTGAGCATGTTGGTCTTACATTTAGGGACTCAGACCCTCAGTTTTTGGAAGTGATGTTCGGGGACTGAATTAGGTTGTACTTGTTTACTGACATTTTAAGAGCTCAGTAATCCAGGCAACTGTGGTAAGAAAAGGGCACATGAGGTATTTTATATTGTGGGTGTGATAGTGGAACATGCAGACAAAACTCAGGAGTAGAAAAGCTGCCCCCTATTTACATTTTGAGGTAGCCTGGCAGCTTTTGTATGATACACTAAGAGACCCCACTTGCATCACCTCAGCTGGGTTGTTTGTGTGTATTTGGCCCTGATAATTAGCATCTAATTAATGTATAGATCTAAAGTAATCTGGTATATTGATCCAAGGTAATCTGTTGGTAGCAATAAACTAACAGCCTACCTGGAATCACTTTATTTTAAATAAATTTGTTGTTGATTTTCATTATTCCAAAGGATTCTTCTTCTTCTTCAGGTGCCATATCCATTGGCTATCACCATGCGATAGTCTTCCTGTTCTTAACTCCTCGGAACAGTTCTTCCAAGGACCTGCCACACCAGTCTCTCTGGTTCTTCAGCCATGAAGTCTGTCTACGTCCAGGCTGCTTGGTTCCTTTCTTTTAAGCAATCAAAATTGATTTTTCAGGATATAGATATGCTGCAACTCTACAAGAAAGTCACATTATGATCCTGTAAATGAACACAGAACAACTCTAATTTCTAAAGATTTTTTCAGAGGTTGTCACATGTAAACATTTATGCAGTCTAAATACTGTATAACTAAGGCACTTGGTCAAAGTTGAGCTCAGTAAGAGCAGATGCCAATCATGCACCTACCAGAGGTGGGCAAAAGCATTCCTGGCTACAGCTGTTCCAGGAGCATCCATATACAGAGCAGAGTCCTTTGAGTCTTGAAAGCAATTGCTGTTACACCCAAAGCTAATTGAATTTTGATTCCAGAGTCAGTGTGTCTTCTGAGTAGAAGCACCTCTGTCTTGCCTAGATTAAGTCTCAGTTTATGAGGTTTCAACCAATTTTACCAGTTTCCCTTAGCGGTATCATTGGAGCATCCGCAGCAAGAGGACAGTCAAGAAAAAGATGAGGAGTCCCTCTTGCACTATTACATACCCAGTAATAAGATGAAAAGAAGCACCCAATAGCTTAATGGCATTTGATATTTTCTCCCTTGCTCTTCAGACTCCATAGGAAATAGCCCTGTTTATTGCACTGTTGCAGCAACAATTGCTTATTTCTGTCATTCTGATGTTTCCTTCTTTCTTGGAGAATGCAATACACCATCTTTGAATTCAAGGGGAGCTTTCAAACAGAGCAGTGCTTGCACTGCTCAATCAAAAGGTATTATGCATCTGTTCAATCTCTTCCTCCTTAATGGCAGTGGGGGAACATTAAAGAGTGCAGATGGAAGATAATGTCATTTGGAGCCTTCCCCAGCTTTGCAAGATTCTGTAGGTGAGGTGGGGCTATTGAACAGTAAATTCTATTGAACAGTAAATTCAATTTCCTAGAAACTTATTTACAATTGGAAAATGTATAGTGTAAAACTCCTTTAAGCTGAGAGGTTTCTGAGCACAGCTGCAAAGGCCATATTTGAAGCTTCTTGGGTCTCTAATCTTTCTATGTGATACCTATTGTAGTTTATTGTAAATAAATAAATAAATTAGGACTGCAGTGGCTAAGACGCTGACTGGAAGGCAGAAGGTCAGCAGTTCGATACCCGAGTACTGCAGGACAGAATGAGCTCCCATCTTTGTCCCAGCGCCTGCCAACCTAGCAGTTCGAAAGCAAGAAATTGCAAGTAGATAAATATGGACCACTTTGGTGAGAAAGTAACAGCGTTCCGTGCGCTCCGGTGTCTAGTCATGCCTGCCACATGACCACAGAAATGTCTGCAGAAGCAGACAGCGCTGGCTCTTCGGCTTTGAAACAGATGAGCACTGAACCCTAGAGTCGGATACGACTGGCTTTCGAGCAAGGGAAACCTTTACCTTTACTTTACCTAAATAAATAAATCATGGCTAGAGTGACAGGCTAGGATTCAGGATGTCTGGATTCTATTTCCTGCTCAGCCATGGAAACTCACTGGGGTTGTGAAATTGATGAAACCACTCCTTAAATATCTTACCTTGGAAGTGCTATGAGGGTTGCTATAATTTAATTTGATGCTAGGAAAGATCGAAGGCAAAAGGAGAAGGGGTGGCAGAGGATGAGATTGCAAGACAACATCGCTGATGAAGTGGGTGGAGATCTGGGCAGACTGCGGAGGATGGCAGATAACAGAGGAGATTGGTGTGTGGTGGTCCATGGGGTCGCATAGGGTCAGATTCGACTGTGTGACTGAACAACAACAAAATAATTTAGTTCTGACTTGATAGCACATAGCGCTGGTAGCAGCAACTGCTGGATAGCCTAGTGGTTTAGGTATCTGGTTGCAAAGCAGGAATTTGTTTCCCTACTTTGTCTCCTTGACAGGGTTGGACTTGAGGATCCATAACGTCTCTTCCAGCTCTGTAGTTGTAATATTACTGTTATTCTTAACATAAGAACATAAGAACAGCCTTGCTGGAACAGGCCATAGCCCATCCAGTCCAGCATTCTGTCTCACACAGTGGCTCACCATTTGCTTCAGGGTATTCCCAAGGAGATGCCTTCACCTGCTTAGGATTCCCTGGAAATGGCATTGAGAGATATCCTGCCTATCTCTCCAACCCGGAGGTTGTCCTTAAGTATCCATAATTATAGCCATTGATACTCTTGTCCTCCATGAACTTGTCTAATCCTTTCTTAAAGCTGTCAAGACTGACAGCTGTCACCACTTCTTCTGGCAGGGAGTTCCATAGACCAGTAATCCTCTGGGTGAAAAAGTACTTTCTCTTATTTGTTTGAGAACTAGCACCCAAAAGTTTCAAGGAGTGCCCCTTAGTTCTAGTATTGTGCGATAGGGAAAACAGTTTTCCTTATCTACTTTGTCCACACCGTGCATGATTTTATAAACTTCAATCCGGTCACCTCTTAGACACCGTCGTTCAAGAGTGAAAAGGCCCAACCGTTGCAGCCTCAGATGGTAAGGAAGGTGTTCCAGTCCCCTAATCATTCTGGTTGCCCTCCTCTGCACTTTTTCCAGCTCCATAATATCCTTCTGGAGGTATGGCGACCAGAACTGTACACAGTATTCCAGGTGGGGCCTCACCATAGATTTATAAAGAGGCAAAATGACACTTGCTGACTTATTTTCTATACCCTTCCTAATGATCCCTAGCATTGAGTTTGCTTTTTTCACTGCTGAGGGACACTGGGTTGACACCTTCATTGAGCTGTCCACCAGGACACCAAGGTCCCTTTCCTGGTTTGTCGCAGAGAGTTCAGACCCCATCAGTTTATAAATGTAATTGGGGTTCTTTGCCCCAACATGCATCACTCTGCACTTACTAATGTTGAAGCTCATTTGCCACTGCTTTGCCCACTCCCCCAGTGTCAAGAGATCCCTCTGGAGCTCCTCACAATCTCTCACAGTTTTCACTACCCTGTATAATTTAGTGTTGTCAGCAAATTTGGATACCTTGCTTTTTACTCCTACCTCTAGATCATTTATGAAGAGGTTGAAAAGCAGGGGTCCCAGTACTGAACCTTGGGGGTCCCCACTCTTTACTCCCCTCCACTTGGAGAAGTGTCCATTTAGTGCTACCCTCTGTTTCCTGTCCCTTAGCCAGTTGCTGATCCAGGACAAGACCTGTCCCTTTATTCCATGACTGGTAAGTTTATTCAAGAGCCTTTGGTGTGGGACCTTGTCAAAAGCCTTCTGAAAGTCCAGATAAACAATGTCAACTGGATCCCCCTTATCCACATGCTTGCTGACACTCTCAAAAAATTCCAACAGATTAGTGAGAAATGATTTGCCCTTGCAAAAGCCATGTTTGCTCTCCTTTAGCAGCGCCTTCTCTTCTATGTGCCTATTAATTCTATCTTTTAGGATGGTTTCCATCACTTTACCTGGGACACATGTCAAACTGACAGGTCAGTAATTTCCTGGATCACCCCTGGATCCTTTTTTGAAAATTGGTTACATTCGCTACCTTCCAGTCATCAGGCATAAAGCCTGATTTGAGGGAAAGATTATATATTTTGGCTAGGAGATCTGCAATTTCATCTTTAAGTTCCCTGAGAACTCGTGGATGGATGCCATCTGGTCCTGGTGATTCTTAAATGCATTATCTATTTGATAATAACTGTGGTATTGTGTGGTGATAAAGTATTGTTGTACATTGTCAGGTCACCCCCAACTCTCTGGAGTCCCAAGGTCCAAGAACCACTGTTTTTAGGGAGTTAACCCATCTTGGATTTCATCTTTTTTCGTGCTGCCCAATGTTAATTAAAACTAAATACTATAAAACTATCACTAAAAGCATTTATAAAACCTTCCCAATCCCCTTAAAAAGGACACCCAGGCAGGAATAAATAAGGACCCCTGGCAGGGCTAAATAGGCCAGCAGGGCTGGGTTGCGGTACCAGTTGTACATTTTTAAGGCCTTCCTGAAGGGAAGCAACTCTGCCTGGAGGCGCAGTTCAAGTGGCAGGAGGTTGCATAGGGCCAGAGCAGATACCGAGAAGGCTCTCCTCCTGGTCCTAGTGAGATGTGCCTCCCTGGCTGATGGGACCACTAGGGAGCCCCTACGGTCTGTTCTCGTAGGACGGGTCAAAAACCTTAGGGTGACGCGGTCTCTTAAGTATCCTGGCCCACTACCATGAAGGGCTTTAAAGGTCAAAACCAGCACCTTGAATTGTACCCAGAGTCACACTGGCAACCATTGCAGCTCCCTTAGTAGTGGCTAGGCACGGGCATTATGGTCTTTTCCAAAGTATCTTCCCTTCTCATGATGTGTCCAAAGTTTGATAGCCTCAATTTCATCATTTTGCCTCCAGAGATAGTTCAAGCTTGATATGCTCTACAACCTGTTTGTCTTTCTGGCAGTCCAGGGTATTCACAAAGCTTTCCTCCAGCACCATTTTTCAGATTAGTTGATTTCTCCCCCTCTCAGTTTTCTTCACTGTCCAATTTTCTCACGCATACATAGTGATTGCGAATGCCAGGGTGTGAATGATCTCAGTCTTGGTCACTAGAGTATGGTCACTAAGTGTTGCGAATACTGCCTAAATTCACCCCTTTTGACTTTCAGCTGTCTTGACTCCATGCGATACTCAGTGAGAAATTTGGTAGCCCCATCAAATTTCTTGATGTTTTCTGTGACCACGCAAAATAGTAAAGGTAAAGGTTTCCCTTGCTCGAAAGCCAGTCTTGTCCGACTCTAGGGTTCAGTGCTCATCTCTGTTTCAAAGCCGAAGAGCCAGCACTGTCTGCTTCTGCAAACATTTCCGTGGTCGTGTGGCAGGCATGACTAGACACTGGAGCGCACGGAACGCTGTTTCCTTCCCGCAGAAGTGGTCCCTATTTATATCTACTTGCAATTTCTTGCTTTCGAACTGCTAGGTTGGCAGGAGCTGGGACAAAGACAGGAGCTCATTCCATCCTTCAGTACTCGGGAATCGAACTGCTGACCTTCCACCTCCCAGTCAGCGTCTTATCCATTTGAGTAAGCCAGATAGAAATGGCTGATTGTTAGGAAAGATGTAAATAGTGTATCCAAGGCTTAAAATTATGACATGCCCTTGAAACAGAGCATCAGTTATCCCAGTTTGCTTTGCTCTGTTGCTTTATTTTGTGCAATAAATAGATAGATCTTCAAAATTATTAGATAATGCAGCTAAAAAAAAAATCTCAAAGCTAAGTTAACTTTTGACTCCATACAGGTCTTTGTCAGGCTAAGCACTTACAGAGCTATAGGCCATGCAGAAGAAACATAAAAGTTCCAAAAATCATGACCAGATGTGGATATTATAGGCTCAGGTCAGAAGTGCATATTTCAGTTGTGATGGTAGAACAGTGATGGCCAACTTTGGCACTCCAGATGTTCTTGGACTTCAATTCCCAGAAGCCCAAGTCAGCACTTGCTGTTTAGAGCTTCTGGGAATTGAAGTCCAAGAACACCTGGAGTGCCAAGGTTGGCCATCACTGGATTAGAATATCTCTCCCAAGTCTTGTTAGACAAAGGGTTGCAAGTCTTGGGTTTTTTCTGCCAGTCTTTGTAGGTGAGAATGGAAATATTTTAGTTCTGTGTGCTTTCCTGAAAAGACAATACAAAGGAAGATATCAATCTAAGTTATATACCACCTAGTGTTTTTAACACAGGTGGTTGACCTTGCTTAGTTCTATAATGCTGCTTCTACTTTTGATTTTTGTATTGTTTTATTGACCTTTAAAGTGTCTTATATTGTGCATCATCATGAGAATTTGTACCTTCAAAGGCAATGCAGAATGCTAAAATGTAATATACAAATATGTGTTCTTTTACACAGCTGGAAAAAAAGAGTATTTGACCTATCCTCTAGCTCAGACATTGACTAGATTTGGCTCATTTCCTACTGGGAAATCAGATTCAGAACAGCAGCATCATCCACCAGCTTGGCGGCAGACTGTGGAAGAAAACGCGCATTTCCTGTCTCCCAGTCTGCAGAAAGCAAAATAAGCAGAGCTTGACACTTTTCCTCTAAAGGAAAGAGAACCCTTAGATGCAATCTGTTATCATCAGGGCTCTGTAATGTGGAAATAAATATTCCCCAGTGCGCCTTGCTTTTGCAAACCAGACAAGTGCAAAGCTGATTTGGGATACAATTTGGGTTGTTCCCCGTGAGATAGCTGTGTTAATCTGTCTCAGCATGTTGGCAGGATTAAAAGGGGGGGGGGCAAGGGCAAGGCAAAAATCGTGGCACTTTAAATACAAATAGGTGTACTTCACTGAGTATTCCCATAAATCAAAACCCACGTCTTCATAGGACATGTACTTGTGCTCCTCGTGTCTAAAGAAGTGGTTTTGATCCACAACTGCTAGCTCTGAAATAAATCTATCAGTCTCTCTTTTCCATTTTCTTCTCCTTCCTTCCCCACTCCATTCTTCCTCTCTAATTTTCCTGACAATTTAGTTTGTTAAATGTTTAGGTGCGGTCCTGTCTCTTTTACTTGCATTGCTTTGTAGAGGGTTGCATGCATTGGTTTCGAAGGAGAATTCATCAATTCTGTATTATTATTTTTCTTTTAAATGTATTTATTTTGATTGATGTGGTTCACTTTGTGAGGGAAATTGATTAAGTATCTTTCTGATTTGGTTTATTAATGATATTGCTTTTGATGCTGGTCAAATTGGTTTTATCTTTAATGATTTTATATATATTTTTAATATTTTGACCAGAGTGATGTACTACCAGAAAGAAGGACACTCCACAATCAGGTGTACCCTGTTATTCTAGTTGTAAATAGCTACACTGATCTTCTGTTAGTATTCAGAAAGAGCCTCCTCCAAGATTGTGGTATTTTTAAACTACAAGCGGGTGTGCCCTGATAACGGCAACCTTGTATTGCCGGCTAATCTTTCTCACACCAGGTCAGGTGAAAGGAACTGCAAAATGAACTCACCCAAAAGTGCCTTCATTTTGGCAGTTTCATCTCTGGCCTAGACACGGAAGAAGAATTCACTCACTCTGCTCTCTGCAATGCTGGGTCTGCTCCTCCTGAGTCAGAGCATATTAGAGGGGAGTCAAGAAGGCTTTGGGCCCTCCAGATGTTTTGTACCAGCTCCCAGCATACCCAATAATGAGGGATTTGGCAAGGGGAGGTAGGACTCCAAAACTTCTGCAGGTCTCCTTTACTGAACTATAGAGTCAAGGGAATGTTTCGGTGCATCGTAAGGACTGTGGTGGCTTAGTGGTTAAGACACTGAGCTTGATGACTGGAAGTTTGGCAAGTAAGCAGTTTGAGACCCGAGTGCTGCACAACGGAGTGAGCTCCCATCACAGCTCCTAGCAGTTTGCCAATCTAGCAGTTTGAAAGCAAGGAACTGCAAGTAGGTGGGAAAGGTAGCAGCTTTCTGTGTGCTCTAGTGTCTAGTCCAGGAGTTCTCAACCTTTTTAAGCCAGGGAGTGGGTCACGCTCCCTCAGACAGCTTCAGGGGCTGGACGGCCATTTTGCCCTTCCCCTACCACATGGTACTTCCTGGTGTGGTGGAGGCAAGGCGGTGAGGGCCCACATCCAGCCCATGGGCCACAGGTTAAGAAAACCTGTTCTAAAGTCACACCCCTTTGACATTATGTGCAGGACCCCCTCCCCCTCCTTTGCTCTTTTTTGACCCCCTGCATTATGTCTCCCACCCAACTGTGATATCACATCTGATACTAACAGGCCCTTGGTATTAGGATACAGGCCACCAGGCTCTGAGAGCCATTAGTGTGTTAGTAGAGTATAAAGGTTGCCCCTTTTTATTTTCTTACTGGTGAGAAGGTAGTTGGGGGGGGAGTCTTGTTGTGGGATTATTTTGTATAGAGTGACCCACAAGCACCTCATTTGCTACCAGGAAGGCTAACAGAGTCATCTCTGACACATGACCATGGAAATGACTGCAGGCGCAGACAGTGCTTGCTCTCTGGCAGTAAATGGCGATGAGCATCGAACCCTAGAGTCAGATACGACTGGCTTTCCAGCAAGGGTGACCCTTACCGTTGCCTAAAGCAAGATTTGCAGTAGCAGACCAGAGCAACCAGTTATACAGTTGGTCAAGATAGTGACTACTAAGCTACTCTTACTTCTTCCCAGATCTTAGCTGTCTCTTTTGCCTGCCCTGCCTACATGAGCGGCATAATAGATGGGTGGGTAGATGGACAGACAGACAGATGTTTGGTCCTAATTTGTTTGCACTTTATTTGGCTTCTTTCATAATCATTGTTCTCCCAGAGCAGGGGTGGCCAAACCTTTCAGTCCGCAGGCTGGTCACGTGGTCATGTGGTTCCACCCACCGGAAGCTGAAGTAAAATGCACCTATGCATATGCAAAACACTGCTGTAAATGCACCTGTGGCTGTTGTAAACATGTTTACAACAGCCACGGGTACATTTATGGCAGCATTTTGGACATGCACAAGCGCATTTTACTTCCGCTTCTGGGAGCAGCACGGGCACCATGGGCTGTAGTTTAGCCACCCCTGCCCCAGAGACTCATGCAGGATCTAGTGGTGCATATGTGCCAGTAGAACAATGGAATCTATCAGAATGGGATGGGGGTAATTCTCTTCCCCACTGCTCCCCCCGCATGATCTATATGTGACTCTTTCTGCGGGGGGGGGGAGGATAATGCAAGGCACACACAGCCATCCAGAAGTATTGCTCAGGGCAGTCTTATTTTTAATCTCTTGCCTGGTCATCATTTGATACAGAAATCTCTTGCGCATGATCTCACGGGATTTTCTGCAGCAAGAAGATGAGGTCACTGGAGGAGTTCTCTCTCTGTCCTTTGGCAGCCCACTCCGGCTTCAAAACAGGCTGTAGAGGGGATGGGTGTTTGGTCAGCACAGAATCTAAGTGAAGGAGATGCGAAGTGATTTATTCTTTACCCAAAAGACTGTGCATCTAATTTGATAGCCTTGTTCTTTGGCTGGTTTTGATTCATGAGAGAGGTTCATGTTAAAAGTAGACAGGATGAGTAAGAGATCTTGCAATATATTGATTTTTAAAACATGTTTAGGCCTACCTTCCAAACTAGATACAAATTCAAAAATAAGGTACAAAATTTAAGTGATAAAATGCGTCATAAAAGCTGTAGCAAGGATAAAAACAGTGCAGTCCATAATTCAAGTGGAATAAAACAAAGGGTGAGGGCGGGGATGTAAAGCTGTTAAAATAGTTTTTTGAATGCATAAGGAGAGGAAGGTTGTCACCAGACATCAAGCGGACAATAATGGTTGATGCCAGGTGGCTTTGTGTTCTCCGGTGACAATGACGGAGACAGGAATATGCTTCTCAAACTATGACCCCATTGCTCCTGGATCAGTATAAACTGCTTCAGAGTCGGATGAATGGGATTTAGGCATGCCTCTTGCACATAATGCCTTTTCTGGATTGGGTCGTTCTTTATGGGAATGAAAGCTCTTAAACCCAAAGCTGTTCAGAAAGGTTTATGATAGGGGTGGCCACCCTTGGTGCTCCAGGTGTTCTTGAACTTCAGGTCCCAGAAGCCTAAGTCAGCACACCTGCTGATCAGGGCTTCTGGGAATTGAAGTTTGAGAATACCTGGAGCACCAAGGGTAACCACCTTTGACTTATTGAGATCTACAACACTAATAAAACCTGTGGCTTTTTTTCTTATCTAATTATCTATTTTTTTATGTCAGAAACACACAAAGGTGCTTTCTGGGTTGAAATGATTTTTGCTGGAGGAACTCCGTTCAGGAGGCTCCTTTCCTGTCCCTAAGATCTTTTCCCACCGAAGTGGGACGTTTCCTTGGACATGTGGCAGGTAAACACGGTACGCTGTTTACCTTGCCACCGAAGTGGTCCCTATTTATCTACTTGCAATTTCTTGCTTTTGAACTGCTGGGTTGGCAGGAGCTGTGACAGAGACGGGCGCTCATTCTGTCATGCAGTACTTAGTTCTTGACTTGCTGACCTTCCAGCTATCAAGACGAGCTTTTTAACTACTGAGCCACCGTAGTCCCTTATCTAATCTTTTTTTAAAAAAAAAAACATGTCAGAAGCATACAAAGGTGCTTTCTGGGTTTGTGTTATTTATTTATTTTTTTGGTTTCACTAGTTTTATACCCTTGGAGTAGTAGCCGTGTTAGTTTGTGGAGACATGTCAGACAAGAATCACAAAAAAAGTAAAAACCCAAGAAAAAGAGAAGACACAAATGTTGTGTGACCTTAAAGACTCACCACTGTATATTAATGTTAGCTTTCATGAATCAAATCCATTTTCTCAGACCAGTTTCATGTTGTTTGACTTTGTCTGCTTGTACAGTGGTACCTCATACAACGATTTTAATCAGTTCCACGGGGCTCATTGTTGTACGAAACAATTGCTATATGATACATGCATCGTATAGCGATTTTTCCCTATGGGATGCATCGTACAACGATTTTTTTGCTAAGTGGTTTTTCCCATTGAAAAATTCTTGTATGGTTTTTTCCATAGGGAAAATTGTTGTGCGGGATGCCATTCCCCCCCCCCCCCCCCAACCTAATTGTTATGCGATCTCATTGTTATACGGGGCGACAGTTGTATGAGGTTCAACTGTACTTTCTTTGGTAGTAAACTGTATAGAGTGGTATAATTATTAATGGGCAAAATAGAAATGCAGTAAGTAAGCAAACACAAACATCATAGAAATGCAGAGCTGGAAGGGACCCCATGGATCATCAAGTCTAGCCCCTGCCTATCCTTTGGCTCCACAGGTTGGTACCTCAACCAAGCGCAAGGTTTTATTCTAAGAAAGCCAGCATAGCTGCACTGAAAGTAGTGCTGGAAGGAGAACTGTATTTGCTGAATTTATGAATAGATGAGCCTTAGTAGGCATATAGTTCACGATCAAGAAGGCTGTAGGTCAGGAATAGGAATGGTTTGGCCCTTAACCGACTCAGTTGTGGCTTTCCTGCTGGGCACCCAAACCACCAACCAAGTTGAAAAAATAAATAAAAATAAACACACATACAGTCCCTTTTCCCCCTGTCCCTGCTTTGTCTTTATAGCCTCTGTGAAAAACTGAGGATAGTTTCTCTTTTTCTTCATTTGTATTCCAACCGCTATTTCAGTGTCCCTTTTGTAGGGATGTGAATCTCATGGCCTCCCACTCGATGTGGGAAACCAAGAAAAAGATATACAAAGGGATACCCTCCCCCTTGAGAAAACTTACAGGAATTTGGGGGTTCACAGCCTATTCAAAGTCCTCCAGGTGACTTAGAGGAAGTTGAGTTCCTCAGCCATCTCCTCCTTTTCATGTTATTCCTTGTCCAATGAGCTCCTTCACCCATTTTCTAATTTGGTTTTTTTCCCCTTATGTACCCTCAAGAATGTTTGTTCTTGCCATAAAGCTCTTCCTGGATCTGAGCCGGCAGATGTGAAGCTAATATCCATTCAGAGGATGCTGTGTATCCTTCTCTTGCTTAGTTGGCTATGGAATTCTGGCTGTTTCAATCTTCATCTTTCGTGACCAGATAAACTTTGGACTGCCAAAATAAAGCCACTTTCTTGGCTTTTTTGTTGGCTAAACCTAAGTCCTCAACGGCACATGTTTCCGGTAGTAACCAACAGATCAGTCAACGAGCCAGGTTCTGTATCCACATTCACACAACGTGTTGTTGTCTGCCAGCAGCCCCCACTTGAGCATGGTGAGACTTGGGAAATTGCTGAAAATGAGAAATGTTCAGATACCATCCACTTCACTGTCCTGTTAGCTTCTTAGATGAGAGCCCTGATCTTCTTGCTCTTCTATAGACCACATAAGTGAATTCCAAGACTTAAGTAAGGAGGAGAGGGGAAAGCAGAAAGCAAACTCTTAAGCTCAGGTGGCTGACCTTAACATCTATATATATCTAAAATCAAGGTGTTGTCCCGTTTGTTACCCCTAATCCACGCCACCTTGGCCACCACCACCCCAAAAAGCCACGGCCTGCCTACCTGGAGTGCCTGGCCAGATCGGCAAGGGGTAGTGGCAGCACCCCCCATGGTCCAGCACCCCAAAAAGGGGTCGCGCCGGGGGTCCCCCACCTGGCCAGAAGTCTGCCAAAGGCAACCGGCCAGAAGTCCGCCGAGGAGGGCCAGGCATGAGCGGCAGGCCAGGTCAACCTGCGCTGCGCATGCCCCAAACGAGGGCTCCGTCTCTACCCGGATATCCGGGTTCCAGACAACAGCCCAAGAGGTGCGCCAGCCATTCCACACCGGCGAAGCAGGGGACACCGCATGACCACTTCCCCGCCTCTGGCGAAGCAGGGGACAGCGCCGGCCCCAACAGGCGCACCCCAACCATGGGGCCACTTCCGCGAGGCCGGCAAGGCAGGGAACCTCATTGGAGCCGCCTGACTGGGGAAGCGTTACTGCGGCCTGAACGAGACGCTCTGACTGCAGGGAATCACAGTGGCAAGGCCGCCACAGGTGGCCGCAGTGCCCGCCATGGCTCCACCGAGCGGGGCCGCCGCAGGCAGCCGCCGCTCAGAGTGCAGGTAAGGGTGCCCTACCCGGCAAAGTGGGTACCCCCTGCTAGTATGTAGTAAAGATGAAAACAAAAACCTTTTGCCACCTCAGAGACTAGTAGGTTTGTTTCAGTGTGAGTGTTTGTGGATTACAATCCACAAACATTCACATTGAAATTAACCTATTCCTGTGGAGGCTCAAGTTAAGATGCTGAACCCGCTGACTGGAAGGTCGGAGTTCGATTCCCGGGTACTGCATGACGGAGTGAGCTCCTGTCGTCTGTCCTAGCTCCTGCCAACCTAGCAGTTCGGAAGCAAGAAATTGCAAGTAGATAAATCGGGACCACTTTGGTGGGAAGCGTAAACAGCATTCAGTGTCTAGTCATGCCTGCCACATGTCCATGGAAACATCTGCAAAATGCAGACAGCGCTAGCTCTTTGGCTATAAGCAGAGATGAGCACTAAACCCTAGAGTTGGATATGACTGGCTTTCTAGCAAGGGCGACCTTTACTTTACCTTTGAAATACCACAATACTTTCTGTTTCGTTTTTATTGTACTTGCTGAAACACGTTAATACTGTTACCTCTTTGAAAATTACCTAAACCATCCTAAAAATGAAGTATTGTTGTTCAATCGCACAGTCGATTCCGACCCTATGGACCACCGCCCTCCAGGCACCTCTGTTGTCTTCCACCCTCCTCCTCAGCCTGCCCAGCTCTGTGCCCATTCCGTCTACAATATCATCTAGGCATCTCATCTTCGGCCGCCTCCTTCTTCTTTTGCCCTCCATCTTTCCCAGCATCAAGGCCTTCTCAAGTGAATCCTCTCTTCTCATTTGATGTCCAAAGTACTTTAGCTTCATCTTTACTAATTGACCTTCCAATGAGCAGTCAGGGTTGATTTCTTCTAATATTGACCTATTCATTCTCCTTGCTGTCCAGGGGACTCTCAAAGCTCTTCTCCAACACCACATCTCAAAGGCATCTATTCTTCTGCGCGCAGCTTTCCTTATGGTCCAGCTCTCACACCAGATAGATAGATAGATAGATAGATAGATAGATAGATAGATAGATAGATAGATCTTTATTGTCATTGTCATGCACAGAACAAGATTGGGGGAACACCCATACATTACCACTGGGAATAGCCTTGGCTATGTGGACTTTTGTTTACAAGGTGATGTTTCTACTTTTCACTATATTCCCCAGGTTTCTCATGGCTTGCCTCCCAAGCATCAGTTGCCTTTTTATTTCATGGCTGCAGTCTCCATCTGCCATGATCTTAGATCCTAAGAAAGTAAAATCTGTCACTGCTACTCCTTCTTCCCCATCTATTTTCCAGGGACTGATATGGCCTGCTGCCATTATTTTGCTTTTCTTGATGTTGAGTCTTAAGCCAGCTTTTGCACTCTCCTCCTTCAACCTAAGCAGGAGCTTCTTTAGGTCTTCCTCACTTTCTGACATTAGGGTGGTATCATCTGCATATCTCAAATTGTTGATGTTTCTCCCAGCAAAAAAGTGAAGTGTAATCTTGTAGAATGAGAAGCAAATATACTGTAGAAAGGAAAGATAGCTGGCCACGATCAGTGTTACTCAATTAAAAATTCATATCATTTTACCCCCCAAAAGAACCCAATGTCACATTGTTAGTGCATATATTTAACTTTATCCTATTTTCCTCTGAATAGCTAAGCATGGATGAGAATTCTAGTTCAAAAGCTTGCTTCCAGCATCCCGAGCAGAAAAGAATCTTTTCACCACCTTTTTGTTTTCTTGCCCTTTGAAATCCACACTCTTCAAAAGACATGGCTTTCAGGTCAACAGCTCAAAAGATGCATAGGAGACTTTGGAAAGCCAGCAATAGCATTTATAATGCTAGCTTATACAAAACCTATAAGAGAGACACATTGCCCTCTCCTCTACTAAGTCCATATATTAAAGGAATATAAAAATGCACTTACTCTTGCCATGTTCATACTTAAACTGGCATTTTTATGCTGCTGTTGCTGCTAAGAAGCTAATGAATTTTTCCAGCCCTGGGTCAGTGCAAATATAGTAATACCTCATACAACGTCCAAACTTGGTTCCACAAGTTAGGACATTGTATGAATTCCGACTTTGTATGAGGCATGCAAAATTCTAGCCGCGATGCCTCATACAACGTCCAAATTATTGCCACCAATGCTTTGTATAACGTTGTTCGCATAAAGATACTGTACATTGTAAGAGACGCTGCCCCCCCCCCCCGGCAGCTGACTTCGCTCTCCGGGCTGGCCTGCCCGGAGAGCAGAAAAGAGAGGACGCGGCAGCGGCAAGAGGCTCCCTGTCTCGTCTGGGAGACCATGCCATCGGCTCCTGGGAGTGGAGGCGGGTGGGAGACGCTGCCGCCGTGCCCCCCCCCAGCTGACTTTGCTCTCCGGGCTGGCCCACCCGGAGAGCCATCGGCTCCACCCCCGGGAGCCAATGGCATGGGCTCCCAGGTGAGACAGGGAGCCTCTCGCGGTGGCGGCCTCCACTCTTTTCTGCTCTCCGGGCGGGTCAGCCTGGAGAGCAAAGTCAGCTGGGGGGGGGGGGTGACAGTGTCTCCCACCTGTCTCCACTCCCGGGAGCCGATGGCATGGGCCCCCGGGTGAGACAGGGAGCCAGAGCAGGGCTACAAAGCAGTGCTGCAAGTCCAAACTCCCACGGCCAAGCAGGACCGGAGAGAGGGCTGAGGCGAGGAGGCAGCGGCAGCCAACTTCAGAGTCTTTTGTCGCGCCGGGGGTCCTAATACCTCATACAACGTCTGGAGACGTTGTATGAGGCACCTTTTCCCCAAGAATTGGGCGACATTGTATGGATCCGACATTGTATGAAGCGGACGTTGTATGAGGTATTACTGTACTGCATTGTTGATAGTTAGAAGAAGAAGAAGAGACTCTTTGGTGATTCCTCCAAACCACCCTTCTGGAATTGCCACAGACATTCGAAAGCTTCTTTTGGCACAGTTTGGGATTGTAGGCTTGACAATCAGTGCTGTTGGCAAAGAACTAATCCTATTACGTGTCCCGCCCTTCACAGGGAGAAGCCTCTTTCAGTGCAGGAGAACATATTGTCACGTTCTTATGCATAGACTCTAATCACAAGCATACTCAGTGGGACTGATTTTCTAAAGAAATTTGGATAGTTCTCAAATGCCAGAACTGTATGAATTAGTATGATTTGTCTCATCAGCTGTGTGATATTTATGTGGAGCCAAAGCATTCATTCAGTACTGGATGCATTAAACTTGCATTATATTTTGCCTAATTACTGAAATAAATTGTGGAGTAGTGTATTACATTTTTCCCACTCTTCCAAGGAGCTCCTTACTACAAAACCCAACACAATAGAAACCCCAAGTGGGTCACCACAAGTTATAGGCCCAAATCCTATTACAGTGGAACCTCATACAACAATCGCTCCGTATAGCAACGAAATCGCATAGCAGTTAGTTTTTTTGGGGAAATGGTGTCTCGCATAACAATTTTCCCTATGGAAAAAAACGTACAGCAATTTTTCAGTGGGAAAAACCACTTAGCAAAAAAAAAATAGTTGTACGGTGCATCCCATAGGGAAAATCGCTATACGATGCATGCATCGTATAGCAATTGTTTCGTACAACAACGAGCCCCGTGGAATGGATTAAAATCATTGCATGAGCTACCACTGTACTTACACACACCAGCAAAAGTCAAATGGCATAAATCGTGGCAGTGAATTGCCAATAGTGTGTATTGCTTTGTACAGACAAGTCTCAAGTTCTATTGCGCACCACTTGGGTTACATGACTCACAAGAAGAGGCAATTCAGTTTTATCTGTATTTAAAAGAATAATTCCAGGTATCTTGTGTGTTTCCCCCTCAGATTCAAACTATGTAGTAGACTTGAATAAATATATTCTGGCCCTTAGCTAGCGAGAGGAAATAAAGAAGCAAACTCCTTTTATTTTAGAAAAGATTGGTTATTTTGTGTTTGTATTGATTTTGATCATTGAACGTCAGTCACCGGCTGCAAGCATGCTTGCTTCAAGGATCTGATGAAATGGTTACACTGAGAATGATAAAGAAAGAGTTGTCGCTGGTGGACAAAATCTGTCAAATTCAATAATACAAAGCCATGTGTAATATGCATTTCTCTGCTCTCCGTAGTTCTGTGTGACGATATTTCATTCATTCAATGGGAAGACCAACAGAGCTGGCCTCTAGCTTGAAAATCCCAGACTTACCCCAACAGTGGGGCTGACTGTTAAACACCAGCTCTGTGTTTGAACCAGGGGTTCTCAAGGTTTTTGTGCCACAGGCTGCACTACTCACCCTCAGACAGCTAAGCAGGCTGGACTCAATGGCCATGGGCACGTATGTGCGGGCATGTCCGCTTCTGGGGTCGTCGCCGTGGGCCAGGTGGAACGGTGTCAGGAGCCAGGTCCAGGATGTGGGCCATAGGTTGCGAACCCCTGGTTTGAACCATACCTTGTTCAGAGGTGAGCTAACATAAAGCTGAGCATGGGGGTATAATTGATATATTGATTCTGATAGTACTGTACATTCCTGCTTAAGAACCCGAGAAATGCCTTCTTTAAGATCAGATGAAAATCAGTCATTCTGTGAACAAAAATCAATAGATAGCGATCTGCCTGCTTTAATAAAAAGAAATATTTGATCTGTAAGTACTGTGCTTGTATTGCAACAGCCTGTAAATTTAGATGCAGCCTATTAATATTGATGGCAGCTGCAGCTTGAAGTAGATGTGTTGCTATGAGCAACAAGCACTTGCAACTTCCTCCTCCTCCTGTTCTTCCCTTTAGAAGAATTGTGGAGGTATTTTAAGTAAGGCTGAGAACTCAGGTTTAAGATAGTTGGGCATTTTCTTTTAAAAATATCTCCAGGCTTGGATCTTTGTCGCGTAACAATTTATAGTTCTTCCACTGTTGTCTGACACTACAAGACTCTTTGGGAAGCTGCAAGTTGGAAGTATCAATCTATAATGTTCTTGGCATGCCTTCTTAAAAGAAAAGGAGGTAGAAACATGTGCCCTTGCTTCTTCTGCTTGTAGCTTGATTCTCCAAGACATAATTTGAAGAATCATGTGAATTGAATCATTTGTCTCTTGCGATCGCTATTGTGCTTTTAGAGGTATCATGCACTGAAGCATGCAGCAGAAGCTGTCTCCAATAATCTGTGTGTTGTAGGTCAAGGATTTGACTGCAAAGCTAAACAATTAAAAATTTGCAATGTTTAAGATAAGTTTTTGAGACAACAACGAAAGCCTTGTAATAATAAATAAAGGCTTCAGTGGCTTGCTTTTAATAGTTTATTGTTTGCTGCCCATCGTCTTTGGAGTGCTCTCAAAAACTGCAGGCAACAAAGCTAAGGACTTCAGTTGTGCCTTAATTTGCAATGTTAATGACCTAATTTATGCCTTGTAAAGGGCATGGATTTGAAAGGGTACTCACAAGATCATTTACAATAACTTCCTTTTGTAAAGGGCCACACAAGAACCAATTCGTTCAGCATACACTAAGTGCACAACATATAATGTGAAAAGATAGGTTGGATTCAGAAGACTTGAAGTTATCATACTTTGAACATATTGTGGAAATACAAAAATAGACAATGGAATAGACATAAGATTGGGAAAAGTAGAAGACAGTAGACGGGGAAAGAAGATCCTAGCATGAGATGGACTGACTTGAATAGGTAAAGAAAACCACAATCTTGCCTGACCTGAGCAAGACTGTGAATGATAGATAGGGTCTTCTGGAGATCATTTACTTATAGGGCTGCCATAAAAGTCAATTGACAGCACATTGTATTAACAGCAAAGGTCATATTTATCATCTTGCCATTATTATTATTATTATTATTATTATTATTATTATTATTATTATTATTATTATTATTATTATTATTATTATTATTATAGGAATTTATGACTGAGTAGCAGGCAAAGAAAGATCCCCAAAGAAGGATGAGAGATAATGGGAAAATATACAATCTGCTGAGCTAAAGCATGTGCGTGTGTGGCTTAGGCAGCCATATTCCCCTCAGATGATCCCTACGTTGTTGCCTTTTGTCAAGGTTAAGATGTGCCCCCAATGCAAGGAAGGAATATACAGGTGCTGGGCTTGATTTGTTTAATCTCCCAATGATTAATTACCAAAACTGTGCTGAATTTTGGTTTCCAACTTCCAATTCCAAGCCACGCAGGTGCTGCCATGGTCACAATACTCTTCTGGCACATCCAGATGCTAGACCAATTGGCCAGATGTGGCCCTCAGTGCCATTTCATGTGGCCTCCACCGCCTCCACCACACCTGGAAGTGCCATGTGGTGAACGAAGGGCAAAATGGCCATCTGGCCCCTGAAGCTGTCTGAGGGAGCGTGACCTGGCCCACGGCTTTAAAAAGTAGAGAACTCCTGCTCCAGTTGGTTTCCTTACATAAAAAACAGTACCATGTTCTAGAATTCTTCCATATTGAAATCGGTACCCATACTTTGTTGTCCAATATCAAGAAATAACTAGCAATCCATAAACCATGTATTTGCACACGAGGCAATCCATTTAACTCTTAGTATCAAAGGGGAAAAATAAATAAATGTTTTTGTCAGCTTTCTTTTACTTTGTGCTTTAGATTAATTCCTAGAAGAGTAGCATTGTTGGTTGGTACCTAGACAGATTGAAGGTATTTGTGGCAGGTGCGCATGATTTAGGAACAGCCACTCTCTAGGCATCAAGAATTGATCTTAGCTGTGAAGTTAGCCCTACGTGTATTTTAAATGTTTAATCAGTGGTAAAATTGGATAACCTGGCTACATTTTTATTATGAGATTGTGTGGATTAACGTAGCGTATATAATTCAGTGTGTCTAGGATTTTGTGCAGACGGGTTGAGAGAATGAACTCTCCGTTGTTTGCCTTGAACAGCTGGGCTGAATGCCCTAGAGAGGGAGCTCCTTAGAAAAAAGAAAGTGGGGTCTCAAAATCCTAAAGTTAAGTAAATATAGTAGCAATCCAGCATCTAGTTCAGGGGTTAGCAACCGGGTCTGGCCCGCAGTGGCAAATCATCCAGCCTGTGGCGACAACCCTGGAAGCAAAAGCGGATGTGTTTACAACAGCTGTAATTGTGCATGCGCATGTGTAAACATGCCTGTGCATTTGCAAATGTTCCTGCTGAGGTTTATGCTAGTGTTTACAGCAGTGTGAAACCATGTACAGTAAAACCTCGGATAACAACCGCATTGCATAACACTAAAATCGGATAACGACCTGCTATTGGGGGGGGGGGGGATTGCATCAAATAACGCTAAAATCCTGTGGGATGCATCGGATAACGTTCGCTAAAACCTGTGCCGGTTACAATGCATCTCTATGGAGTTTCGACGTTATCTGATGCATCCCATAGGATTTTTAAAATCTTAATTTTTTTAAAAAATTTTAAAAAATAGGATTTTTAAAATCTGATAACACTAAGACTTGTGGAACCAAGTTTTAGCGTTATCTGAGGTATTACTGTACCTGGCCCACTCAGCTGTCTGAGGGTATGTGGTCCAGCGCGAAATGCTTGAGAACCCCCAATCTAGTTGGAAAAGAATTTTACCAGTCAGGTTACTGGCAAATAAGAATGACAATAGGCTGTTAAGCCCTCTTCCACTGATACCCAGTGTTAGTGCATGCAAGCCTGCTATTATCCCAGTACAGTATTACTTACTTCAGTTATATCCTTTCTTACAGGCCACTATCTGTAAAATATGCCAGAAATGTTAGGGTTGCCTTCTGGGAATAAAAGTAAATCAACCAGATTATTTTGTACAGGTGGTCTACTTGCATTAACACTGGGAGATGCCAGCATATTCCCTTTACAATAGTCTGGTGGTCCATTATAGAAGTCTAATGGCACAGCCAAGGCCGCCGTCAGGGGGGGCCCAAGAGGGACAGCCGTCCGGGGCCCGCCGCTGACAGGGGCCCGAGCGCTGCTTTAAATTTCCTAAAAAATAATTTATTGTATTTTTACTTCTATTTTTAAGCACGGCGTGCAATGCCACTGCGCATGCCCCAACCCGCCTCAACCCGGATATCGTCAAGGCTTCAGCCCATGAGGCGCGCTGGTCCCGGTCCTGAAGAGACCGCACGCCGGGGCTGGGCACAGCAGTCCTGATCTCATTAGATACTTAAAAGTCTTTAAACACTAACCTGTGAAATATAATCGAGCATGTTTTTGCTATCCTACCAAAGGCCACTAAAATGTCCTCGTTCTGATTTTAAAGATATGGACATATTCACTGATGTGACATTTACCTTTGGTCATACCTGCCTGATGGTTTTCCTTTTCTTTCCGCAGGATCCAACGGCAGCCTCCATCTCTGACAGGGACTGTGATACGAGAGAAGGAGAGACTGTCGGCATGAATTACAAACCATCACCTCTACAGGTGAAACTAGGTAGGTTTTCTGCATCTTTTATGTAAAAAGAACTGGAGGAGTTCCATGGTTGAAGCCCTAACCTGCAAAGCTTGCATATACAGTACAGTGATACCTCATACAACGTCCAAACTTGGTTCCACAAGTTTGGACTTTATACGGATTTGGACTTTGTATGAGGCATGCAAAATCCTAGCTGTGATGCCTCATACAACGTCCAAATCCTAGCCGCGATGCCTTGTACAACGTCGTTTCCATAGAGATACATTGTACGGTAACAGCACAGACTTCAGGGCAAAATCAAGGAAAAGGACAGGAAACTGACAGAACTTTAAGAAATCATTGTCTAAAGGCTAAATACATTACAAAAAACATGTCAAACAACCCTGATTGTCCAAAAACCTGAAGAATGCTGCAAAAATCCCAGGAATGCTTCTAAAAAGTTGACGAAAAAATTCAAAAAAATCCAAAACCGCGCTCAAAACAACTCCTAAACACTCTTCGCCTCATGCAAAAACCCACAAGAGCAATGCATGCATGTGTCCTGTCTTTTATACTGCCCAGGCACAATGCAACCTGGGGAAAACCCTAGTGCCTCATACAAAGTCGCAGCGACTTTGTATGAGGTAACATTTTTCAAGGAATTAGGCGATGTATGAATTCGATGTTGTACAAAGTGGACTTTGTATGAGGTATTACTGTACTTCTTTTTTCTTAATCTACTGAGTTATGTCTCACTTTTGAAAAGATAGCTTCAGTGCAAAATTGTGTATTACAGTTTTTGAAGTTGTGCTTTAATATTAGAATTCCGCGTGGTTTTACTGCAGTCTTTGTTGTTGTTGTTGTTGTTGTTGTTGTTGTTGATCTTTGTTTTGGATAATCTTCAAATGATCCCCTGTGAATTCACTCAACCACTCATCTCAACTTCAGTCAAACATTCCAGTTTATATTATTGGTCAGTGGTGAACTGGGAATTCACCATCAGGTAAGTGGACATACATAGTGCAGGGTGTCAATATGGCAAACGTTTTAGGCTCAGTCTTGACAGCACCTCCCCTGCCCTGGATCCAGGCTCTACCCTTTCAGGAAATGCCCCTCCAGTCTCTGGAATATTCTGAGTGAGTTTTGCTCAGGCACAAAAAGTGAATTCATAGGTCTCCACCCTCCAGCACTCCAGGAAGGGAAGCGGCCAAGCGTGTGGCTCATTCCCTTGCAGAAGGGGCTGCAGGTGAGTGCAGACCCACCTGTGGCCCCTTCTGCAAGGGAACCGGCCAAACATGTGGCCCATTCTCTTGCAGAAGGGGCCGCGGGTGGGTCTGTCCGGATTGCTTCTGAAGCCCGGATTGCATGGGAAGGAGGGAGCCACCTGCTCGCCTGCCTCCCTCCTTCCCAAGTCCCAGCTCAGAGGGAGGCAGGGGACTCTCAAAATTCTCTTCCAACACCTCATCTCAAAGGCATCTATTCTTCTGCGCTCAGCTCTCACAACCATACATTACCCCACTGGGAATACCATTGCTTTGACTATGTGAATTTTTGTTTGCAAGGTGATGTCTCTACTTTTAACTATGTTCCCCAGGTTTCTCATAGTTTGTCTCCCAAGAATTAGTCGCTTTTTATTTCATGGCTGCAATCTCCATCTGCAGAGATCTTGCATCCTAGAAAGTAAAATCTGTCACTACTTCTCCTTCCCCATCTGTTTTCCAGGGACTAATAGGGCCTGTTGCCATTATTTTGACTTTCTTGATATTGAGTCTCAAGCTAGCTTTTGCACTCTCTTCTTTCAATCTAATCAGGAGCTTCTTTAGGTCTTCCTTACTTTCTGCCATTAGGGTAGTATCATCTGCATATCTCAAATTGTTGATGTTTCTCCCAGCAATTTTGATCCCATATTGTGATTCCTCCATCCTTGCATTGCACATTATGTGCTCTGTGTATAAGTTGAATAAGCAGGGTGACAAAGTGCAACCTTGTCTTACTTTACATCTTTTCCTATTCCAAACCACTCTGTCATTCCCTATTCTGTCCTAACTGTTGCTTCTTGACTCATGTACAGATTTTTCATGAGGCCTATAAGGGGTTCTGGTATTCCCATCTCTTTGATTACTTGCCACATTTTGTTGTAGATATAGCACTTCTAAAACATGTGATTCTTGTTCCAAAGGGAAGGTAAAAGCAACTGAGGTCATTTAGATGCACCATAAATTTATTATGCTTCATAGCGTTGAACATTATTGAGCATGCTGGTTTATATTCTTTGTGCTTCACATGCATTATCTTGGCCATTCTAAGAAACACTCTGGGAAAAGTAGCTAAGCATTATTTCCATTTTCTAAATCCAGGCCTGAGGGCAATTGTGAATTGGCAAAAGCCATCTCATCAGTTTGAAAGAGATGCGACATATGAGCTTGGAGACCTCCTCCTGCATAGCACCATCACTCCAATCATCACATTTCCTTTTCCTCTCTCCTCCTGCTGTGCAGTGCACCATTCACTTTTCATCTTACTTTCTCTGAAAGGACACACGTAGTTCAACAAAGGTTAAGAAATGCCACCATTCCCTCCCAATGACCCACAATGGTGATTTGAATTACCGTATTTGCTTGTGTATAAGACCCACTTTCCCCCCCTTTTAAATACACTGGAAAAATGGAGTGCGTCTTGTACTGTATATAGTGGCCTGTAGTGGGCTATTTTGGTAATAATGAGGTGCATCTTGTACTCAGATGCGTCTTATACGCCAGAAAATATGGTATATAGCAATATGCAATGTCTTTGACATATCTTATGATGAGAACAAAAACTGAAAGCAACCATATGTTTCCCCAGAGCTGATCAGCTGCAGTCCTATCATGTGCTGCTGCTGGGACATTTAGTGCTGGGACACTGTAATGTTATGTATTAGACGGCTGAGTATTGATAGCACATGTCTCTCTTATATTTTCACAGGGTTTCTTTGAAATGCTTTTATGGCTATATATTGTGCAGAGTAAGATTCCCTTTTTAACACAGAGGATCAGGTGAAGACCTGCATCTAAAGTCAAACATTAGTGATCACCAAAGAGCCTATCACTGGAAGGTATTCTTAATTCCCACATACTGTATAAGCAAGAATGGTTTTTATATGCAATTAGTTGAGACACAAATACTAGACATGTTTTCCCCCTCAAAGTGAAATTCAAACTCCAGACTCCTCAAAGAAGTAGATTTACATTGTGTTGCCTATTTTAGAACTACACTACATTGGTGCCTAATTCTCCTTGAGTGGAGTTTGTGCAATTCCAGTGACCTCAGGGCAATCAAAGAAGGGATGTGTTTAGGGAAGTAAAACAGAGAAGAGACACACTGATTCGTATATATCAGTGATGGCGAACCTTGGCATTCCAGCTCTTCTTGAACTTCAATTCCCAGAAGCCCTGATCAGCAGGATTGCTGACTTGGGCTTCTGGTAATTGAAGTCCAAGAACACCTGGAGTGCCAAGGTTTGCCGTCACACGTATATGTCATGAGGCTGGAGTGCCGCAGTCCGTCTCATCTGTTGAATGATATTGATCAGTCAGGACTATTAAATTGATCTGCTGACTAAAAGAGGAAATAAGGGAAGGGAAAACTGATCCTTGCCTGTTCAAGAAGGTGACACACGGCCAGCCTTAAAGACAATAGTGTTGTGTCTTCAGCTTTAATTGATGAGTTCCCACATGGGACAACTGCCCCTCTTCTCCTTTGAGTATCCCAAATAAAAAGCCATTCTTTAATAGTATCTTGGTCCCTTTGTTTGTTCCAATGGATCCTAAATTTTCCTGTAAGCCACTTCGGCAGCCCTACAGAGCCATGCAGAAGAAACAGAATGAAAGCATCTGTTATCCTGTTCCTTTTATCACTTCGTAACCTTCCTCCATACAAAGTGGTGCAAACCTTTTAACCTGTGGTAGTGCTTCATGTGGAAGAGGCAGTGATGGTAGAAGCCTGAGAAGAAATAGCTGTTGCTTTAAAATCCCAAGTACTGGCTTCTACCCTGTGCCCTCATGCGTTATTTCTCCAGCATGCCTCTAATACAGTACAGGAGTTCTCAACCTTTTAACGCCGGGGGCCGGTTCACGCTCCTTCAGACAGCTTCGGGGGCCAGACAGCCATTTTGCCCTTCCTCTACTACATGGTACTTCCGGGTGAGGTGGAGGCGGTGGGGGGCACATGAAATGGTACTGCCAGCTGCATCTGGCCTGTGGACCGCATCTGGCCCACTGGCCACAGGTTATGAATCCCTGTTCTAATAAGAAAGCCAGTATTCATTGCTCTTGACAGGAAGAAACCAGACACTTCTACCCCAAACCTAGCTCTTCTTCCTTCTCTTTTCCATGCTTTTTAATCCCAGGAAGATGTCATCATCCTGTCATCAATCACAATTATCAAACTATGCCCATCCCCTGATGTGAAATGAGTTCAAAATAGGGACTGTCTCCCACAAAGAATTAGCAGCTTTCCTGAATGGATAAGCTGTCCCTTGCAACACGTACCCTTGGGTTTCTTTTTGATCAATACTATGAGATGTTCAGACTAAACAGGGCATGAGGTACTTTTATTTTATATAACAAATAATCCCTAATTTTCTTGTCCTTCATAAAAGGGAGCATTTGATAAAAGGGAACAAATGCTTAACAGCATTTAGCAGCTGGTATGTGTAGAATTCCTTTAGAGTCTAGTTAAGTTTCTTAGCATCATCTTCATAATGTTTAAATAGTTTTCTTTATGTGGGAAGGTGTGGCAAACTTTATTTCACTTTCTGCAAAGTGCTTTAACTGAGAATGGTTTTTGTTGATAACGCATGGGAGTTATAAAATATAGATCAGCTTTGTCACCTTTAAATAGTCTCTGGCGGAGGCATGCCTTTCCTATGAATACTGATGCAGTGTTGTGCTGATTTCCCTCTGGCTGTTTTTGTATTGCCTCTGTTATCTTGAATGAAGATGCCGTTAGCTGTCTTGAATGTTCCTTAGTGATAAGGAAGGTGTAGGTTTGTAAAGGTAATAATAAATGAAGTTTTAATAGTCCTTGAGGGTAGGGCTTTCCCCACCATACAGAATAGCATGCTTACAACCCATGGGTCATGGACATGAATATTTTGTATGAGCAGGCTGTGGGTGACCATAGCCAGGTCACCTCATATTGACAAATTATAATAAGCACACAATCTATCAGAAGGTACCCTGTACCAAACCAGACCATTAGTCCATCAGGCTTCAGTAGTGCCTGATGGCTATACTAATTGACAGCAACACGGCACATCTCTTTTTCAGCCGGGGTTGCACTTGCGGCCATTCTCATACAAAAACATGATCATTAAACTTCACATTTTCAGCTGATGGAAAGCGTTGCCAAACAATTTGCGAGTTACAATCCATGCCATGAAAAAAAGATCCTTAAAAGTCAGCATGTATCAATAGAGATCAAGATAACCATGTTTCATACTGTCGTATTCCCAATTACTGTGTATTGATGTGAGAGCTGGGTAGTGAAGAAAGTTGACAGAGTGGGGGAAATGGTTTAAGTGAGCTTTACAGGTTCTGCAAACCATCAGAAGCTAGATTATATCAGCCTGAATTCTGTCTAGAACAAGGATTCACAACCTTTTTACACCACGGGCCTGACCATTCACACACACACACACACACACCTTGGACAGCTGAGCGGAGCGGACCATGCCCCCTGGAAGTGGAAGCGGGTGCATTTACGGCTGTCATAAATGCAACCACTTCCACATTTACGGCTGTCGTAAATGCGGCCACTTCCGTGTTTACAACAGTAACGCGGGCACGTTTATGCATGCATGGGTGCATTTTACAGCTGACGTAAACGCGTCCATTTCTGGGTGCGGCAGTGGCAGTGTGAGCCACATGAAATGGTACTGTAGGTTGGGAACCTCTGGTCTAGAAGCAGAAATGGCTAAAGTGAGGCTGTTACTGTATGCTTTGCACACACCATGAGAAGACAAGTCTCTCTGGAAAAGACAATGTTGCTCAGAAAAATTGAAGGCAGCAGGAAAAGATGGGTGGCTGCCAACTTGTATTGAGTTTGCAAGATCTGAATGGTACTTATTTATTTATGACATTTTTATACTGCCCATTTGGGAAATTTCTCACTATGGGTGATGTACATACAAATATCAAATAATACAACAAAACACGCAACAAATCAAAAACAGACCAACCAAACAAATACATCCCAAAATAAATAAAATAAAATAACTGGCATCTGAGGGCACAGAGGATCAACTGGTGGGCTAATATATCACTAAAGGGACAACACCCTGAAAGGTGTTTTTTGAAGATAGCCAGTGACATGAGGTCTTTCGGGAGGTCCCTAATTCACACGATCACTGTAAGCCAAAATTGGCTTGTTGGCAGGTAACAACAGTTGCAATCCATGGAAGTGCATGCTGAAAAAATCACAATACCTTTGGTTGGTTTGGTTTCATCCAATGTGGTGAAACAGAATACCACTTCGAAATGCTTCAGCAGTTGACTTTCTCCTGCTCTCCCTTTTGTCTTTGCTTCACTCTCCCTCCTGGTAATCTGTTCTCTGTCCTGGTGTGGTACCATAATAAAGAGGTTGCTCATTACTTCCATGATTGCCAATGTTTTGAATGTACTGACTTAATGGGCACATAAATTAGTGAGGTTTTCAAATGTTCTCAAGTGGGGGTGGGGAGGAATCTCCTTTTTTGTGAAAAATCATGAGCTGTTGTGAAAATCAATAGAATGTAGTTAATAGATTTGGACTTGAAAAGCTCATCTGTTCGTCTTTGATACTCTTGGATGAGTTTGCTTTTTCATTAAATGTTTCAATAATCTCATGTTTAGGTAACTTTTAGGCGAGCGTTCATCTTTGGTTCTCCAAAGAACAGAAAAGCACTGCAAAATATTTTGCATATTAAGAGTGTTCTGTATTTGAATTTGCACCTTGTCAATATCCTCAAGGCTGCGACAGTCCATTGGAGTCCCAGCGTCAAATCCTGCATGTCTCATTTCATATGGCTCTGTGTGTGGGTCACTTCATGGCAAGCTGGGATCCACCGTAAATAAATTCATGCCAATGGCATTTTTCCTGAAAACATTATCAGAAAAAATGTATACTCAGACAGAGTTGCTGCCGCCGCCGTATTTGAATTAGCAAAATTAATGACAGAATAGTATAAGGGACTGTGGTGGCCCAGTGGTTAAGAAGCTCGCCTTGTTGGCTGGAAGGTCGGCAAGTCGGCAGTTCAAGAACCAAGTACTACATGATGGATTGAGTACCCGTCTCTGTCCCAGCTCCTGCCAGCCTAACAGTTCAAAGGCAAGAAATTGCAAGTAGATGAATAGGTGCCACTTTGGTGGGGAAAAGCTCTGGGGACCTGAAAGGAGCCTCATTTGGGTGTCCCCTGAGCAGAGTTCTTTCAGAAAAAAAATCCTTTCAACCCAGAAAGCACCTTTGTGTACTTCTGACACAATTTTATAAAAGACTAGCATAATTTGCCCGGTGATTCCAGGCTGTTATAAACTGTTATCAGCTTTTGGGTATTTTTTTGTTGTTGCTTTTTTTTTTTAATTTAAAAAAACCAAAGGATGATATAATTTTTTCAAATTGTTTTATTTAACCAAATAATGTTTTAGTTTGTGGGGGTTTTTTAATAGTTGTACCGTAGGTAATATTTTTAAAAATGTGAAAGTACATGTTTTTTACATTCAATGTTTTTGTACTGTGTTTAGATGTTTTGGGTTTTTATTTGAGTTAAAACTCAACACAGGATGTTATAAATCTTTTTTATTATTATTTTTACATATGTTTGTGATTTGAGTAAACTTGTGATTTATTGTTATTGACTTGTTTTTACTCTTGTGGCCTCTAGGTGGGGCTGTTGTGTCTTTTTTGAGGTTTTTTTTACTATTCTGCCCTGCAGGTGAGGCTGCTAGTGGTTCTGTTTTAGTTTCACTGTTTTTTCTCTCCTGGCCTCTGGGTGGGGCTTCTTCCGGTAAGTAGTCTCTTTGTTTCTTCATTTCTGTTCCGGTCGTCGTGGAGGGAGGATGTGCTGGTGAGTTGTCTGGTTTTCTTTCTTCTGGGGTTTTTCTTTGTTTTGCTTTGTGGTGGTGGACTGGGAGGTGTTTCTGTTTGTTCTTTTTTGTTTTGTTTGAGTTTTAGGTTTGTTTAATTGGTTTGGTTATGTCTGGTTTTGTTTAATTTTTCTTATTTCGTTGTTGTTTATTTGTGTAATTAGTTGTTTTTTGTGTGATTTGTGGTTTTTTGTGTTGTAGTTAGGTGTTTTGTATGTGGTTTTGTGTTATTGTGGATGTTTTTGTTTCTGTATTTTGTGGTTTGTTTGTTTTTTGTTTATTAATGGGTTTTTAAATTATTGATTTATTTTTGTTTTATTATTTTTTAATAATTTTGGTGTTTGTTTTTGGTGGTTAGTTTAGCTTGAAGAACGGGCTGCCTGTGGGTTTCTCTTTTCCCCATTGCTGCTTTGAATTTTGGTTTAGGTGCAGCAATAGGGGAAAGAAGGAGGAGGCAGTCAGCCAGTTGTTCTCCCGGGAAGGTTCGTTAGGTAGGTCGGGGGAGAAGGAGGCAGAGAAGAGCTATCTGCCTGACGATGGTTCTCTCCTCTCTGTCTCCTTTTTCTCCCGGCTTACCTAACCGGAGATCGGCAGGCAACGATCCGTAAGGGGTGGGGGTTTTCCTTGCGGATTGGGTTTAAAGCGTGGGTTTAAAATGCGGTAGTCTCTCATCTCCAGAGCCCCGGTTTAAGTTGCCAATTTAATGACTAACTTCACTGGGAGAGGGATCCACCATCTTGCCTTTTCCTCATTCCTCTTGGAATTATGTCTTAAATGTAGAAGAAGGCAGTTGGACATCATAATTCAATCTGCAGCCACCCAGACAGGGATAACATTAATGGGGATAGGTGGACGGAAAGATGGACTGAGCAGATGAAGTTTTAATTGATTACTTGCTACTCGGATTGATAATTTCAGGATCTCCTGCATTGGCAGAGGAGTAGACTAGATAGCCCATAGTATTTATTCACTAGCCCTGAAATTCTGTGAACATGATAGCTTTGGCTCTTGAGGCTTTCCACGATTCATATGGAAGAGGTAACCTAACTTCACCAAACAAAAGGCACTCAGAGGAAGATCTCAATGGCAAGTTCAATAAACAGACACATTCACATACAAGAAGGAAGTCAGTTTGTGTAAGGCAGGGGTTCCCAAACTACGCCCAGTGGGTCGAATCCGCCCCCGATGTCAATTCATCCAGCCCATGCCGCTCTTGGAAGTGGACGTAAAACGCGCTCACACAAGTGCTTTTTAAGTCTGCTTCCAAGAGTGGTGCGGGCAGCATGAGCCAAATGAATTGGCATTGAGGGCCGGATCCAGTCCATGGGGTATAATTTGGGCACCTCTGGTTTAAGCAGAGAAAATGGCAGTTTAAAATCCATCTCATCCTGTTGCAAAACAGATTGCAAGGCACGTTTACTTCCACTTCCTGTGGGAGGAACCACGTGACCAGCCTGCTGAACCACATGACCGGCCCCCAGCCCAAAATGTTTGGGCACCCCTGGTGTAAGATCTTTGGGGCTTTGACAAGTCAAAACCAGCCGTTTGGATTGTGCCCAGGAAAAGAGCCCCGTTAAGAAATATTATTAAACTAGCTGATTGCCCGGCCGTGCCAGGGGTGATTTTTTTAAAAAAATTGGGAAGGTATGTGCATGTCTGTGGGGGAGACAGAGAAGTGGGCGAGGCGGCCGCGTTTGTTTCCCCCTTCCCTGGCTGCATGGGGAGGGAGGCAGGGAAGGGAGGAGGTGGACGCGATCAGTTCCCTCTTCCCAGTTTTTGCCTGAGGGGAAGTAGGGAAGGGTGGGGAGGTGGACGCGATCTGTTTCCCCTTCCCTGCTGGCGCCCAGGTGAGTAGGGAGGGAAGGGAGGAGGCAGACATGATCCATTCCCCCTTTCCTTCCTGCGCCCGGGAGGGGGGGAGGCAGGGAAGGGTGGAGGCAGACATCCGTTCCCCCTTCCCTGTCGGCGCCCAAGGGGAGGCAGGGAAGGGGGAGGCGGACACGATACCTTCCCCCTTCCCTGCCGGCACCCGGGGGAAGGCAGGGAAGGGGCGAGGCGGACACGATTCATTCTCCCTTCCCTGCCG
This sequence comes from Bradypodion ventrale, assembly GCA_035047345.1. Classification (NCBI taxonomy): domain Eukaryota; kingdom Metazoa; phylum Chordata; class Lepidosauria; order Squamata; family Chamaeleonidae; genus Bradypodion; species Bradypodion ventrale. The sequence goes on from JAWDJE010000002.1 coordinate 3,570,733, forward strand.
GTAATGTGGGCCCCGCCAAGGAGGCTACACGAGGCCAGGGATTTTGCGGCCAGCTCTTCCCCTCATTTTTCCCTCTGTCCTTCAACCGCCGCCACTGTCGGCCAGTCCAAAAAGCAACAGGCCCCACACTCAGCTCCTGTGCTGCCCGGCTGCAAGTGAGGGGCCTGCTGCTGTTGAGTCCGGCCGGCAGTGGTGGAAGGGCGGAGGGAAAGAAGGGGAGTCTGCAAAATTTCTGGCCTCGCGTTGCCTCTTTGTCTCATTCTGCGGCCAGTTCTTTCTTCCTCTCCGGCCTGGCACGTGCTCATCCTGACTCTTGTGCGTACTTGGGCTGGGCGCCCAATTGGCTGAGGCTGGCCGCAGGGGATGCTGGGGGTTGTAGTGGCCCCACTCTCAGCTCCCAGACCCTTGCGGCGATGATCTCAGGGACAAAATGTAAGTGTGAACGGCACATGACGGGATAGGCTGGATGGGTGTGGAAACGCATTCCCACCCTTTTCTTATAGGTTAAGATATTATGAATGCATTGGGCACTTTTGGCCACTTAGCTAACATAGTCAAGAGCACTCCCACCCCTTTTCTAAAAAAAAATTTGTAGTCTGATTGTGCAATAACCTCCCAAAAATGCACCCCATTTTGGGCACTAAGCAGTCCTTGGGCATTAACTTAGATCTCACAATTCTGCCTTCGTAGTTGCTTTTGATGTTGCTCCTGTTCTATTTATAGTCTCTTTCCCCTGTAGATTTGAAATAGGTTTTATGATATTGCTTTGAATTGGAAAGTAAATTATCTTGAGAACTAGATATAGATGTTTTGAATAGCCATGTCCCTTGGCTCTCATGTTTTTGTTACGGTTGTAGCTGCAGTAAAATCAAAGTGATTTTCCCCTCATACTTGCTTGTTGTTGGTCAAAAATGCATCAGTAATTTCAGTTTTTCTCTTTAACCCAAGCATCTCAGAAGGCACTCCTTGATGCACATTTTCTAGTCATTTTCTATCTAATATTATCTGATGTTTATATTTTTATTATATTGCATTGCATTGTATTTTCATACCACCTTTTCACCAGTGAAGGGACCTAAGGCAGCTCACAAGATATTAAAATAAAATACATTAAATTATTACTTTAAATACAATTAAATATATATAGTCGGCCTTGGCTGATTGGGCGGGATAGAAATTGAACAAACAAATAAGTAAATAAAAATCGCATTATTAATTAAAATGCCCAGCAACAAAGATCAGAATCATTCATTCATATCTATACCACCCATCTAACCACTCTGGGCAGTTCACAATAAAACAACCATAAACATAGAGATTTCATTTTATTTTATTTATTTTGAGACCTATCTTTACCGTTGGACTCCGGTATACACGCCCGCACCCGACTATCGTATCCCGTACCGAGCCAGCTGCACTCGCCCAAACCCGGACCGCAGAGCACCGCAAGGTTGCCGAAGCCGGCAGTGGGGCAACAGCCCCATGAATGGGAACAAAGGGAAACAACTTCAATTCCCAATGTCCTCTGTGCCACGCCGATCTCAGCCAATCAGGCTGAGAGGCGCGAGCAAAAAGAACGTTGGGAAATGCGGTGCGCCCAATTGAAATCGAGCCGCAGGGAAAAAACCGCCGCACGAACGCAAACAAAACAAACAAAACTCCAAGTCCCAGCGTCCTACGCGCCGTGAGCACTTCAGCCAATCAGGCTGGAGGGCGCAAGCGCGCAGAACGCTGAAAAAGCCAACGTGCGAAAAATAAAATAAAAACATGCCGGCCTCCTGCAACAGGAGCGCAAGTCCGCCACAGGCGGATGCAGCTCCTCACGGCCTCGCAAAACAAAACCCACGACAAGACACCCACCGGCCTTCTTTCCCGGAGCAACAGGGAGAAGAGGGACTCCCTCTCCTCCCCACTACCCACCAAAGACACGGCGAGACCACCACCAGCCTCAAGGTCAGTTGAGCCGGGGTGGAAAAAAATAAAACCAGCAGGCAGCAGTTCATCAGGGGAAGCACCCTCCCTGGCAGATGACTGGCTGCTGCCTTTGTACTTCCGATGGAGGTAATACAAAAGCAGCAGCCAGCAATCCGCAAGGAAGAGCACCACCCCTTACGGATCGCTGCCTGCCGATCTCCAGTTAGGTAAGCCAGGAGAAAAAGGAGAGAGAGAGGAGAGAACAATCGTCAGGCAGAGATAGCTCTTCTCTGCCTCCTTTTCCCCCGACCTACCTAACGAACCTTACCAGGGGAAGAACGGGCTGACTGCTGGCTCCTCCTTTTCCCCATTGCTGCATTGAAACCAAATTTCGAAGCAGCAATGGGGAGAAGAGGAACCAACACAACAACAACAAAACCAAATATTTATCCAAAAACGCCAAACTCCAAAATTTATAAAACACAAATAAATAAATAATTAAACAAACACATTAACCAACAAAACAATAAACAACAAAATCCACAAACAAAAACACCCAAAATACCATGAAAGCACAGAAAAAACACCTAACTACAACACGAAAATACCTAACTCAAACAACAAAAATACCACAAATTAAATAAATAATCACAAAAGAAATCAGAAACATAAAAAACAACCAGAAATAAACAAAACAATTAAACACATCTAAAACCCAAAAAAACCACAAAAGAAGAATCAGAAACACCTACCAGTTCAACACCAAAAAAACAAAACCCAGATAAAAAACCCAGAGAACTCACCAGCACAACCTCCCTCCACAACTCCAGAACAGAAATGTAGAAACAAAGACTACTTACCAAAAGAAACCCCACCTAGAGGCCGGGAGAGAAAAAACAAGTCAAACAAAAAGAGAATCCAACACTATTACTAACAGCCCCACCTAGAGGCCACAAGAGTAAAAACAAGTCAGAAAAATAAGAAATAAATCAAAATCACAAATAAAGCTAATAAAATAGATCAAAAAAGGTCACAAACCACAAATGCAAAACACCCCCACCCAAACCACCCTTAACAACAAAAAAAAACACAAATAAAAACTGCCCGGCTGGCCGGGCACAAATATTCTGTTGTTGTTGTTGTTCAGTCGCACAGTCGATTCCGACCCTTTGCGACCCTATGGACCATTGATTTCCTCCACCATCCTCCTCAGCCTGCTCAGCTCGGTGCCCACTGCGTCCACAATGCCATCCAGCCATCTCATCGTTGGCCGTCCCCTTTTTCTTTTGCCCTCCACCTTTCCCAGCATCAAGGATTTCTCAAGTGAATCCTCTCTTCTCATTTGGTGTCCAAAGTACTTCAGCTTCATCTTTACTATTTGACCTAAGGAGCAGTCAGGACTGATTTCTTTCAAGATTGACTTATTTGTTCTCCTCGCTGTCCAGGGTACTCTCAAAACTCTCCTCCAACACCACATCTCAAAGGCATCTATTCCTCTGCGCTCAGCCTTCCTAATGAGCCAGCTCTCGCATCCATACATTACCACCGGGAATATCATTGCTTTGACTATATGGATTTTTGTTTGCAAGGTGATGTCACTACTTTTCACTATTTTCCCCAGGTTTCTCATGGCTTGTCTCCCTAGAATCAGTCACCTCTTTATTTCATGGCTGCAGTCACCATCTGCAGTGATTCTAGATCCCAAGAAAGTAAAATCCGTCACTGCTTCTACTTCTTCCCCATCTACTTTCCAGGTGCTGATAGGGCCTGTTGCCATTATCTTGGTTTTCTTGATGTTAAGTCTCAGGCCAGCTTTTGCACTCTCTTCTTTCAACCTAATCATGAGCTTCTTTAAATCTTCCTCACTTTCTGCCATTAGGGTGGTATCGTCTGCATATCTCAAATTGTTGATGTTTCTCCCAGCAATTTTTATCCCATATTGTGATTCCTCCATCCCTGCATCGCGCATTATGTGCTCTGTGTATAGGTTGAAAAGGTACAGTGATAAAATGCAGCTTTGTCTTACTCCTTTTCCTATTCCAAACTATTCTGTCATTCCGTGTTCTGTCCTAACTGTTGCTTCTTGACTCTTGTACAGATTTCTTATGAGGCATATGAGGTGTTCTGGTATTCCCATTTCTTTAAGTACTTGCCACATTTTATTGTGGTCCACGCAGTCAAAGGCCTTGGTGTAGTCAATAAAGCAGAGGTATACTTGTTTCTGATATTCCTTTGTTTTCTCCATGATCCACCGTATATTAGCAATGTGGTCTCTAGTCCCCCTGCCTCTTCTGAACCCCGCCTGCACCTCTGGCAATTCTCTCTCCACGTGCTGCTGAAGTCTATCCTGTATTATCTTGAGCATCACCTTGCTAGCGTGTGGGATGAGCGCAATTGTTCGATAATTTAAACACTCTTTGGCACTACCCTTCTTTGGGATTGGAACGTATACTGATCTTTTCCAATCCTTTGGCCACTGTTTTGATTTCCAGACCTGCTGGCATATCGAATGCAGTAATTTGATTCCGTCATCTTTTAGAGCTTTGAAACATTCAACTGGGATACCGTCCTCTCCACTAGCTTTGTTGTTTTCAGTGCTTTTTAGGTCCTTTCTGACTTCACTCTCTAGGATGTCTGGCTCAAGTTCAATGTTCTCATCATTGTGATTATCAGTGCTGTTGAGGTCCTTTTTGTAAAGTTCCTCTGTGTATTCTTTCCATCTTTTCTTAATCTCTTCTGCATCAGCTAACTCCTTGCCGTCTTTGTCCCTTATCATGGTCATTTTTGCTTTGAATGTTCCCTTGATTTCCCCAATTTTTTTGAAAAGATCTCTAGTCCAGCCTCTTGTATTGTTTTCCTCTATTTCTTTGCACTGTTCATTTAAATAGATTTCCTTGTCTCTCCTTGCTTTTCTTTGAAATTCTGTGTTCAAGTGACTGTATTTTTTCTTTTCTCCTTTGCCTTTTGCATTCCTTCTTTCCTCTGCTATTTTAAGAGTCTCATCAGACAACCACTTTGCTTTCTTACGCTTCTTTTCTTTTGGTATGGTTTTCCTTGCTGCCTCCTGCATGATGTCCCACACATCTGTCCATAATTCTTCTGGTACTCTGTCTATCAATTCCAAACCATTAAATCTGTTCCTCACCTCCACCGTGTATTCCTTAGGGATGTTGTCTAGGTCATATCTGTCTGGCCTGATTGTTTTCCCTATTTTCTTTAGTCTAAGTCTGAATTTTGCTATTAGTAGGTTGTGATCTGAGCCACAGTCTGCTCCAGGTCTTGTTTTTGCTGATTGTATGGAGATTCTCCATCTTTGGCTGCAGAGTATGTAATCAATCTGGTTTCGATGTTGGCCATCTGGTGATGTTCATGTGTAAAGTCACCTCTTGTGTTGCTGGAAGAGGGTGTTTGCTATGACCATTGTGTTATCTTGACAGAACTCTATCAATCTTTGCCCTGCTTCATTCTGTGTTCCAAGACTGAACTTGCCTGTTATTCCATCTACTTTTTGATTTCCTACTTTGGCATTCCAATCTCCCAAGATAATGTGGACATCATTTCTTGGTGTCTGTTCTATGAGGTCTTGTAGGTCCTCATAGAACTGGTCCACTGTGGCTTCATCTGCGCCCATTGTTGGTGCGTATATTTGGATTACAGTGATATTAAAAGGTTTGCCTTGTATTCTGACTGACATCATTCTATCATTTTTGAGATTGTATCCCATTACTGCTTTTCTCACTCTTTTGTTGACAATTATGGCTACTCCGTTTTTTCTGAAGTTTTCTTGACCACAGTAGTAGATGTTTAAATTTAATTTTAAATTTAATTAATTTAATTTAATTTAATTTTCGCGCTTATATACCGCCCACTCGGGTGCAACCCAACTCAGGGCGGTTTACATGGCGGACAATAAATACAATATAATAATACAATGACACATAATAATACAGTTCAATTACATCAAAAGAAATTCAGGGGAAAAACACAATATCAATACATCACATAATACAAAGTACAAAGCATCAAAAATAATCAATATTAACAAAATCCCCAAGGGATGAAGCACAGCTCACATCCCATATAGTGCCCAGCCCAACTTCCCCAGCTGCGGCAAACATCAGCCTCAGTCCCTCTGTCTCCCTCCCCGCCCCCCCACTCTCACCACAGACCAGGGGGGAGAGCCGAGGTGATGTGTCGGCTTCAGCGTCTCGGTGGCAGCAGCTTCCAAAGTCCCCGCTGAGAACAAGGCACAGCTGCGCCAACGCTCCCATCTCCCCTGACCGACTTGACCCGGGGAGAGAGCCGCAGGTGGCTCCCATCCTGGGCCTATGGCGGGGGCCCAGGAGAGCTTCGGCGCGGCGTCCCGGCTGCGGCGCGGCGTCTTTTTATCCCTCCGGTCAAGGCAGGGCCGGAGGGAGGCGGGGCCGGTGACCACTGGTGGCTCCTATCCTGGGCTGATGGCGGGGGCCCAGGAGAGCTTCGGCGCGGCGTCCCCGGCTGCGGCGCAGCGTCTTTTTATCCCTCCGGTCAAGGCAGGGCCGGAGGGAGGCGGGGCCGGTGACCACAGGTAGCTCCCATCCTGGGCCGATGGCGGGGGCCCAGGAGAGCTTTGGCGCGGCGTCCCCGGCTGCGGCGCGGCGTCTTTTTATCCCTCCGGTCAAGGCAGGGCTGCAGGGAGGCGGGGCCGGTGACCGCAGGTGGCTCCCATCCTGGGCCGATGGTGGGGGGCCAGGAGAGCTTTGGCGCGGCGTCCCGGGCTGCGGCGCGGCGTCTTTTTATCCCTCCGGTCAAGGCAGGGCCGGAGGGAGGCGGGGCCGGTGACCGCAGGTGGCTCCCATCCTGGGCCGATGGCGGGGGCCCAGGAGAGCTTTGGCGCGGCGTCCCGGGCTGCGGCGCGGCGTCTTTTTATCCCTCCGGTCAAGGCAGGGCCGGAGGGAGGCGGGGCCGGTGACCGCAGGTGGCTCCCATCCTGGGCCGATGGCGGGGGCCCAGGAGAGCTTTGGCGTGGTGTCCCCGGCTGCGGCACGGCGTCTTTTTATCCCTCCGGTCAAGGCAGGGCCGGAGGGAGGCGGGGCCGGTGACCACAGGTAGCTCCCATCCTGGGCCGATGGCGGGGGCCCAGGAGAGCTTTGGCGCGGCGTCCCCGGCTGCGGCGCGGCGTCTTTTTATCCCTCCGGTCAAGGCAGGGCCGGAGGGAGGCGGGGCCGGTGACCGCAGGTGGCTCCCATCCTGGGCCGATGGCGGGGCCCCAGGAGAGCTTTGGCGCGTCGTCTTTTTATCCCTCCGGTCAAGGCAGGGCCGGAGGGAGGTGGGGCCGGTGACCACAGGTGGCTCCGATCCTGGGCCGATGGCGGGGGCCCAGGAGAGCTTTGGCGCGTCGTCTTTTTATCCCTCCGGATAAAAAGAGAACAAGGCACAGCTGCGCCAACGCTCCCATCTCCCCTGACCGACTTGACCCGGGGAGAGAGCCGCAGGTGGCTCCCATCCTGGGCCTATGGCGGGGGCCCAGGAGAGCTTCGGCGCGGCGTCCCGGCTGCGGCGCGGCGTCTTTTTATCCCTCCGGTCAAGGCAGGGCCGGAGGGAGGCGGGGCCGGTGACCGCAGGTGGCTCCCATCCTGGGCCGATGGCGGGGCCCCAGGAGAGCTTTGGCGCGTCGTCTTTTTATCCCTCCGGTCAAGGCAGGGCCGGAGGGAGGTGGGGCCGGTGACCACAGGTGGCTCCGATCCTGGGCCGATGGCGGGGGCCCAGGAGAGCTTTGGCGCGGCGTCCCCGGCTGCGGCGCGGCGTCTTTTTATCCCTCCGGTCAAGGCAGGGCTGGAGGGAGGCGGGGCCGGTGACCGCAGGTGGCTCCCATCCTGGGCCGATGGCGGGGGCCCAGGAGAGCTTTGGCGTGGTGATGGTTTCCCGAGTTGAATTCACCCATCCCTGTCCATTTTAGCTCACTGATTCCCAATATGTCAACGTTTATTATTTCCATCTCATTTTTCACCACTTCCAGTTTTCCTTGGTTCATCGACCTCACATTCCATGTTCCTATGCAGTATTGTTCTTTGCAACACTGTATTTCTCCTCCCCCTCTCCCATCCCTTCCCTTCTTTTGATCTGTGTTAAGCATCCTGTTTCATCTAACTTGCCTCTTTTGTTTTGCCTTTTGTTCTGGTCCAAAACAAAGTATTGTCATGCATATTATCAGTTTAAAATAAAAAACAAAGTTCTACTTCATTTGTTATGAAAGTAAAAGTAAAAACTTAGTATGAAGGAAAAGTCCACTATATCAAGTCTCTGCATTGCTATAGTTGCAGACTACATTGTTATAGTTAAGTTACTTGCATGCTTCTTTGATTATGGCTGGCGGTGGGCAGCCTGCCGGGTCCTCCCTCCTCCACCTCACTCACCTCCGCTGCCCAGGGTGCGAGCGGAGGTGGCGGTGGGCAATGGTGGGTCTGTTGCTGCGGGCGATGGAATAGGCCTCTTACCCTCAATGGCTTCTGCCAGGCCTTTCTTCCCTGGATGCTTTCTCCTTCTGGGGTGTTGATGGGGCCTTTGGAATAGGCCTCTTACCCTCAGTGGTTTCTGCCAGGCCTTTCTTCCCTGGATGCTTCCTCCCTAGTTTAATATTCTAGTTTAATAATAATAATAATAATAATAATAATAATAATAATAATAATAATAATAATAATAATAATAATAAAGTTTTATTTATATACCACTTTATCTCAGCCCGAAGGCGACTCAAAGCGGTTCACAGTGGGGCATGCTGCCTGCACAGCAGACAGCAGCAGAAAAGAAATACAATATTGATATACATACAATATTCCAAAAATATAGGGAGCAATATACAAAACAAAAAACACAACACATCAAATGCAGTAAGAAAAGAAAAAAGACTCCTGTGAAAGAGGACTCCTGTGAAAGAGGATTAAGGCAAGGCGACGGTGGTGCTCAGCTTTTTAAAGTCTCTGCCGTGCCGAAACGAGCCCAGGAGTTCACTCTTCCCTGCAGCAAATGCTTTGGACATCAAATGAGAAGGGAGGATTCACTTGAGAAAGCCTTGATGCTGGGAAATGTGGAGGGCAAAAGAAGAAGGGGGCGGCCAAAAATGAGATGGGTAGATGGTATTGTAGATGCAACTGGCACAAAGCTGGGCAGGCTGAGGAGGATGGTGGAAGACAGAGGTGCCTGGCGGGCAATGGTCCATAGGATCGCAAAGGGTCGGAATCGACTGTGCGACTGAACAACAATAAACCTGTCAGAGTTCAAGAAGCCCAGTATTTACCTGCAAAAGAGGTATAAAAGTCAAGGTCTCCCCTGCTTTAAAGCCAGTTGTGTCTGATTCTAGGGTACGGTGCTCATCTCTGTTTACAGCCAAAGAGCCAGTACTGTCTGTATCTACAGATGTTTTCATGTTCATGTACCAAAGCCATACCTATTTATTGCAATATCTGGCTTTCGAACTGCTAAGTTGGCAGGAGCTGGGACAGCAGATGGGCACTCACTCCATTGTGCAACACTTGGGTCTCGAACTGCTGACTTTCTGGTCTTCGAGCTCAGCGTCTAAAGCACTATGCTGCCCAAGAGGTGTAAGGAACTTCAGATATCTTTTTAGGGCTGGTGCTTAGAATCAGCAAGGTCTCCTTGCAGTCAATGCAACTATGTCTTGGTCCCAGGTGTTTCTGGCTCAGCTAGCAACATCACAAGCTTGTCTTGTGCTTGGCACATTCTTCCATTCTGAATAGGAATGACAACAAAGCAAATAAATGTGGAGGGGGGGGGCAGAAGCATAACCTGCTGGCCCAGTGGCTGTTGGTGGCCTCTGTTACAGAACCGGCCATGGCATCAGCCTGAGCATGGAAGATTAGGGCCCTAATTGCAAGAGGGAGGCTTCATTATGACAGATAACACACGTTCAGTGCTCTGATTCTGGCTGGCACATAGTTCATTGAATCCTGCTTGTTATCACATAAGCATGATCTCCCAGCTTGTGCCGAAAGGGAAGCTCGTCCTTACAGGATGTGACCAGGCTGGGGACATGGACTGGAATTTAGGCTTATCACAAATTGCTTAATTTCCCTGGCAGCTCTTCTGTGGCAGACGCCGTGAAAAGCCTCTTCTCTCAAGGCTAATCTTGCTGGATTCGGCATCAAGCTAACGATTTCTATGCTTCTCTGAGTTGAAAAAGCTTTCCAGCGATGGAGCAGCTCTGGGAGAAGACTGTGGGCTTTTCTCCTCCTCTCCTCCCGCTGCCTCTGCACTGCGTTGATTTGGAGACAAGCAAAAGGCTTTGCAATTCCCTCCAGCCTTGTGCTGCCCTTCCTCTCACCTTCCTCTCCTGCCCCTGGTACCAAACCAAAGAGAACTGGGGAAACAGTTTGGTTTCTCTCCTTCCAACTTTTGTTCAGTTTTCCATTCTCTCTTGGAATGCTTCTCTGCCAAGGGCAAATCAGGTGCCTAGACCTAGATGAAAACTATGGCCAGTTAGAATCATAGAATAATTGAGTTCAAAGGGGCCTTTGAGGCCATTGGGACCAATACCCTACTCAGTGCAGGAATCCAGATCAAAGTAGATCGGACAGAGGGTTGTTCATCTTGGATGACTCCAGCACTCATCACCTTCCAAGGTCACTGTTTCAATTGTCATACTGCTCCAACAGTTAAGAGGTTCTTCTTAATATTCAGCCTCTATCTGGTTTCCTTTAGTTTGAGCCCATTATTACACCTCCTGCACTCTGGGGTGATGGAGTATAAATCCTGCCCCTCCTCTTTATGACTATCTTTGAAGTACTGTACTGTATTTGAAAAGTGCTATCCTATCCCACTTCTGTCTCCTTTTCTCAAGGCTAAACGTGCCCAGTTCCTCGTAGGGTTTGGGTTCCAGTCCTCTGATCATCCTTGTTGCCCTTCTCTGTACCTGCTTTGATTTCTTTGCATCTTAAAGTGTGGTGCCTAGAATTGGATACAGGACACTAGATGTGGTCTAACTAGTGCTGAATAGAGAAAGACTAGTAGTACCTCACATATTTTGAAGATTATACTTCTGTTAATGCAGCCTAAAATAGCATTGGGGTTTTTTTTACAGCCACATCGCACTCTGGACTATTATTCAACTTATGATCTACCACAATTCCAAGTTCCTTCTCACTTATAGTATTATTGAATCAAGTATCCTCCATCTCATAACTGTGCATTTGTATTTTTCATCCTTAGGTGTAGAACTTTGCGCTTATCCATGTTAAATTCCATTCTCTTGTTTTCCACATCAATCATACGCATCTGAAGTTCCACCAGGCACTGTTGTTGTTGTTTGTTGCAACAAACCAAAAGCTTTTCCCTGATATTTTTACTGTCAGTAATGGTTTGGACAACAATATATGATAGTTCTGGACAGTTTATTCAGATCCAGGGTCAAATCCCAACTATTCACCCTGAAACCTGTTGTAGGCTGCTTGCCCATTGGTTAAGTTGCCACAGGGACTTCCACCCTTTTATACTGTAAGCGAATCCACATAAAATGCTTCTCTCAGAGGCTGAAGCCATCCGAGAAACTTACTAGGAGCCATCTTTTCACCAGATGCAATGGGGAAATACCTGGTTTGCAAGGCTGTTAGTGCTTCCAGTAAAACCTCTCAAAGATGGTGCCCATATCAAAACAGGTTGTTTTTAGGGTTGAGGATATGGGAGGGGAGACCAGTTTTTGCCCTTGCCACTGTTTCGGTGGCAGGGGTAATGTGGTGGTGGGAGGTGTATCCTTTGTCTTGGGGTGGCAGAAGTGACTGTGGAGGAAGAGATGGTGTATCAAATGATGCCTCAAACATAGCATCCGTTAAAATGAGAAGACCTCAGAGCATAGTCCTTAGAGACTGTTTAGAAATGCCACAAGGTGGACTTGGAAAGAGTTACAAAGTGCAGGGCTACCACTAAACCCCAACCCTGGTGGTATCCCACAAATAGGATGTTTTGGATATCAAGACTGTTCTTTTCTTTCGTTGGTACACACTAGAGCTCATGCTCCAAGGTTAAAAATCCCAAGCAGACTGTTTCATATGAGATTAAGTAGAGGTAAAGGTCATCCTTGCTCAAAAACCAGTTGTATCCGACTCTAAGGTGCGGTGCTCATCTCTGTGCAGTGCTCATGTCCAGCAATGTCTGCGTCTGCAGACATTTCCATGGACATGTGGCAGGCATACCTAGGCACCAGAGTGCACGGAACACTGTTTAACTTACCACCAAAGTGGTCCCTATTTATCTACTTGCAATTTCTTGCTTTCAAACTGCTAGGTTGGCAGGAGCTGGGACAGAGACGGAAGCTCACTCCATTGTGAAACACTGGGGTCTCAAACTGCTGATCTGCCAATCTTCCAGTCATCAAGTTCAGCGTCTTAACCACTAAGGCATTGTAGTCCTTTCCATATGAGATTGCAAGCTAATAAAAAGGAGTTACACTTCAAGCCAAGAAAGACATCAAGAAAGACAAGACCGAGAATGGCACTCCCTTTTCCCCCGACCTCTCTACAGAGAACATAATGTATAATCTTGGGTACTGCTGTTGTGTAATCAATCAATTTCACAAGGAAAGGTAACCCCACTAAAATTTTGTTTTACTGTCTCTCTTTCCTCTGCAGAGAAACAGAGGGAGTTGGCTCGGAAAGGATCCCTGAAAAATGGCAACATGGGGAGTCCAGTTAACCAACAGCCCAAGAAGAACAACGTAATGGCACGGACAAGGTAGACCCTATGAGTATCGTTGACCTACCTAGTATGTAATTTACACTGTGGTTTTGCTCATGCAGAATTCTTTTGATGGAGATGAGATGGGAAGAGGGATCACAGGCCTGAGATCCTTGAAGAGAAGCTATACAAATTCATGGCTGATATATTGGGATCAGAGGTTGTATGCTGTTTGTGGGGGGGTCCCAGAGATCATTCAGCTGTTGTTCCCATTATCTCTCTCCCATTTGCTAGGGAGGTTGGCCTGAGGAGAGTTGAGAGTCCAGTACCTACTAGACCACATATATCTCACCAGCAATATGACTCAAGAACCAGTTGTGAGGCTGGAGAGAACAGGTCTGCACAGTACTGTCGCTCTGTTTTATCCATCTGTACACTGCAAAACACTTAACAAATCCAAGATTTAAAACCACTTGGAAGATCAGAGTAATGACTGCAAAACAGGAGAACAGTGACAGAAATGTTGATATAAAATGAAAAGGGAATGTTATTTGCTAAGAAAATCTTCCACCAACTCTCAAAAAAATGGAATTAAATACTGCATTTGAATAAAAAAATCAGATGCGCACATCAAGGATGTATTACATGGCTTGATAGCAGTACCTGTGAAAAGACTCTGGTGATATTTCATCATCATTATTGTCATAGAACTGCAGAGCTCGAAGGTTCATCAAGTCCACCTCGAGGCATTGCAGGGAATTGAACTCCCAACCTCTGTTTCCGCAGCAAGACACATGAACCAGTGAACAACCCAGCAATTATTTTAGTAAATTGTAGGCCAAACATGAGTCAAATATGATGTTAGTTTGTTTGTTTGTTAGTTTTGTGCTGTCAAGTCAAATCTGACTTATAACAACCTTCCCAGGGTTGTTGTTTTTTAGGTACAGTAGAAGACATTCAGAAATGGTTTGCCACTCCCTTCTATTGAGCTGCCCCAGGACTAGGTAGCTTGCCCAAGGTCACGTCGGCTGGCTCTTCTCCCTGGAGATACAATTGGGATTCGAACTCCCAATCCGATACCTTACTCATTGGACTATCCATCCAACAGGTGTGATATAGCCCGATTTAAAAACTAATACAGTTCCAGTTTTTCTCAACAGAAATGCAGTGGCTGGACCCAGGAAGAAAAGATACCATGCTGTTTTGCTATGTGCTCCGCCCTCTCCTGTATTAATGCATGAAAGATCTCAATTTAGGAATCAACAAACTGTTATGTGGCCAGAGGAAGACAACAAGGAGGGCTGGGCCATGGAAACCAAAGCATACATATGCCGGCTGAAGAAGAGGAAATTAAGAGGCCCTATGCTAATCACCTTCAGATGTTTCATGGGCTATCACACAGCAGATGGTGGAGCAAATTTGTTTTCTAGCAATCAGCGCGTTGGGCATGACTTCTGTGGGTTCAAGTCACAAGAAAAAGGATTCTTACTTTGCTAAATGTTAAGACCAGCTTCCTCATGTTTCATACCCTTCAGATGTTCCTCACTAGATGGTGGCCTCTCTTTCCTTGGAGTCATTTTGTCGGAGAGTCTGGATGACTATTTCCTGGGGTACTAGACTTCCTCTGTTGATAAGAAGTTGGACTAGATGACCTTCCAACTCTGTAATTCCATGAGTTGACACCAAGCATCATTCCTGCCTGGAAAGGGCGCTTGAGACTGTTCAGCCAGCAAAAAAGCCCCCTGTCTCAGCCCACCCAGACAAGATTTCAGTCAAGGAGGATTATTTGGAAGCCAACCATATTCTCCTGTGGTCTTGGCACCTGTCTTGTGCCTTTCTCACAGGGATCCGTAGTGTTGTCTTGATGGGCTTAATTAGCCACCTTATTCTTATCCAGTAATTTCTCCTGATCTGACTGGGCCAGGAATATTTCACAATATCAGGTTGAAAATAGCAGTAAGATCATGAGGAATATGTTGAAGGCAAGAATTGCATTTTGATTTTCTCTTAATCAAGTGGAAGGTGCTTCTTCTGCATCATCATCATCATCTTGGTGAATTCATTCTGTAGTTCCTTTTCCCTGACCTAGTACGAGAAAGATTAGCCAGCACAAGGTGGCTGTTGCCCAGGGTACACCCAATTGTGGTTCAAAAATACCACAATCTTCATGGAGGTTCTTTCTGTATACCCCAGTAGATGGTGCTGCCAGACCTATAACCTATCCATCCAGCAGAGATTAAATGTATCTTCCAGACTGATTAAAAGCTGTGACTCTGATGTTTTCTCTCAATTTTTTTGTTGATGCAATTTTTAAATACAAATTGGTTTCTCAGTAAGTCATAGCAGCATTTTAACGTGCCTTTCAAGCTTTTGTTGACAACATGACAATGCCTGTTTTCAGCTTCAAAATGCACAGCATTTCTAGTTCTGAAGGTGATGCGCAAAATTAAGAAGAGAATGGCTCAGCTGGAGAAACCATCAGTTCTTATACATATTTAAATGCTGCAGAATTTGGGAACGGAATCTCGTTGTTCTTTGCAGGACAATGACAATAAAGATTTATCTATCTATCTGAATTAATCTCAGGAAATTGTAGTACTGTACTTGCAACTTCCTGCCTTTGCATATTTTATAAATGAAGCATCACCATGCACCTGCTGAAAATAATGTTGTTAAACCTCTTATAAAGAGAGAAGAAGCTCACTTGGAGCCAAACAGAGTGCAAGACATTGTGGTCTAACTTTGGAGATGTGATGGGTTTGGGACAGAAGGGGCTCCCAGGTGCTCAAATGCTTTGAACAAGGTGTGTTTTGTTGGTCCTTGGTACCTTTTTCTGGGCTTGGTGCCTTTTTCTGGGGCCAACCTGCTAAATCCTACCACTGGGCACATTTTATTTTCACTTCCAGGAGCAGCGAGGCCGTCGTGGGCCCGATGAATTGGTGTCAGGGGCTGGATCTGACCTGCGGGCTGTAGTTTGGGCACCCCAAAGAAAATGACAGCCTAAAAAATCTATCTCATCCTGTTGCAAGACATAACTGTTGCAAAACAGATTGCAAATCACGTTTTACTTCCACTTCTGGTGGGAGGAGCCACGTGACCGGCCTGCTAAACCACGTGAAAAGTTTGGGCACCCCTGCTCTATTGAGTCTCTGTGGAAAGCACTTTAACAAAGCATCATAGATAAACAGGCAGTTCCTACAACACTCTGCCAACCAGTCTAATCTCTGTGGATAGAAATGCCCTCCAGATGAAGATTTTAACCAGAGTAGACCATTGGAGGAGATAGGTCCTTTAGAGACCTAGCTCTTTTTGGGAGTAAAACAGTAACAACAGTTCTGGCCCACTCGCCAATGGACTGTCTTGGAGTGTTTGGGGAAAGGGACAGTTTTGGAGTCTACAGTAAAACCCAGACTTGCATATGCCTCTAGTTACATAAAATTCAACTTACATAATGATTTTGTGCTAAGACCATGTCCCGATTTACATGATTTCCTATGGGTTTGCTTCGAGTTGCATACAAATTCATTTCCCTATGGGTTTGCTTCAATTTACATAAACATTTTATTTTTCCTATGGGTTGGTTTCAAATTATGTTAAAAAAAATTCCTATGGGTTTGCTTCAAGTTACATAAAAAACGATTTAAACAAAAGCCTACGGAACAGACTTTTTTTTGTAAGTAAGGGTTTTACTCTATGTGCAAAATATATTGAAACAGACTAAACTGAATGTTAGCGATACTACAGTATATTATATGTGGGTTTGATGGAGGGAAGCACCTGGAATCTCTGCCACTACTCATGCCAGCTTGGCATACTGATAAAGCTTCAAGGAAAGTGATGGCGAACCTTTTAGAGACCAAGTGCCCAAACTGCAACCCCAAACCCACTTATTTATCTCAAAGTGCCAACTCAGCAACAGGGTGGGAAGGAAGCACTCCCATTGGACTGCTGGGCAGAGATGCAGGACAAACTCTGTGCTGGGGGAGGGAAGAAGCCCTCTCATTAGGCTGCTGGGCAGAGGGGCGGGGCAAACTGTGCTGGAGTGACTGCATGGGTGCCCACAGAGAGGTCTCCGAGTGCCACATCTGGCACATATGCCATAGGTTAGCCACCACTGTTCTAGAATTTCCCAGTATTTTGAAACCAAAGGAAATATACTCACTATCTTTTCCCCCTAACTTTGTTTGTTTGTTTGTTTGTTGTTTGCTTTCAAGGGTTAGTTGATAACGCCTATAACTCTTGTTTTCTTTAATTTCAGGCTGGTTGTACCCAATAAAGGCTATTCCTCATTAGATCAAAGTCCCGATGAAAAGCCATTGGTAGCATTGGACACAGACAGGTATGTATGATAGGCTAATAATGAACACATTAAATGTTGCTTGTTTACTTACAGCACAATGCATTTGTTATGCTGGGCATTTTCTGGGAAGTTTTTTCTGTCTCCTCCCCCCCCCCCCCTCCCCAATTCGCACTCTGGTAAGATGAAATTGACCAGCTGTGCCAGCATCTGTCAGGCTTTAGCTCTATAAAATGGAGGCAGCAGCTTTTGCTGCCAGCTTGTGAGGGAGCATTACAAGCTTTGTGCATTTTAAGGATGCTTTTCATACCAGCCCCTGCTAGGCTGGGTGGAAGCTATATTTCAACACATCTGGAGAATACCAGTTGGTCTGGGATATCACGCACGCACGCATGCACGCACACACGCACACACACCAGCAGCTTCAATAACCTACATATTTCCCACAATGTTCCTCTAGATTACTGTGCTGCGTATATAAAACAGCATTGCTTTGTAGCATGGCATTGTGAATCCATGCCATGTATCACGATACAGTGATGGCCTCTGGCTTTCATGTAATTTCAAGGAGTTAGGCAGAGCTCTGGTGGGGAGGGAACATCTGACAGCAGTCCTTGGCTGCTGTATTTGAAAGGAATCACTCAGTCCATGTGAGCCGTCTGAAGGAGTGCCAGTTGCTTGGGGCAAACAGAAGGCCGTGCACCACCCTAGCCATTCTGCTTCTGTGCCTCCTAGAGCCTAGATGGTGAATCTTGGCACTCCAGCTATTCTGGCACTTCAGTTCCCAGGAGTGCTGACATGAGCTTCTGGTAGTTGAAGTCCAAGAACACCTGGAGTACCAAGGTTCACCATCGCGGTCCTAGAGGCATCTTGGTGCCCACTGCTTTGGCGCAATGAAGTAGGGCTCCTTGTGCATTCGTCCTGCAAACCTTTGTGACATGGCCCCCAGTCTCTTCTCAATGGGCGTCATCACCCACCCTCTTGAGTTCTGTTCCCCACCGTGCTTTCTTTTCCTCCACAGCGATGATGACTTTGACATGTCCAGATATTCCTCCTCAGGATATTCTTCGGCTGAGGTGAGTTCTAGTTCCTTCAGCGCATTCCTGAGAAGGATAAGTGAGAGCAATTTTTTTTCTCTTTCTGAAAGCTCAAAGGGTTTCAATGGGGAGAATCTGCAGCTGTGGTTTTGGAAAGGCAGCTTACCTTGATGGTAGTTTTCCTTGGCTGAAACATTGATCCTGCCCACATTTCAATATCCCATGACCAGGGAGTGGCCTGGAGGGCCAGTGAAGGTCTAATAGGGTTCGCTGACAGAAGCTGATCAGGCCTATAGGACTGATCTGGAACCCTTAGATGGAATACTACTTTGATTTTTAGTGGCTTAGGTGTGATTAATGAACTCGTTTCATTTTCTTCTCCAAAAACTGAGTTGGCAAATGCCAACAACTTCAACATTCATGTTAAAATTCTGAGTAACAGTCTAAAAAGGAGCACACAATCTCCTTGACCTTCCAGAATTTGGAAATAATTTCTTTAAAATAAATTATGTTAGCCCTGATTCATTAAAGTCTTCAACAACAAAAAATTTGAAATCTATTACGTTAATTATCAAATTCTGAAGCCAATTTTTCAGTACCGTTTGCCATTTCCTATTTATACTGTTACTATTTTAAAAAATGCTAAATTATTTTAACAAATCAGTTAGCAAATTGATTGTTATACATTTGTCTTAATATGTTAGCAAGTTAATTAATTAAGTTAGCCAGAACTGTAACCATTGCCCAGGCTGGTATCCTTCCAATATGTTGGAGAGCCCAGCTACCCAGGATTTTCTAGAAGCTTTAGTGTCCAATATATCTGGAAGAGCTAGATGTAGCCAGGCTAGTGACCTTTTAGGATCTGGCTGGTAGGAATAGGGACTGTGGTGGCTTAGTGGTTAAGACGCTGAACTTGACAACTGGAAGCTCGGCAGGTCAGCAGTTTGAGACCCGAGTGCAGCATGACAGAGTGAGCATTCATCTCTACCCCAACTCCTATCAATCTAGCAGTTCAAAAACAAGAAATTGCAAGTAGATAAATAGGTACCGCTTTGGTGAGAAGGTAAACAGCGTTCCATGCACTCCGGTGTCTAGCACACGTCCACAGAAACATCTGCAGAAGCAGACAGCGCTGGCTCTTTGGCTTTGAAACAGAGATGAGCACTGAACCCTAGAGTCGGATACGACTGGCTTTCGAGCAAGTGCGACCTTTGCCTAGGAACTTCCTGGGCAGATGTTGTGCTAATTGGATACGCTGGGACATTGAGCTTTGTGTGTTGCCCATAGCTTCAAGCCCCGATTGCTGGTTTTCCCCTCTACCATCCATCTTTTAACATCTGGAGGAGATAAGCTTAAGTACAGAATTTTTGTTCAATTGAGCATCAGGGCTGATGTTGAATGGTCAGTATTTTGACTCATGGGTTCTTTTGTCTGCAGCAGATCAACCAGGACTTGAATATCCAGCTGCTGAAGGACGGGTATCGGTTAGATGAGATCCCCGATGATGAAGACCTCGACCTCATTCCCCCAAAATCTGTCAACCCCACTTGCATGTGCTGTCAAGCCACCTCTTCCACTGCCTGCCACATTCAGTAACGAGGGAAGCCTGGCGAGGAGTGGCCCGGGCTTTCCACTATAACTGTAAAATTTAACAGCCATTGCTTCCTCCTATGGTAGGACGTGCACCTCTTTGTGTTTATGGAGCCAGGAGAAACCAAAAAATATCTATTCATTTTGTGATCCTCTTCTTGATTTTTCTTATTTTTGAAACTATGGTGAGCCAAGAGGTGCAGCTTGTGGCTCTTTGGTCGGGAAAGCCCGCTGAGTCCCTTTGAGGGTGGGCACATCTTGTAAGATTGATGTCCAGGATTTGTAGAGGAAATGGGGTCAGTGCAGAATGGGATGCAGTTGCCGCAAGTATCCCTTACGTGCCACAATTCAGCTAGGCGACAGGAGCTGAAATCTGAGCCTGAAATGCAAAAGCTTTTCCATGAGAAGAACATAATGAAAGGGAATTCTTGTCCTAGTGGACTGCCTCCAAAGTGGGAGATTGTAGCCGAAATCGTACATAGAGTGCTTGATTAAAATATATATATTAGCAGGCCAGGATGGTTTTACAAAAGATACAAATTATTGGCAATCCAATATCGATTTGTCGTTGCTTATCTATTTAAGCACAAATCAACCAAACACCAAAATGTCCTGTCCTTTGCCTTCTGTTTCCATCTCTGGCCAAGCAGCTTTACCATCTGCTCATCCCATCTTTTTATTCATAGTCCATCCAGTCCATTTGTCCCATTTCAGAAAGCATTCAGATAGTTTGTTTTTTGTGTCAGAGATTACTCTGGGTTGAAAAGATTTTTTGCAAGGGAACACCCGAATGGGGTTCCTTTTATGTCCCCTATCGTGCAGCTCTTGGGGGATCGAACCCTGTACTTGTCTCCAAGCACAGTGCTCTTACCCACTGAGCCACCAGGGAGCTGCCGGATAGTATTTTGTATTCAGTTAGTTTAGCAAGAAGATCTTGCAGTAGTGTCATTCGGGTGGCCAGCCCTTGTCACCCTATGGCTGCCTTCACCTCTTCACATCAAATACCCCGGGGTCTGATGGAAGCCTGTCCAGTAAGGGAGAACCTGCCAGAGCATACGCTCCGCTGGCATAGCCTTCCAGGCCTGTTAACCACTTCCGCACAAACTTTGAGGTAGTGGAGTAGGACTTTGCGGATTTATTGGCAATGTGCTACTAAAATAAAAGTTATTTTGGCAGCGCTCTTCCAAATAAGCAGCACAGTACATAATGAAAGACAGCACGCAGTCTGGTAAGGAAAAACCACGTTGAAAAGCTTAGTCCCGTGATGGCTAACCTTGGCACTCCAGATGTTCTTGGACTTCAATTCCCAGAAGGCCAAGCCCCTGTGAATCCACATGAATGGGTTTGCTGCGATTCATCCAGCCCGCACCGCCCTCGTCGCTCCTGGAAGCGGAAGTAAAATGCGCCCATACGGAGCGATGGCGGTGCAGCACGGGCCGGATGAAGCGCAGCAAACCCATTCGTGTGGATTCACGGGGGCTTGGGCTTCTGGGAATTGAAGTCCAATAACATCTCGAGTGCTAAGGTTCACCATCACTGGCTTAGTCAGCTCTTATTTGTTTTAGATCTCTTTTTTATGGTCTAAAACCCTAGCCGAGTGAAAGGTCTTGTAGTCTGTCATAATCACACTGAGTTCCTTCAGCAAAGTGTGGGGCTTTAAGCCAGAAAATGTTGCTTTTGATGCTGACTCTTCACACAAACAAATCCCTCCCTGGTCTTTCAGCTGAGACCAAGCGTAATATAGAGGCAGATACCCCTTAAAAAACATGGCTGGATTTTCCTTTTCAGTTCTTCATCTCTAAACAGCCAGGCGACCGATTCCAGGACCTGTGCTTCTTGGGTGCCATAAAACATCTGTGCCAGAAAAGATGGGATTTTTGTGCCACAGAAGAAAACGGAGCGCCCTCCGGGCTGCTGATCTTCCTCATATGTTGCTAGTGACTGACATAGAAAGATGCAAGCAGTGTCCCACCCATTATCCGCAGGCTTGGTGCGAAGGACAGCTTCTCCGGTGTTTGCATAACCACAGGCCGTCTGTGGTAGCAAAGCATTATGGGAAGCCAATGAGCAGGATTAGATTTCCCCCTTTCCATCCGGTTATTCTACTTCTTGAACCTGGGGTGTAGTGGATTTTTTTTTAAAAAAAAAATGAGCCAAGAAACGAAACAGACAAAAATACTATAGCACCTTAAAGACTTACCGCTGTATTTTAATGTGAGCTTTCATGGATCAAGTCCACTTCCTCGGACAATGAGCTCAAACGCATTGATTCTGCCCCCCTTCACAGGGCTGTATTGAGCAATCTTCAAACCATGAATACTTAACAGAGAGCATTATTCTAGTCCTTCCTCCCCAGCCTCCACCTGTGGCCGGTTTCAGATTCCTCCTAAAAAATAGATTGCAGTCCCCTTCTGCCTGCTGGAATTTTTTGTCCTTTGGAAACTAAATATACCAACATAGTATAAAGGCTGTGCTCGTAGCAATGTGTAGATTGATTCCTAAGTTTGTGGAGCAGTGCGTGATGAGAGAGATGCCTCTATCCTTCCCATACAGGGATCCCAGAACAGTGTAAATAAAGCACTTTTTTAAGAGAAAGAATAGGATTGCTACTCTGGTATTTCAGCATTTAGTGACATCAGGCTCTTGTGTGCATGGAAACAGATGTTTGAAATTACAGGCCAACACAAACCACTATAAAATGCCTAGCAGACTGCCTAAAAATGTGCCATAGATGACTGGCAGAAACCGACAGAAGGCACTAAACTCTTCATTTACTAAATCCTGGTGACAGGGTGAGATTCCCTTACAGAAATAAAACCTAGATCTACGAGGATTGACTTGGAAAAAGCATCTTTGACCCCTTGTAAGATCATCTGTGTAGAGATAAGTCAGTGTTGAGTTTTCACTCGTGGTTTTAAATTGTTCTCGCCCACATAATCCCAAATTCCTGTTTTTGTTTAGTCTTCTCCCCTTCTGTATTTCTAGTCAATTCAGTTGTTGTTTTTTCCTTCTGCTTAGGGACTGTAAAAAGACTCTGCTTGAACTGAGCCTTTTCTGTATCTGTTCCTAGAAGATGGCAGGATTGGTAAATAATATGCTTCACGCACCTTCCAGTTATCTGTGACCTGTCCTACCTGGCGTGTGCTACCCCACAAACTTGGGTGAGCCTTTAGGTTTTGTTCCTGTCCATGTTCAGGTAAGCCCTTGGCGATGGCATCCTTTCTGTGCAGTCAGCACAGAGGCATAAAATGGGGAAAGAAATCTTTTGGCTTCTCCTTGCTCCTTGGCTTCGTGTCTGTATATTTTCTGAGGAAGGGATGGGTACAAGTGAAAGGGTGAACAAGTCATACACTGATGCTTTCAGGAGAGTTGAATGTATGAACTGAAGTCTTTCTGGCTTTCACAGAAAGTTCCCCAGCAATCCTGCTACGCTGCCATGTCATATGTTACAGTGGCAAACCGCCTGCCACAACGTGTACTGTGAACAGGAGTCCATCACAGCTCCTTGATGAATGTACCTCTAGGATACTCTCATGTGCAACCACAGGATTCCCATCTTTGCATCAGCTTTTTCCATTATCAGTGTTCACTTGAGACACCTTAGGAATATGCCAAAAAAAATAACGTATCAAGTGGACTAGGGCCGTGATGGAAAACCTTGGCACTCCAGATGTTCTTGGACTTCAGTTCCCAGAAACCCAAGCCCCTGTGAACCCATACGAATGGGTTTGCTGCGATTCATCCAGCCTGTGCCACGCTGCCCTTGTCGCTCCTGGAAGTGGAAGTAAAATGCGCCCGTACGGCTAAGGCTCCTCCGGGTTAACCCTTCCTCCGTACGAGCGTGTTTTACTTCCGCTTCCAGGAGCGACGAGGGCGGCGTGGTGCAGGGCGGATGAATCACAGCAAAGGTTTGCCATCATGGGACTAGGGAGAGATCCTAAGGCTACTCTTAAAAATGGCAGCTCTGATCATGTTTGGCAGGTCATTTTGCAGAATGGCTCAGAAGGTCCCAGCCCCCCCCCCCTCTGCCTTTAAAGAGCCCACAGGCATGTTCTTATCACTCTCGATTCAATTCCTAGCCTCTCAAGGGAGAAGACATACCATTTGGCAGTGATGGCCAACCTTGGCACTCCAGGGTTCTTGAACTTCAATTCCCAGAAGCTCTGGTCAGCAGGTTTACTGACTTGAACTTCTTGGAATTGACATCCAAGAACACCTGGAATGCCAAGGTTGGCCTTCACTGCCATAAGGGCACAGGGGTGACTCCTCCAGGCGCTTCTGGTGGGAAAGAATAAAGGGAAGTTAGGAGATAGTTGAGGAATGACTTGTGTGGCTTCAGTTGCCTGGAGGAAACCTGGAGTGATGGGAATTTGTGATACCAAACAATTCTGTTTGGAAAGAAAGTGTCTCATTCCTAGAAGATCAAACTATAGATTGATTGATTGATTGATTGATTCAATTTAAGGCAGTGACAGCGAACCTTTTAGAGGCCGAGTGCCCAAACAGAGGGATGGGGCAAACTCTGTGCTGGGGGGAGGGAGGAAGTGCTCCCATTGGGCTGCAGAACATAGGGGCAGGGTGAACTCTGTGCTGGGAGAGGGAGGAAACACTCCCATTGGGCAGAGGGGCAGGGTGAACTCGGTGCTGGGGCAACCGTTTGCATGCCCACAGAGAGGGCTGTGAGTGCCCCCTCTGTCACATGTGTGCCATAGGTTCACCACCACTGGCCTAAGGAAAGAAAGAGGACTTGTTGTCTTTAGATGTATTGATCGCAAAGCCTTTCTAGGCTGTTCCTGCTTGCATTGCAGCAGCAGATTATATGAAGGAAAAGCCTGCTTGCTTCACCCATGATTCTCATGGCAGTGGAAATGGTTGGAAGCTTGAATACTGCAAATGTATCTTTAACTTTCAAGGCGCCCATGATTTCTTTAGTCTTCATTGATGGCAAGCGGCTATTCTCTTGGATGGCTGGATGGTCATTTTTTACTGCTGCAAAGTTGACCTGCAAAGATGTGGCCACTCCCAAGCTTCTTTGGGCAGCATTTCATCGGTCACTTGTACTGGCCTTTTGTTTCCTCTCATGGGAGAAGGATCCCAGCCTTCCCTGCTCTGTTGGCTTCTGAAAGTACACTTTGCATGCTAGGAGGGCTGCGGATCCTCTCTTAGACTCGTACCTTCTAGTGTATCCTTTTGCTCAGGCTGTAAATGACCTTGTGCTAATCTAGGCAACCTTGAGAGCCATCAAAGTCAAGGAAACAGGCTTGCTTGTCAACAGACAGCATCCTATGGTTCTCCTTTTTCCAAACTCCCACCATTGTTCAGTCACCTGTGTAACTGCTGGTGATTCTGCCTGTGTAGATTTCCCAGCTGAACACAGTCAGGATGGAAGGCTGTCACCAAATAACTTGGGAGACTGAATAAATGGATACCAGTTAGTAGAGGGGTAGCCAACCTTAGTGCTCTCAGAATTGAAGTTCAAGAACATTGGGTTGGCCACCCGTGAGTTAATATCTTGCCCAGAAAAGGAATAAAGGAAGGAAAGGGGTGATTGACACCAAATGTTTGGATAGGGAAAAAAGATCAAATAATATCAGGAGTGCTTTGGCACCTAAGTACGATTCTTACAGTAGAAAAACCACACTGGCTTAAGAAGCCCAACGAGAGTTGGGTCATTGAATCAATGGAAGTTGCAAAGAAGGTGGCTCGCCAAGTCCCCACTGGCGCAGCGGGCTTACTCTGTTTGTAAATTACTACTGAGTTTCAGCCACTAATGTTTAGACCAGGGGTGCCCAAACTTTGTGGGCCAGTCATGTGGTTCAGGGGGCCAGTCACTATGTCCCATGGGCCGGAGCCGACCCTGACGGCAATTCCTTTGCCCTACAAAGCCCTCGTCGCTCCCACAAGTGGAAGTAAAACACGCCCGGACGATCCAGTCCATGGGCTGTAGTTTGGGTACTCCTGGTTTAGACTGAGACTCCCTGCTACTCCCTTGGTCATTATGGCTTTTGTCATAATCAATCTGGAATCAGAAACAATGAGGTGTTCTTAAACTTCAATTCCCAGAATTATTATTTTATCTTCATCAAAAGACCATGAAAGTTGCTGCTAGCCCTAGACAAACCAACACTAAACTTAGCAGTTTCTTTTAATAACAGTCCACGCCCGTCAAGACCAACGTCTCGGCACCCCTGCAAAAACCACCCCTGCCAAGAGGTTCCGGTTAGGAAAGCAAAAAGGGACCAGAATTTGCCCTTAGCTCATCCTTCCTCTTTTTTCTTCTTCTTTTTTTCCTGTTTGCTTGTAGCTCTCTCTGACTTTTCCTCTGGATTTGCTACCTATGCAGATTTGCAGGTCCATGTGTTTCACTTAAGAGCACTTTATCCATTCCTTTCTCTCAAACGTCCCCAAGAGGTTTCCAGGAAAGGGATGCTGTTCCCCTAGGCCCATGAATGGTGAACCTTGGCACGCCAGCTGTTCTTAAACTTCAATTCCCAGAAGCTCAAGTCCTTGTGAATCCACACGAATGAGTTTACTGCACATCCATGTGTGGATTCACAGGGATTTGGGCTTCTGGGAACTGAAGTTCAAGAACAGCTGGAGTGCAAAGGTTTGCCATCACTGCCCTAAGATGTGGACTCTGTAGCTTCCCGACGCATGACTTACGTTCTGGCGCTAGTTGGCTCTTTCTTGGAAGCGCTCTTTCTAAAGAGGTTGAAGATGATGGCTGAGAAGTTTCTAAACTTAAATTCCCTTTCCTTCTCCCCATTCTTGGTCAGTGTGGGATTTCTTTCACCCGTCACTCTGCGCAGGTTCATTTGTGCTCTTGGGGAGAAACGACTCATCTTACCCAGCGGGAACTTTAAGGAGAGATGATGCTTTAACCTTTTAATTTGCCTCTTCCTGATCACACTTGGCCGCTGTGGAGTTGTTTCTATGGTAACAAAATTGTGGTCTAAGAAGTAGCCCAACATCAAGGGAGTTGGAGCTCAGTGCTCATTTTAATTCATGCTGGGAGCCAACACAAAAACCCAGGCTAGGTAGTGCTGGGAGAGAAATCCCATGTGCTCAAGGCAAGCTCTGTCTCACAAGTCTGGGCTTTGCTGGCTTTTCATCCAAGCCCCTGATCGCTTATTAATTTTCCATCTCTGGGACTCTGTTAGCTGTCATAAACGGAGTCACTAGCGTACATCAGTATTCCCACCCATCTGCGACACCTTAAGACCATGATGGCGAACCTTGGCACTCCAGATGTTCTTGGACTTCAATTCCCAGAAGCCCAAGCACCCTGTGATTCATCCGGCCCGCACTGCCCTCGTCGTTCCCGGAAGCAGAATAAACCGCGCCTGGACTTCCGCTTCCGGGAGCGACGAGGGCAGCGCGGGCCGGATGAATCACAGTAAACCCATTTGTGTGGATTCACAGGGTGCTTGGGCTTCTGGGAATTGAAGTCCAAGAACATCTGGAGTGCCACAGTTCGCCATCATGGCCTTAAGAAAAAAATACCCCCGAAGTGACTTTTTCCCCACCTGGAATATACAATGAGGTGACCTTTTAAAAAACAAAGCCTTCAGCATTTTCTCTAACAAGACTTGAAATGAGGATTCACAGGGACTTGGGCTTCTGGGAATTGAAGTCCAAGAACATCTGGAGTGCCAAGGTTCACCATCATGGGTCTACT
Source organism: Bradypodion ventrale (assembly GCA_035047345.1). NCBI lineage: Eukaryota > Metazoa > Chordata > Lepidosauria > Squamata > Chamaeleonidae > Bradypodion > Bradypodion ventrale. The sequence goes on from JAWDJE010000002.1 coordinate 3,597,914, forward strand.
AGGCTCTGTTTAGAGATGTCTTAGTTGATCTTCTGATCAAGATGAAACTTGCATATTTCTGTGTTTCCAAATTTCATCCCATTCCTCATCTTCGCCCTGAAATCTGTTTCCCAAACTATTCTTAATGCTTTTTGTGCCTCCTTGTTCTCTGTTAATAATTTATAAATCTTACTAATTAATCCTTTTGCTGTTATTGCTTTCTGGTCTAACTGGACTCTCAGTTCCTCGAACTTTGTTAGCTTTCTACAATTGCCGTGAGGCTTTAATCAATATTTAGTCCACTTCTCCAATTGTAATCCATTAAACCATGACAAATTAGTTTCCTCAAATACCTTTTCCTTGTCCTCTTTATTGGACATTTTGTCCAGCCAATCTCTTAGTCTTACTGCACCTACTCCATCTAGTTCCTTTTGCGGCTTCTTTCTTAAGATTTTCCGGAAATCTCTCTATTTCTATTATTTTGGTTAATGGTGAAATCCCTGGGCAAAAATCTTTTTTAATTTTTTACCATATTTCTAGATTACACCTAATTCATTTTATCAAATTTTCCTTTATTCTTAATGAAACACTATTCCTTTCAACGCAACCCATCCTTCCCTGTATTAGGCCTTTCTCCAGAAGTCTGCCATTTCCTTTCTGTAGTTTGTCTGTCTTTGCCATAAGACTCACCCCTCTGGCACTCTCCCTTAAATACATGGAGGAAACAACAGGCCCTCTTGCGCATTATGCCCTGTGGATCAGACATGTTCTTAGGTGCTCATGGAGGAGGAGGAGGAGACCTGGCTACTTCTCTTAGCGCCTCTTGCTCACTTGGTCCTGTTGAACTAGGATCCAGCACAGGCGTTATCTTGGGATCTGGTGATCTTCATTGTGTGTGTGGAAAGGGGATCTTCATGTGTTCTGTGGTTGCTGCTGGAATTTAAAAGAAATGCCATCCCCAGGTCAAACATAAGAGCCCTGGTGACACATTGATTAAATTGCTGTACTGTCGCCAAAACTTTGTGAGTTATCCTGATGGGAATCAAGGTTGACTCAGACTCTTCCATCAATCTGAGGTCGGTGAAATGATTACCCAGTATGTTAGGGGCAATAAATGCTAATTACCTTTTGAACTGCCCAGAGAGTGCACTTAAATGCTATGGGGTGGTATATAAGTGTCATTACTATTGCTATCTTGAGTTCCCCAGATCACCTTTCAACACAAGAGAGGTCAGACTGCAGCAAAAGCCTAAAAGTGTAATTTAGTCCTCGCAGGTAAACTTTGCTATCCGTGTCCAGTGGTTAGTTCTAGAATCCCAAGCCTTGTTCAATTGCGCACATCCATCCTTCCCGCTCTGATTTCTGGAGCTAATGTTTGGTCTTCCCCCGCCCTTGCCCACCACAGGTAGCCACGGAAAGACCTAGGTCCGTGATGGTGAACCTTGGCACTCCAGATGTTCTTGGACTTTAATTCCCAGAAGCCCAAGCCCCCCGTGAATCCACACAAATGGGTTTGCTGCGATTCATCCGTCTTGCACTGCCCTCGTCGCTCCTGGGTGCATTTTACTTCCGCTTCCAGGAGCAACGAGGGTGGCACGGGACGGATGAATCACAGCAAACCCATTTGTGTGGATTCATGGGGGCTTGGGCTTCTGGGAATTGAAGTCCAAGAACATCTGGAGTGCCAAAGTTCGCCATCACGGACCTAGGCATGCTGTGTTGAAACGTCCTGATCGGATCAGTCCCAACCCTGTTCTTGTTCTTCCTGACAGGCCCATTGTGGCAAGCAGGGCCTGCTGAAAACAGGTCCCTGTGCATGCATGCACGCACACAAACACACACCGTGCCCAGGGCAGCCTGAGCACTGCTTGGATGTCCCGGTCAAGCGATGGTCCTTCTGCAGGAGGTTTCCTCCCAGGCCATAAGGAAAAGCGCCAGTTGCCCTTCCTGGACCCTCCTTTCCGAGGCTTACGTGATGGTAATCTTCCTCTCTGAAATATCATAAAACCTTGGTGGCGAAACTCGGCACTCCAGGTGTTCTTGGACTTCAGTTCCCAGAAGCCCAAATCTTTGTGAATCCACACGAATGGGTTTATTGGCACTCCAAGTGTTCTTGGAATTCAATTCCCAGAAGCCCAAGTCTCTGTGAATCCACACAGTAAACCCATTTGTGTGGATTCACAAAGACTTGGACTTCTGGGAATTGAAGTCCAACAAACAGCTGGAGTGCCAAGGTTCGCCATCCCTGTCCTAAAAGGTTCAGCGTGGAATTGGTTCAGGAGTCCCAGGCTTGGTGGTGCATTGGCACTTGCCCTGCATGCACCTTATGCCCAAGCGCGGATTGGAAAGACCCAGCCCATCCTTTTCCTTGCACAGACTACAGCGCAGTGAAGGGGGAGCGATGGTGGCCCTGTCCACAGAAGCAGATGCCCTTTGTACTTTTCTTTTGTGAATGATAATTTCAGAAAGACGGAGGAACCTTTGGTGTGTGTGTGTGTGTGTGTGTGTTGCAGTATCTGTTAAAACAACGTCTCCTCCTTTTCTCCACCACCTACCCAAATATAGCAAGGTTACCAGGGTTGGGTCAGCAAGTGGAGTTGCTGTGACATGGCAAGGGTGAGCCAGGGTCTGACCTCCTGAACTCTGTGCCATGATGAAACGTGCATCCATTTCCTTGCAGAGCAAGTGATGGCTTTAGCAGAAACCACCTCCGAAGAGACCCCTCTCTTTCCCCACCCCAGCTGCAAACACCTTTCCCAACACACTGACTTTTCCATGACTAGCACTCCTCAATATTGAGATCTGCAGGGGCAGAAAGGTGAAAATGGATGGGACTCATATGAAAAGATGCTTCCCTTTCGTACATTAAGCAAAATTAAGCCATGTGGCCATGCATAAAATCAAACGGGAGCAGGGGAAAGGCAATAACTTTTATAGGTCACTTCAAAAAAATCGAACATTTGCAAGCATTCCTAACTCATGGTTACTTCACCAGGCACTCAGACATCCTCATGGCCTCCAAGCCAGGCTCCAAGTCTGAGTGCCTGATGAAGGACCGATGAGTTCCATAAGCTTGCAAATTTTTTATTATTATTTTGTTGAAGTGACTTATAAAAGGTATGGCCTTTTCCCTACCATTGTTTGATTCTCTTTCGTAGTTTTTCAAGACAAAGTACTCTACCACAGACCAGTTTATAAATCCCCACCCCTGTTTTGACTTTTCCAGGCGTAGAACAAGAAGATCTGAGTGGTGTCCAGCCTGAAATTAACGCTTCCTTTGAAATCTGTGCTAGGTTTTTTTACGCACGGCGCTGTTAGACTACCTTTCAGGCTCTCATATCAGCCAACCTTTTACCCTTGCTCAAGAAAGCACAGGGGTGCCATGCGATGAACAGGCGGGTGGGTGGGTGGGGTTCTCTCATTTGGGTTTATGCCCGCTTCTAGTCAATCAACTTGCATCTTATAGTCCTGTGATGGCGAACCTTGGCACTCCAGCTGTTCTTGGACTTCAATTCCCAGAAGCCCAAGTACCTGTGAATCCACACAAATGGGTTTACTGTGCGTAAGAACAGCTGGAGTGCCAAGGTTCGCCATCACGGATATAGCCAATGTTAGTCCTCACTGTTTGCTTTCCTAATCCACACAATGTAGCACAGTCCTCTCCTCCCCCCCCCCCCAATGGTCATGTAGGATACTGCCTTAAACAGATCTGTTCAGTTGTGTTTATTATTATTTTTATTTACCGTCAGGTTTTATGCATTAATTTATTTTTAAATCGTGGTTTTTGGAAGACCTGATACATGTATAATATTTTTTTTAACATTTCCATTGCAGTATTTATCATTGTTACTGGTTGTGTGTAGTGTAACAGAATTAATATTAAAACGCATACATATGAGAGAGAAAAACCCAGCCTCTGCAGCCTTATTCTTTGCCCCTCAACCATCGGCAAAGAGGGAAACCTCTGCTTTTAACATCGCTATTACGTGAAAAGTCACAGATCTTCTGGCCAATGTGTACGGATACCCATTGTGTTGGGTCCTAAATGGAGAAATATAGTTCCTGCTCCACTACTCGAGTCAAGGGTAGCACACAGCCAAGTTTGGAAACTTTTATTCATGATGATGATGATGGTGGTAGTGGAAGGGGGTTCCTGGAATTAGCTGTGGAGTTATCAAAACTAATTCCTGGGGGTGGGGGGGGGGGTGCAAGAAAACCCTTTTCTCATCTCTACCCACACAACCATACCTGTACCCAACACCTGTGTGAAGTGTTTGCTCTGGCTTACCTGCTGCTATCTTACATGCCCTGTCTCTCCTGTTCATCTTCCACACACTCACACCGCCTTCTGCTACCTGGACATTTAGGAGGTTTATTGCAACTCATGTTATGCTGCAGCTGTAACATTTGTGAACATTCTTCAGCACCCTCTTGTAGGAGTTACAGTGGCGCATATGAGAACTGGCATGCAACAGGCTAATTCTTAGCCTGCAGTGATGGCATAGCATAGTTCAGTCTTTAACCCACCTCACAAAATGGGCAGATAGACTGGCGCACAGAACTTGATCTTCCTACAGCTCAACTCCTTACCTTGTCCTGTAGCCGTGATGGCGAAACTTGGCACTCCAGGTGTTCTTGGACTTCAATTCCCAGAAACCCAAGTCTCTGTGAATCCACACGAATGGGTTTACTGCACATACAGTATGTGTGGATTCACAGAGACTTGGGCTTCTGGGAATTGAAATCCAAGAACACCTGGAGTGACAAGGTTCGCCGTGACTGTCCTATAGTATGAACTGCAAACACATATGCTGCAGCTCTTGAGCAAATCCTGCCATTAATGGCTGCACAGAGCTATTGGAATTGGCCTGTCCTGGGCAAATCCATGCGGGGATGGACTTAGTCATTGCCAAGAGTTCTGATCTGCTTCTCTCACAATCCCATCCACCCACTTCTAGCCAGTACTCTGTACCCTTCTTGTGTGAGACCAGTTTAGTCCTCCTGGGCTCTGGACTTCAGACAGATGGGTCTGGACCTGTTTCCAAAACCTTTCATGCACATCCAGCTGTAGCACAACACATCTGTGCATGGGAGGGAGGGTCTCTTGTACATGGAGCCCTTCTTCTTTAAATGCTATATCCGACTCTGAGTATTGGCTAGTCTCAAGGCGATCAGCCATGAAGATTGTCCTGGGAACAATATAATGCAGTGGCCTTCGATTCGCCTTCCACATTGCAGCATGACACCTGTACCACTGATCCAATCCTACTCTGCAAGTCACTTTCTGGTCCTGAGACTTTTGGCACACAAAATCCTCCTCAGCCCTGCACCAGGATGGATGAAGTTGCTGTCCTCCATCAAGATGGAATTAAAGTGGGATTTAATCCACTTGAGGACCACCACCCTTCCCTGTGGCCTTAGTCCTCGGGGTTGTCAGGTTAGTTAACTGCTGCCTGACAATTGGCATTGCGTCCCTGGCAGTAGGGTCTACTCTATTGCCATAGCAGGCTAAACTGGCCAGCCTGTGCATTTGAGCCCACAGTGGGAGGTTAATCATTAGCATTGACCCTGAGACAGGCTTTGAAAAGGTGTCTCTGTGCAGGTGGTTTCAGAGAAGGCACAGGGAGAACAGAGAAGTTGGTCACTCGGAGGTTTGTCAGTAGACGGCAAATTTCCCAGACACGATTTGTTTGCTATTAGTGAACTTCATCTGCAAAGGGATGTTCTAGGACAGGGGTGCCCAAACTATGGCCCATGGGCCGGATCTGGCACCCGATGGGTGCATTTTATTTCCGCTTCCGGGAGCGACAAGGGCATTGGGGGCCAGATGAATTTGTGTCAGGGGCCAGATAGGGGCCATTCAACAATTACGTGACCCATTGGGGGGGTGGTTTGACCCCCTCCCCCCATGTAATCCGACCTTTGGAAAAAACCCTTTTAAAAAATTTTTATATAATCCAGAGCTTTTGTATCAAAACTCTAATTTTTTGAGCTTTTCACTATTGGTGCCTAATGCAGACTGCACAAGCAATTCAATAATCTCAAGTCGGATCAAAATTCCCAGAGATCATTTTTAAACCTAAAAATGTGCCATGTTTTGAAACCACAACAGCTCCAAATGGATTGTGTAATCTTTGACCTGACCCGCCCCCACGTAATTTTCCGTAATTCAGATGGCAGAACCCCCCTCCCCCACCCCCAAAGATCACGTAATTGTTGAGTGGCCCCATAGTTTGGGCACCCCTGGTCTAGGCAGAGAAAATGGCAGCCTAAAATCTATCTCATCCTGTTGCAACACAGATTGCAAGGCACGTTTTACTTCCACGTCTGGTGGGAGGAACCACGTGACCAGCCCACTGAACCATGTGACCTGCCCACGTCCCGAAAAGCTTGGGCATCCCTGTTCTAGGAAGAGCTTAGAAAGCTTTCTTTTTCTGGATTCCACCTCCCAGAATCGAGCTTTTTTGAACTCCCTCTAAGATGTCATCCTACCCAATACAGCTCTAGTTCTAGGGTATCCATGCAATACATCTTGGGGCTTCCAAACTTGACCCCCATGTGGGAACCTAAAGTACACACTGCAGAAATATGTCCCAGACTTTGGAACTGCACCGCTCCTCAGGGATGTTCTTGGAAACAAACTTGATCAGGATAGTAAAGGAAAGATACTTTCTTCTCCTCCTCATTCCTCTCCTGTGGGAGGGAAGTTTGGCCTGTCCGAAATGCCCTTTAAGACTTTGGAGGGCACATTTTGCACACTCAATGTTGTCCCAGGGTCCCTTCGCCACAATAAAGGAGGAGCTGGAAATCCATCTGTAACTGTGACTGCCTGTCAACTGTTTACCCCCCCCCCCCCCCAGCCACTAATTACTGCAATCCTCCTCTTGACTTATATCTAGGTTTGCATGATCACTCCTCGTGCAGCCTGGGCAATTCTTACGCCGCCTGCTTGGTGTTTTGAAAGTGTTCAAGAAGTGAAACGAGACATAACCGTAGTCATGCACAGCTGGGAAGAAGGAGACTCCGGTTAGGAAGAGGAAAGGGGTTTCCAAAGTCACTTGCCTCCACTCATAAGCGGACAAAGAAGCCTTGCCCCCCACACCCAAGGCAACTGGGTGCAAAATGCAAGTGAATCCACTAATACAGGGGTGCCCAAACTACACCCTGGGGGCTGGATTCGTCCCCCGACACCAATTCATTAGTTCCACTTCCAGGGGCGGCATGGGCCAAATGAATTGGTCTCGGGAGCCAGATCCGGCCCCCAGGCTGTAGTTTGGGCACCCCTGGTTTAAGCAGAGAAAATGACATCCTAAAAATATCTCATCCTGTTGTAAAACAGATTGCTAGGGGCATTTTACTTCCCTTTCTGGTGGGAGGAACCACGTGACCGGCCTGTGGCCTGAAAGGTTTGGGCACCCCTACACTAATAGCTCTGTTGTTTGGAGTTGGTCTAATCCAGCCTTTCCACCATCTCCCTCCAGATGTGCATGACAGCTGAAAGTCCAAGAATCCCCCAGCTGGCACAGCCACAACTGATCTGGCTTAGGATTCTGGGAGTCTAGCACATCTGGAAGACAGTGACTATGAGCAAAGTTGATCCAATCCTGCAGGTCGAGGGTTGGCAACTGTGGCCCTTCAGACCTTGAGGGTCTCCTTGCCCTGCTGTTCCTCTTCTTCCAAAGCTTCTTGCCCTCCGCCTTGTGCCTATCGATCTGGCTGTCCGTCTCCCCACAGAGACACCTGCCCATACCTGCTGCAACCCTTGTCCCTGCCAACTGTGACATCACACGTGATGCAAAGCCTGGATGCAGGGAGGTCTTCTGAAAAGAAAACCAACCACTCACCCATCTTGCCCCACCGGCATGAAGAGCACCTCTCCCATCCTCAGCAACCAAAGGGGGAGAAGAATCCCAAATTAAATGACGGTGAGGTTCCTGCCACTTCTTCTCATGACGTGTGCCCCACCAGCTCTTCCTGTGACCAGTGTGGTGATCCTCGATCTCTCTGAAGTCCTGCCAGGCCACAATCCACAATGTTCCTCTTTGCTCGCAAGACCAAGACTCCCATCAGCACCTATACAGACTCCTATCGGGCCCCCAACACCTTGAAGAAGACCTTTGAGGAGCAGCCGTTGGCCCTATGGTCAGAGAACAAGTTTATTACCCAGGTAAACGTTGATTCCACTTTGCCAAAGGCTGCGTGTGGTTTAGCGGGTAGGGTGTTGACCTGGGGTGCAGGAAACCCACGTTGTTCTCCGGACTCGGCTATGCAGCTGTAGATGGCCTTGGATTAGCCTGACCCATCTCAGAAGGTGGTTGTGAGGATGAAGTGGGGAAAGGGAGGAGCCACAGCTTCCCCTAAAGTGAGTTCACTGGGAAATAAAAGATACTTAAAAATAATTAATTTAATTTAATAGCTTTATATACCGCCCTATCCAATGGACTCTGGGCGGTATACACAAGTTAAAACCAATATAAAACAATTAAAAAAACCTTTAAAACATAGCAATATTACCCCCTGCTGTGCCATTTACTATCTAAAAACAAATATAAAATCTACAAAAACTTAACATTAAAAAAATTAATTACAGGAGGGGGGAGCCTCAGATGAGCCAAAAAGGGGAGCTTGTTAACAATCCCGGCCAGCCACGTCTTCAATCTCTCCTAAATGGTAGAAACTGGGCCTGGAGGCATAGTTCTACTGGGAGGAGGTTCCATAGTGTGGGGGCTATGACCGAGAAGGCCCTTTTCCTTGTGTTGGAGAGGCGAGCATCCCCAACAGATGGTACATGGAGGGTGCCCTCTCGGTTTGCTCTCGTGGGACGGATCGTTGTCCTAGGGACAATGCGATCCCTGAGGTATCCTGGTCCACTACCATGAAGGGCTTTAAAGGTGACAACCAGCACCTTGAATTGGACCCAGAGACATATAGGCAGCCAGTGCAGCTCCCGTAGCAGCGGTGAGGCGCAGGCGAAACAACTACACCCCACCACCGTGCGGGCCGCTGCATTCTGGACCAACTGCAGTCTCCAGATGGTTATCAAGGACAGCCCCATGTAGAGCACATTACAATAGTCCAACCGGGAGGTGACTGTGAGCAGAGCCTCCCAGTCCAGGAGTGGGCGCAATTGATTAATAACACGCACTTGCCCAAAGGCCCTCCTGGCCACGGCCGTAACGTGCTCCTGGAGCAGAAGCTGCGAGTCCAGGAAGACCCCCAGGTTGCGCACCGGGTCAGATTGAGGCAACAATGCCCCATTCCAAACCAGCGGTGATAACTCCTTATGAGGACCGGGTCCCCTCAATTAATGTAGGGGTTAGCCATAATGACTTTTCTTGAGTACTGGTAGAATGCAAGACCTGCCTGCAGTGTCACAGGGTAGGAATGGCTTCTTCTTGGTTACCTCACCTGCCCAGGTCAGGAGCCAGCTGGATTCTTCAAGAAGCTTGCAATCAAGACAAAGGTAGACATCTTTGTGCACCCAATCTGGGAGTCTGAATCACACAACCTTGGGATGTGGGAAGCCCTATGGCAGTGATGGCCAAACCTGGCACTCCAGATGTTCTTGGACTTCAATTCCCAAGAGCCCTGATCAGCAGGAGTGCTGACTTGGGCTTCTGGGAATTGAAGTCCAAGGACACCTGGAGTGCCAAGGTTGGCCTGCACTGTCCTATGGATATACAGTGCAGTAAACCCATTTGTGTGGATTCACAGAGCAGTGTTTCCCAATATTTGGTTTTTGGACTTCACTTCTCAGAAGACCCCCTGAATCCACACGAATGGGTTTACTGCGATTCATCCGGCCCACACCGCCCTCGTCGCTCCTGGAAGCGGAAGTAAAACGTGCCCGTCTGAGCGTGTTTTACTTCTGTTTCCAGGAGCGACGAGGGTGGCGTGGGCCAGATGAATCGCAGTAAACCCATTCGTGTGGATAAACGGGCTTCTGGGAATTGAAGTCCAAGAACATCTGGAGTGCCAAGGTTCACCATCACGGAGGTACAATGTCAGGATTCTCTCGAATTGCTGGTGGACTGGTTGCAAAAGGGTGCATATATCTTCTCAATACTTTGCTTTCAGCTTACTTTCCTAAACTTTACTTATTTGTATTACACTATTCTGATTCAGCAGCCGTGCACTTATTGTATGGGCTTTGAGTGCCTAGGTCTGTGGTGGCAAACTTTGGCACTCCAGTTATTCTTGAACTTCAATTCCCAGAAGCCCTTGGGCTTCTGGGAATTGAAATTCAAGAATAGGTGGAGTGCCAAGGTTCACCATCACTGACCTAGGTCATAACCGTTCTGATCCTTCCTAGCTGGGGTAAGAATATCCTGGGGGGAATAATAAGGCAGCTAGTAAGCAAGCGTAGAAGCTATAGCTTTACCTCCATTGAGTCCAGAGATTGGAGGAAATCAGATGGTAAATGCAGGTCTTATTATTCCTTTGCCATAACTTTGAAGATGATTGGAGCCCACAGCTGAGAAGGCACATGTCCCAAGATAATGCACTACTCTCCATTTAAGATCTACTACATCCTGAGGGCACTGCAAATCCTCCACCCCTACCCAAGGTCATAATCATTCATGTTTTCCCATTTGTGGGAATGGGTTTTGTTGGCTTTTTAAAAAACATGTCCAGGAATGCTCATATAACTTCACAGACTCAACTAGCCTCTGGAGCAGGATATGTTGTAAAGCAGAGGTTCTCAATTTTTTAAAGCTGTGGGCTGGACCACGCCCCCTCAGACAGCTGGACCACACACACACACACACTGTAAACATTGTTCGTGGCTGTCGTAAATGCATCTACGTCGACTTGCTGTGGCAGTGGCGGTGGGGACACAGGCCACATGAAATGGTGCCATGGGCCGAGTCCGGCCCATGGGCCATAGGCTGAGAACCCCTGTTCTAAAGGGTGCAGCATGGATCAGACTCAATGTGCAGGGGAGGTTGAGTTCCTCAGCGATATCCTCCTTTAATGTTATTCTTCGTCCATCTTATACTTTGGTTTTACTCTTGCATATCCTCAAGAGTGTCTATTCTTGCCATAAAGCTCTTCCTAGTTCTGAGCCGGCAGACTTGAGACTCCTAGCCATTCAGAGGATATCAAGGGTCCTTTTCTTGCTTTGTTCTCTTGTCATCCTCTGCTACTTCTCTCCTTATCTTAAGAGGAGTGATACCAACAAGAGCAGTGGTGGCCAACCTCGGCACTCCAGCTGTTCTTGGACTTCGATGACCAGGAGCCCAAGTCAGCCCTCCTGCTGGTCTGGGCTTCTGGGAATTGAAATTCAGGAACAACTGGAGTGCCAAGGTTCACCATCACTGGCAAGAGGGCATATTTTCTCAACTGATGTAGGTTTGAAGCCTCCTGTCACAATAGTATAGCCATAGACTGAATCAAACTCTTAGTTCATCAGGCTCCATAAACCCTATCTAAGCCAAAAGGAAATCTTTTCCTCAATTTCTTTGAAGTGCTCTTTGTTCAGCAGCCAAGGATCTCTAGCGCTGTGATTGTGAACCTTGGCACGCCAGATGTTCTTGGACTTCAATTCCCAGAACCCCAAGCACCCTATGAATCCACACGAATGGGTTTACTGCGATTCATCCGGCCCGTGCCACCCTCATCGCTCCTGGAAGCAGAAGTAAACCACGCCTGTATGGTTAAGGCTCTTCTGGGTTAACCCTTCCTCCGTACGGGCACATAAGAACATAAGAGCAGCCTTGCTGGAAGAGGCCACAGGAGCCCATGATCCAGTCCAGCCTTCTGTTTCACACAGTGGCTCACCCTTTGCTTCAGGGTATTCTTCCCAAGCAGATGCCTTCACCTGCTTAGGATTCCCTGGAAATGGCATTTATTGAGAGATATCCTGCCTGTCTCTCCAACTCAGAGGTTGTCCTTAGGTATCCATAATTAATAAGAACATAAGAGCAGCCTTGCTGGAAGAGGCCACAGGAGCCCATGATCCAGTCCAGCCTTCTGTCTCACACAGTGGCTCACCATTTCCTTCAGGGTATTCTTCCCAAGCAGATGCCTTCACCTGCTTAGGATTCCCTGGAAATGGCACGTGGATTCACAGGGTGCTTGGGCTTCTGGGAATTGAAGTCCAAGAACATCTGGAGTACCAATGTTCACCATCATGGCTCTAGCAGATGTTTGTTAGGCTCATTTCATTCTTCCTTTCCCTTCCCTCTTTGGGAATCCTTCTACAGCAGAAAGATTGCGAAGGAGAAAAAACGGAAAGTGGCCCCATAGAGGATTTGAGGAATCCCCTAGAAAAGTCCCCAATTCTCCCCTGCAGGGCTTGGGTCCTTGTGAAGGCAACACCCTCTGGTGTTCTCAGTGTGCATAGGTATTTTTTGTTTTAATTCAATTTAGTCTTCCTTTACCTCCCTCCTCCTCCTCTTTCTAAAATTGAAATTGCCTTGGGACAGGGTCTGGCCTTTAGACATTTGTACACGGAGGACACAATAGCAGAAGTCTTTCCACCTGTAATTTGTGCAACTGAGCTGATGCCATGCTGCAGAAAGACCACAGCTGAGGGTTCTGAGATGCCACCACATAAGAGGGTCCCTGAAAGTCCCACCTTGCTCTGCAGAGGCAAAGAGAGATACCAAGTGGGGAGCATGGCTGATTCCTTCTCTGGCACCAGCTGCAGTTTGAGGCTGGCTTCCATTCCTTGTGGGTTCTGTGGGCAGCCTTTAGATGTAGGCCATGCCAGGGCACTGCCTGCTGCTGAACCATCATCCAAAGAGGCCAACAATCACCAAAGTCCTTCTCCTCTACATCTCCAACTTCAGAGCGGTCTTCGCCTTTCAGGCTTTGCAGAACTTCGGTCTTTCTCCCCTGGGAATTCTCGGTGGATCATCAGGGTCCCCTTTGCCTTCTTCCCACATGAGCTGTGAGAAGGCTTCATAAAGTTGACTTTCTTTTGTCTTGACAACAGCCTGAAGGATGGGCTCGGCTGATGCTTGGGGTGTTGAGTGGAGGGCTATGGTGACCTCTTCCACCCCCTAGATCTCCCCACCAAAGGATGGCCTGCAGGATGGGTGCCATATTCAAACTCCTGCTTGAAGGCCAAGATCTAAGAACTTCCAAAGGCAGAGAGCTGGTGTTATGCAGAAGGTGATTACGTACATTGGACCACCCCAGAGCCAAAGGCCATCAGTATTGCACCCAAAACCTGCCAGGGAAAGGTTAGGAGATGGAACCAGACAGTAGTGGGAAGAGAGGCCTTCCTCTGGGTGTTATAAATCTAGGGCAGGAGTGCCCAAACTATGGCCTGTGGGCCAGATCTGGCCCAGATCTGGCCCACAGGCCGTAGTTTGGGCACCCCTGGTTTAAGCAGGGGAAATGGAAATCTAAATTTTATCTTGTCCTGTTGCAACACATACTTGTTGCAAAACAGATTGCAAGGTGCATTTTGCTTCTGCTTCCGGTGGGAGGAACCACGTGACCGGCCCGCTGAACCACATGAGCGGCCTACAGCCCGAAAAGTTTGGCCACCGTTGAACTAGGGAGATGCCCCTTGCTTGGGTTGTCCTGCAGGCCCAGCGCTGCCCTCCTTCTCGCCTCGGCTGGCCCTGCAGGACTGGGTTGAGGAGCCCTCCTTGCCTAAGGCACGCTAAGCCCGTGGGAGCAACAGAGAAAGGGGAAGAGGTTGATGGCAGCAGCGCATACCTCAGGCAACCAAGAGGAAACAAACCTGGGCTGCTCTTCCCAGGGCTCAACCCCCTGAGCATACCTGTCAAGTTTTGGATTTGGAAATAAGGGAAATTTCCCAGCAAATACGGGATACTTGACAGCTATGCTTATCCTGTGCTGCCCTCCAATGGTGGCAATAGGGCATTGCAGTCTAATTAATACGGGATGACAGCAGGGAAGAGGGTAAAATAAGATGTTTTCCAGGCCAATATGGGATACTTGTCAGCTATGCCCCTGAGATGACTTGAGCCAGTTTACCTAACTGCCCGGACCGGCCCTGCAAAAACTACGCCGACCATAAAAATCAACAAAAGCAATTTTTTAAAAATGAAAGGCCTTTCAAATCTGCAAACAGGTGTGATCCTCATAATCTCCTTCTCCCCTTTCTTCCTCTTTCTCTTCCTCCTCTTTTTCCTCCTCCTCCTCCCCAAATCCCACACGGCTCCTTTTGCCGCTTGGCTGTGCGGACTCTCCAAGAAGGAACCTTTCCAAGCAGCCCCTCGTTTCAAGACCAGGGGAAATGCTCTCCATGTTCTAAAGTCACACCCCTTTGACTCCATCCCCAGCATTATGTGCTGGACCCCCTCCCTCTCTTTTGCTCTTTTTTGACCCCCTGCATTATGGCTCCCACCCAACTGTGACATCACAGCTGATGCAAACAGGCCCGGTGTTAGGATAGAGACCATGGGCTTTGAGAGCCATTAGTGTGTTAGTAGAGTATAAAGGTTGCACCTTTTTATTTTCTTACTGGTGAGAGGGTAGTTGGGGGGTGGGGGTTCTTGTTGGGGGATTATTTTGTATAGGGTGAGACACAAGCACCTTATTTGCTACCAGGAAGGCTAAGAGAGTAGGGAGAATTCAGTTTAGGAGGTCCCGGGCAGAATCTTCAAGGAAGGTCAACATTCAAGACGATGTTCATCTTTGCACATAAGACGGACACCCCTGTCAGCACCTACACAGAGTCCTACCGATTGCCCTCCCGCATAAAAGGCAGCTATGAGGCGCCTTCCTTCAAGGTTCTCCAGGAAAATAGCTTTATTTCCAAGGTAACCCTTTGCATCCTGTGTTGGTTGACAAAAGGTATGGCGTCGCTGCATTCAGGTGCAGGATAAGGTGGTTGCTCTGAACTTTTGGAACATAAAACAAAATACATAAGAGCTGAGGAATGGGTTGAGGATCGTTTCTTTATTCCTTTTATGTATTTAAAACACAGATAGCCTTGTTCTAGCATTAATGGCCTAAAACCATGATGGCGAACCTTGACACTCCAGATGTTCTTGGACATCAATTCCCAGAAACCCAAGCCCCCTATGAGTTCGGGGCTCCAGATTGACTCAACCTTCCATCTTTCTGAGTCCCCAGCTTGTTGGGAGCAAAATGCTAATTAACTTGTGTACCATGCCTAAAGATCTATGGTACAGTATAGAAGTGTAATAGCTATAATTGCTATTGCCAGTTGCCACACTCCATCTAACAACTGGGCCGGCCCTCTCTGTGCCAACAGACCCTGCTCCGTGGCTTACCCTAGGGATCCGTGGGAGGTATGTGGTGTATCAGTTCCATGCTGCACTGTTGTAGGGCCCTATCCCAGACGTTTAACCCATTCATGTGGGTTCACGGGGACTTGGGCTTCTGGGAATTGAAGTCCAAGAACACCTGGAGCACCAAGGTTCGCCATCACAGGTATAGGATACCATCCAGGCTTATTGCAGCTGTGTCACACCTTTGGCTTGAGTTTGGCTTTTGACAACTTCTCCCAGACCTTCCCTTCCTTCAGATGTGATGCTTACCACCCCACCAACCATGATGGGGGCCAATCACCGTTGCTCCCCACCCATTTGGAAGAGGTGCAGCTTAGAAAGTGAAACACATCTTCAGATTATTCAGGGAAATGCACCTTGGACTTCTTAACCAGCACAACGTGAAAACTGTTATCCGTCACGGATGCATAGTTGTCTTTGGTTTATCCGCTCCTCTGGCCTGCTTTGGTTCTGCACACAAAGCAGTTGCCAAGTAGGTTGGGATGTTGGTTATTTAATTGTGCGCTCAACCCTCCCCTGTTGACGGAGGGTGCGAAAAGCTCAGTGGTGGCCCCAGTTGCTCCTGGTTACCCAGGGCTAAAACTCTCCAGGTTGCCCGGCTCGGCCGAGTAGGGGACTCTTTGCACCTTCCTCCATGGCCCCCATCATCTCAAGCATTTGGGGATCCATTGTGTGGGAAGGACTGCTGTCATCTTCTAAAAACATCTGAGGATCTCACGTGGGTCTCACTGAGCCAGCTTCCCTTCCAGGTAAAGAGGGAGCCCTCCAAGTCAGCCTGACCTGCTTACCTGCGGTGCCTCAGGTAGGAGGAAAATGTCTGAGAACAAGGCTGCAATCCCAACCTCCCTCCTTCCCAGTTATTCACCGATTAGCTTAAATCCTTGCTTAAGGGTCCCTCAGTGGTTAAGATGCTGAACTTGACGAAGGTCCATAGGTCAGCAGTTCGAGACCCGAGTACTGCACAAAGGAGTGAGCTCCCGTTGTCTGTCCCAGCTCCTTCCAACCTAATAGATCGAAAGCAAGAAATTGAAGATGATAAATAGGTACCACTTCTGCGAGAAGGTAAACAGCCTTCTGGGCACTCTAGTCATGCCTGCCACATGACCACGGAAACATCTGCTTGCACAACATCTGGCCTGCGCTATGGGGGGGCAGGCACCGAAACTGAACATTGACAGCCCTACTTAGGAAAGTTTCAGGAGCCTTATCAGCAATGGGTTGGAGCTGAGATGGACAGCAGTCTTTCCGCTTAAACCACTAAACGGGGCTGTGTCAAAGATATAATGTAGCCCAGGGGAGTTTCTGTGCAGGGATTTATTATTTTCTGATTATGTAGTTTATCTTGTCTCCTGGAAATACTCTAATTACCAAAAGAAATTTAGCAAGAATACATGCATGCATAGTGTCGAAAGACCGTGGTCGCTTAGTAGTTAAGATGCTGAACTTGATGACGGGAAGGTCGGCAGGTCAGCAGTTTGAGACCTGAGTACTGCACAATGGAGTGAGTGTCTGTCATCTATCCCAGCTACCGCCAACCTAGCAGTTCGAAAGCAAGAAACTGCGAGTAGATAAATAGGTACCATTTCATTGGGAAGATAAACAGCCTTCCGTGCACTCTGCCACATGTCCATGGAGACATCTGCAGATACCGACAGCTCTGGCTCTTTGGCTATTAAGGAAGATAAGCACCACCCCTAGAATCGGATATGACTGACTTTTGAGCAAGGGACACCTTTACCTTTATTAGGGTGCTCAATGAAAGTAAATGGGGACATTTGATGGCTGTTTTCAGTTAACTTTTATGCCCATGAACAAACATGTTGTGGCCCTTTCCTTGTTCCTATCCAAAATGTGCAACCAACAGCTCTCCACCATTTACTGAAATTGGTTCTTAAGCAATTATTATACTAGATTTATAATGTCACTTTACCATACACTTCTTTTCTAGAGCACCATTCAGTGACCACAGTTGTGTTCAAACTAGTTTTGTGAGTTTTCTGTTTCCTCATTGGTTGATCTCTGCACGGTCTATGCTCAGAGACTCTGTTCAGAGAAGAAGGGATCTTTCTGGTTGCTTAAGTGCTGACCCGGCTAGCAAAGGTGTTCATGAAGAGATTTGAAGGGGGGTGCTCCAGATTTGCCCATTCTTGGCACTATGTCTGGCTTTACAGACTGTGTTGTCTCTTGTCAGGGGAAAGGGTCACTTGGTTCCTAAAGGTCAAGGTGTTTCGAGCTGAAGCTCCCAGATCTGACTGCTTTGATGTATAGATTTTATAAAATGGCCTTCCATCATCTCCAACCCCTTTACCTCTAACCGCTCCGGGCTGTAATGTGAACATCCTCTGGTCACTGTGGTCCTTCCTCCGGCCAGCAAGAATGCAGAGGCAGGAATATAATCAACACACATAACTCCAGAGCTTGGAAGAACGGTCACTGGTCATGCTGTGTTGGGGGATGCTAGGAACTGTAGTCCAAAGCAAAGTGACTCTTCCCCACCACCCCCTGCAGAAACCTGGAATCTAACCAGTTTGTCAAACACTACACTAACTTGCAAGCACATTTACTTACTTACTTACTTACTTACTTACTTACTTACTTACTTACTTACTTACTTACTTACTTACTTACTTACTTACTTACTTACTTACTTACTTACTTACTTACATTTATACCCCACCTTTTGGTGCAAGCATAACTCAGGGCAGTTTACAATGTATATATTATATCATTTTAAATATATATATGTATGTATAAATATATTTATATTATATGTATATATTAAAATCACCCCAATAAAAACAAGAAAAAAACACGAAACAAAGCCAGATGGCATAAAAAAATGTAACCTATAACAGTATACAAATTGAAACACTATCTGTAAAAGGAGGTACAGTAATTCCTTGGATAACGTTTGCTTCAGATAACGCTAAAACCCCATAACGTTAAGCAATCTGGGGAAAAATTTGCATCGCATAACGTTAAAATCCTATGGGATGCATCGGATAACGTGCACTAAAGCCTGTGTCAGTTTCAATGTATCTCTATGGAGTTTTAACGTGTGATTCATCCCATAGGATTTTAACGTTATCCGATGCATGCATCGGATAACGTTAAAAATCAGAAAACACTAAGACTTGTGGAACCAAATTTTAACGTTATCTGAGGTTTTACTGTAATATCAGTTTCAAAAGTCCAGGGTCAACGTTGCGCCATTCTAATGGTCTTGTAGAGGCCTTAAAAGGCTTGCTGACATTGGTAGGTCTTAAGTGGTTTATGGAATCACTTAATAAGGTGGAGCAGATCTAATCTCCACTGGCAAACACAAACACACAAAGCCAAACACAACGGGGTAATTAGAAGGAACTTCCTTCTTTCCTTCCAGGGCTTGGCAGTGCCCCGATTGGAGAACCAAGTAGACCAAGTCAACTTGGAGAAGATGGTGAAGAAAGCGGTGGAGCAATACTCATATAAGAACTCAATGGAGCCGACGGCCTATCGCCCATACAAATACTGGGTGAACCGGGAAGAAGGTATGTTGAAGGGGGTCAAGGGGTCTTTTTCCTCCTCGCCATGCAAAGCAGCTTGCAACGGGGCTTGGGGAAATTTAGTAAGTGGAGAGGAATTAAAATAATAAAAGAGTGAGGGCACAGGGGCTGGGTTCAAATCCCCAATGGGTCCGTGACCTTGGCCGGTCACTCTCGCTCAGACTGGCCACTCACAGCTGTGTGGTTGTGGTCCTGCCTTGAGTCCATCAGAGGAAAGTCAGGACAGAAATAAGCCAGCAAACTGCAATGATATTTGCAAGCACCGTTATTGGGGTACACAGAAAGTGCCTTCTCAAAGACTGTGTTATTTTTGAACCACAACTAGGCTTACCCTGGTAACGACAGCCTTGTGTTGCCGGCTAATCTTTCTCACACTGGGTCAGACGAAAGGAACTGCAGAATGAACTCACCGTCATTTGGGCAGTTTTCACATCTGACCTAGACTCGGAAGAAGCGGCGCCATTATTTTAAGAAATGAGTTGAAGAAGGTTTTTCTCTCTCTTTGAACGGCAGATAAGTTCAACCCTATCTTCGTGGGTGACGACAGGTACGCGACATGGAGGACAGGGCCCTACAACAGTGCAGCATGGAACCGATACACCACATACCTCCCACGGATCCCCAGGGTAAGCCACCGGAGCAGGGTCTGTTGGCACAGAGAGGGCCGGCCCAGTTGTTAGGCGGAGTGTGGCAGCTGCCAAAGGCAGCTGTGTTCTTGCAACTAGCATTAGCAATTATAGCTATTACACTTCTATACTGTACCATAGATCTTTAGGCACTCTCTGGGTGGTACACAAGTTAATTAGCATTTTGCCCCCAACATACTGGAGACTCAGAAAGATGGGAGGTTGAGTCAATCTGGAGCCCCGAACTCACAATCTTCTGGTTGCAGTATGCGCAGTAAACCCATTTGTGTGCATTCACAGGGGACCATGAACTTGATTGAGAGACCTAAGAAAGATGGAAGGCAAAGTCAACCTTGATCCCTGGTCAGGATTGAACTCACAACCTTTTGGTTGCAGGACAGCAGTTTTAACCCCTGCACCACCAGGGCTCTATAAGGACAGGTAACTCACCTGTAACTGTTCTTATTCGTGGCCCACTGTGAATTTACTGCACATGCACCGTAAACCCATTTGTGGGGATTCACAGAGACCACAAAGAAGAACCTGACAAAGCAATCTTGGAAGGATGGAAGGCAGAGTCAACCTTGAGCCCTGGTCAGGATTGAACTCACAACCTTTTGGTTGCAGGACAGCAGTTTTTAACCCCTGCACCACCAGGGCTCTATAAAGACAGGTAACTCACCTGTAAATGTTCTTATTTGTGGCCCACTGTGAATTTACTGCACATGCACCATAAACCCATTTGTGGGGATTCGCAGAGACCACGAAGAAGAACCTGACAAAGCGATCTTGGAAGGATGGGAGGCTGAGTCAACCTTGAGCCCTGGTCAGGATCAAACCCACAACCTTTGGGTTTAACCCCTGCACCACCAGGGTACCCAATGAAGAGACCGTGCGGTTCGTCTCCTGTTTTGTACAGGTAGTTTCCCCTAAAAAGAATATTCACAAAACATAAAACGACAGCACATGACAACAGGAACACAACCTCTAAGACAGAGATGCCGCCTCGCCTCACTTTTTCCTGGAATCCCTTTTCTTGGAGGCTTGACGGTAAACAGACTTTGCTTGCAAAAAGCACAACTTTTCTTGTGTCCTGCTACATGGGTGTGTGTGTGTGTTGGGGGTAGGACAATCACTTGTCAAACTGGTTCTGCAAAAGCCCTGGATCCTTGTTAACTATAACAATGTCCTTACTGTGGGCTACCTATAATATCTATTTCTGCCCCTAGGCTCTATCAGGTTCTTCTTCGTGGTCTCTGTGAATCCACACAAATGGGTTTTCTTGCGCATACGTGCAGTAAACCTATTTGTGTGGATTCACAGGGGACCACAAAGAAGAACAACAGTTACAGGTAAGCAACCTGCCCTTTTGGTGGTGCAGGGATTAAACTGCTATCCTGCAACCAAAATGTTGTGAGTTTGATCCTGACCAGGAATCAAGGTTGACTCTGCCTTCCATCCTTCTGAGGTGGGTAAAATGAGTACCTGACATGTTGGGGGCAAAATGCTAATTAACTTTTTACCCACTGTGTGAACCGCCAGAGTTGGCTTTGGCTGAGTGGGCGGTATAGAAATTTAACAATAAAAAAAATTAATAAATAAACTTGTGAACTGCCCAGGGAGGTCATTAAGAGCTCTGTAGAGAGGGTATAGAAGTGCCATTACAGTCGCCTGATTGATTGATTAAAAACAGGGGTTCCCAACCTTTTCAAGCCACGGGCACTCTCGCAGTCCTAGCGTTGAGGGTCGGGTGGCCATTTTTCGCTGCCTGCACTGATGTCCCAACAGCTCCAAAGGGGTGGACTTTTTGTTTCTTGTATGCCCTTGGAGGGGTGGGGGGCCACATGAAATAGCACCATGGTCCAGATCCGGCCCACAGGCCTTAGGTTGGGAACCCCTGGTTAAAAAGAATGGCTTAAATTGCATTACAGGAAATACTAAGGCCAATTCCGCTCCAAGGATGCTACAAGCCACTCAACATGCTCCTAATTCCTTGGCCCGCCCTTATTTATTTATTTATTAATTCAACTTCTATACTCCCCACTCGGACTCAGGGCGGTTTACAGTCGTAAATAAAAACAGCATAGTTAAAACTGATTAAAACTACCCACCCCCTAAAAATAGGGTGCAGGGACCGAGGTGACCGAGGGGGAAGGAGTTTCTACTACACTAGCCACACAATGGAGGTTACCCTTCCACCTCCCTTAGGGCAATGTGGTCTCTTAGGTATCCTGGCCCACTACCATGTAGGGCTTTAAAGGTCAAAACCAGCACCTTGAATTGCACCCGGAGGCACACCGGTAACCAGTGCAGCTCCTGAAGTAGTGCTGAGGCATGGGCATAATGTCCACACCCCATCACCACTTGGGCAGCTGCATTCTGAATCAGCTGCAGCCTCCGAATGGTCGTCAAGGGCAGCCCCATGTAGAGCGCATTATAATAGTCTAGTCTGGAGGTGACCAGAGCATGAGTAACCATGAGCAAGGAGTCCCTGTCCAGAAACGGGCACAACTGGCGGATTAACCGAAGTTGTACAAAAGCCCTCCTGGCCATGACCGCCACCTGTTCTTCAAGCAGCAGCTGTGAATCCAGGAGGACCCCCAAGTTGCACATCGGGTTTGTCTGGGGCAGAACTGCCCCATCCAAGACCAAAGATGGTAGTACCCAGGACAGCACAGGGCCCCTAATCCATAGCCACTCAGTCTTGCTGTGATTCAGTTGTAGCCCTTTGGCCCCCATCCAGACCCCCACAGCCTCCAGACACCCAGACAGGACTTTGACAGCATCGCTGGGATCACTACGGGCCGAGATGTACAACTGAGTGTCCTCCGCGTACTGATGGTACCGCACCCCGTGGGAACGGATGATCTCACCCAGAGGCTTCATATAGATGTTGAATAGGAGAGGAGAGAGCACCGAGCCCTGAGGCACCCCATACTTGAGAAGCCTAGGGCTGGACCTCTCACTCTCCAACCACACCGACTGGGTACAGCCCTCCAGAAATGAGGAAAACCAGGACCACACAGAGCCCTGATCCCCAATCCTCAGAGCCGTCTCAGGATACCGTGGTCAACGGTATCGAAGGCTGCCGAGAGGTCAAGAAGAGCCAGGATGGACGGATAACCACCGTCCCACTCCTACCATAGATCATCCATCAGCGCGACCAATGCCGTATTGTACTAATATCCGGGCCTGAGTCCTCACTGGAAGGGGTCCAGATAATCCGCTTCCTCCAGGACCCTCTACAACTGACGTGCCACTGCCTTCTCCAATA
The DNA here is from genome assembly GCA_035047345.1 of Bradypodion ventrale. Classification (NCBI taxonomy): domain Eukaryota; kingdom Metazoa; phylum Chordata; class Lepidosauria; order Squamata; family Chamaeleonidae; genus Bradypodion; species Bradypodion ventrale. The sequence continues at coordinate 3,620,577 of JAWDJE010000002.1, forward strand.
CCTTCCCCAGAAAGGGAAGGTTGGAGACAGGCCTATAATTGGTAAGGACTGCTGGGTCAAGGGATGGTTGTTGTTTTTCAGGAGGGGGCGCAGCAGAGCATGTTTTAAATGTTCAGGAAACACCCCCTCCTGCAGAGATGCATTAACTATTGCCCTGACCCAGCCACCTGTCACCGCCTTGTAGGCTTTCACCAGCCAAGTGGCACAGGGGTACAATGGGCATGTGGTGGCATGGACAGCTGCAAGGAGCCTGTCCACTTCATCAGGGCCAACTGGATCAAACCGATCCCAGGTGACATGGCAAGACTGTGCTCCAGCTCCCTCCGGACCCTCCCCATCCACACCAGGTTTAAACCCCGAGCGAATCCGAGCGATTTTCTCCACCAGGTTTTCTCCTTCCCTCCCTCTACCTGCTCTGCCCCTCAGTCTTCCACCCTTTCCCCACCACTCCCATGGCAGACTGAACCCACTCAAATCTCCAGGTCTCTGCCCCTCCCCTTCCCCCATTACAACCTGAACCAAGTCTGCTTGCTGGGCACCGTCTTGTTTTTGCAGGAAGGTGGGATAGAACCGATGCTTCGCGAGATGCCCATGCAGTACCCTCCGAAACCTGAGCGGCTCAACAACTATGGTAACGCATCCCCACCACATTCTCCTTCCATGGGGTGAAGCAAAGATGCAAAGGGGGGAAAGGAGGAAGAGAGAAGGGCAGGAAAGGGAAGGAAGAGGAAAAGAATGGCCATTCATGTTTTTAAAAGAGAGTTTAAATGCAGGCTGGGATAATTGCACAGGGAAGCGGAAAACCTTTGTGGTGATTTGGGGTAGGGGTGGGGGCAGAGAATCCAGCTCCCCTGCCTATTCTGAGAGGATAAGACTTATGCATTTGCCGGTGTATAAGACACATCGAAATATATGACGCACCCCGTTATTGCCAAAATAGCCCACCGTAGGCCACTATATATTATATTTAAAATTTATATAGCTGCCCACTCACCATGTCGTGGCGACTCAGGGTGACTTACAAAATTAGAACAACAAAGATAACAGAGATAACCCTAACAAAGATAACAAAAGTTCGGAGGTTCGGATGGGCGGTGATGTATCGCCCGTCTAGGTGGTTAGAGTCCGGGGGTGGGGGGCAGAAACGTCCTTGGCCGCCCACACGGCCAGGGCAGCGTCTTTGGCTGTGGTTCCGTCTGGCAGCCCTTTTATCCATCCAGTACAAAGACACACTCAATTTTTCCAGTGTATTTTAAGGTGGGGGAGTGGGTCTTATATGCCAGCAAATACAGTAATTTCCCTTCCAAAATTTTACTATGTCCACTCCAATCTGTCTGTCTGTCTAGTCTGAATGAATGAATATTTACTATGCTATCTATCTATCTATCTATTATAGTCTTTTCCATTATCTATCTATCTATCTATCTATCTATCTATCTATCTATCTATCTATCATAGTCTTTTCCATTATCTATCTATCTATTGTATATTTTGTATAATTCTATTGTATATTTTGCTCTGTTTATTGTATTTATATATGTTGTAAGCCGCTTTGAGTGGCACTTGTGTCAGGAAAGCGGGATAGAAATAAAACTTAATAATAATAATAATAATAATAATAATATCTATCTATCTATCTATCTATCTATCTATCTATCTATCTATCTATCTATCTATCTATCTATCTATCTATCTATTATAGTCTTTTCCATTATCTATCTATCTAAATATCTATCAATCGATCGATCTCATAGCTGTCAAGTATCCCTTATTGGCCAGGAAACCCCTTATTTTACCCTCTTCCCTGCATTCATCCCGCATTAATTAGACTGCAATGCCCTATTGCCGCCATTGGAGGGCAGCACAGGATAAGCATAGCTGTCAAGTATCCCGCATTTGCTGGGAAATTTCCCTTATTTCCAAATCCAAAACTTGACAGGTATGCTATCTATCTATATTCCACCCATCTGGGATATTCTCCCACTCTGGGCGGCATACAAGTCAAAACATTATTACAATAAAAAATATAAAAATTAAACATAGACAGTAAACCCAAGCAAATAAATTATGGGCAAACAATAAACCATAACGATGCCCCCCAAAAGAAAGCATGTTGGTGACTGTAGAGTATAAGTTTAATAATCCTGCATGATTTAATGTCTGAAGTTCCAGTATGCAAAATACTTTCTCCCTCATAAATAGTCAGCCATGGGGGGAGGGAAGTGAGCCAGGTTAGCTTGATGGGATGGGAGAATGGGGTGCCTCAACCTGTTACCCCCACCATGGGGGGCCAGGTCATGCTCCCTCAAACAGCTTTGGTGGCCAGATGGCCGTTTCCCCCTTCTTCCACCACATAGCACTTCCTGGTGTGGTGAAGGCGGTGAGGGGCCACATGAAATGGCGCTGTGAGGCACATCTGGCCCATGGGCTGTAGTCTGGTTGAGAATCCCTGATCTATAGGATCATATATACACATTGGGAAAGGAGGGAAGTTTTCCCTGGGGCCACCAGACCGTCCATTTGGGAAGAGCAAGCAGGTGGCGCCTGATTTTCTATGTGACCCTAGCCCTAAATGTGCCTCCACCATGTATGGCCCCAATCTTTAGAGGCAGGAGTGTTAGGAAAGTATCCCATAGTGTAATTTTTGCCCTGTGTCCTTTTCCCTTCAGGATCAAACTGAAAGATCTATGCAGCCCATGGTTGGGAACAGATACTCCATTGCTGTCATCTCAAACTGATTCCCACAGAGTTTTGCTCTTCAGCAATTAGATTTGCAAACGAAGCAAGCTAATTTGCCAGATGTGGAATTTTTTTTAAAAAATGTTTTTCAGCACTTAAGGAACTCCAGCTTCTTATCTTGGGCTGTCTGTGGGTCTTTCCCAGCGGCTTCCTAAGAAACCAAAGACAGCTTGGGAAAGTTACTTTTTTGGACGCCCAGCATCCCCAGCCACCACATTGCCCAAGGGAGGTGAAGAATTGGAGTCTAAAGAAATGATTTTCCCAATCTCTAGGCATAGATCAGGTTCCTCCTGATGTTGCAGCATCACATCCTTCTTCATCATCACTTGGAAGGATAATGAGGAGGAGAAGTGGAACGAGCCATCCATAACTTAGCCATCGTAGGATGATATTCTGGGTTCCAGGGCATCATCTTACCTCCGTGATGGTCAACCTTGGCACTCCAGGTGTTCTTGGACTTCAATTACCAGAAACCCAAGTCAGCCCTCCTGCTGATCAGGGCTTCTGGGAATTGAAGTCCAAGAACAGCTGGAGTGCCAAGGTTGGCCATGACTGGCCTATCTGTATTACATGATGGATAGCTTAAATGAATTGCAGAATGTATGTGGGTTTGTTTTTTTCTTGGAAGCCGTTTTCCAAGTGCTCCTCATGAGTAGTAACCCCACTCCCCTCCTGCCGCCTAGCTTTGCCGGGCACTTGCTCTTCTCTCTTTTTCTCCAACCCACCACACCACACCCATGTCCTTCAGAACGGGAGGTCGTAGTCAACATGTTGAACAGCCTGTCTCGGAAGCAGCTACCTTCGCTTCAGCATCACTACACCATCCCGGGAAGGATGCCCTACCAGGGTTACTACAGCCCCTGCACGGGACGCCATTACTGCTTGCGAGGGATGGACTACTACGTGGATGGAGCCCCAACCAACGAGCGGCAGATCAGCCAGCTAGTTGAGAAGATTGTAAGGTTCGGAGGGCTTTGAAGCCCACTCCACCCCCAACCCAGTGCCCCCCACCCACCCTTAGGCCATGCATGGGCACAGGAGGAAGGCAGGTTAATTGGATGTGGGTAGGCAAATATCTTCTTGTTCGTCAAGCGCCATATCCAATTCCAAATATTGATTCTCCTCATGACAATTAGCCATGAAGCTTGTCTTGGGAACCATAAAATGCTGCAGCCGAGGCAAATATCTGCAATCCTAAAAGACCTCTCTCCACCGGGCATTGGAAAGAGTTCAGAAACCTTCTGAACACACTTCCATGCTCTAAAAAATGGACTTGCTCAGCCCTACTAATGCACCCCAGATGTACATGCCCCCAGTTCTTGGTCGACACCAGTGGTTTCTATGCACCACAGAGGGACTTTAATTCCCAGAAGCCTAAGTCAGCACATTATTGGCTGATCAGTGCTGTGGGGAACTGACTTAGGCTTCTGGGGATTGAAGTCCAAGAACCAAAGGTTGGGAAAGACTGGAAAGCAACCCTACTGAGCCATCCGCATGATGGGTTTCCCTACTTGGGAGTCAAGTGGGTGTGGTGCCCATGCTACCAGTGCATGAGCTGAGCCTTCAGACACTCACCTGAGCAGGTGGGGCTCAACCTTAGAAGGGGTGGGTCTAAAGCAGGGTTGCCCAAACTTTTCAGGACGTGGGCCGATCACCTGGTTCTGCTTAAATCAGGGGTGCCCAAACTACAGTCCACAGGCCCAATCTGGCCCACGGGTTGTAGTTTGGGTACCATTGATCTAAAGCTTCTCCTTTCCTCACTCAATTAAGATTACCCACCACTTTATTGAGGGACATAGGGTTTATATGCAGAAGGCGTTCGGACTCAGGAAAGATGGTGAGCATCTCTAAACATGTGTAATGAAAATCAGGCTTCTATATGGGGTTAGGTAAACATTCCTGCACTAGTAAGCTATACAATCTGGGCAGGAAATATTGGCATTTTTTTCAAAAATGAACGCAAAACCATAGATATTGGCGGCTCTGTTCTTTGCTCTCCTGAAATTGACAAAGGAGTGTGCCGTCTTTGTGCGCTCACAGCCTGCTGCAAAGAGACAGTTGTCATAGCAGGAATCCGAGAGAGTGCAGAACGACTCAGATAAGTGAGCAGCCTGCTACAGAACAAAACAAGGAAAAGGAAAATCTCAGGTTTCAAAGGTGGTTGGCAGCAGTTGTGGAGGTGAAAAGGTACACACTTAGCTAGTCGCTCCTTGTTCTTGTTTGTGCGTTGCGTCTTGTTATGCTACCACCCACACCTTCCTTTGCAGCTGAGGGTGCCAAAATGCAAAATCCAGCTGGAACTTCATGCAGGGCTTTCACCATAGAGTGAAGGTGTGTAAGGAGGCCCATCTTGCACGGTTGGCAGACAGAACACCTGTGGAATTGCTCTTTTCCTGAGAGTCCCAATCTCCCTGCAACCCTGGCTTTTCCAGAATCTTAGAGATAACCTTTGTGGCTGGTGGGGATAATATTTAAAATATTGGTAGATTCTACTTCTTTTGTGTCCAGATCAAACTCCAGACTGCCAAAATGAAGCAACTTTCTTCCCTTTGTTTAGTGTCTTTAACAGAAGACATGGAAGGAGTCGCAGTAAGGACTAACACAGGTTTATTGGTTGATGATCAGAACGAACATGTGGTAATGGCGGAGGTACCTCACATTATATACAGTAGTACAATACATTTGAATCTTGCTGCACGGTAGCTCATTGGCTGCTACCGGCGTGACGTCATCCAAGTCACGCCCATCTTCTGTAGTCGTTTGATAGTGCGGGGGAGTTCCCGCGGCTGCCGGTGATTTGAGGAATGAGAACCATGTGAGTTGAACGCTCGCAGCTGCCCTCTATGGGCAGCTAACTCGCGTTCCTTTAACAGCTGTGCTACATTGTAATTGTGGTCAGGTTACATTCAAACATTTCTTAAAGCAACATTTCTTAAAGCAACATTGTCATACATAACATCCCTCCCCCCTAGGATGGGACGAAGTCCCTCAACCATTGTGGCTTGCCGCACGTGCGCCTGGGGCGTGCGGCCGCTTGACTTAACACAGGGGAGCCGGAGGCTCCTGGTTCCGCGGAGTCCTGTCCTGCAACGGAAAAGGGGGACTCATTAGTGGCTCGGTGTGGAGTCTGCGGTAGCCTCGCATTGGGGGAAGGGAAGGGAATGAACAGTTGGGAAGTGAATCCCTGTCTACCGTTTGAGGAGTTTGGGGTCCCCCCCCAGTACGAATCTCTGGACCGACGAAGAGGCCCTCATGGCCTCGCCACCCCCCGTTACCTGCCCGGGAGTTCTAGAGACTGTGGTGGGCAGACTCCCCCCTGTTGCCTGTCTTGGGGGTGTTTGTCTCCGGGGAGCTGGAGCTATGGTATATTCTAAAACGAAAGGGCTGGGAGGACTGGAAGTACCAGGGGCTGAACTGAAACCCCTCTTCTCGCTAGGACGGGTGGGGGACCACTCCGCGACACCCCCCTGGTACTGCAACTCATAATCAAATTCATCCCTCTCCTCCAAGGTATCCTCCTCTGCGGCTGAGAACCGAGGATATGCATTTGTATCCGCGGGTGCCGCCGTGTTTCCCCCTTGGGTAACGCGGGTGGGGGAGGACCCTAACACTGATTCCCCCTCACCGGTGACTCGCCTTCTGAGCTGGTCGGCGTGCCTTCTCCAGAGTAGACCTGAGCTAGTCTCGACCCTGTAGGATACCGGCCCCGTTTGCTCAACAATCATCCCTGGTACCCACGCTGGCCCCGAGGCCGCGTAGTTTCTGCAGTGAACCGGGTCCCCTACCGAAAAACTTTTTGAACTCTCTCCCCCTATGTTTATATTTCTCCCTTCATCCTCCACCCTGGACGGATCCATCCGGTCAAAAAGTGTTACCGGACGCCTCCTCATGAGGAGTTCGGCTGGGGAAAAACCTGAAGTTAGGGGGGTTGTCCTGTAGCAGATGAGGAACTGACACAGATGAAGGTTCAACTCACCGGGATCCATGCGCCGCAGTGCGTCTTTCGTAGTGCGCACTTGGCGCTCTACCTGACCGTTTGTGGCGGGGTGAAAAGGGGCAGCGGTAATGTGCCTGATGGCGTTTCTCTCAATAAACGTCTTGAACTCTGCAGACGTGAAGGTACTAGCGTTATCGCTAACAAGGACGTCTGGCAGGCCGAAACAGGCAAACAGCTTGCGCAACTGTTTAATGGTTGCCGCAGAGGAAGTGCTGTTCATGGGGATTACCTCCAACCACTTGGAGTAGGAGTCGACTACCAGCAGAAACATTGACCCGCGGAAGGGGCCAGCGAAGTCGACATGGATCCGGGACCATGGCCCGCGGGCCGTGTCCCATTCCCTATGGGGCAACCGGGACTCCTCGGGCTGAGAGCTCTGGCAGCTCTCACACGTGCCCACTAAACGTTCTATATCCCCTTCTATCTGGGGCCACCAAAAGAAACTCCTGGCCAGAGCCTTGGAGCGCACGATCCCGGGGTGACTGGTAAGGGTGACTGGCCCTTAGCTTCTCTGGGATAACTACCCGCTGGCCCCAGAGTAAGCAGTCCCTTTCCAGCGAAAGCTCTACTCTACGCCTGAAAAATGGCTTGAAATGTTCCTCGGGGGAGTAGTGGGCCACCCTTTCCTAACCCAGGAACTCACTTGGGCCAGGATCTTGTCGGCCGCCGTGGCCTTGGCGAGGTCGGCCGGGACAATGGGGGAGTGAGTCGAGGGACTCGATCAGCAGGACTTGGTGGTCCTGCTCTACCTCGCAAGTGGGGTCCCCTAAACTAGGGAGGGGAGACCGGGACAGTGCGTCCGCATGGGAGATCTCCTTCCCTGGGCGATAGACCAGCTCATACTGGTAGGCGTTGAGGAAGATGGCCCAACGCAGCATCCTGGGGGATAGAATTTGTGGGGTGGGTTTGCCGGTAGTGAAGATCCCCAGAAGTGGTTTGTGATCCGTCACTACCATAAACTCGCGGCCGTATAGGAAATCGTGGAACTTCTTCATTCCCGCGATTATGGCCAGGGCCTCCCTATCTGTTTGCGCGTAATTGCGCTCGGCCTTCGAGAGGGACCTTGAGTAGTACGCCACCGGGGCTTCCCTCCCGCTCTCCAACACGTGGCACAGAACCGCCCCCACCCCCACTGGGGACGCATCACAGACTAAAACCACCGGTTTTTTCGGATCGAAGTGGGTCAGGACAGCATCCGAGGACAGGAGTGACTTAAGCTCCTTGAACGCTTTCTCCTGCCTGTCCCCCCACCGCCAAGCCGCGTCCTTTTTAAGTAGCGCGTGCAGTGGCTCCACGACCGATGCCTTCCGAGGCAGGAAGGAATGATAGAAATTTAGGAGCCCTAGAAATGACTGTAGCTCCGGTTTCGCGGTGGGGCGAGGGGCGTTTTTTACGGCCGCAACCTTTGACTCAGAGGGTTTGATCCCGTCCGGGGTTACCTTAAAACCTAGAAATTCGACCTCCCTCGCAAAGAACACGCATTTGTCCCTCCTCAGTCGAAGACCTGCCCTCTCGAATACTGAGAGGACCCCATCTAGCCTTTTTGCTAACTCTAATTCGCTCCCTGCCGTTATCAACACGTCGTCGAAGTATGGGAGGATGCCTGGAAGCCCCTTTAAAAGGCGTTCCACGAGGGACTGGAAAATTCCGGGGGCCGAATTCACGCCAAACTGAAGGCGCGTTACCTTAAACGCCCCCTTGTGCGTCACGATCGTTTGCGCGGCGGCAGCAGCCGGGGTTACAGAGAGCTGCTGGTATGCCTGGGCCAGATCTAGCTTGGCAAAACACCTCCCCGCATGTAATGTGGCCAGCGAGTGGCTGACCACGGGCACCGGATATGCATTTGGCCGAATGGCCTTATTGATTGTACATTTATAGTCCGCACAAATCCTGACCTCCCCGTTTGACTCAAGGGCTGTAACAATCGGCGTTTCCCACTCCGCCGAATCAACTGGAACCAAAATCCCCTGCCCCACCAATTTGTCCAGTTCCGCCTCGATCTTGTCCTTGAGGGCGAAGGGCACTCTCCTTGGATTGAGGCGGATGGGCCAGATTTCTGGGTCCAGCTCAAAGGAAACCGGGGGCCCCTTGTATTTCCCGAGCCCCTTCTTGAAAACATCCGGGTGTGCGTTGCACACGTCCCGCATTGGGTCAGTCTCGATGGCGTTAATGCCGGACAGTTCGATTCCCAGGGGGGCAAACCACTGTGTTCCCAAAAAGCAGCACCTCCCCCCCTTAAGGACCACTAGGGGCAGTTTCTCGGAGTAGTTCTTGAACTTCACCTTGAAGTTCCCCACCCCCAACACTGGGATCCCATTTCCCTGCACGTCCCGTAGGTGTGACTTCATGGCCCGCAGTTTGGGACGCTTATCTGGGGGAATACGCATAAACTCTTTTTGGGACAGGATGGAGTAAGAAGACCCCGAGTCTATCTCCATCCTCACTGGGAACCCCTGCAACAGTACCTCTACGAAAAACCGCCGGTGCTCCAGGCCCACGCGGTTCACGCCTTCCTCGCTGTAGTTGGCTGAGACCTTCCTGGTGCCGGCCGCCTTCCGTTGGTGCGTCTGGGAATGGCTGGAACTGCCCTTGTCCTCGACTCGCCCGCGCCTGCATACTCGGGCGATGTGTCCTTTGCGGCCGCAGTTGTGACACTCGGCCTTTCGGAACGGGCACCTCGTGCGGTCGTGGGACGCCCCACAACCGTCACAACGGCAGTCCTGCCGTTCGCGGGTCTGCCGCTTCTCTCCTCGCTTCTTGATACTCTGGACGTCGTCGTCCTCGCTGGAGTAGGGGTCCGCCGTTGTGGACGACTCCTCGGACGACGTTGGTGTGCCGGCGGGCGGCTTGGGGGCCCGCCAGGCCGTCTTCGCTGGTGTCCGCCGGGCCGCCTGTACTGGTGACTTGGCCCTCTCGGACATGGCCCCTCGGGACTTGAACACTCTGACCCCGCTCCTGGCCGCCTCGGCCGCTTGGGCCTCCCGCAGTACCTCGTTGAATGTGAGGCGGTGGTCGCGGGTCATCAGCTTCCTCTGGAGCTCCTCATCCCTCAAACCACACAACATGCGGTCTCGGAGGGCCTGGTCCAGGTCATCCCACTGGCAGTGCACCGCTGCAAGCCTGAGGGCCGCCGCGTAGGCGGACACGGATTCACTCGGTTGCTGGTCTCGCCTGTGAAACGCGACCCGGGCTGGGAAGATCGAGACGGGCGGCTGGAAGTGCTCGCCCAGCCTCTCCAGGATGCGGTCGATGGGCACCTCGTCCACCTTCCAGGGGGCCACCAGGGTCATCAGGATACGCAGCGTGGCCGGTCCCACCTGGGCCAGGAAGTGCGAGCACATTTTCGCGTCGTCGTCGACGCCCGCGGCTTCCATCGTGTGCCGAAACTGGCACTCGTAGAGCTCCCATTGTTCGGGCTTGCTGACATCGAACTGGTACGGCTTGACCTTGGGATTCGCCATCGATCCCACCTTCGTCGCCAATTTAGTGTCTTTAACAGAAGACATGGAAGGAGTCGCAGTAAGGACTAACACAGGTTTATTGGTTGATGATCAGAACGAACATGTGGTAATGGCGGAGGTACCTCACATTATATACAGTAGTACAATACATTTGAATCTTGCTGCACGGTAGCTCATTGGCTGCTACCGGCGTGACGTCATCCAAGTCACGCCCATCTTCTGTAGTTGTTTGATAGTGCGGGGGAGTTCCCATGGCTGCCGGTGATTTGAGGAATGAGAACCATGTGAGTTGAACGCTCGCAGCTGCCCTATATGGGCAGCTAACTCGCGTTCCTTTAACAGTTGTGCTACATTGTAATTGTGGTCAGGTTACATTCAAACATTTCTTAAAGCAACATTTCTTAAAGCAACATTGTCATACATAACACTTTGTCATTGTCCAAACCCAGGTCCTCATCGGTGCACGTCTCCGGCAGCAATCGGAAGACCAGTCAATGAGCCATTGGGTTCTGTTTCTCTCCATGTTCATACAGTGTGTTGCTGTCCTCTAGCAGCCCCCACTTGAGCATGTTGAGTTTGCATTTAGGGACTCCAACCCTCAGCCTATTCAGAGGGTCCTCAAAGTGATGTAGGAGAGGTTGAGATCTTCAGCTATTTCTTCCTTTAATGTTCCTTGTCCAGTGATCAACTTTCTCCATCTTCTGATTTGGTTTTCTTCTTGAGATCTTCCACTATATCCACCTTTAATGATGTTCTTTGTCCATTGAGCTCCTTCCTCTATCTTCTAATTGGGTTTTACACTTGTGTACCCTCAAGAATGTTTGGTCTTGCCATAAATCTCTTCCTGGATCTGAGCTGGCAGACATGGGGTTAATATCCATTCAAGGGTCTTCCTCTTTCTTAGTTCTCTCAGTGCCCACTGCGACTTCTTTCCCCTACCTTACGTCCGTGATGATGAACCTTGGCATGCCAGATGTTCTTGGACTTCAATTCCTAGAAGCCCAAACACCCTGTGAAACCACATGAATAGGTTTACTGCAATTCATCCAGCCCGTGCCGCCCTTGTAGCTCCCGGAAGCAGAAGTAAAATGCACCCGTACCGTTAAGGCTCTTCCGGGTTAACCCTTCCTCTGTACAGGAGCATTTTACTTCCACTTCTGGGAGCGACTAGGGCAGCGCGGGCCGGATTAATTGCAGTAAACCCATTTGTGTGGATTCACAGGGTGCTTGGGCTTCTGGGAACTGAAGTCCAAGAACATCTGGAGTCCCTTAGTTTGCCATCACGACCTTAGGTAAACCATACCAATGAGGGTATGTTTTCTCAATTAGTGTAGGTTTAAGGCATCCTGTCACTCTACGCATGGTTTCATTAACAGTGATGTCAACTTGTTTTGTGTGTATGGATGCATTCCATACTGGAACAGTGTACTCTGCTGCAAAGAGGCTCAGGGCCAAAGCTGATATGTGCGGCGTGGATGGTTGAGTTCCCCATTTATAGTTTGTGAGTTTCCTGATGATGATGATGTTCCTTGTGCTAACTTTGGCTTATAAATGGCAGATAAATGCAGATGTTGGAGAAAATGTCAATCTCAGATCATGCAGTGTCCACATCGAGGGTCACAGTAGTAGTAGTGCCACTCTGTTTTGCTTTGGTCAGACCTTCCCTGGATCCCTAGCTCCTCTTCATATAGGCAGCAGAGTTGAAGAAGGAAAAGGAGGTGTCCAGAGGAGAGTGGCCAAGATAGAGAAAGACCTAAAAACCAAAGCCCTACGAAGATGCATGGCTAGGCTTGGCCTGTGTTGGCCATAGTCAAACATTTAAAGGACTGTTACAAAGAACGTGGAGAAAGCTTGTTTTCTGTAGCCCCAGAGGGTCATAGTTGAAGCAAGGGATTCAAAGTATGGGGGAGGTAAACTTCATTAAACTTTAGACATCAAAATGTTTATTGCTCAGTCAACAGTTCATTGCAATATTAAAAACAGTATTTTTATTTTATTTATTTATTTATTGTCAAATTTCTATACCGCCCACTCAGCCAAAGCCGACTCCAGGCGGTTCACAACAATGGGTAAAAACAGATAAAAACAAATAAAAACAGATAAAAACCAGCAATAAGAACCCACCCCTAAAAAGAGAGGGGTGCAGGAACTGAAGAAACCGTGGGGCAGGCATCCTCCCCTATATTAACCACCCAACGGAAGCCACCCCTCCACCTGCACCCCAAACTTGGCCCGCCAGCCAGGTTTTTAGTTCTTTTCTAAAGGGCAACAACTCCGTCTGGAGACGCAGTTCCACAGGCAGGAGGTTCCAAAGGGCCGGTGCGGACACAGAGAAGGCTCTCCTCCTTGTGCCAGAGAGGCGTGCCCCCCTGGCCGATGGCACAATTAGAGAGCCCCTCCGGTCCGCTCTGGTTGGACGGACAGACGTCCTTAGGGCGATGCGGTCTCTAAGGTAACCTGGCCCACTACCATATAGGGCTTTAAAGGTCAAAACCAGCACCTTGAATTGCACCCGGAGACAAACTGGTAACCAGTGCAGCTCCCGCAGCAGTGGTGAGGCATGGGCATAACGTCCACACCCCATCACCACCCGGGCCGCCGCATTCTGGACCAGCTGCAGCCTCCGAATGGTCATCAAGGGCAGCCCCATGTAGAGCGCATTACAGTAGTCTAGTCTGGAGGTAACCAGAGCATGAGTGACCATGAGCAAAGAGTCCCGGTCCAGGAGCGGGCGCAACTGGCGAATCACCCGAAGTTGGGCGAAGGCCCTCCTGGCCACAGCCGCCACCTGTTCTTCTAGCAGCAGCCGCGAATCCAGGAGGACCCCCAAGTTGCGCACCGGGTCGGTCTGGGGCAAAATAGCCCCATCCAAAACCAAAGATGGTAGCTCCCGGGATAACGCAGGACCCCCTATCCATAGCCACTCAGTCTTGCTAGGATTCAGCTGTAGCCCATTTGCCCCCATCCAGACCCCAACAGCCTCCAGACAGCTGGAAAGGACTTTGACTGCATCACTGGGGTCCCCACGGGCCGAGATGTACAACTGTGTATCATCCGCGTACTGATGGTACCGCACCCCGTGGGAACGGATGATCTCACCCAGCGGCTTCATGTAGATGTTAAAAAGGAGAGGAGAGAGTACCGAGCCCTGAGGCACCCCATATTTTAGGGACCTAGGACTGGACTTCTCGCTCTCCAACCAGTTATAATTATAACATCCCAGTCTGGCCATGTTATCCTGCTGTGATAATAGAGTAGACCCTACTGCCAGTGACTCAATGCTGATGGTCAGGTGGTGGTTAACTAATCAGACCACCCTGAGGACTAACGAACAGCCTTGGGTGCTGAAGTCCACAGGGAAGAGTGATGGTCCCTGAGTGGATTAATCCCACTTGGATCCCTCTTGATGGAGGGCAGCAACTTCATCCAACTTCATATCCCCACCCCCACCCCACAAATACAGTCTGTCTTGGACTGGTATACCTGGAATCTCCCTAATTTCATCATTGATTCCATTTGTTCAGAGCGCAATCTGGTCATAACTTTGGGGTTTTCCATTTTCATGGGGTACGTCAGGTATTTCTAAACTACAGGTGGAAATTTCCCAACAATAAGACCTGTTCAACTGTGTCTCCCCATCTGTTTTTCTTCTTCTGTCATGTATAGGCCAGACCTGAAACTGCCAACATGAAGGCACCTATGCAGGGTTTAGGGTTAGGAGCTCTATACCAGGGTTTCTCAACTTGGGGTCCTCAGATGTTCTTGGACTTCACTAGTTCCAAGAAGCCCAAGTCAGTGCACCCCCAAGTCTGAGAAACACTGCCTAGATACCTCCAGCAAATTGCAGCAGACCACCTGGAATGGATTCATAGCACTTCTGGAAGTGGAGTCATTGACCTCCACTTAATTGGTTTGTTTTACTATCTTTTGGTGCAATCAACTTCTCATCCCGTTCTTACTCTGATCATGTGTGTGTGCGCATACACAGGTAACATGTGTTGCCTCGGGAAGGAAATAGACGTTAGTTTCTCACAGAGACAATCTGTGCAAATTGTGGGAATGTCGACTCAAGGAAGATGTTGATTTCACATTGGAGAACAAAATACCTTGAAAGGAGAGCTGGCATCGGACTGTGTCTCGTGGTGTGTAGACAGCCGGTCTCAGTGAGAATGAGTAATTTAACAAGATCTCTTCCCACACATCTCACTGTTCAGCACCTTCTGTGCGTGCTGTGTTTGTGGAGGCAAAGGAGGAGGAGAAGGGTTGGCGCACCAAAGCCTTCTTCTGCTACCATGCACAGTGGGTGTGTGTGAAGCACAACCCTGTTGCTGTTTTATTCTCACAAGGGCTTCTTTCCTTATCCAGGAATTTCCCATACTACGACGACCACCAAGAGATGATGCTTTGTGCACGCATGCCCAGCCTGCTGCCTTCTTTCCCGTGTATGAACCTTAGGTAAAGAATTCAAGTGCCAGCGTTTGGGAGGTAGGAACGGGACCGTTGTCTCTCGTAATCACTCTAGATTGCCCCAGTTTCTAAAAATGCATCCTGGGAACTCGGACTTTCCTCAGGAGCTCACAGTGAAGCTTGGCATTGCAGCAGTTTGACCCCTGCGCCACCTGAGCTCTAAAATGGCAGGTTGCTTACCTGTAACTGGCTTTGTTGTTGGCCAAACTTAATTCCTCATTGGCAGTCATTAGCAGATCAGCAAATGAGCCAATGGATTCTGAATCTCTCCACATTCACACTGCGAGTTGTTGCCCGCTGCTACGTCTCTCCTGATCTTAGGTGGAGCGATACCAACAAGAGGGTCTGTTTGCTCCAGGGACATGGGATGTGTGGGACTCATTGTCTCATTCTGATCCCAACTCACCTTTCCTCTCTCTCCCCCCCCCCCCTCTCTCTCTGACAGGTGGGATACAAGTCACTTCAACAGGACCGGGCCCTTGCAGAGGGATAGCTATACCATACACCCTGAGTTTGTTTCTGAGTCTTTCCCTAATCCACCGTGCTGGTAGCAGAGAGTTTGAGACAGGCTGGTATTAAAATTGCCCCTGGTGATGAATGGCGCCTCTCTTCTTGTTGGGGGGGGGGGGGGGGCAAATAGGTTCCTTGGCACATCAAACATACTGCATCGTCTGGCATGGGAGGACCACAGTCTCCTAATGTTCCTGGGGCTCAAAGCACAAACACAACAGCCGGTGTCCGACAGTCCCAGGGGGCCCAGAAGCAGAGTAGGAGCCCCAGCAGGGTGGAAGTTTGTGCCTTTGGAGAAACAGGGAGGGAGGAGGCATTGGACGGTAAATCCCATGGCCCCCTTTAAAAGCCCAATATGGTAAAGGTAAATGGGGGGGGCAGGGTCTGTGGTGGCTCAAGTGGTTAAGAAGCTGAGCTTGAGAACTGGAAAGTTGGCAGGTCAGCAGTTTGAGACCTGAGTGCTACACAATGGAGTGAGCTCCCATCTCTGTCCTAGCTCCTGCCAAGCTAGCAGTTCAAAAGCAAGACATTGCAAGTAGATATATAGGTGCTGCTTTGGTGGAAAGGTAAACAGCATTCTATGTGCTCCTGTGTCTAATCATGCCTGCCGCATGACCAAAGAAACATCTGCAAACGCAGACAGCACTGGCTCTTTGGCTGTAAACAGAGATGAGCACTGATCCCCTAGAGTCGGATACGACTGGCTTTCAAACAAGGATGGCCTTGATCTTGACCTTTACCTAAAGGGAAATGTGTCACTTGCTCGAAATCCAATCATGTCTCTCTTAAAGGAAGGGTGCACATCTCCACTTGCAGCCAAAGAGCCAACGCTGTCTGCTTCTGCAGACGTTTCCGTGGACATGTAGCAGGCATGAATAAATGCCGGAGTGCATGGATTGCTGTTTACCTTCACATCAAAGTGGTACCTTTTTATCTACTTACAATTTCTTGCTGTCAAAGTGCATCTTAACCACTAAGCCCCCATGGCCCCCCACCTAATATGATAGATTGGCTGAAATCTCATTCACAGTTAAGCACATGGTGTAACTTTTAGACACAACTTGCCCTACATTAAGAAACCACCCTAGCCATTGGTGTGTTGCATGCTGAGTTATGGGAGTGAGTAAGCCACAGGCATGGTCTATGGGATTTTTTTACTTCTGCCAATTCATTTCCCAAAGTTACTCCCATTTGCCTCACTGTTCAACAGGATTTCAGCTGCTGTCTTGTACAATAGACCCGGAACCTATAATCTCTCTTCCATAATTATGTTCTAAAATGTTTTTAAAATCACCTGTTTTTACCTACTGTGAGTTAGATTTAGAAGGGGAGAGCATGGCCGCCTGGGTCCTGGGGCGACTGTGCCTGTTAATGTACCACTAACATGTTCATAATGTTTCTAATTGCAATTAAGCTAATGATCTTTTAACATTGTTATGGCCCAGATCCTACTGATTTTTCCTGTGTGCAAAGAGAAATTGCAGCATTCTTAGTGGTCAAGGTCAAAATGCCAGTTGCTATATGTTTAATTATATTTTATTAAGTACATTCCTATACCACCCATCTGGGAGAAAATTCCTACTCTGTGTGGTTTACAATATAAAAGCAAACAAATGAGCAAAAGAAAATAAAATACATATTGTAACTTAATGCGGGTTTAGTTATTTGTTCTTTTAGCTGCCTTGGGTTCCGGCAGTTGAATAAAAATAGAATTAGTGCAGTGAAAGGAATCACAAATTAAGTGGTGATGAAAAATGAACTTTGAACTCTCCACATAAAAGGTGGGATAGAATTCCAACAGATAAGAAACACCTGAGATAGCAGAAATCTGTTAATTTTACATTCTTCTACGTTTTTTTTAATTTAAATTTCTTTCTGTCTAGAACAGGGGATCCCAACCTTTTCAAGCCGGGGGCCGGGTTGCTGTTTACAGGGGTGGCGGCTCGTAAATCCCTACCCATCCATATACTGTACTTATGTATCCAGTGTTTCTGTGTGCTGTGTGGGTAGGGACTTATGGACCCCCCTGTGCATTAAAAAGGAACCACATGTGGCACTCCCGGGTGTGATGGAGGAGGTGGGGGCCAAATGAAATGGTGCCGCAGGCCAGATGTAGCTCACAGGCCATAGGTTGGGAACCCCTGGCCTATAATATAAAACTTGAGAAGTCTGGACAGGGCCCCCAGTGGCATAGCTGTCAAGTATCCCTTATTGGCCGTGGAAACCCCTTATTTTACCCTCTTTCCCGCCATCATCCCTTATTAATTAGACTGCAATGCCCTATTGCCACCATTGGAGGGCAGCACAGGATAAGCATAGCTGTCAAGTATCCCTTATTTGCCAGGAAAACCCTTATTTTATTCTCTTTCCTGCTGTCATCCCGTATTAATTAGACTGCAATGCCCTATTGCCACCATTGGAGGGCAGCACAGGATAAGCATAGCTGTCAAATATCCCTTATTGGCCAGGAAAACCCCTTATTTTACCCTCTTTCCCGCCATCATCCCTTATTAATTAGACTGCAATGCCCTATTGCCGCCATTGGAGGGCAGCACAGGATAAGCATAGCTGTCAAGTATCCCTTATTTGCCAGGAAAACCCTTATTTTATTCTCTTTCCTGCTGTCATCCCGTATTAATTAGACTGCAATGCCCTATTGCCACCATTGGAGGGCAGCACAGGATAAGCATAGCTGTCAAATATCCCTTATTGGCCAGGAAAACCCCTTATTTTACCCTCTTTCCCGCCATCATCCCTTATTAATTAGACTGCAATGCCCTATTGCCGCCATTGGAGGGCAGCACAGGATAAGCATAGCTGTCAAGTATCCCTTATTTGCCGGGAAATTTCCCTTATTTCCAAATCCAAAACTTGACAGGTATGCCCAGTGGCACAAACTTTGACCCAAGAGTTCACCACCCAAGAGAGAGGGAGGGGTGACATTGAAGTAACCTTCAAGTAACCTTGAGGTAACCTTGAAATTGAGGGGTGGGCAATTCCTGATGACGATCTAATCCCAGAGACATTAATTTCCCGTGGGAAAACAGGTGCATCGCACCCCATAAAACACCCTTTAAAGGGGGCTGTCGGAGCTTACAGAAGCCTTTGGAGCTGGAAGGAACACATTCCTAAGGGACCAAGGATGGACATCTAAGACAGATCCAGCCTTGGAAAAGCCGCCCCTTAGAAGATATCATAAGGGAGTTTGGATTTAGTCTGAATCTGAATCTCTGAAATTCCACACTTAGCGGAATTTCCAAAAGCTGGATTTGGATTATTTTCAGTTTTGATACCATAATTTCAGATATCTTCGGACTTTGAAGATATTTTGAAAGCTGCATTAGCTACTCTTAGCGCACAACGTGTTTATTGCTTTACTAGACAAAGTGTTAGGTAGGATTTTGCGTCTAGGAGGTTAGTTTGCTAGAGCGAGCAACCAGGAAGCTGGATAACTTAGATTTTTACCTGGGAATGGGATTGTTTATTTTGAACTTTCTGATTCAGTTTTATTATTTAGCTTTTGCTATGATTCGTATATTGAAGCAGTATTTTGCCTTGTGGACAATGCTTTGCTTTTTGTTCAAATAAACACAGAAGCCATTCAGGTTTCTTTTTAAAAGACTTCTGGAAGTCTCATCTCTGAAGTTGGCAGGGTCCTGAGCAGTGGTATTTTAAACTCCTTCATACACGCTACCTGGAAAGCCTTCCACAGCTCACGAAGAGGAAGCGCACTGATAGGGTTACAGGGAAGGCTGACTCAGGAGTAATAACACACTAGTTATGGGTCTGGAACGGTGAGAGCTGTGGAAGTATAAACATAGCTGTCAAGTATCCCTTATTGGCCGGGAAAACCCCTTATTTTACCCTCTTTCCCGCCGTCATCCCTTATTAAACAGACTGCAATGCCCTATTGCCACCATTGGAGGGCAGCACAGGGTAAGCATAGCTGTCAAGTATCCCGTATTTGCCAGGAAATTTCCCTTATTTCCAAATCCAAAACTTGACAGGAATGAGCATAAATTGCCCTTAGCCTGAGCGACAAGAAGGATTTCAGCAGGTACCGTTTACCACCTCGACCCTCCGGCCCGACCCTAGAGCTAAAGACACAAGAAAAGCCTAGGCCCATGATGGCAGACCTTGGCACTCCAGATGTTATTGGACTTCAATTCCCAGAAGCCCCCATGAATCCGAACAAATGGGTTTACTGCAATTCATCCGGCCCGCACCACTCTCGTCGTTCCCGGAAACGGAAGTAAAACATGCCCGTCCAGAGAAAGGGTTAACCCGGAAGACCCTTAATTGTACTGGCGTGTTTTACTTCCTCTTCCAGGGGCGGCGTGGGCCAAATGAATCGCAGTAAACCCCTTCGTGTGGATTCACGGGGCCTGGGGCTTCTGGGAATTGAAGTCCATGAATATCTGGAGTGCCAAGATCCGCCATCACGGGCCTTGGGAGTTGGTGACAACAATAACAAGTTAAAACACAATACAAAACTTTTTAAAACAATGGCACGTTAATCAGAATTAAAAACAATTTTAAAAACATTTTTAAAACCCATGTTAGTGTTTTCTTGGCATGCTGGTGACAATAAAGGGCAGAGGGGGAGGAGAAAAACTAGATATTGTCGCACTTCAACATATTTATTTCCGTGTGAGTTTTTTGTGCATCAAAACCCACTTCTTCAAGCCCTAAGTTGTGGGAATTTCTGTCTCCTGTATTCCCACACACCCCACACACCCCCGAGGCTGGTAAAAGTCACATCTACGTGGGGATAAAAAGAATAGACAAAGTGACAGTTGCTCATTAACAGGGCAAGTTAAGCACTCAAAGCCATGGGTTCTTTACACTTTCCCCAGACTTGATTTTCTAGAACTACTTAAGCACATTTCAGGACTTATCAAAGGATGTGCAGTGCGGAGACTCTAACTCAGTGTTTCCCAACCATTGCCTTTTGGGACTTCAATTCCCAGAAGCCTCAGTCAAATCCCCAAAGCACTGGTTAATTGACTGACTTAGGCTTCTGGGAATTTATTTTATTTATTTATTTATTTCAATTTCTATACCGCCCACTTATTAAAGTCCTCCTGCGGGGCCTGGGCCCCACATTGGGAACCACTGCTGAAACCCCAACCTCTTCTATCTTTTCCCTCTTGGGAAAACCACCCTCCGAAAGGTGGATAATTGTTGCAATAAGCCATCCAGTCACTTCCAATTTACAGTGACAACTATGAAATGAGCTATCTCCAAAATGTCCTGTCTTCATCAGTCATGCTCATTTCTTGCACTCAAGCCAGTGGCTACCTTCATAGAGTCAATCCATCTGGCATTCGGCCTTCCTCACTTCTTGACACCTTCTCCCTTTCCCAGTATTATTGTCTTTTCCAGAGAGTTTTGACTACTCATGATGTGCCTAAAGTTGGACACATCAGTTCCATCCTTTCTGCCTCCAGAGACAGCTCAGGTTTGATTTGCTCCAGGCAACCTGCAAACGCTCTCCTCCAGCACCATGTCTCAAATGAATTAATTTCCATGTTTTCTTTGTTCCTGTTGCCTTGTTCATTGCCTGCCATCCTCATCTTCCTCCTTTCTTCTTCTGCCATATCCGAAGCAGAATATGGGTGATCATTATGGAGATCAGCCATAAAGACTGTCCAGAGAATATAATGCAGTGGCCTTCCATCTGCCTTCCGCATCACAGCATGACACCCATAGAACCACTGATCCAGTTCCACGAGTCACTTTCGGGTCCTGAGCCCTTTTGGCACGCAAAGTCCCAGGCCAGGATGGATGAAGCTGCTGCCCTCCATCAGGAGGGATTCAAGTGAGACCATTTAATCCACTTGGGGATCATCCCCCTTCCCTGTGGATTTTGGCACCCGAGGCCATTAGACCTCAGGGTGGTCAAGCTAGTTAACAATCACCTGACACTCAGTGGTACAAGTGTCATGCTGCGATGCAAAAGGCAGATGAAAGGTCACTGCATTATATCCTCAGGACAATCTTCATGGCTGATCACCATGAGGATCGCCAATATTTGGATTCGTATACAGCAGTAGAAGAAGAAGAGTACGGTGTTTGTTTCATATCTATGTTGCAAGCCACTCGGAACCCCTGTAACAGGAAAATGGGCTATAAATCTCCTAAACAAATGCAATAAGGTGAGCGAAGGACACAAGAGTGAGATTGTACTGTTTGAGTTGCATGTGGCGGCGTTAACTGAGTAAATGTTTATTGGCTGGAACGATGGACCTTGTTCTGTGCGCTAATGAATGGGGAAAGGAATTTGGAGTAAAGGTTCAAAGACATGTCTGGTCAAGCAACTGCTTCTGGCCAGAAATGGCTGCCAGCTTGTGCTGACACAGCTGGGTTAGATGGAAGAAAGATCTGATGAATGGCTCCTTCTCAAATTTAGAGGGGGTAAAAAGTGGAGCACCACAAGGCTTGGTCTTGGGCCCCTCTTTGCTCTTCAACAGTTTCGTAAATGTATTGGATGAAGGGAGGGCAGGGAATATTTCTCAGATTTGCACATGACACACAACTGGGTGGAATAGCTAATGCCTTGGAAGACAGGAGCAGAATTTTAAAAGATCTTGATAGGTTTGAACTCTGGGCGGAAGCCAACAGAATGAAATTGCACAGGGAGAAGTGCAAAGTTTTTCACTGTCGGGGGGGGGACCCCAGATGCACAGTTACAAGTTGGTGGGGAGACTTGGCTCAGTCATACTATGAGCAAGAAGGATCTACAAGCGAGAAGGACCCATATAGACTAAAACCCATACCAGCCCCACTGACTACCAGCACTAGTTAGACCAAATCTAGAGTCCTGTGTCCAATTTTGGGCACCACACTTTAAGAAAGATGCAAACATATTAGAGAAACACGTATGATCAGAGGACTGGAAACCAAACCCTAGGACAGTGATGGTGAACCTTTTAGAGACCACGTGCCCAAACTGCAACCCAAACCCCATTTATTTATTGCAAAGTGCCAACATGGCAACAGGGGAGGAAAGAAACACTCCCATTGGGCTGCTGAGCAGAGAAAACCCTGTGCTGGGGGGAGGGAATTAGCGCTCTCATTGGGCTGCTAGACAGAGGGGCGGAGAAAACTCTGTGCT
Organism: Bradypodion ventrale; assembly: GCA_035047345.1. Classification (NCBI taxonomy): domain Eukaryota; kingdom Metazoa; phylum Chordata; class Lepidosauria; order Squamata; family Chamaeleonidae; genus Bradypodion; species Bradypodion ventrale. The sequence goes on from JAWDJE010000002.1 coordinate 3,642,868, forward strand.
GGGGAAGGGAGGAAGCGCTCCCATTGGGCTGCTGGGCTGAGGAGCAGGGCAAACTCTGTGTTGGGGTGACTGCATGGGTGCCCTAAGAGAGGGCTCCAAGTGCCACCTCTGGCACACGTGCCATAGGTTCGCCACCACTGCCCTAGGAGTAAAGACTGGAGGGACTGGGCATGTTTTAGCCTTGAGAAAAGGAGATTGAGAAGGGGATACATGATGACAGCACTCTTCAAATACATGAAATATAATCATAAAGATGTAGAACATTGTTATAAAATTATATGGAGATAGTACACGACCCCAGTTCGATCATTCCATTATGATTCTAATTACAAAAAGTGTTGGAGATGTAAAAAAAAGATAGGGACATATTTTCATTTATGGTGGGAATATAAAGTGGCATAACGGACTTGCACCAGGGCCATAGCCAGGATTCTAGATGTGGGTGGGCAAATATTTTTTCAGGATGGGCAACAAAGCCTCTTTTCAATGCATTGCTATGGGAAACCATGCTTTGCCAGGGTGGGCAAAGTGCTAACAGGGTGGGCCAGCCCTGGCCACCACCACCCTGACCAGCATTAGAACTAGAAATGTCTCCAAGATTTACATTGTTAATGGATTTTAACAATATGAAAGTGGTTTAGGAAACAAAGATGGTTAGTATTATAGTAACAGTAATGAGGTTGTTAATAGCTAAAAACTGGAAAATCTACACAGAATTTGCATTGAAACACTGGTATAAAGAACTATGGAAGAGTGCCATAAATGATAAATTGACACGTGAAATAAAAAATAAAGGCATGATAAAGAAAAAGACTTTATAGAGATATGGAGAGATTTTATCAATTATGTTTTGTTAAAACTAAAAGGATAAAACTAGTGCATAAATATTTAACTTTTTGGAAATAGGGGATAAGAATAAGTAAGTGAGACTTTGTTCATATTACATGTTAAGATATTAACGTCCCATTGGTGATGGATGCACATATTAGTTGTTGGTTTTTTAAAATTCTTTTTACATCATTGTACGGTTTTATTGTTAATGTTTTTTTAAATTATTTACTTCTGTTTATATTAAATCAATAAATTAAATTTAATTTAAAAAAGAAAAGACTAATATAAAAATTATACATACTCTAATAAACTCGAAAGCAAAAAATTACAAATCTTAATCTATAAAACCAAGGGTTAACCGTTGGAACTTGCTATAGGTTGCTATGCATCGCCCTACTTGCCTGCACTCACCCTTCGTGCACACGGCCGATCTGGGTCCGCAGGTCAACAAAGGATTGAGAAAACAGGCAGTGGGGCAACAGCCCCACAAATGCGAAAAAAGGGAAACAACTTCATTTCCCAACATTCCTTGCGCCGTGCCGCACCAGAACCAATCAGGCTGAGAGGCTCTCGCACGGCGCGGCGCAAGGAACGTTCGGAAATGTGCTTCAGCCAATCAAAAGAAAACCGTTTAAAAAAACGCAGCACAAACACAAAGCACAAACCCATAACTACAAGCCCCAGCAACCTACGCCGCCATGAGCGCGCAGAACGCTGAGGAAGCCGGCGCCCAAAAATTAAAACAAAAACAAAAAACACTGGGAGAGCAAGTCCGCCAAGCCGCGGGAACCAAAGTCCCCCTCCCCAACGGTGCCTGAAGCTCCTAATCGGAGTTTCCCCTTTAATATCACTGGGGGTGTGTGTTGTGCTCCCCCTCTCTACTGGCTCCCCTGGGGTTGAGAGGGTTGGGGGGACCAAAGGAGTCTGTCTCCCCAACCCTCCTGACCCCAGGGGACCTGGCAGAGAGGGGATTCCCCTCCCCACACACACACACGCCCCATATCAAAGAGAAGAAACCAAGCGGTTACTTCTCTTTAAAAACGGATTTGGGGTGGGGGGAATCCCCCTCTCCGATGGCTCTCCTGGGTCCGGAAGGGTTGGGGAGACAGACCCCTTTTCTCAACCCAACCCTCCCAAACCCAAGGAAGCCAGCAGAGAGGGGGATCACAACCCCCGCCACTGATATTAAAGGGGAAACCCCAATTGAGATTTCCCTTTTAATATCAGAAGGTGGCCTGGATTCGATCCCCTCTCCTGGGTCCCATGAGTCTGGAAGGTTTGGGGGGACAAAAGGGGTCTGTCCCCCCAAGCCTTCCAGAGCCAGGGGAGATGGCAGAGAGGGGATCCCCCCCCCCCGTAGGACACCAAAAAACAGAAAAACAAACAATCAAAAACATTCAAAAATAGACAAAAACAACAAATATTTCCAAACACACCCAGCACCCAGCCAAACACCACAAAATCCAACCACCACCACCACCCCAAATAAAGAAAAACAGCCAACTCACCACCACATGACCTCACACCACAACGACTGGAAAAGAAATGAATAAAGAAAGAGACTACTTACTGGAAGAAGCTCCACCCAGAGGCCACGAGAGAAAAAACAGTCAAAATACAAGATAGCCCCTACCAGCACCACTTGCTGCCCACAATAGTAAAAAAAATTCAAAAAGACACAATAGCCCCACACAAAAGGCCCCAAGAGTAAAAACAAGTAAAAATAAATAACACAAAATCACAATTTTACACAAATCAAAAACAGATGTCAAAAAAATAAAATAAAAACTATTCAAAAATCCTGTGCTGAATTTTTACTCAAATAAAAAACAAAAACATCAATACACAGTTTAAAAACATTTATTGTGAAAAACATGTACTTTCACATTTTTTAAATTATTACCTACGGTACAACAATTTAAAAAAATACATACTTAAAAATATTGGGTTAAATAATTTTTTTGGAAAAAGTATATCATCCTTTATTCTTTTTTTCATCCACAAAACCAAAACACCAAACAAAACGCATCACAGTTTATAACAGGCCATCAAAAAATTTGTATAAATAAAAATTTTAAAAATTTCAATTATAGACTAACCTCTTCTTTACAAACATTAACAACAACAACAACAAAAACTTTCCAACACCATTTAAAACAGCCCGGCAACGCCGGGCAACCTCTGCTAGTTAAAGATAATTTTAAAGAGGAAGGGAGAGTGTGTAATAATAGGCTCAGACTAGATATAGGCTGAATACTAGGAAAAACCTCTTAACTGTTTGAGCAGTTGAGCGCTCCAACGATGGAAGCATTCAAGAGAGAATTGGAAAGCAACCCTCCGTCAGATCTGCTTGGATTCGGGTTCCTGCACTGAGCAGGGGGTTGGACTCAATGGCCTCACAGACCCCCTTCCAACTCAGGTCTGGTCTGATTTTGGAACCCACCCTAGGCCAGGCTTGGTTCATCCTTTGACGGAGACCACCGAGGAATACCAGGGAACTCCAGGCAGGGTTGGGAAAGAGTCCTGCCCAAATTCCTTAAGGAGCCTTCACCAGTCTGAGATGGCACATCTGGACTAGATGGTTCCGAGAGTCTGACTTGGGTAGAAAGGAAACCTTCTCTGCTCCTTGCTTTTCCCTTCCCTTTTCAGAGCAGCAGAAAATCTCCCCAGCTGTGCAATAGATTTTATTTTTAAAATCAAAAGACATCTGTGAGAAGCCCCCTTTCCTTAAAAAGAGACTAAAACCCTGGATCTGGCTCTTCCCCAGATGGGACCAGCTGGGAGCCTAGGCGATGGGACTTAATAGTCCAGCCACATCGGGAGGGCCTCGACCTGCCAGACTCTGGTCCCTCCAATCCCTCCTGGATCCTGCTCTTTTCTGGGGACCAGATGGGAGCCTTGGACCACAGAGCCTTCCTTGCTGCCCTTTAAAAGTGGGGGCTCTATTCGTGAGTTATAATAATAATAAATTTTGATTTATAGCAGTTCAAAAGCAAGAAATTGCAAGTAGATAAATAGGGACCACTTCGGTGGGAAGGTAACAGCGTTCTGTGCGCTCTGGTGTCTAGTCACATGACCACGGAAATGTCTGCAGAAGCAGACAGTGCTGGCTCTTCGGCTTAGAAACAGAGATGAGCACTGCACCCTAGAGTTGGATACGACTGGCTTTCGAGCAAGGGAAACCTTTACCTTTACCTTACTCGGCACAGGCTGACTCAGGGTGGCTAACAGCATTTCAAATAAAAGTACAATATAACTATACAGAAATACAATGGAGTAAAGCAATAAATACAGAATATAACAAGGTAACATAACAATAAAATACAAAATATACAAATTACAAATGTATAAATTTTAAAGCATCATATCCATCATACATAAGCACCAAGAGAAAAAACACAACAGGGCTCGCCATCCATGACAGAGCTCAAGGCTCAACACCCACAATAGAGCCATGCTCAAATACTGGGCATACACTGGGATCAGCTCAGTGGTGGGATTCAGCAGGTTTGCCCCAGTTCGCCAGAACCAGTAGCAGAAATTCTGGCTGGCCACTCTGACCATCCAAGTTTTGAAATAACGCAGGGCTTTTCCCTGGCCAGAAGCCGCATCATAGGATTTCTTTTAAAACTAAATCTAAAAACCTGGGTATCCCCCAAATGAGCCACCCTAAAGTGGCCGTTGCCCCAGCCGCACACCCCACACCTGCTGCGCAGGCCAGGTGTTAAGTTTTTTTTCCTCTGAAGAGCAAGAGCTCTGCCTGGAGACGCAGCTCAGTTGGCAGGAGGTTCCACAGGGCCGGAGCACACGCCGAAAAGGCCCTGCTTCTTGTGCTAGAGAGGTGAGGCTTTCTAGCCCATGGGACTATCAGGGAGCCCCTCCGATCCCCTCTAGTGGGACGGGCAGATGTCCTGGGGGTGATGCGGTCTCTTAAGACCACATGAATGGATGGCAAATAGAAATGCATAAAAGAATGGTAGGTAGGTAGGTCGGTAAGTAGGTAGGTAGGTAGGTGCTTCTAGGTTGAATTAACCGGTGAAAAGATCTCCATTGCTGGTGATAAATATCCATTCCCAGGGGATGCCCAATCCCAATCGCTTAAATAGCAATCTTTGAGGAGGCTCTTTTCATGTCTCATGTACCTGAAATCAAGGCACAGTTTGCTCATAATATCTGCCCCTCCAAACAACCAGCTCCCATTGACCACCTTAGAACTATGGAAGGCCAGCAAGGAGCTACCAGAGAACTGGGCAGAACCACAGGACTCTCTACCGCCTGGCCATAAATAACCATAGCCTGTGTGGAAAGCTTTAAACCGACTATGTGCCAGGGTAGGAAGATTAAGGGCTAATCTGAGAAAGTGGGGTTTCCCTGTAGATGGTAGCCTTGTGAATGCGGAGAAGTGCAAACTATCTCCCATAGGATACAATGCACACGCTGCCTCTCAATGTGCACTGAGGAGGACCTTATGTTGGCAAGAGGAAATGCTGTGGATGTGGCCCGATATTGGGCAGATGTCATCTAAGCCATTTTTAATTCCTTTTTTGTTTTAGATAAGGTCAGCAGTTCGATTCCCGAGTACTGCAGGACGGAATGAGCTCCCGCCTTTGTCCCAGCTCCTGCCAACCTAGCAGTTCGAAAGCAAGACATTGCCAGTAGATAAATAGGGACCACTTCGGTGGGAAGGTCAACAGCGTTCCGTCATGCACTCCAGTGTCTAATGCCTGCCACATGACCACGGAAACGTCTGCAGCAGACAGCGCTGGCTCTTTTTGGCTTGGAAACAGAGATGAGCACTGCACCCTAGAGTCGGATATGACTGGCTTTCGAGCAAGGGGAAACTTGACCTTTACTATGTTAATTTTAGCTTTTGCACGTTATTCTATGCTGGTGGGGCGGCTCTGACACGAAGATGAACCCTGGTGGCGCAGTGGTTTAAACTGCTGTACTGCAGCCAGAAAGTTGTGAGTTCAATCCTGATGAGGAATTTCCAGGTTGACTCAGCCTCCGGTCCAATGAGTCCCCAGCATGTGTGTGTGTGTGGGGATGCTACTATTCCCTTGTGAACCCCCCAGAGTTCCCTCAAATGCTTCGGGACGGTATAAAGTGCACTTGCTATAAACCCGTGGTGGCGAACCTTGGCGCTCCAGATGTTCCTGACCTTCAATTCCCAGAAGCCCCCTGTGAATGCAGACAAAGAAGGGGTTTACTGCGATTCATCCGGCCCGCGCCGCCCTCGTCGCTCCCGGAAGCGGAAGTAAAACGCGCCCGGACGGGCGCGTTTTACTTCCGCTTCCGGGAGCGACGAGGGCGGCGCGGGCCGGATGAATCGCAGTAAACCCCTTCTTCGTCTGCATTCACAGGGTGCTTGGGCTTCTGGGAATTGAAGTCCAAGAACATCTGGAGCGCCAAGGTTCGCCATCACCGGGCTATATCATCGAGATAGAGAAGTCTATTGCAATTTTTAAAAAGCCAATTAAAGCCCTCCTTAGTCCCCCCTCACGTCGCCGTCCTGCCCGGCGGCTGCCAGGTAGACTGCGCCCCACAGGGGAGGCTCCGCGCGGGCTCTGGCCGGCCCTCTCCGCCCCTCCGGGGGAGGGAAGGGAGGAAGGAGCCGAGGCTGGAGACACGGAGGAGCGTCGCCTCCCCTCCGCCGCCGCCGCCTTGGGCACCACCGCTGAGGCGCCTTGCTTGGGCGGACTACATTTCCCAGCGTCCTCCGCTTCCTCCTCCTCCCCCCCTCCCCTGTGCCCGCACACCTGAGCGGCGCCCGGGACAGTCACAGCCGACGGCAGGCAGCGCAAGGCAGGCAAGGAAGCGGCGGAGGAGTGGGAGGGAGGAGGGTCCGGGCTGGGGTCGGGTGGGTCGGGTGGGGCGTTTGCTCCCTGCTTGCCTCGGTTATTATATTTATATTTATTTATTTATTCTAATTTGCATTGCAAAAGCCTGGGGTGGGGCGGGCGCCGGGGATCGAACCCGCCTCCCTCCACCGGGCCGGGCTGCTGCTGCCGCTGGGAGGTCCCGGGACGGCGGGTGGGGGTGGCTTTCCCTGTGCTCCGGGACTTCCCTCGTCCCTAGCTCTCCTGCTGTTGCCTCGGAGGAAGGCGGAGGATGATTGATGATGATGATGATGATGGGTCTCTACTAGCCCCCCAACCTCGCTGGTCGCCACCGGTGCAAAAGTCCCCCCCCCCCAAAGTGGCTGGGTTCCTTTGCATGGGGAGGGAGGGGGGGAGTTGGGGGTCTTCTTGGTGCCCCATTGCTTGGAAGGCTCCGGGGGGGTGGGGGACACCCCCCCCCCCAAGGGAAGGGCCTGGTTAGGAGCCTGAGCCCCCAAAGCGGTTGCTGAACTAGAGCTCAAAGGGAAAGGTTTCCCTTGCTCGAAAGCCAGTCGTATCCGACTCTAGGGTGCAGTGCTCATCTCTGTTTCCAAGCCGAAGAGCCAGCGCTGTCTGCTTCTGCAGACCGTTTCCGTGGTCATGTGGCAGGCATGACTAGACACTGGAGCACACGGAACGCTGTTGACCTTTCCCACCGAAGTGGCCCCTATTTATCTACTGCTGACCTTCCGCCTCCCGGTCAGCGTCTTACCTACTTGAGCCACTGCAGGGGTCCCTTAAAGGTTGAACACACACACACACCCCGCTCAAAAGCCAGTCATGTCCAACTCTAGGGGGTCAGTGCTCATCTCCGCTTGCACTGCAGCCAACAAGCCGGTCATGTGGCAGGCAGGACTAGATCCTCCCAGAACATTGTTACTTTTCTTGCCCAAAGTGGTGCCTGCTTATCTACTTGCAATTTCTTCCTTTCTGATGGCTAGGCTGGCAAGAGGCGCTCACTCCGTCGCGCAGCGCTCAGGTCTCGAGCTGCTGACTTGCTGACCTTTGGATGGGCAGCAGGCTCAAAGAACAAAGGGCTTTTAGCCTGGTGAACTGTGTTACTATTGTAAGCTATAGATCAGCAGTAATCCAGATGTTCTGGCATGACGCAGCCCCCCCCCCCTCCGCCTCCTGTAAGCAGTGACTGGGCTTCAACCCATCCCTTACAAATCTCTTTTGGGATCACCGTGCATGAAACAGACTCAGTAGTAGGGACTGGAGGGAGGAAAGTACACACAGATTGTTGCTTTTATGTTGTTGTTCAGTTGCACAGTTGAGTCCAACCCTTTGCGACCCCATGGACCACCGCACACCAGGCTCCTCTGTCGTCTGCCATCCTCTGGAGTCCTCCCAGATCTACACCCACTGCGTCAACGATGCCATCCATCCACCTCATCCTCTGCCGCCCCCTTCTCCTTTTGCCTTCAGTCTTTCCCAGCATCAGGACCTTCTCCAGTGAGTCCTCTCTTCTCATTTAAGCTTGACTTCCTTTAGAATTGGCCATATTGATTTCCTGGCAGTCCATGGGACTCTCAAGTCTTCTCCATTGCTGTTCTTCTGGTTCAGGACTGTGAACTCTGACTGGCAATGGCTGATCCTTGGGTCACCAGGTGAGAAAGTGGTCCCCTATTACCTGGTGGCTGACCTGAAATGCTTCTTCTTTTTCTTCTTCTTCTTCTTCAAGTGCTATATTTGATTCTGAATATTGGCTCTCATCCTGGCAATTAGCCATGAAGATTGCCTTCTGCATCTCATTGTGACACTCATATCACCGATCCAGTTCTGCAAGTCCCTTTCTGGTCCTAAGCCCTTTTGGCACACAAGACTTCCTCGACCCTAGGCTAGTATGGATGAAGCTGCTGCCTTCCATAAAGATGTGTCCAAGTGGAATTTAATCTACTTGGAGACCCTCCTCGTCCTTCCTGTGGACTTTGCCATCCAAGGACATTTGTCTGCAGGGTTGACAGATTAGTTGACCACTGCCTGACAATCGGCGTTGAGTTGCTGGCAGGGATTTAGTGGAGGTTGAGTCTGGCGTCGCGGTATGTGCGGTGTGGCTCCACCAGCATCAGCTCTTGGAAGAACCCAAGGTCCACCCCCTCCCTTCCCTGCCCTGATTTTCTCTGTCCTGGTGGCATAGATTTGAAGGGTACAGGCACATGTTGCGAAGTGTCTGCAAATGGCAGGTGAAGGTGTCGGTTTTGTTTTGTCATGGAAATGGCTTAAGGAAAGAAAGGGCACATCATCTCCAATGTGTCTTTCAGACTTCTAAAGGAAAAGATGAAAGGCTCTTGTCAAAGGTGTCAGCTTTGCTCCTGGGATTTAATAGCGCCTTGCTACCCTATCAGCAATCTGGCAGACAGAAAGAGTGTACACGTCCATCCTAAAGCTTAGAGATATTTCTATTTCAGCTACTGCCCACCCAAATCGTCCAGCTAACTTGCAAAATCCGGTCTATTCTTTTTTCAAGAGGGAAATCATTCTGTCCTGCTCCGTTTTTTGGATGGGACGAGGGAGCCGAAAGCATAGAAAGTTGCTGTCGAGCATGAGTAATAATTGCATCCCCATCCTGACTTACGTTGCTTCTTGTTGTTCTACCACCATCGCCTTCCTTTGCAGCTGAGGGTGCCAAAACGCAAAGCCCAGCTAGAACTTCAAGCAGGGCTTTCGCCATAGAGTGAAGGTGTGTGAGGAGGCCCGTCTTGCACAGTTGTCAAACAGGACTCCTATGGGGTTGCTCTTTTCCCAAGAGTCCCAGTCTCCCTGCAACCCTGGCCTTTCCAGAATCTTAGAGCTAACCTTCGTGGCTGGTGGGGATAATATTTAAAATGTTGGCAGATTCTACTTCTTTTTTGTCCTAGTCAAACCCTGGACTGCCAAAATGAAGCCACTGTCTTGGCTTTCTCGTTGGCCAAACCCAAGTCCTCATTGGTGCCTGTTTCTGGCATTAATCGGTATCGTTCCACATTCACACTGCCTGTTGTTGTCTGCCAGCAGCCCCCATTTGAGCATGTTGGTCTTAGCCTACTGAGGGTCCTCCAAGTGACGTAGGGGAGGTTGAGTTCCTTAGCTATTCTTTTTCAGGTGCCATATCCATTCTGGATATTAGCTATCATCATGGCGATAGTCTTCCTGCTCTTAACTCCTGGGAACAGTTCTTCCGAGGGCCTTCCTTCCACACCAGTCTCTCAAGTTCTTCAGCCATGAAGTCCATCTACATCCAGGGTTTCCTCTCTTCCCAGGGATCTTTCCTTGCAGTGCGAGTGAGCTATATCCTCCTTTAATGCTGTTCCTTATCCAGTGAGCTCCTTCCTCCATCTTCTAATTTGGTTTTGCTCTTATGTGTCCTCAAGGGTGTTTGTTCTTGCCATAAAGTTCTTCCTGAATCTGAGCCAGCAGTGGACTTGAGGCTCATCTCCATTCAGAGGATGTCAAGGGTCCTTTTCTTGCATACTTCTCTCGGCATCCACTCCTGATTTTTGGTGGAGCAATACCAACAAGAGGTTATATTTTCCCAACTGGTGTAGGTTTGAGGCATCCTGTTGCTCTACACATGGCTTCATTAACAGTGATGTCAACTTGTTTTGTGTGTGTGGATGCGTTCCCTACTGGAGCAGCATCCTCTGCAGCGGAGACACTCAGGGCCAAAGCAGATGTGCGCCGTGTGGAGGGTTGAGTTCCCCACTTGTAGTTTGTGAGTTTCTGGTTATGTTGTTCCTTGTACTAACTTTGGCTTTGGTATTCAGGCAGTGTTGCTTAAAAGAGTGTGTCCTGTCAAGTGTCACACTGACATATTTTGGTGCTGGACAATGCTGTAATCCGTTCCCTTGCACATAACATCCAACTGAACCCTTGCCTCTCAGTTTTGAAGGTGGAAAGCACGTGCAGTCAAACCCTGACTTACAAATGCCTCAAGTTACATAAAATTTGACTTACATAATGATTTTGTTATGCTAAAACCATGTCCCGATTTACACGGTTTCCTATGGGTTTGCGTAGAGTTACATAAATATTATTTTTCCTATGGGTTTGCTTCGATTTACATAAAAACTTCATTTTTCCTATAGGTTTGCTTTGAGTTACATAAAAAAACGATTTAAGCAAAAGCCTACAGAATGGACTTTTTTCCGTAAGTAGGGGTTTTACTGTACTTGAGTCTTACTTGGATTTGGCTTCAAATGGTTGATGTTGTAATACTGTCCTAGTTCTTCAAGTGCTGCAGTAAGTTTTCCAGCTATCTTATCAAGGCTTGATCCTTGAACAGCCATTGCTGTGTCATCTGCATAGATGAACAATTTTGTATCGTCAGGAACTGGTTGCAAATTTTTAAAAAACTTTGTTGCTTTTACTATTACAATAATCATCTCTTTCTTATTTCTATTTAGCACTATATTACCCAAACCCATCAATAACGCGATTCTTGGACACATCTCTAGTTTTATAGATAATATTTGATTAATTTCTTCAAAAACTTTCCCCCCAAGTCCTCTTTACCACCTTACACTCCCACCATAAATGAAAATACAGTGCGTCCCTATCTCTCTTTCCTGTATCTCTAACATCCCAACAAGGTGAATGTTGAAGCTTTGGCTGCATGATGTTTCTGGTGAGCTGCTCATGCCACTGAGATGCTTCCTTCGGTCTGCGAAGAACTTTTACTCATTTTGAAAAGTAAGCTCTGAATGCAAAGCTGGTGAACGAAGAGACAGGCTTCTCAATGCTGTCGTGGTGCCTTTTCATCTGGAAAAAAAACACCACAAAGAGCAAGTTGATGTGACGCACGGGGCAGAGAAGGCAAGGGCGAGAACAGAGGGCCCGTTTGATTGCCGGACTGCATATTTGTTATTGCTATTGCAAAGTCATGGGTGGGTGGGGGAAACTGTGCCTTTCGGGTGGCTGCGTCTTGGCCTACCCATGGACTTTGAGATCTAAACACACTGGGCACAAGGAAGGAAGGTCATTAAGAGAAGGACTGTGGATAAATGCGCATTACTCCTATAAAGACGGTAGAAAGCTTGCTGTGAAACATGGTCAGGTGAACTACGAATGAAAGGTTCATAAAGAGCGATGAATTGGGCTTCCTTTTTAAGCTCCAAAAGGGCTAAACGGCCCTCCCAAGTTATTCCTCCTTCACAGAAGTGTCACTTAGTGAGAAGCCTTGGAAATCCAGATGAATGGAGCCACACCGCTTCCAGCAGTTGCAAGGACCTGTTGCCGCTGATTCCCCCTCCTCAATGCACTCCCATCACAAGTCCAAGAACAGGAGGGTGGAAGCCCAAATCACCAGGCTCAGAGTTTCTTCTTCTTCTTTAGTTGGCCACGGGGACAAAAGCCAAACACGGCCAGAGGGTGCTTGAATGAGTTTGCGATTAGCAGCAGCAGCAGCACCAGATGTAAGGGAACCTTCTTCTGCTTCGCTTCCTCTTTTATCCCATTGGGTGTCGAGGGAGATGCAAGGTTCTTGCTCTGGCACTTCTAGTGGCCTCCACTGGTGTTATGTGGTGTTCTTGTAATGTTTCTTTGATGTTCTCTCTCCACCTTCCTCTGGGTCTTCCTCGTGGTCTTTGCCCTTCTCCTCTTCCCACATATGCCTTGTATGGGCTGGAATTCCAAGACATTCTCTCCAAATGGCCAAACCACTTTATTTGTTGTATCTGTAGGTAGTTTAAGATTGGTTCTACTCTAATTACTTTCCTTAGAATCTCATTCCTGATTTTGTCCCTTCTAGTCACCCCGGCAGTCTTCCTCAGACATCTCATTTCCATGCTGACCAACTTCCATTTATGATTTGTTGTCAGTGTTCATGTTTGGCACTGGTAGCCTCGGGTGGGATTGAATATGCTTTGTATGTGTAATGGAACCGCAGGCATTTATTCCTTTGGCCCAACTATCCAGAAGTCTCTTTCCACCCTGTATGATGCTAGCACCCATTTAGGAAGGGATATTAAAAACCCTTTGCTGCTTCAGAGTGGATAGGACCATTATCTTGGATTACAGAACTCTCTACTAGATTTTCAATGCCTGGTTGTGCCTGCTTAAACACCCACCAGACTAGGTAGACCAGTAGTGAGTAGCCTTCTGGTTGGGAGCCCTACAAATAGTTCCATGAACTCTTCTTCAAAGATAACAAACTTGCGTTACACCGGAGATTGCTTGGAAGGAGTTTCTTGCAAGAGACGTTGGTAGTTGTCAAGTGTCCTGGTGGCCACTGTCACTCTGAGATATCTTGCCACACGAGGCAAAGAAGACCAGCCTAGTGATCTCAAGAACATAGATTTGCCGCATCTAGACTGCCTGCTCATATAGGAATCGGGGCCACTGCACACAGCCGGAGCAGTGCAAGGGGTGGTGCAAGGGGTGGTGCTGATAGCCCCTCAAAGGACTTTGGTGCTGTTGATGGACGGGGATCTCTTGGCTTTGCACACTGGGTGTGTTCAAGAGGGAACATCACAGCCACAAGTGTCTCTCAAGCGCACGGCCGTCGGCAGTGAAAACGGCACAGTCGCTTGTTTGCTTGGGGGAAGATCTTGTTTCCCTGCAGGCTCTTGTCTAATTAGGAGTTCCGAGTGTTTAATGACTGTAGTGCTTCCTAACAGGTGGAAGTCTAAGCTAGCCTCTAACTTGCCATTTCCTGTTATAGGACTGTAATAACCCCTTTAGTGCCACAGGGAAGAAAATGAGCGAAGGTTTAGGAACCGCTTGCAATTACTGTATTTCCCTCTAGAGAAGAGATGGGTTTGGCTGTAACTTTCTGGATCCGAGACGGGAGCCTCTGAACTGCTGGCTGCGATAGAGAGCCCACGTTGATTGAGAACTAGACTCCGGTCAATCAAACGAATGATGTAGTGAAACAAGGCTAGCTAGGGTTGAGCACTCTCTGATGCGCAGGGACTGGGCCATCACCTGCTAGGTAGTGGGATTTGAGCTTCTGGTGATGTAGGGATGGGGAAGATCTTCAGCCCGTGATGGTGAACCTTGGCACTCCAGATGTTCTTGGACTTCAATTCCCAGAAGCCCAAGCCCCCGTGAATCCACGCAAATGGTTTTGCTGCGATTCATCTGGCCCGCGCCGCCCTCGTCACTCCTGGGAGTGGAAGTAAAATGCGCCCGTATGGAGGAAGAGTTAACCCGGAAGAGCCTTAACCGTACGGGCATGTTTTGCTTCCGGGAGCGATGAGGGCAGCGCGGGCCGGATGAATCGCAGCAAACCCATTCGTGTGGATTTACAGGGGCTTGGGCTTCTGGGAATTGAAGTCCAAGAGCATCTGGAGTGCCAAGGTTCGCCATCATGGTCTTCAGCTGCTTTAGGGAGCAGCACAAGAAGAGTTAAGAAGCCCAGGAAACGAAGGCAACCTGTGCTTTTGCAAAAAGGTCACCTTCAATGCCCGTTGTGGTCACCTTGTTTCTAGTAGCGCATGATGCTGCTTCTGGCTGCCTTGCACAGGACAGGTGCGTTGATTCCAACCCCCATAAGGGGTGTGTGTGTGGTGTGTCTGCTGATCCCCTTGGCCCTCCACAACATACCCTGGCGGTTCAGTAGTTAAAAACTGTGGTACTGCAACTAAAAGGTTGTACTGTATGTTCAATCCTGACCAAGACTCAAGGTTGACTCAGTCTTCCATCCTTCCAAGGTGGATAAAATGAGTCCCCAGCATGTTTGGGACAAAATGCTAATTAACTTGTGAACCACCCAGAGAGTGCACTAAGCGCTTATGGGCTGAAGCCCATGGGCTGAATATGGCCCGCAACGCCATTTCATCCGGCATGCACTCTCCTCATCACTCCCAGAAGCGGAAGTAAAACGCGCCTTGCAATCTCTTTTGCAACAGATATGTTTTGCAACAGGATGAGATAGATTTTAGGCTGCCATGTTCTCTGCCTTATTCAGGGGTGTCCAAACTACGGCCTGGGGGCTGGATCCATCCTCTGATGCCAATTCATCCGGCCCACGCCACCCTCGTCACTCCTGGAAGCAGAAGTAAAATGGGTGCGTTTTACTTCCGCTTCCGGGAGCGACGAGGGTGACACGGGTCGGACGGATTAGCATCGGGGGCTGGATCCAGCCCATGAGCCGTAATTCTGCAGTCTAATTGCCCCATGTCAATTTCTGCTCCCCGTGATGAGAAAGAGGAGGCATTGAAGAGATGGCATGGTGGAGGGATCAGGTTAGAACCGTAACCAATGAGTACGAATATTGAGCATGCTACGTGCACCTGGGGCGGACCTTGGGCAGCCAGCCTTCGCCAGCCTTTCTTTAAAGCCACTTCCAGGCACCTGATGGTGGTTTATCTACCGCAGGCCTGTTTGGGATCCTGCCAAACCTTGACTTCTCAAGATACCCCATTTGGCAGCCACCGGGAACGCGAGAGGCACTCTGCGTCCTACAAGTGGCATGTGAGCCAGTCTTATTTTTAAACTCTGGTATCCAAATGTGGAGAGGGAACGGACCAGGAGACGGAACAGCTGTTGCAAGCAGCCAGGTAGACATTCATAGAGTCACTGGGTTGGAAGAGGCCTCTTGGGCCATTGAGTCCAACCCCATCTGCTCAATGCGTGGATCCGAACCTAAGCAGATCTGACAGAGGGTTGCCTTCCAATTCTCTCTTCAAGGCTTCCAGTGTTGGAGTGCTCGACACCTCTGGTCCCACTGTCCTACTGCTCTAGAAATGCATAGAAGTGGCTTACTGTTCCCTTCTTCTGGGCTCAGTCTGGGATTGTGCAGCTTGACCACAACTACAGAGGCTGGCTTTTCTTCCAAGGGGCACAGTCGGGAATCAAACCCCCAATCCATGGCCTAAACCACTGAGCATCTACTTTAGGATTCTGTAGCTTTACCTGCGTCCCACGTTTGGGATCCAGGTAGAAGTGAAGTGGAGGCAAGTTCTGGGAGAGCAACCTGAGCAGGTAAGGTGGTTGGGATGGAGGAGAAGAAGAAGATGCAGAAAGCTTGTTAAAACGAACAAACAGTGGAGTAATTTGGGAAGGAGAGATGATAATAATTTCGAGGCAGAGATTACTCTGGGTTGAAAGGAGTTTTGCTATAGAAACTCCGCTCAGAGGGCTGCCCGAATGAGGCTCCTTTCATGTCCCCAAACGCAGCCCTCGGGGATTGAAACCCGACCTTCCAGTCTCCAGCTCAGCATCTTAACCACTAAGCCATTGGGGGAACTGCAGGAAGGGAGAGATGAAACACAACCAAGCAAAAGAGGTGGAAACTGGAAATGGCTGGCGTGTGTGTTTACTGTTTATTTTTGTGGGCCAACATTCTAGATTTGTTGTTTCATTCATAACAATACTTATGAGCTATCTTTAGAACACAGTAATTGCAAGGATGGCTTATTACAATAAATGAAACCATAAAATGCAGTAAAATCAAATTCAATTTAAAAAAAACCAGACAAGCACAGAATTCAGTTACCAAATTACATCAATGGTGAAAAAGTTATCGTTTTTGTAAACCAAGAGGAAAAGTTTATTCACTTAACTGCCTCATTATCTTCAAAATGCTTATGAAAAATAATCAGAATAATATTTTTAAAAAAAACAACAGAGTTGAAGCAATGAGAATATAAGTAGAGGAGTTCCACTGTACAAAGTTTTGAAAAGTTGAATTTTTGAATTGTAGCTTCCAGATTGCCCAATCAGCATGGTTGTAAATTTCTAGGAACTAAAGCCCAAAAAAGTAACTTTTTCAAGTTCTGGTTC
Organism: Bradypodion ventrale; assembly: GCA_035047345.1. Taxonomy (NCBI): domain Eukaryota; kingdom Metazoa; phylum Chordata; class Lepidosauria; order Squamata; family Chamaeleonidae; genus Bradypodion; species Bradypodion ventrale. The sequence goes on from JAWDJE010000002.1 coordinate 3,659,283, forward strand.
CATACCTGGGGTGTGTGTGTGTTTTCTGAGCCTTTCTCCTGTGTTCTAAAATTAAACAAGGTACAGTATTAATAGCAGGGTTAAAGGAGATGTTTTTGTGGAAATCTTAATATCCAGATAGTTTTATCTAGCTGTGTAAACATTATGTGTGGGGCTCTGATTATGTTAATCTTTAGAAGGAGTTTCAAGGCATTTAGTCCAAAATATATTTAAGATGTTGGTGGTACAGTATCTGCTTTTTATCTATCTATCTATCTATCTATCTATCTATCTATCTATCTATCTATCTATCTATCTATCTATCTATCTATCTATCTATCTATCTATTCATTCATTCACATTTATCCCCTGCCCTTTTGATGCGAGCACCACTCAGGGTGGCTTGCAATATATATAAAAATACACATCATAATATAGATATACTGTATATAAGATTAGCATTAAATCCTCCAGTGATAATCAGTAAAAACCTAATAAATCTTGGTATGTCCAAGTTTTGCTTTTCTTTCCCAGGCTCAAGCAAGCTAACAACTAAGGCAGACCCTTTGAGATCCCGGAGAACTATTAGTCCTGGGGGAAGAGAAACCAGGATAGATGGGCAAATGATTTCACATCTAACTGAAAAGAAGTTAGCTGTCAGAGAAAACAAAACGTGGCTATATATAGAAAATACATGTTCAAAGTGATTTTATTGATTAATGTAACCGCCTCAACTTGCAGTGTAGACATTTTGCATAAAGACCGTTCAAAGCCAACAGATGCCAAGGGCTGCTGCAAAAAGAGCCAGACATGGGTGGCATTAGCTTAATGCCCTACAATTTGGTCGCCTTCCATTGTTAAGCTCCAGGCTTTCCACATGCCCAAAGGAGAGAAAAACTACTGCCTGTGAACACAGCTGCAGAAATTGGATATCAACCATTTCTGCTCAGATGAGCAGCAGGGCCAGGATGGGGACTCCCGTTCCTTGCCAATTAACCTCTGAGATGGATAACGGTTATTTTGAAAGACACTTCCTTGGATTATTGCCGTTGCATAAGTATATAAAGTAGAAAAACAGACTAAAAGGACTGCACAAACTAGCCTCAACAATCGGACCTTGGACTGCCAAAATGAAGCTACTTTCTTGGCTTTCTTACTGGCCAAACTTTAGTCCTCGTCAGGACATGATTCTGGTAGTGATTGGCAGGCCAATAAATGAGACGGATTCTGTATCTCTCCACAAGCTATGAGAAACCTGGGGAACATGGTGAAAAGTAGAGACATCACCCTACAAACAAAGGTCCGCATAGTCAAAGCAATGGTATTCTCGGTGGTAATGTATGGGTGTGAGAGCTGGACCATAAGGAAAGCTGAGCGCAGAAGAATAGATGCCTTTGAGATGTGGTGTTGGAGGAGAGTCCCCTGGACAGCGAGGAGAACAAACAGGTCAATCTTAGAAGAAATCAACCCTGACTGCTCCTTGAAAGGTCTAATAGTAAAGATGAAGATGAAGTACTTTGGACATCAAATGAGAAGAGAGGATTCACTTGAGAAGGCCTTGATGCTGGGAAAGGTGGAGGGTAAAAGAAGAAGGGGGCGTCCAAAGATGAGATGGCTAGATGGTATTGTAGACACAATGGACACTGAGCTGGACGGATTGAGGAGGATGGTGGAGGTCAGAGGTGCCTGGAGGACAATGGTCCATGGAGTCGCAAAAGGTCGGAATCGACTGTGCGACGGAACAACAACAAATCATTGTCTACCAACAACTCTCACTTGAGCATGTCCCTAATGCAAGACCAACATGCTCAAGTGTGGGCTGCTAGCAGACAACAACGCACCGTGTGAATGTGGAGGGATACAGCTTGTTACAACTAATAATAACAGAAGATCTCTAATTGGGGTTAGATTATATTACCGTAAAATTTGTTTCTCTTGAGTTATGATTGGTTAGTGGATGGATGCAAAATAAAAATTCTGGCATTGCAATCTGCTAATTAGCATAATTGTTCTAGTTGTCAATAACCACACTGATCTTTTGTTATTGTTAGTTGTAAATAGCTATCTGTTATTTGCTTAGTGCCCTCTCTGGCCAGTTCACAAGTTAATGAGCATTTTGCCTCCTACATGCTGGGTACTTATTTGACCAACCTTAAGGATGGAAGACGAAGCTGGGCCAACCTTGAGTCCTGGTCAGGATCGAACTCACAACCTTTTGGTTGCGGTACAGGAGTCTTAACAGGTTGCTTTCCCGTAACTCTCCTTCATCATGGTCCCCTGTGAACCCACATGAATGGGTTTACTGCCTATACGTGCAGTAAACCCATTTGTGTGGATTCTCAGGGGACCACGAAGAAAAACTTGATAGAGTATAAGGGCAGAAACAGACGTTGTAGATAGCCCATCATTAGAACATTGTTATAACTAACAAGGGTATGGCAACAGCTCTCTGAGACGAACCCGCCTCGATTTCTTCCAAACTCCCCTTCATCCTAGGCTGCTTTGTTCCCTCAGTTATGAAACCCACGAGCCGTCTGGCAGTGACCGACCGTTGCGTACTTGGCATGGGCCGGAGGGCCGGGTAGGAAAGTCCGTGGCAGGAAGCCAAGCTAGGAGCAGGAGGCTATAAAAACGATTCAGTCCAGAAGCTGTGAAGTTTGTTTGCACCTGAAGTGTGCAGCTGCAAAGGAGTTTCCAAAGGCTGAAAGGTTCTCCCCACATGTGTGCATTCCCAAATTATGTACTGGCATTCCTGCCAGCTGTTTGTCTGGACTTTGTCTTCTGGTTTGTGCATACGGTTGGAGAAGAGTTGGATGGATTTCTGAAGAAGGAAAATGCAAAGGTCAGAGGAGCGGGATGCAAACTCAAAGGGAAAACAGCGGAGCTCTTTTCTGCTAGGAAAATACATGCATAAATGCTTCCTTTCTGTGAGTAAAAATGGCATCTGGGGACGTAGATTTAGAGGCAGGGTGGCTTAAAATAAATTCAGCCTGTAACATGGAAACTATGTACAACAGTCCTGCAGGGGTCCTAGAGTTGTGTTGTAATTCCTTACAAAGGAATTAATTCATATTTGTTTTATCCACAATAGCCATTGTTTTTATTTTATTTTAAAGATGATGAAGAATAAAATAGTGGCTGCCGGATGAGCTGATGCTCTTGCTAATTTAACTGTATTATGAGGACCCTGCATCTACTTCTTCTTTTACTCCTTCGGGTGTTGGGGAGGATGAATGGAGCGACTGCTGAACCTGACTGTGACATACCTGTCAACCTTCCTGGATTGGCCGGGATTTCCCGATTTTCGGCGCTGATTTGTGCCCTTTCCCGCCCGTAGCTGCCAAAACCCCGGAATTGGCAGCGGGGAAAAGAGGTACTGCGCATCCCTTCTGCGCAAGTCACGTTCTATGCATAGAACACGACTTGCGCAGAACTGTTGTGCACAGGTCCTGGATTGTCCGGAGCCGCGGTTGACAGGTATGGACTGTGATAGTAGAACAGAATCTCTTGAAATGCCACTAGTGGTTATTTTCTTTATGAATCTTTGAATCTTTGGCCAAACCTGATAAAGTTTATATCCTTTGGACACAGGCTCTCAGACTCCTTGGGGCAATCTCACCATGGCTGTTGGCCAAAAAAAATGGTTTTCCATGTCGATGATCCAGTGATGGCTAACCTTGGCACTCCAGCTGTTCTTAGACTCCAATTCCCAGAAGCCCTGATAAGCAGGATTGCTGACTTGGGCTTCTGGGAATTGGAGTCCAAGGACACCTGGAGTGCCAAGGTAGGTTAGCCATCACTGCGCTGATCCAGTCATTAATTCATAGGGTCACCAATGCACAGGGAGCCATGAGTGCCAACCCAGTGAGTCCTTCCAGAGTAGCTGCTTTATTCCCATGCCAACCTATGCCAACTGAATTGATTAAAACTCGCCACAAATGGAAGGCTTTTAATAGGGTGGCTCCATCAGAAGCCAGTCTCTTTTCAGTCTCCTCTCCCGTCCACCCATGCCTGGGTCGGTAGAACCTGGCAGCCGACCTTTCCCGGTGGCTAATCGGCATTAATGCCATCCTAATCCTATTATTGAAAACAACCGAAAGGTTACAAAGTTAAAGGGATGAAAAGATTTATTCGCTCCCCAGAGTGCGCAAACGGCAGGGATCGTTACCTTTCTCCGCAGGGGCTGCATTTGCTCGAGGGCTGCAGTTGTTGAAATTATATTCAGTGTGTTTGCTCAACCCCTTCAGAGCGCTATCTTCTCTAATATTCATTTCTCTCTCTCTCTCTCTCTTCTAACTCAATATTGGGTTTCTCAATAGCGGCACCTTTCACTTAAAATAAAATAAAAAATCTCTGTCCAAATTTGTGCAAAGTTTTGCCTATTATGTGTTCAGTCTCTATGTGTACTAATTTTATTGTGTCGAGTTTAATTGTTACGTGCATGTCATGTCCTTGTTTTTATTGTTTGACTTCTTGTATTTTGCCATGGCCAATTGACTGGGGCAGTAAACGTATTTTTCTTCTTCCATGTCTAGGCAAGACATGAAACTGTCAAAATGAAGGCACCGTTTGGTGAACCCATTCTGCAGTTCCTGACCTAGTGTGAGAAAGATTAGCTGGCAACACAAGGTTGCCATTACCAGGGCACATCTGATTGTGGTTCAAGAATACCACAAACTTTGATGAGGCTCTTTCTGTATTGATTGATAGAAATTTGTGTCCCATCCTGCCCTTATAGCAGAAATGTTCAAACTACGGCCCGGGGGCTGGATCCGGCCCCGATGCATTTTATTTCCATTTCCGGGAGCAACGAGGGCTTCATGGGCCGGATAAATTAGCGTCATGGGCTGGATCTGTTTCCCGGGCCATAGTGACCAGCCTGCCTTATAGCATGGGGTGGTTTGCTGTTGTCATAGGATGATGATGCAGTCAGGGTTTCAGTGTCATACAATAGTTGTGGTATTGGAGTGGAACTTTGGATAATAATAATAATAATAATAATAATAATAATAATAATAATAATAATAATAATAATAATAATAATAATAATAATAATAGTTGAGTCAACTGAGCATATCCTTCTAAATTGTCTTTTCTATGCTGATATTAGACAAATACTCATAGCTCCTCTTTGCCAAATCAGATTTGAGCCTAGAGAAAAATCAGGTTCGATTTCTCTTGAATAGCATTGCTGTTTTGTCAGCCATACGAGTTTCTAAATTCCTATTTTTGGCACTCAAATGTCGCAAGATTAAAATTGACAGTATTGACTCGGGCCTATTAACATAGAGTATGTATATCCTGAAGGTAAAGATTGTTAGGCTTAAATGTTAGTTTAAATCTCTGTGTGTTATTTTGTGCTGACTGACGGTGAAATAAAGATATGTATGTATGTATGTGTGTGTGTATGTATGTATGTATGTATGTATGTATAATAATAATAATAATAATAATAATAATAATTTATGCACATGTGCACATGCATGCACAGAACCCGTCTGTGCATGCACAGAACCTTTTTGTGCATGCGCAGAACCTGTTTGCGCATGCGCAGTAACCCTTTTCCCCGCCGTTCACAACATGGGACGGCGGCAGGAAAGGGAAGGAACGAGCACCAAACTATGGGATTTCCCGGCCAATCCGGGATACTTGACAGGTATGCGTATGTTCATCTCTTCATCCATTTTGCTGTCCTCAGTAAATGTTGTTCCTAGCCATTTGAACTCTGCACACTTCTTTCTATGCCTCTATTTCAATATTTAAAGTATGCAGCCAAGATTATGGTGCTCTGAAAGGCCGTTGGCTTTTAAAATCGGCTCTTAAAACTGTTTTGATCTGCTGTTAAACCACATTTTCCTTCTGTCCTGTTTATGTACGCTGACTTGAACGATTGGACAGAAATCAGGACAGCTGATCTGCAGCTGTCCTGAGCGCTAAAGTGGTTTAGAAATATTCTGAAGCCCGTAATTAAGTGGGCATACTGAATGTGAATGAGACAGAAATGGTGTTTGCAAACGGCTCAGTATTGTTTCTAGAGTCACCCACATTTCTAGACCATTTCACCAGAACCGGAGGGCTTTCTGGAGTTGCTGATACACTCCTAATCCATGTTTGGCCAGAGCGAATGCAACTGGGAGCCAAGCCAAGCATTGTGGCTGAATTCCCGGGCCTGATTAGCACCGCCCGGGGCCTCCCCTGTTTACAACAGCTGGATTTGGTATTCAGTGCAACAGCTGCAAGCTAGCTTGGAGATGTCAGGAAGAAGTCCATTTGCTTACCAGGAATATTCCCGGGAGAACCCATTCACTCACTCACTCACTCTCTCTTTCTCTCCCTGGCCACAGCCTATCCAAATGCCACCGGCCGGACAGATGGTTATTTTTATAAGCAAACTGGGGTTTTGCTTATAAAAATAACCACCCGATCGGCCTGTGGCATTTGGATATGCTTTGGGCATGAAAAGAGAATGCTAGGGCCTCTTCTTTCCATGAGACGCCGTGGTGCCACTCCCAGTTAAACGTGAAATTGGATTCGAAGAGTTTATAGTCCCTTTTAATTGCAACCCTAGGTGGTTATTAATTAACGTGGCCTCGTCAAGCCAGGCTCAGGTCTCTCCTCCTCGCGGCTCCAGCCAGGCAAACGATATTGCAGGGGGCTTCTTCGTGGCATTAGTCTCTCCAAATCACGTCCTCCTTTCACATCGGCTTTGAGAAAACCTGGGCAGGTATGTGGTTTAGCAGCTTTGAACCGTTCACAGGACAGGCTGCAGGCAGGGGAAATTGATTTATGGGTACAGCTGTCTGGGTCTCAAGGGAATTGTTGGGGACGCACTGGTAATGTTTCTCAGAACAGCAAGCGCATATAGTATTCCAAGACAAACCCTGGGCTGAGTGTGTGTGAGATATTTATTACCACCATGCAACAGCCCAGTATTTGCAGGGTCTCTAAAGCAATCAGGTTAGCAGTTCAAGACCCAAGTACTGTGTCACTGAGTGAGCTCCCATTTTCTGTTCCAGTTCCTGCCAACCTAGCAGTTCAAAAAGCAAGAAATTGCAGATAGATAAATATAGGTACCACTTCAGCGGGAAAAGTAACCACATTCGATGTGTAGGCCTTCCACATGACCATGGGAACATCTGCAGACACAGACAGCACTCATAAAATAAATTTTGTGTCAGAAATTACTCCGGGTTGAAAGGATTTTTGCTGGAGAAACTCGGCTCAGGGGACACTCCAATGAGACTCCTTTCATGTCCCCCAAGATCTGTTGTGCAGCACTCGGGTATTGAACCCTGACCTTCCAGTCTCCAAACTCAGCGTCTTAACCACTAAGCCACTGCAACACTCGTTATTTAGCTGCAAACAGGGATGAGCACCAAACCCTAGACTCAGACACGACTGGCTTTAGAGCAAGGGAGACCCTTACTTTTATGAGGAGAAAGGCTGACTATAAATAATATAAACAAACAAAAGATGTATCAGGATAGCCTGCCCTCATTTTCTCTCTTCTTTCTCAATGTCTTGCAGATAATTACATTCTGGGATTGGACAGGACTGGAAAGAAAACAGTGGATGTTGTAATGAAGACAAATGCCTCCGTCTTAACAAATGAGAGACGCCCACTCTTGCGGAGCAGAGGAAGGGAACAGAAGCGGCCATCTCTGTGTCATATCCTTTGCAAAGAACCGGAATAACCCCTTTCTCTGTTTGGGAAGGGCCTCTCCAAGCAAGACAGGACAATGTACACCTTTCTGCCTGAGAACTTCACTCCGGTGAAGCAGAAAGCACCCAAAGAGTTGAAGCCCATGATCGTTGCGATCTTGTTCGGCCTCGGCCTCTTCATCGCCGCGGTGGTCGCCTGGTGCTACTACGTGGCCTCCCTTCGCAAGGCCGAGAGGCTCAAGACGGAACAGATGGACCTGCGGCAGGACGGCTTCACCATCAAAAACCAGGACGGAGAGTTAGTCTTCAAACTCGCCTTCCAGTCGGGGGTCCTGGATCTGGAGTCATGCACGAGGGAGGGTGCAAATTTGACTTGCACAAGGACAGACAAAGGGAGACTCAACTTCTTCATAAAGATCGTCACCCCCAAAGACACAGTGATGTGCTACCGCGTCCGCTGGGAAGAGTTTGTAGCAGACACGGTGGTGGAGCACAAAATGTTCTGGGGAGAGGCTCACTGGTACGGGGGTTCTGAGATGAGCGTCCAGCACTGGCCCATTCAGCTGCCTGGGTATCA